>JAILYA010000115.1:0-664685 GCA_021437795.1 Rhodamnia rubescens | reverse complement strand
AGCCTACTGATCAGAGGCCTGAAGAACACGATGAACACGACTTTTTCATAGTAACAAATGAGAGACACAACTGTAATATCTTGTGGGGTGATGTCTGTATACTGCGAAGAGGATGAGAGGAGTTCGGACTACATAGCTGGGAGCGAGAAGGGGCCGGTGCACTGGGGGGAGCTGAGGGGAGAGTGGGAGGCGTGCAAGAAAGGCGAAATGCAGTCGCCCCATCGACCTGTCGAGCCGGAGAGTGAAGGTGATTCCCAAGCTTGGGGAGATAGAGAGGAGTTACAAGCCCGGCAATGCGACCTCAAGGACAGAGGCCACGACATTTCCGTAAGTTTTATTTCGCATCTAATTCATACTCCTGCGTCTCTCTCTCTCTCTCTTCTTTCTCTCTGTGTTTACATTGATTTTATGCCTGTGGCTAGCAAATGGGGAGATTCTTTTGCTTCAAAGCATGTTTGCCTTGGCTTTAACCCAAACCAAATATAATGAATCGCCAACATCTTGGATTTCTATGGCACGAGTTATTATTCAAATCGAATCGCTCAAATAAAAATGTGACCGTCCGATTTCCAGCCATATCACGTATTGAAAATGAGAGAAAAATGTGTGAAAATTTTTTAGGCTTTGAAAATTCTGAATTCAACTGGCTCAAATCAAATCGTCAATTTTTATTTGGACGGCCCTCATTTGAGTACGTCACGCATATCATGGAAATCTTAATATTATAAGTAATCCGGATCCAACCAAATAGCCTTTATTAATGTCACCATATGTTGTTTCAAACACAACATCACTTTGAACACCTAACACGTTTAAAAGCAATTGTTTATGTCTTTTGGTCTCTAGATGTTTGGTAACAAAAATAATAAACAAAGGAGATTAGACAGCTAATTACTTGTTGTATGTGTGATGGAGAGCAGCTTCAATGGGGACCTGGGCAACGTTGGATCAATTAAAATTAACGGCACTGAATATTTTCCCAACAATGTCACTGGTATTCCCCTCTTCCGAGCATACCATTAATGGCAGAAGGTTTTCTCTTTTCTCTCTCTCTCAGAGTATAGATACATGCAATCATTAGTCGATTAATATTGTACTCGCAATAATATGAATCTGGGCCAAGAAAATTGATGAGCACCATATTGAATTCTATGCAAATCTCACTTGATCCAACTGTTTACGCTGATTTAAGTACAACTACCGGACTCATTGCATATCTCCATCGAGCATCATCCACATTTTTCATCAGGTGGATCATACTAAGGAAAACAACATAAATAAACCCCTCAAACATTGGTCTAATGTGTAATATGATCTCCAACATTTTGATACCTGTTGAATTTAATCTATGTACCATATGACAATATCTTTCAAATATTGTCCTCATAAATGCAAGATCAAGAAAACATTGAAAACATTTTCACGTAGCCTACTGGAATATCGAACATTTACTGTGAGATTGCCTTGGGACTACTCTTGAACAAATTAACGAACTCAAAATCACATTAGGTACCAAATTAAAAGTCTCACGGGGTTACACCGCACATCGGACCAAAATTCAAAACCCTTGTGCCATTTTCCCGATATTAACAATTGTATTGGTTACATGTGGTATGACTACTTGGGTATGCGTTGGAGATGCACATGGTTCATGTAAGCAAGGCACCAGGACGTTAAGAACAAGATTGCTCATCGTTGGACTCCCCGACAAGATCGGCCAACCCAGATGCATTCCTTTCTAAAGTAACTTCTTTGTGCACTTTGTGTGTGTACCGTCTTTATGCTCAAATATACTTGTGCTCTCACTCGTTTCATTTCGTCTTTGCAATCTCAAAGATTTAGGGAATATTTTTAGAATATACATGCTAATGAGCACCATAAGCATTGCACATGTCGAGATACACGCGTGACTTGTCCTAGAGAAGTTCCACATCGTAGAATTAGTGTGGTGTCGAGCCGGGAATATTTATTGTACTATACATGCTAATGAGCATCTTAAGCATTGCACATTTCTTTAATGCCTTGGTGCAAAATCAGATGCCTCCAATTGTGAGTGATGTACGGTGAATTGGCATTTTTCAGTTAATGGGGAATGTAGGGTCCATGGTTGACAAAGAGGGTGAGAGAAAGATGGGTGTGATTGATCCAAGAGAGATCAAGATGGGTGGCAAGAATTACTTGAGATATATGGGCTCTCTCACTGTCCCTCCTTGCACTGAAGGTGTCATTTGGACCATCAACAAGAAGGTAATCCATGCCCACTAACACACTCCTAATCAAATATTTCTTGCCTGGTCTATTAGCCCCCAAGTGTTTAAGCTTAATTAACCCCATTGCATTTGATAATCCAACAGATTGGCACTGTATCAAAGGACCAAATCAAGTTGCTCAGAGAGGCTGTTCATGATGTAAGCACACTAATTTCTTGGTTAGATTGAATCTCCCGATGGATGATGCTCGCCTAATTCTAACTTGTGATTGTCGTAGATATTGCAAGTGACGGACCAGGCGAGCAATTAGTATTCACAAATTACATTGAAATAAGCAATAAAATAAGGAGCTATTGCCCTAGTCAATTTGATTAGGTTGGACACGGCAATGAAACCTGGTTTGGTTAAGCAATGGAAATAGTCGAAATAATGTGACTGGAAGAGTCAGCTTTGTCCTCCAGCCATGCCTAATAAGTACGGACATCGCCCGCATTTAATTTTGATTAGGCTTATGCGTGGATGATGTTATAACTTTGAACTTACTAATGCGCGATTGAAGAATAATATTGATTTTATTCAGAAAATGTATTGACATCTCGTGACGAATTTGAATTGCAGTATGCGGAGAAGAATGCAAGGCCAGTGCAGCAACTGAATAAAAGAGAGATCCACCTCTACCAACCAAATGAAGCAGCAGCACAAAATTAACCATCTTTCACTTCATTGATCTATTTTTAGGACCCTTGTAAGCTAGAATAGAAGAGAAGGTCGATGTTCATTATTGGCATTAGGGTTGCTTAACGTTACCCTACCGAGGCAAATCTGCCGAGCAGGTGATTGGAAAAGCAAACTGATGACTCGTTCTTTGGTTCAAGCTCAACCACGAAGTGATCAAGTTTCCACACAAAACAGAGTATTCTAGGTGGGTGAGAGGCGAAGGTATATAATCATTGGGGTGATTGGTTCCAACGTGGTTCGATATCTAAATCAAGAAATGTCAAGGATAAGACTTAATTGGTCACTATGATGGACGATGCCGGTTTTGGTATTGTTGGACCTAATTGATTTTAAGGCAAATTTGACGAACAGCGATTGTGAAAACAAATTGAGAGTTTGTTCTCTGATTCAAACTCTACCATATAGTGACGAGACTTCCGCACAAAATAAGCTTTGCAAGAATCAAATATTTGATGTTCGTAGTACTTTGTCAGCCTATGACAAGTGAAGTCTTGTTAGTCCAGTGGTCTTATGGGCTCGAATGAAAACGTTGGCATGAAGATTACCGAGACTCTTAACACAATTCCCTCTCCAACATCTCCACGTTTCTATGATGTCCCTCCACTTCCACAAATTTTGTAAGCCACAGAGTTAGTGACCGTGTGTCTTGCAACAACTACCTCCTGGTCACCCGAGCTAATTGTACTTTGTAACCATTCCCGCTCTTAGCTCAAGTAGCTCGAGGTACCCTCTGTTTACTCTGATCGAAGTAACTCCACTGTACCTCAGGTCGAGATCGGCATCGAGCGCGTCCCATGTCGGGTTAGGTTGGATAAATCCCACATGAGGTTGTAACTTGACATGACCTGAGTCTTGTATTTTGCTCTTCCTTCTCGACCTACGCTTTGAACTCGAATCTTATCTTTGATGTTTAGGCTGTAAACTAACACCCCCATCAGATATACTGAAGGATTTGCATCCACAAGTCAATGCACCGTGGTTGAATGGTGATCATAGATCTGCAGTTCGCTTAGCAGAGAATATGGCGTTTCCTGCTAGATCGAACCAAGCATGTGGAGGTGCCGTGCAATCTGATTCATTGGGAAAACATATATGAGGTCTATTAACACCGTTGACAGATCGAGTTGCCAACATATCCACCAAAAGCCCCCACCAAACTCCAGCAATTTCATAAAGCTGCTCTCCACGACAAGAAAACAGAATTCGCATAAAGAGTCTCAAAAGTATGTAAAATAAAACCAAACCCGTACCAGGTGTTGAATGAACAACTTCGCCAGCTGACTACAGGAACAAGCTTCAGATGAAAAGTTGTGTCGATGAAAATTACGAAATGCAAGTCTAACAAAAAATATCACAACAATCCGAGCTTCTCAACCAGGTATGAATGAGCTAATCTAAGAGAACTGACGAAATGCTAACGCCTTTTTATTTGATTGAAGCTGTTGACAGAAACAAGTATCTCATTATCGACACTTTGAACAATGACATGTTACACCTTCTCTTGGTAACTGTAATAGACGACATGCATACGCAAACCTAGTCGAAACACAATAAGAATTTAAGCCATATCCAGGACAAGCAATTCTCAAGCGACTAGGGAACTTCTATTGATCCGACACGGTTACATAAAGCTGTCTTTAGCCATAAACCATGAAATACATCAGAGATGAAATTAGGTAGCCATGCGTTTCAGGACCATGAGTAGATCGCTAGACAAAAGTATCGATTCTGCATTAGCAAGGTTAGATCACAAACTCTAAAATATCGGCAATTAAAAGATTCCTCCGATCAAATCAATATAGCTTTTGAAACTATGACAAGTTATGGACAAAAATGAGCCGCTTGGTGTATCCAACAAAGTTTGCCAACAATTACAGTTAGCAACATCCTAATTGGTTAAAATTCACTTTTGTACGAACTCAAGCAATTGAAAAGGTCATCATCACTGTCATCAGACTTCGAAGAATCATGAACTTCAGTATCACCTTTACCATCTTCATCTCCTATTTCCACATCTTTGTCTGGCTTTTCTGCAGGCTTTTCTGCTTCCTCCTGCAACCCAAGAAACACATCAATAAACAGCCTGATTTACAAGATAAAGCTGCAGCCTTTACAGCATCGATAATTGAACTCCAGCTCTGCGGGCTTAACAACCAATAGCTAGGGGTGCTCCCACTTAAGATGTATGTTACTTTACTTTTAATGCTGACATTCAACAATTTTCCTTGAATTACAACCCAACTAGGATTGGGCAGTAGTTTATCCAGATAGATTAAAAGAAATGTCGCTATAAAAGCAGACTGACTCGGTGTCCACCTGTTCATCCAGTGAAAGTAAATGGTCAACCTTATTAAACTGACTCACTGATCTTTGATCGAGGAAAAATGTATGAGTCAGTGATGAGCCAGGAAATCAATCCTCAATGCAATGCAAGTGCTAATAACACTATACCACTCACCCATCATACTATTTGTTGTACGAAAAATGAACTCATCATTTACTGTATCAACCAGACAGTTACCTAAAATACAAAACTTCTACAGCATGAGACACAAACCTTAGCCCTCGACTTTTAAATGTGCACACTCAGCATCTGACCTACATGATTTTGTGGCAACATTTCATACAGGAATACCATTTATCATAACTTTATTCATCAAGACATCAACAACCACTCAAATGGCGTACAAACCACTAAGACTGGTTCAACCTCAACCAAACAATCACTTAACGAAATAGTCCACAGATCCAGTTAGGCAGTCGTGCACACTTCAGTTTATAAGTTTTTTCCTTTATACATACATTGGTTTCAGGTGATGACTCCCCATCCTCTTCCTCAGCCGTCATGCTTGCTGAAACATCTCCATTTGATTCTTTCCCTGCCTGAGCAGCAGCTTGGAGACGCCCAATCACCAATTCAAAATGAGAATGATCTGCAGAAATAACATAATACAATGGATATTCACTTAAATAACATCTGGTTTCCCTCTGGGATAAGAAAAATATCTAACTGAATGATTTGACTGCGGTCTCTGTAGGGAATATCACATATTGACAAGTCAACACCTGACATGCCAAAGAAGACTCGCCAACACTGCTTATGCCGGGGAAACTTTGATGTTTTCAGATAAACACAATTCTAATACGATAGAGAACACAATTCTAATATTATAGAGTGAGAGAACTATTTTCCAGTAATGATTGTAGCTAAGAACTTCCGAATCTGGTATATCCATCACAGCCCATGAAAGAATGACTAAAACCAGGGGGAAAGACCAGTGTGAAACCATTTCAATGTAGAGCTACACTAATGCACAAAGAAATTGCTCCAGTATCATGCCTAAAGATTCGAGAGCAAGGATCTATACTTGCAGTTCCAGTACAACTACTGTCAGAAATGTTAAACAAATAATCCCCCCAACCATCCCCACCAACCTCCCAAACCCCAAAAAATCCCCGCTAAGACTAAATAGATACAAGTGGAGTGCTGTGAAAATAAAAGACTCTGCTTCAAAAACAGGGGGTCAAAGGAATTACAAGAAAAATAAGCGGACATGGATAATGGCAGAGAAAATGGGGGATGTTATTGTAATTATCTGTTATAAAAGAATATTATGTCCGGCAATGAAGGTGGAAGAATGATAGAACGTGGCTTATGTGCAAACAAGATAGAAGTTGTCATGCAGCATTGCCATAATCTTCACTGTGAGGATTTTAGTTGAATAAGGTACAACAGAGTGTGCATAGTTTTAGTGGTTTGATTATTTTTAATCACCTTTACAATTGGAAAAAGGAAAATCATGTGTCAGGTATATTACGTTCGCAAGGTATGGTACACGTAGTTAAGCTTGTTTAGATTCAATTAAATTTTTACTTCATATGTAGGTCTTCATAGGATCTCTATTGATGATATATCGAATTTACTTCATGCGTTCCATTTGGTTTTTGACAAATAAAATTGTCCTGGTAATATCGGGTTTTTTGGCTTTCCTGATAAAGACAGATATCATTTTCAACATAAAGATGAAGGTGAAAAGAGAATAAATAATTCGGCACCATCCATTATCTCGTCTTCATTAATCCAAGGTCAGTTCTATCATTTTCTTCTGATAGCTATAAACAGGGAAAAGGAAAAGAAAATACATAAAGTAGCTGGAGATGTCTCACCTTTTGCACGGCTAGCCAAAGCTTCAGAAAGCCCTAACCGATTTTGACGTTCTTCTTTCTTAAATTTCAACTTTATTTGCTGGCGTGTCAATTTGGGGAAGAGCTCTTTAATCATTGAGAGATCCGTTCCAAATTGCCTTATACCCTGGAACACGTTGCGAGGCATGCCGAGGTAAGTATTGAGCTGGTGGTCCAGCTGTGCTGCATTAATGTCTCAGATAGAAAGGAACTCTAAACCCCTAATCAAAACTGACAATTTTGCTGAAGAATATAATGTAACAATTCTCAATCTCAAGCATAAAGCAAGAAAGAAGAAAAAACAAAACAGACTATTGCAATAAAGATAGAATAGTCTTCCTTGCTAGGTGCGGATTCTCTCAAATGCTCAAGCAAAGAGGGGAATCAGAAAAAAACAAATTACCAGGCAGGCAGTTCATCTGCAACTAATTCTCTTCAGAAGATTAAGATATACAAAGCAAATAGATTGTGTTATAATTTGATTCCACGCACCTCATAAAACAATTCAGTGTCTTGCTTTGACCACCTAGTGCGAGGTGTTTTCTCCATGAATGACTGGTAATTGAACAAAAGAGGAGCTGGCTCAGCAGTCGTGCTGGCTTCGTTAGTCAAGCCTTTTCGTTGCTTAGCAGGAAAACTCTCACCATCCTTATGAGAAGCATCTCCTTGAGTTGATTTGTCAGCACTGCATTGACATGCAATTACACTCCTAACCACAATGTACTTAGCGCAAATTCAGCAAGCGCATAATCAACGCAAAATCCATGTACTAGGTTTCTATCATCTCTATCTTGGCCGTTTAGCATATGCACTACGATCAAGTCGCAGCTTAGTTTTTCTGACTGTTACTCTGGGCATAGGGCAGAAATTAAGCTGCAGAATCTAAACAAACTCCAAATTTCTTCTTTCAATGAAGAAACAGCCATGTTAATCAACATTTTGTTAAACAAATTGGTTAAAACCCAAACCAGATGTTATCATTATTATACAAGTTTCTGCTCTGAAAGTGCATCACCAGACCATTGCCTATATCAGAAATCAGAAAAGGTATAAGCAACTTTTGACTCCTCTCAGCAGGCCTCAATAGATTATCATGCATCCAGTTCACAGCAGACAACCCAGTGCGCCACAGGGTAATGTCCACTCTCTCAACACAAGCCATCACAAATTTTGTCTCTCTGTTATTGGGAAAAGAAAAGGCTGGAGTACATCCAATAAGAGCTTCCAAGAAACTATGTATTAAAACCAATCCACTAAACTAATTATGACCAAACTTCAGCAATAACTACTAGCATCGTCAAAAAAAAATAGCAGAGGCAAATATCACAGTGGATAAAGATACCTCTGATTATTTGAATTAGGTTTTGATGGTTTTGCCTTTTGGACCTGCAAAACAACACACGCATATAAGCACCAGAATGAATAATAGCAACAAGTTTCTGGATCAGAATTCCAAATAACAATGAAATAACTAAAGAATCTTATTGTGTACCGTTAAAACGCTCCTTATGTTCTGCAAGAAGAATTAGATCCCTAATGCGCAACTTCCGATAGTCAATTTCATCCTCAGGGGTTTGAAGCAGAACCTTATCCACTATATAAGATGAAACAATATGCCTATGGGGTGAGAAAAAGAGAGATATAACAAATAGGAAATTCACCAACGCCATAGATACTATTACCACATCTTTTGCCACGTCGAGTAGAGTGAGAGAACTTCTTGCGAGGTTCTCCGGTACTTTTTTCAGAGTCTTTTTGCCTTCTTTCTTCCTTTCTTCTTTCTGTTTCTTAGCCAACGGTCTTTCTGACTTTCTTGGAGTACTTTTCTGTGAGGAATTCCGTGTCCTATATTCATCACCATCACACGGTTCATCTCCATTGGAGGGACTACGAGTTTGAGCTTCAGCTGAGTTGTTGCCGTCAGAGTGAACCTCATCATCAGACGCGTCAACAAGTTGGCGTGGAGTAGGGCGCTTTCTCAACTGCCTTGATGACTTGTTACATTCACTCATGGTATTAGACATACAGGATTTGTCCTGCATCAAATGAATTTCCGATGCCGCCCAAGTTTCTTTATGATGGTGACTCTGCACAAACCAGTTAAAACATTAGATAGGGCCACAAAAATAAAATCAGATATGCATGTTGAAGCATTTTAATAATAAACTGTTTCATCAAATAGCTTAAACTTTCACCTAAATTGCATGTATTACATCAATTTCTACCCTTGTACCAGATCAGGACTTTGTGTTCACTTCAAAACTGGATTGCCTCCGATTTATAATCAATTGCAATGGCTTGATCTTGACCAAATTCCGGCTTACACGTGAAAGGAAGTTTAAAATCATGTAACTATTAAACCACGCCTTCATAAGCTGGCTTAAACTTTGTGCAATCACGCTTTCCATTGCAGAGAGAATGCTCATGTCAAACTTGGACAAATAGTTTAAAAGAAACAAGATTCCTGTATAGCTGAATCACTGAATGTTCTACATGCAAAATGCGCTTCATTGTTGTCTTAGTACAATTGAAAACCAGCACTTCAGTCAAATGATTACCAAATCACCAGGCATATCAGAAACATCCATCGTATTTGCTGAGATGAGTGTATCTGAGTGTGATGGTTCATGAATGGTTGGATTTCCGAAAGTACAATCTTCAAGCCTTATGGATGAGTAATCAAATATATCATCAGGTATGGAGGCAAGAGCTGAGCCTTGATCAAGATGGGTTTCACACAGAACCATATCTCGGGGAGATCACCAGGCTCAACTTCTGAATTAGTGATGCAAAAAGTAGGTTTCCCTACTCCACTTGGCAATTCAGTCTCCAATAAATCTTCTCCCTCGGGCATTCCTAGAATCAGAAATTTTGAATACATTAGACAGCAGATGCAGTAAATAAGTGGCAAGTGAACTGCACTCAATAAGCAAAGTCAATACCGATGCCCGATGCAGTGATTCTCTCATGCGAACCATCTGTAGTTTGCACATCAGGAAAAGTCTCTGCTTTCTGCAAAGAACCAACATTTATTCACTAAATTAAGATCAATTATTCCAAGTTAAATAGAGAAATTTGCAAACATGTACAGGTAGTCACCTCTGTTTCTGACCTGTCCTTGCCAATACAGCAATCCCCACTGACGGAGGCTGCATCTCCCCCATCCATTGCCATGTCTTGGGTCTCCTTTCCACAGAAACTAGAATGAATGTGAGGTTGGGCGGCATCACTTACGCTGGCTTCCATTGATTCAAGGAAATTAGAAGCTGGAAGATCTGAATCTCTTGCTCCGTTTATGTCCCTTGAAGGAAGAACGGCTGTTCTTTCTGACAATAAGGTAGTATCCTCCTGACTAATATCACCAATATCTGCTCACAGAAACTTGTTTCCATGATGAGCATCCGCATCAACTTTATCGTGGAGTCATTTGCCCTGCAGTCAGTGAATGAAAAAAGTGATATGATCACCAACATTCAACAAACCACAGGGCAAATGAGTCCCACAATAGAGTTGATGATGATGCTCATCATGGAAACAAGTTTCTGTCTGCAGATATTAGTGGTACTAGTCAAGAGCATACAACCTCATAAACAAAACCCAAAACTCAGCTAAGACATGAGGATTTGTAAAACATTAAGTGCGACAACATTGGGGCTCAAGCTTGGGTTGACATTTGCTACGAGCCTTAAGTGCGATAAAATAGTAAAAAGCGCCACTTAATTCACAAAAACATTATGTCAGTTTGATATACAGGAAGATGACAAATCAAATACATATCATAGCTCATACCACTGGTTGCAGGTGGCCGAGGAGTATATTGCTAATGAGGTCATCATCCATCCCTGCATCCATCTAAAGCAAAAGCATCTTCAAGGTTAGAAATCCATGAAGCACCGTTTTGCAACATATTTAAGTCAGTTATGCATCCAGCTCACCTCTCCATTAAATTCTTCAAAGACAAAAGAATCCTCGACATTTTGATTTGGCACAACCACATCAGAAGGTAGAGCATCTGAGATACCAACCTCCCGTTGAACCACAAGCTCAGATGAACTACTCATCAGTCCCATGTGGTCCACTGCCAGTTGGGAACTTTCACTGCTCCTAGGCACCATTTTCCCAAAGCTATCAAGAGAAACCAAAGGTGAAGCATTGGGATCTGTCAACCTATCATCTTTTGGACCAACGTTCTCTGATGACTTTGTCGTGTCTGACATGGCAGTACTTGGTGATACGGCCTGTTTCTTGTCTTTACCAGGGAGGATTGAAGTGCCCGACGAACATGTAGGCTTTCTTAATGCTGGTCTTCCCTTGGGTTGAAACTTGCCAGCAGCAGTACCTAGCAAGGAACTTGACATTAACCCCTGGAATATCATGCTAGATACTAACAGTGACCCCCATTAAAGAAAAAAAAAACCTTCTTACCTTTCTTTACAGCAGGTAGAGGAAATATATCCTCAAAAGGATCCATTTTGACAAGCTTCAAGTCTGTTAGCACAGTCAGAAATATCCAATATACTAGTCAGAACTCACGTTTCCTAAAACACAGATAAGCTTGACATAAAATAAGTACAGTTCTAAAAATTCACAGAGCTTTGTTAATCCCAGAAAGAAACAAAAATGTACCCGTAATTTTCTTTGCAAATACGCCCTATGTTGTACAACGGGAACAACCTCACCAGCCACAAGCATGGACGCGAACAAATCTCAGAGGCAGGGCAAACTACTACGGCATCAGCAAAGAACAGATAGAAGAAGCTATTTCAGGTCGAAAAAATGTAGCACCTCAAAACTCAAATCTAACAATGCCATTGCCTTTGCCGTGACTAATGGAACTTCCCCGAAACTCACGAATGGACTTGTCAATGCTCAGTCTTAAACCCTCAATTCAAGGGTTCTTGTTTCAGACAAAAGAGAACTAACACGGTACTACAGGCCATGTTAACTAGCATAAAGCCCCAATTTTTCTCATCGTAGTTATCCGAAGCCATCGTCACTCAGTGTCAGGACCCAAAAAGAAGAGCTAAAAGAGAGACGCCAGCATCCGCTACAATGAAGACAGGCCAAGACCTTCAATCCCACAACCATGACTACAAAGAACCTATGATAATATCGCTTTCCAAGAATCATCGCTCTCTTTGCCCAATTATTCATAACTTTTTTCCGCCGGACGCCATTTTTCTCGGCAAAGAGCTCAGCAACCGGGTCAGACACCCCAAAAAAAAAATAAAAAAAATACTACACACGCCGAAAGAAGAAGCGACACCAGGATCGGAATTACCTGCAGAGCAGAGTCGTGCTGGATCGCACATAGGGTTTATGCTCGAAGCCAGCAGCGTATTCCAGAAAAGATCTTGCTGTAATTACTTCTATCGTGCATCGACCGGAACGAATTGCCGAGAGGGCGTTGCCCAGATGGTAATGGCGAGTTTAGAGGTGTCTCACGTCCACCGTTCGAATCCCATCGGACGCAACCTAAATCGGGTTTTAATAGTTAGGCTCTAGACGGGGCAGGTAATCGATTAATTTCTTGTCTTTTAAATTTGGACCCAAAATAATGGTCTAAATATTTGATATAGCACTTCTCTGTTCTTACGACAAGTTATGCCACACTGAAAAGAGTTAAATGGACATTATGAAATTTGCGAATGCGTATGTTTTTCAAAACTGCACTGCAAGTCAAGCCTCATTGTCGACAAAATTTCAAGCGCTCGGATTGCACCTTAAAAGGAGAACAGGAGGGACCGTAAGTCGTGCCTCATTGTCGACAAGCCTCATTGTCGACAAAATTTCAAGCGCTCGGATTGCACATTAAAAGGAGAACGGGAGGGAACTGTTGCCGGCATTTGCCGTAACGGCCGTGTGGTCGCCGGGCGGTAGAGAGAGAGAGTTCAATCATCTTGGAGTTGGAAACGGAGCTGCTTGCCCTAGGGGAGACCCTCGTGTCCTTGGAGGACACAAACATGAGAAGTGACTTGCGGTTAGTCTGGTGTTGGGCCCCGACCCGAGCCCATGGGAGATGTGGCCGATTGTTGATGATTGCAGAGAAAGGCTGGCCAGGTTAAGCTTCTTTTGTTCTGGTCCACCGAACTGGGTTAGATTGCGAATTCACCTCGTCCTCTTTGGATCTTTTGTATTCGAAAACTCAAACTCTTTGTTATCCTTTTTTTCTTAGTTGATAAGGCAATATCGACGGAAAAAAAATAAAAAAAAAATCAAACAAACAAACGATTAAGATCTTTATATGCTAGCAAATACGCACAGCCTACGGTGTAGGCAAGAAATTTACATTTGAAAGTTTAATAAAATACAGCTATTATTTGCATGAAATAAACATGACATGTACGATCTTTATATTATTCTTTGCTTTGCATGTTGTCATGTGTGATCCTATTTTAGTTTTTCTTTTGTCTAATTTCTTTCGGTATTATTATTAAATGCCACAAACTTTTGGAACATGTATTTGACTGATTGAGTTATAATGTCACAGTTTTGCATCATATGCAAAATCGCATTAAAATGAGTACGAAATAGTAAATCGTGGAAATATGGTAAAATACACGGCCCAAATGCCCAACAAAAATCCAACTTTAGCATCTGCTTCGATTATATCCAATACTTTTTTTGTCACATAAAAACCCTCCACTTTTATTTTTTTCCCAATTCTACTAGCCTAATACAAAAAAAAAACCACATAACTTCAGCTTTTATCCAATTCTACTTGGCCTAAGACCGCAAAAAAATCCAAAACTATAGCATTTGTCACAATTATATCCAAAACTTTTTGTCTCGCAAAAACCTCCAACTTTTATTTTTGTCCTAATTCTACCATTATCGTTCTTTCATTCATAATCACCATTAGTTAATCCTACATGACATTTTCATGTCGTTAATGAATAGTACCTCAACAAAGATGAAATGAAAAAAACCCAAGCAACTTCTCTTTTATTGTCTCGCATGCCCTACACATTGCCAGGAGATACAAAACCACTCAAGACGTTGCGGTTTGAATTCTCCCCAGGCACTCAACAGCCCAAAAATCGCTTAGACATGAAGATATGATTATTTGGATAAACGATCTCAAATCTCGCCATCTCATGATCATTTATTTTTTAATTTCAAAAATTCATTGGTAAATTCGACAAAAAAATTCGAACCGCGTAGGATTAACTAAAAGTGATTATGGACGGAAGGCCGATGGTAGTAAAATTGGAACAAAAGTAATAGTTGTGGATTCTTTATGAGACAAAATTTATTTTTGCATATAATTAGGACATATGCTAAAGTTGAAGATTTTTTGGGTGATAGACATTTAGAATTAGGACAAAAGTAAAAGATGTAGGCTTTTCATGAGACAAAAAAATTTGGATATAAGTAGGACGGTGAGTAAAGTTGAAATTTTTTTAATAATTTATTTTTGTATTAGGCCTAAAATACACTATAGCAAGATTGTGACCGAGAACATTTCAAAAAGATAAAGAACATAATTGAGATCTCTTTAAAGTATGAGGTGTTTTTTTTTTCTTTCTAATATGCAGGGAAAATTATATCTAAAGTATTGGTCTAAGGTGCTATGTCATCCTCGACTCTTTAATTTCGTCAATGTGATTCCTAATTTTTTTTTTCGTGCAGTGGATTAAAAAAACTTCAAATTTTTAATCCGAAGAAATACTAGCCGAGCTATTTCGACCATTCTTTGCACATCAGCACCTCATCCTCAAAAAGTTCAATGTTATCCTTCCGTTAATTCGAGTTAATGAAATTTGTTGATGTGTCCATAAACTAAGTTTGACCAATGGATGATAATAAAATAAAATAAAAAAGGTCACTCGCTAATTCTCAATCTTAAATATTCATCTCAAAACAGGAAAAGATAATCCACATCAGATATTCATCCCAAATCAACTCAAACTCGGGACACATAACATAGACCATTCTCTTTCCTTTCTTCGCTCAATCTCTTTGGTGCTCTCATCAACGCTTTAGCTCCGTGGTCGCTGGTTCCACAAAAGGTTGTATAAGGACAAGATGAGGAAGCTAAGCTTTAGAATCTTTGTTAAAGGGTATTTGTCGAAGACTTTTCTTAATAAGCCATAGAGGTTGATTTTTTTTTTTTTTTGGTCCGAAAAAACTGGCATTACTAATAGATACGTAGGGGTGTCAATGGGTCGGGTCGGGTCGGGTCTTATGTAGACCAAAATCAAACAAGTGCTAAGCTCGGCCCGACCCGACCCGACACCCGAATTATGAATGTCCAAGATATTTGGGTCGGGTCGGTGGCTCTTCCCTCCCCCAACCCCCCTTCTTGTTTTTTTCGTGCTCCAAAATCGAACGTTTTTGTTACCCAAACCCGGATCGCATATGCATGAGGAGACAGGAATCCGAATGCACAGAGCATCAAACCACTAAAAACACGGATCTCCAACATGCCAGGGGAAAGGACGCGATTCTACACTAAATTAAAAAGTTCAAAAAATACCCAAGAATCCGCCAAATTGGATGTTTATGAAGCCATCGAGATCGGGGAAGAGATGAATCGAAGAGATATACTAGCCTAAGAAAAAACGAAAGCAACAAGCACAAAAAATAAAGCCAAGAAATTACCTCGTCAATTAAAAATACGAGGATTGGAACCCTTCGACGACGAACGGATTGAACTTCTCGAGGAGGCGCTGAAAATTACAATCATTGAACGAATGAGGACGAAATCGAATCGAAGGAGAGTTGAGTTCTTAAATTCGATCAAGTACTCGGAGCAAGAAAGCAAAACAAGAGAGCGAATGGGACCATAACGGCAAAGAAGATGAAGAAGAAGAAGAAGCGTCGTCAAGGAAGATAGGGATCAAAGAGAAGTGGGTGAAGCAGAAGCAAACCCGAGATCTCGTCGCCAAGATTACGATCGCACTCGCAATCCGATCCGAGTGATCCCGATTCCGTTCTCTCTCTCGATCTAGGGTTTCGGGAGTGTAAGCAGTGAGATTGAGTCACCGAGCGTCCATTAGATGGAGTCTCGGACATAAAAGCCTCGAACAAGGGGGCATCGATACATAATAAAACCCGGAGGGTTGAGGTGGGAAAGAGCACCAATGGGTCGGAACACCAAACGTGACGGTGCGTCTTTGCGACACAATCAGCAACTATTCCGCTAGCAAGGTCATCTTTTTTTTTCCTCTTAAAGTAAATTCATTTTGCTTTACTCTGTTGTTTCAAAAATTATTATGCTAACAAAGTTTTTTTTTAACGTAAACTCATTCTGTTTTTTTTTTTTTTTGGTAAGATAAGATATGTATTGACTTTTCAAAAACGCTAATTATAAAGAGAGGCCGTACACAAAAACCTCGTACCCGTAGAAACACGAACATGTGTCAACGGGTGCAAAGGTAAATTCTGCTCTACTTTGTTGCCAAATGGGTAATCTAGTCCACAAAGAGCCCATTAAACATGAGTTTCAAAATGGACTTGGGACCGATATTGCCGGCTCTAAAATCGGGGAATGAGACTCGTGTGAAGAAGCGAACAAATTCTATGTAGACGTCAACGTAAAAGGATTCCCGAGGATATTGACAAGAAGAACACGAAAGGAGACATTTTTTAAGGTCAACTTGACAATGGAGCAACGAAACAAGCGATTTCCTCTCGCATTTCAGTGTCAACTGGAAAAGTTTGTGTCAGCCGCGTTTTGTTCATAATTAGTGATTCATTAGGATTTTGCGAGGCAAATCCTTCTTTCATTTTTTTCGAGATGCCCACGACTCAATAAGTGCAAGAAGAGGTTGCTTTTCTTTGAATGCAAATCTTCGACCCTTCAACTAGGGCTCGCGCTTCAGCAAGCAACGCCGCTTATGAGGGAATTTTCGTGGAAAAGCCGTCAACAAGAGACCCACCGGAGTCCCGGAGAACTCCTGCGATTGCTCCTTCTAGTTCGGCTTCACCGACCGAAGCATCGACATTCAACTTCTCCCAGTTCTACCGGTAAAACAAGCCATTTAAACCATATGGTCCAGGGGCCTTTTCCGAGCCCATTTCGAAGACAGCCTTCTTCCGAACCTCTTTCATAGTAACGTCTGCTCCAAGCTTAGCATGCATTTCATCTAGGACTAGCTTGGGGCATTGGGCAAGTACCGGTTCAAAGTTTCGATGACCAACTGAAGTATATAAGTCCACAAAGAAAGACGAGGTCATTTCCTTCAAGAGCTTTGGATTTCTAATCCATGTATCATGCTCTATTGTCTTCAACATCGATATTCTGTTTCGTTGGCATCTCTAGATAGTTGTGGCATGAAAAAACTTGGTATTCTTATCCCTCCATCTCAAAGAAACCGATACGCAACCTTAAACCCCAATACATTTCCTCCCTCCGCCACAAGTTTTGGATTTGATCCACAATTCCTTTTTGGGTATTTCTGTTTGCGGTATGTTTCTTTCACTCGTAATCCTCTGAAGCTCCGGTTGCGGCCTGCGAATCCGATTTTTACCGTTAGGGAACTCATTTCTACTCCATTCTTCCAAAGCTACAGGGACAACTTGTAATATCTCCACCGGATCAGCTTCTGTTCTATCTCGCTTCCTCCCATTTTCGTTTAATTATTCAACCACAAATCAACACTTTCTAGCCATAAAGATTCAAACTTAAAGGCTTTTTTTCCTTTTTACCTTGTCGGAGGTTAAGGACGGCCAAACGAGACTATGGTCCGATCACATTGCCGGCAAAGCAAAAGCCTCCGCAATTGGGAAAGCCACCCTCCAAGCGAGATTACATACAGCCCTATCTAGTCTCTTTTTCCCGACATTTTCCCCATCTCTATTGTTAGACCAAATGAAAGCGCAACCCTTACTTTGGATGTCCATCATCGCGCAATCCTCTAGTAATTCTCTAAAGGATTGCATCCTATAATTTTCGCCTCTCTTCCGCCCACCTTCTCCCAAGTATAAAGCGTCTCATTAAAATTGCCTATCCAATTCCAAACCCAAGGGAGGTTTCATCGACTTCATTTGTTTAAAACTGGCATAGAGGTCAATTTTTTTATTTTTATTTTTTTTGGTCCGAAAAAAACTGGCATTACTAATAGATACGTAGGGGTGTCAATGGGTCGGGTCAAGTCGGGTCTTATGTAGACCCGAATCAAACAGGTGCTAAGCTCGGCCCGACCCGACCCGACACCCGAATTATGTATGTCCAAGATATTTGGGTCGGTGGCTCTTCCTCCCCCCCCTCTTGTTTTTTTCGTGCTCCAAAATCAAACGTTTTTGTTACCCAAACCCAGATCGCATATGCATGAGGAGACAGGAATCGAATGCACAGAGCATCAAACCACTAAAAACACGGATCTCCAACATGCTAGGGGAAAGGATGCGATTCTACACTAAATTAAAAAGTTCAAAAAATACCCAAGAATCCCAAATTGGATGTTTATGAAGCCATCGGATCGGGGAAGAGATGAATCGAAGAGATATACTAGCCTAATAAAAAACGAAAGCAAC
Organism: Rhodamnia rubescens; assembly: GCA_021437795.1. Classification (NCBI taxonomy): domain Eukaryota; kingdom Viridiplantae; phylum Streptophyta; class Magnoliopsida; order Myrtales; family Myrtaceae; genus Rhodamnia; species Rhodamnia rubescens. The sequence continues at coordinate 646,071 of JAILYA010000115.1, read as the reverse complement.
AAGCACAAAAAATAAAGCCAAGAAATTACCTCGTCAATTAAAAATACGAGGATTGGAACCCTTCGACGACGAACGATTGAACTTCTCGAGGAGGCGCTGAAAATTACAATCATTGAACGAATGAGGACGAAATCGAATCGAAGGAGAGTTGAGTTCTTAAATTCGATCAAGTACTCGGAGCAAGAAAGCAAAAAAAGAGAGCGAATGGGACCATAACTGCAAAGAAGATGAAGAAGAAGAAGCAGCGTCGTCAAGGAAGATAGGGATCAAAGAGAAGTGGGTGAAGCGAAGCAAACCCGAGATCTCGTCGCCGTTACGATCGCACTCGCGATCCGATCCGAGTGATCCCGATTCCGTTCTCTCTCTCGATCTAGGGTTTCGGGGAGTGTAAGCGGTGAGATTGAGTCACCGAGCGTCCATTAGATGGAGTCTCGGACATAAAAGCCTCGAACAAGGGGGCATCGATACATAATAAAACCCGGAGGGGTTGAGGTGGGAAAGAGCACCAATGGGTCGGAACACCAAGACGGTGCGTCTTTGCGACACAATCAAGCAATTATTCTCGCTAGCAAGGTCATCTTTTTTTTTCCTCTTAAAGTAAATTCATTTTGCTTTACTCTGTTGTTTCAAAAATTATTATGCTAACAAAGTTTTTTTTTTTAAGTAAACTCATTCTGTTTTTTTTTTTTTTTTTGGTAAGATAAGATATGTATTGACTTTTCAAAAACGCTAATTATAAAGAAAGGCCGTACACAAAAACCTCGTACCCGTAGAAACACGAACATGTGTCAACGGGTGCAAAGGTAAATTCTGCTTTACTTTGTTGCCAAATGGGTAATCTAGTTTACAAAGGGCCCATTAAACATGAGTTTCAAAATGGACTTGGGACCGATATTGCCAGCTCTAAAATCGGGGAATGAGACTCCTGTGAAGTGAACAAATTCTATGTAGACGTCAACGGAAAAGGATTCCCGAGGAAACCGACAAGAAGAACATGAAAGGAGACGGTTTTTAAGGTCAACTTGACAATGGAGCAAGCAAACAAGCAATTTCCTCTCGCATTTCAGTCAACTGGAAAAGTTTGTGTTGGCCGCGTTTTGTTCATAATTACTGATTCATTAGGATTTTGGGAGGCAAATCCTTCTTTCATTTTTTTCCGAGATGCCCACGACTCAATAAGTGCAAGAAGAGGTTGCTTCTCTTTGAATGCAAATCTTCGACCCTTCAACTAGGGCTCGCGCTTCCGCAAGCAACGCTGCTTATGAGGGAATTTTCGTGGAAAAGCCATCAACAAGAGACCCACCGGAGTCCCGGAGAACTCCCGCGATTGCTCCTTCTAGTTCGGCTTCACCGACCGAAGCATCGACATTCAACTTCTCCCGGTTCTACCGGTAAAACAAGCCATTTAAACCATATGGTCCAGGGGCCTTTTCCGAGCCCATTTCGAAGACAGACCTTCCGAACCTCTTTCATAGTAACGTCTCGCTCCAAGCTTAGCATGCATTTCATCTAGGACTAGCTTGGGGCATTGGGCAAGTACCGGTTCAATGTTTCGATGACCAACTCAAGTATATAAGTCCACAAAGAAAGACGAGGTCATTTCCTTCAAGAGCTTTGGATTTCTAATCCATGTATCATGCTCTATTGTCTTCAACATCGATATTCTGTTTCGTTGGCATCTCTAGATAGTTGTGGCATGAAAAAACTTGGTATTCTTATCCCTCCATCTCAAAAAACCGATACGCAACCTTAAACCCCAATACATTTCCTCCCTCCGCCACAAGTTTTGGATTTGATCCACAATTCCTTTTTGGGTATTTCTGTTTGCAGGTATGTTTCTTTCACTCGTAATCCTCTCAAGCTCCGGTTGCGGCTGCGAATCCGATTTTTTACTGTTAGGGAACTCATTTCTACTCCATTCTTCCAAAGCTACAGGGGACAACTTGTAATATCTCCACCGGATCGCCTTCCGTTCTATCTCGCTTCCTCCCATTTTCGTTTAATTATTCAACCACAATAACACTTTCTAGCCATAAAGATTCAAACTTAAAGGCTTTTTTCCTTTTACCTTGTCGGAGGTTAAGGACGGCCAAACGAGACTATGGTCCGATCCTCGTTGCCGGCAAAGCAAAAGCCTCCGCAATTGGGAAAGCCACCCTCCAAGCGAGATTACATACAGCCCTATCTAGTCTCTTTTTCACGACATTTTCCCCATCTCTATTGTTAGACCAAATGAAAGCGCAACCCTTACTTTGGATGTCCATCATCGCGCAATCCTCTAGTAATTCTCTAAAGGATTGCATCCTATAATTTTCGCCTCTCTTCCTCGCCCACCTTCTCCCAAGTATAAAGCGTCTCATTAAAATTGCCTATCCAATTCCAAACCCAAGGGAGGTTTCATCGGACTTCATTTGTTTAAAACGGCATAGAGGTCAATTTTTTTATTTTTATTTTTTTTGGTCCGAAAAAACTGGCATTACTAATAGATACGTAGGGGTGTCAATGGGTCGGGTCAAGTCGGGTCTTATGTAGACCCGAATCAAACAAGGCTAAGCTCGGCCCGACCCGACCCGACACCCGAATTATGTATGTCCAAGATATTTGGGTCGGTGGCTCTTCCCTCGCCCCCCCCCCCTCTTGTTTTTTTCGTGCTCCAAAATCAAACGTTTTTGTTACCTAAACCCAGATCGCATATGCATGAGGAGACAGGAATCAAATGCACAGAGCATCAAACCACTAAAAACACGGATCTCCAACATGCTAGGGGAAAGGATGCGATTCTACACTAAATTAAAAAGTTCAAAAAATACCCAAGAATCCGCCAAATTGGATGTTTATGAAGCCATCGATCGGGGAAGAGATGAATCGAAGAGATATACTAGCCTAATAAAAAACGAAAGCAACAAGCACAAAAAATAAAGCCAAGAAATTACCTCGTCAATTAAAAATACGAGGATTGGAACCCTTCGACGACGAACAGATTGAACTTCTCGAGGAGGCGCTGAAAATTACAATCATTGAACGAATGAGGACGAAATCGAATCGAAGGAGAGTTGAGTTCTTAAATTCGATCAAGTACTCGAGCAAGAAAGCAAAAAAAGAGAGCGAATGGGACCATAACCGCAAAGAAGATGAAGAAGAAGAAGAAGCGTCGTCAAGGAAGATAGGGATCAAAGAGAAGTGGGTGAAGCGAAGAAACCCGAGATCTCGTCGCCGTTTCGATCGCCGCACATGATCCGATCTCGAGTGATCTCGATTCCGTTCTCTCCCTCGATCTAGGGTTTCGGAGTGTAAGCGAGTGAGATTGAGTCACCGAGCGTCCATTAGATGGAGTCTCGGACATAAAAGCTCGAACAAGGGGACATCGATACATAATAAAACCCGGAGGGGTTGAGGTGGGAAAAGAGCACCGGTGGGTCGGAACACCAAACGGTGCGTCTTTGCGACACAATCAAGAACTATGCTTGCTAGCAAGGTCATCTTTTTTTTTCCTCTTAAAGTAAATTCATTTTGCTTTACTCTGTTGTTTCAAAAATTATTATGCTAACAAAGTTTTTTTTTTTTTAAGTAAACTCATTCTGTTTTTTTTTTTTTTTTGGTAAGATAAGATATGTATTGACTTTTCAAAAATGCTAATTATAAAGAGAGGCCGTACACAAAAACCTCGTACCCGTAGAAACACGAACATGTGTCAACGGGTGCAAAGGTAAATTCTGCTTTACTTTGTTGCCAAATGGGTAATCTAGTTTACAAAGGGCCCATTAAACATGAGTTTCAAATTGGACTTGGGACCGATATTGCCGGCTCTAAATCGTGGAATGAGACTACGTGTGAAGTGAACAAATTCTTTGTAGACGTCAACGGAAAAGGATTCCCGAGGAAACCGACAAGAAGAACATGAAAGGAGACAGTTTTTAAGGTCAACTTGACAATGGAGCAACAAACAAGCAATTTCCTCCGCATTTCGAGTCAACTGGAAAAGTTTGTGTTGGCCGCGTTTTGTTCATAATTAGTGATTCATTAGGATTTTGGGAGGCAAATCCTTCTTTCATTTTTTTCCGGAGATGCCCACGACTCAATAAGTGCAAGAAGAGGTTGCTTCTCTTTGAATGCAAATCTTCGACCCTTCAACTAGGGCTCGCGCTTCCGCAAGCAACGCCGCTTATGAGGGAATTTTCGTGGAAAAGCCATCAACAAGAGACCCACCGGAGTCCCGGAGAACTCTCGCGATTGCTCCTTCTAGTTCGGCTTCACCGACCGAAGCATCGACATTCGACTTCTCCCGGTTCTACCGGTAAAACAAGCCATTTAAACCATATGGTCCAGGGCCTTTTCCGAGCCCATTTCGAAGACAGCCTTCCGAACCTCTTTCATAGTAACGTCTGCTCCAAGCTTAGCATGCATTTCATCTAGGACTAGCTTGGGGCATTGGGCAAATACCGGTTCAAAGTTTCGATGACCAACTCGAAGTATATAAGTCCACAAAGAAAGACGAGGTCATTTCCTTCAAGAGCTTTGGATTTCTAATCCATGTATCATGCTCTATTGTCTTCAACATCGATATTCTGTTTCGTTGGCATCTCTAGATAGTTGTGGCATGAAAAAACTTGGTATTCTTATCCCTCCATCTCAAAGAAAACCGATACGCAACCTTAAACCCCAATACATTTCCTCCCTCCGCCACAAGTTTTGGATTTGATCCACAATTCCTTTTTGGGTATTTCTGTTTGCGGGTATGTTTCTTTCACTCGTAATCCTCTGAAGCTCCGGTTGCGGCCTGCGAATCTGATTTTTACTGTTAGGGAACTCATTTCTACTCCATTCTTCCAAAGCTACGGGGACAACTTGTAATATCTCCACCGGATCGCCTTCGTTCTATCTCGCTTCCTCCCATTTTCGTTTAATTATTCAACCACAAATAACACTTTCTAGCCATAAAGATTCAAACTTGAAGGCTTTTTTCCTTTTACCTTGTCAAAGGTTAAGGACGGCAAAACGAGATTATGGTCGATCCGTTCTTGCCAAAGCAAAAGCCTCCGCAACCGGGAAAGCCACCCTCCAAGCGAGATTACATACAATCCTATCTAGTCTCTTTTTCACCACATTTTCCCCATCTCTATTGTTAGACCAAATGAAAGCGCAACCCTTACTTTGGATGTCCATCATTGCGCAATCCTCTAGTAATTCTCTAAAGGATTGCATCCTATAATTTTCGGCCTCTCTTCCTTGCCCACCTTCTCCCAAGTATAAAGCGTCTCATTAAAATTGCCTATCCAATTCCAAACCCAAGGGAGGTTTCATCGGACTTCATTTGTTTAAAACTGGCATAGAGGTCAATTTTTTTATTTTTATTTTTTTGGTCCGAAAAAAACCGGCATTACTAATAGATACGTAGGGGTGTCAATGGGTCGGCCAGGTCGGGTCTTATGTAGACCCGAATCAAACAGTGCCAAGCTCGGCCCGACCCGACCCGACACCCGAATTATGTATGTCCAAGATATTTGGGTCGGTGGCTCTTCCCTCCCCCCCCCTCTTGTTTTTTTCGTGCTCCAAAATCAAACGTTTTGTTACCCAAACCCAGGATCGCATATGCATGAGGAGACAGGAATCGAATGCACAGAGCATCAAACCACTAAAAACACGGATCTCCAACATGCCGGGGAAAGGGTGCGATTCTACACTAAATTAAAAAGTTCAAAAAATACCCAAGAATCCGCCAAATTGGATGTTTATGAAGCCATCGGATCAGGGAAGAGATGAATCGAAGAGATATACTAGCCTAATAAAAAACGAAAGCAACAAGCACAAAAAATAAAGCCAAGAAATTACCTCGTCAATTAAAAATACGAGGATTGGAACCCTTCGACGACGAACAGATTGAACTTCTCGAGGAGGCGCTGAAAATTACAATCATTAAACGAATGAGGACGAAATCGAATCGAAGGAGAGTTGAGTTCTTAAATTCGATCAAGTACACGGAGCAAGAAAGCAAAACAAGAGAGCGAATGGGACCATAACCGCAAAGAAGATGAAGAAGAAGAAGAAGCGTCGTCAAGGAAGATAGGGATCAAAGAGAAGTGGGTGAAGCGAAGCAAACCCGAGATCTCGTCGTCGTTACGATCGCACTCGCGATCCGATCTCAGAGTGATCCCGATTCCGTTCTCTCTCTCGATCTAGGGTTTCCGTAGTGTAAGCGAGTGAGATTGAGTCACCGAGCATCCATTAGATAGAGTCTCGGACATAAAAGCCTCGAACAAGGGGGCATCGATACATAATAAAACCCGGAGGGGTTGAGGTGGGAAAGAGCACCAATGGGTCGGAACACCAAACGGTGCGTCTTTGCGACACAATCAAGCAACTATCTTGCTAGCAAGGTCATCTTTTTTTTTCCTCTTAAAGTAAATTCATTTTGCTTTACTCTGTTGTTTCAAAAATTATTATGCTAACAAAGTTTTTTTTTTTTTTTAAGCAAACTCATTCTTTTTTTTTTTTTTTTTGGTAAGATAAGATATGTATTGACTTTTCAAAAACGCTAATTATAACGAGAGGCCGTACACAAAATCCTCGTACCCGTGGACACACGAACATGTGTCAACAGTGCAAAGGTAAATTCTGCTTTACTTTGTTGCCAAATGGGTAATCTAGTTTACAAAGGGCCCATTAAACATGAGTTTCAAAATGGACTTGGGACCGATATTGCCGGCTCTAAAATCGGGGAATGAGACTACAGTGTGAAGTGAACAAATTCTATGTAGACGTCAACGGAAAAGGATTCCCGAGGAAACCGACAAGAAGAACATGAAAGGAGACAGTTTTTAAGGTCAACTTGACAATGGAGCAGCAAACAAGCAATTTCCTCTGCATTTCGTCAACTGGAAAAGTTTGTGTTGGCCGCGTTTTGTTCATAATTAGTGATTCATTAGGATTTTGGGAGGCAAATCCTTCTTTCATTTTTTTTCCGAGATGCCCACGACTCAATAAGTGCAAGAAGAGGTTGCTTCTCTTTGAATGCAAATCTTCGACCCTTCAACTAGGGCTCGCGCTTCCGCAAGCAACGCCGCTTATGAGGGAATTTTCGTGGAAAAGCCATCAACAAGAGACCCATCGGAGTCCCGGAGAACTCCCCGCGATTGCTCCTTCTAGTTCGGCTTCACCGACCGAAGCATCGACATTCAACTTCTCCCGGTTCTATTGGTAAAACAAGCCATTTAAACCATATGGTCCAGGGGCCTTTTCCGAGCCCATTTCGAAGACAGCCTTCCGAACCTCTTTCATAGTAACGTCTGCTCCAAGCTTAGCATGCATTTCATCTAGGACTAGCTTGGGGCATTGGGCAAGTACCGGTTCAATGTTTCGATGACCAACTGAAGTATATAAGTCCACAAAGAAAGACGAGGTCATTTCCTTCAACAGCTTTGGATTTCTAATCCATGTATCATGCTCTATTGTCTTCAACATCGATATTCCGTTTCGTTGGCATCTCTAGATAGTTGTGGCATGAAAAAACTTGGTATTCTTATCCCTCCATCTCAAGAAACCGGGTACGCAACCTTAAACCCCAATACATTTCCTCCCTCCGCCACAAGTTTTGGATTTGATCCACTATTCCTTTTTGGGTATTTCGTTTGCGGTATGTTTCTTTCACTCGTAATCCTCTGAAGCTCCGGTTGCGGCCTGCGAATCCGATTTTTTACTGTTAGGGGAACTCATTTCTACTCCATTCTTCCAAAGCTACGGGGACAACTTGTAATATCTCCACCGGATCGCCTGCTTCTATCTTCTTCCTCCCATTTTCGTTTAATTATTCAACCACCGTCAACACTTTCCGGCCATAAAGATTCAAACTTAAAGGCTTTTTTCCTTTTACCTTGTCGAGGTTAAGGACAAAACAAAACGAGACTATGGTCCGATCCCTTGCTAGCAAAGCAAAAGCCTCCGCAACCTGGGAAAGCCACCCTCCAAGCGAGATTACATACAGCCCTATCTAGTCTCTTTTTCACCACATTTTCCCCATCTCTATTGTTAGACCAAATGAAAGCGCAACCCTTACTTTGGATGTCCATCATCGCGCAATCCTCTAGGAATTCTCTAAAGGATTGCATCCTATAATTTTCGGTCTCTCTTCCGCCCACCTTCTCCCAAGTATAAAGCGTCTCATTAAAATTGCCTATCCAATTCCAAACCCAAGGGAGGTTTCATCATACTTCATTTGTTTAAAACTGGCATAGAGGTCAATTTTTTTTATTTTTATTTTTTTTTGGTCCGAAAAAACTGGCATTACTAATAGATACGTAGGGGTGTCAATGGGTCGGGTCGGGTCGGGTCTTATGTAGACCCGAATCAAACAAGTGCAAGCTCGGCCCGACCCGACCCGACACCCGAATTATGCATGTCCAAGATATTTGGGTCGGGTCGGTGGCTCTTCCCTCCCCCCCTCTTGTTTTTTTCGTGCTCCAAAATCGGACGTTTTTGTTACCCAAACCCGGATCGCATATGCATGAGGAGACAGGAATCTAAATGCACGAGCATCAAACCACTAAAAACACGGATCTACAACATGCCGGGGAAAGGACGCGATTCTACACTAAATTAAAAAGTTCAAAAAATACCCAAGAATCCGCCAAATTGGATGTTTATGAAGCCATCGGATCGGGGAAGAGATGAATCGAAGAGATATACTAGCCTAAGAAAAAAACGAAAGCAACAAGCACAAAAATAAAAGCCAAGAAATTACCTCGTCAATTAAAAAATACGAGGATTGGAACCCTTCGACGACGAACAGATTGAACTTCTCGAGGAGGCGCTGAAAATTACAATCATTGAACGAATGAGGACGAAATCGAATCGAAGGAGAGTTGAGTTCTTAAATTCGATCAAGTACTCGGAGCAAGAAAGCAAAACAAGAGAGCGAATGGGACCATAACCGCAAAGAAGATGAAGAAGAAGAAGAAGCGTCGTCAAGGGAAGATAGGGATCAAAGAGAAGTGGGTGAAGCGAGAGCAAACCTGAGATCTAGTCGCCAATTACGATCGCACTCGCAGTCCGATCTCGAGTGATCCCGATTCCGTTCTCTCTCTCGATCTAGGGTTTCGGGGAGTGTAAGCGGTGAGATTGAGTCACCGAGCGTCCATTAGATGGAGTCTCGGACATAAAAGCCTGAACAAGGGGGCATCGATACATAATAAAACCCAGGAGGGTTGAGGTGGGAAAGAGCACCGAGTGGGTCGGAACACCAAACGGTGCGTCTTTGCGACACAATCAAGAACTATCTTGCGCTAGCAAGGTCATCTTTTTTTTTCCTCTTAAAGTAAATTCATTTTGCTTTACTCGTTGTTTCAAAAATTATTATGCTAACAAAGTTTTTTTTTTTTTTAAGTAAACTCATTCTGTTTTTTTTTTTTTTGTTAAGATAAGATATGTATTGACTTTTCAAAAACGCTAATTATAAAGAGAGGCCGTACACAAAAACCTCGTACCCGTAGAAACACGAACATGTGTCAACGGGTGCAAAGGTAAATTCTGCTTTACTTTGTTGCCAAATGGGTAATCTAGTTTACAAGGGGCCCATTAAACATGAGTTTCAAAATGGACTTGGGACCGATATTGCCGGCTCTAAAATCGGGGAATGAGACTACGTGTGAAGTGAACAAATTCTATGTAGACGTCAACGGAAAAGGATTCTCGAGGAACCGACAAGAAGAACATGAAAGGAGACAGTTTTTAAGGTCAACTTGACAATGGAGCAGCAAACAAACAATTTCCTCTTGCATTTCGGGTCAACCGGAAAAGTTTGTGTTGGCCGCGTTTTGTTCAAAATTAGTGATTCATTAGGATTTTGGGAGGCAAATCCTTCTTTCATTTTTTTTCGGAGATGCCCACGACTCAATAAGTGCAAGAAGAGGTTGCTTCTCTTTGAATGCAAGTCTTCGACCCTTCAACTAGGGCTCGCGCTTCCGCAAGCAACGTTGCTTATGAGGGAATTTTCGTGGAAAAGCCATCAACAAGAGACCCACTGGAGTCCCGGAGAACTCCCCGCGATTGCTCCTTCTAGTTCGGCTCCACCGACCGAAGCATCGACATTCAACTTCTCCCGAGTTCTACTAGTAAAACAAGCCATTTAAACCATATGGTCCAGGGGGCCTTTTCCGAGCCCATTTCGAAGACAGCCTTCCGAACCTCTTTCATAGTAACGTCTGCTCCAAGCTTAGCATGCATTTCATCTAGGACTAGCTTGGGGCATTGGGCAAGTACCGGTTCAATGTTTCGATGACCAACCCGAAGTATATAAGTCCACAAAGAAAGACGAGGTCATTTCCTTCAACAGCTTTGGATTTCTAATCCATGTATCATGCTCTATTGTCTTCAACATCGATATTCTGTTTCGTTGGCATCTCTAGATAGTTGTGGCATGAAAAAACTTGGTATTCTTATCCCTCCATCTCAAGCAAACTGGTACGCAACCTTAAACCCCAATACATTTCCTCCCTCCGCCACAAGTTTTGGTTTTGATCCACAATTCCTTTTTGGGTATTTCCGTTTTGCGGTATGTTTCTTTCACTCGTAATCCTCTCGAAGCTCCGGTTGCAGCCTGCGAATCTGATTTTTACTTGTTAGGGAACTCATTTCTACTCCATTCTTCCAAAGCTACGGGGACAACTTGTAATATCTCCACCGAGATCGCTTCGTTCTATCTCGCTTCCTCCCATTTTCGTTTAATTATTCAACCACAATCAACACTTTCTAGCCATAAAGATTCAAACTTAAAGGCTTTTTTCCTTTTACCTTGTTAGAGGTTAAGGACGAGCAAACGAGACTATGGTCCGATCCCGTTGCCGGCAAAGCAAAAGCCTCCGCAACTAGGAAAGCCACCCTCCAAGCGAGATTACATACAGCCCTATCTAGTCTCTTTTTCACCACATTTTCCCAATCTCTATTGTTAGACCAAATGAAAGCGCAACCCTTACTTTGGATGTCCATCATCGCGCAATCCTCTAGTAATTCTCTAAAGGATTGCATCCTATAATTTTCGTCTCTCTTCCGCCCACCTTCTCCCAAGTATAAAGCGTCTCATTAAAATTGCCTATCCAATTCCAAACCCAAGGGAGGTTTCATCGGACTTCATTTGTTTAAAACCGGGATAGAGGTCAATTTTTTTTATTTTTATTTTTTTGGTCCGAAAAAACGGCATTACTAATAGATACGTAGGGGTGTCAATGGGTCCGGTCGGGTCGGGTCTTATGTAGACCCGAATCAAACAATGCCAAGCTCGGCCCGACCCGACCCGACACCCGAATTATGTATGTCCAAGATATTTGGGTCGGTGGCTCTTCCTCCCCCCCCCCTCTTGTTTTTTTCGTGCTCCAAAATCAAACGTTTTTGTTTCCCAAACCCGGATCGCATATGCATTAGGAGACAGGAATCGAAATGCACAGAGCATCAAACCACTAAAAACACGGATCTCCAACATGCCAGGGGAAAGGATGCGATTCTACACTAAATTAAAAAGTTCAAAAAGTACCCAAGAATCCGCCAAATTTGAATGTTTATGAAGCCATCGGATCGGGGAAGAGATGAATCGAAGAGATATACTAGCCTAATAAAAAACGAAAGCAACAAGCACAAAAAATAAAGCCAAGAAATTACCTCGTCAATTCAAAATACGAGGATTGGAACCCTTCGACGACGAACAGATTGAACTTCTCGAGGAGGCGCTGAAAATTACAATCATTGAACGAAGGAGGACGAAATCGAATCGAAGGAGAGTTGAGTTCTTAAATTCCGATCAAGTACTCGAGCAAGAAAGCAAAACAAGAGAGCGAATGGGACCATAACTGCAAAGAAGATGAACAAGAAGAAGAAGCGTCGTCAAGGAAGATAGGGATCAAAGAGAAGTGGGTGAAGCGAAGCAAACCTGAGATCTCGTCGCCGTTACGATCGCACTTCGCGATCCGATCCGAGTGATCCCGATTCCGTTCTCTCTCTCGATCTAGGGTTTCGGGAGTGTAAGCAAGTGAGATTGAGTCACCGAGCGTCCATTAGATGGAGTCTCGGACATAAAAGCCTGAACAAGGGGGCATCGATACATAATAAAACCCGGAGGGGTTGAGGTGGGAAAAGAGCACCAATGGGTCGAACACCAAACGGTGCGTCTTTGCGACACAATCAAGCAACTATCTTTGCTAGCAAGGTCATCTTTTTTTTTTCCTCTTAAAGTAAATTCATTTTGCTTTACTCTGTTGTTTCAAAAATTATTATGCTAACAAATTTTTTTTTAAAAGTAAACTCATTCTGTTTTTTTTTTTTTGGTAAGATAAGATATGTATTGACTTTTCAAAAACGCTAATTATAAAGAGAGGCCGTACACAAAAACCTCGTACCCGTAGAAACACGAACATGTGTCAACGGGTGCAAAGGTAAATTCTGCTTTACTTTGTTGCCAAATGGGTAATCTAGTTTACAAAGGGCCCATTAAACATGAGTTTCAAATTGGACTTGGGACCGATATTGCCGGCTCTAAAATCGGGGAATGAGACTACAGTGTGAAGTGAACAAATTCTATGTAGACGTCAACGGAAAAGGATTCCCGAGGAAACCGACAAGAAGAACATGAAAGGAGACAGTTTTTAAGGTCAATTGACAATGGGGCAGCAAACAAGCAATTTCCTCTCGCATTTCAGGTCAACTGGAAAAGTTTGTGTTGGCCGCGTTTTGTTCATAATTAGTGATTCATTAGGATTTTGGGAGGCAAATCCTTCTTTCATTTTTTTCTAAGATGCCCACGACTCAATAAGTGCAAGAAGAGGTTGCTTCTCTTTGAATGCAAATCTTCGACCCTTCAACTAGGGCTCGCGCTTCCGCAAGCAACGCCTGCTTTATGAGGGAATTTTCGTGGAAAAGCCATCAACAAGAGACCCACTGGAGTCCCGGAGAACTCCTGCGATTGCTCCTTCTAGTTCGGCTTCACCGACCGAAGCATCGACATTCAACTTCTCCCGGTTCTACCGGTAAAACAAGCCATTTAAACCATATGGTCCAGGGGCCTTTTCCGAGCCCATTTCGAAGACAGCCTTCCGAACCTCTTTCATAGTAACGTCCGCTCCAAGCTTAGCATGCATTTCATCTAGGACTAGCTTGGGGCATTGGGCAAAATACCGGTTCAAAGTTTCGATGACCAACTGAAGTATATAAGTCCACAAAGAAAGACGAGGTCATTTCCTTCAACAACTTTGGATTTCTAATCCATGTATCATGCTCTATTGTCTTCAACATCGATATTCCGTTTCGTTGGCATCTCTAGATAGTTGTGGCATGAAAAAACTTGGTATTCTTATCCCTCCATCTCAGCAAACCGATACGCAACCTTAAACCCCAATACATTTCCTCCCTCCGCCACAAGTTTTGGATTTGATCCACAATTCCTTTTTGGGTATTTCGTTTTGCGGTATGTTTCTTTCACTCGTAATCCTCCGAAGCTCCGGTTGCGGCCTGCGAATCCGATTTTTACTGTTAGGGAACTCATTTCTACTCCATTCTTCCAAAGCTACAGGGACAACTTGTAATATCTCCACCAGGATCGCCTTCGTTCTATCTCGCTTCCTCCCATTTTCGTTTAATTATTCAACCACAATCAACACTTTCTAGCCATAAAGATTCAAACTTAAAGGCTTTTTTCCTTTTTACCTTGTCAAAGGTTAAGGACAAAAAAACGAGACTATGGTCCGATCCTCATTGCCGCAAAGCAAAAGCCTCCTACAACCGGGAAAGCCACCCTCCAAGCGAGATTACATACAGCCCTATCTAGTCTCTTTTTCACCACATTTTCCCCATCTCTATTGTTAGACCAAATGAAAGCGCAACCCTTACTTTGTATGTCCATCATCGCGCAATCCTCTAGTAATTCTCTAAAGGATTGCATCTTATAATTTTCAGTCTCTCTTCCGCCCACCTTCTCCCAAGTATAAAGCGTCTCATTAAAATTGCCTATCCAATTCCAAACCCAAGGGAGGTTTCATCGACTTCATTTGTTTAAAATCGGCATAGAGGTCAATTTTTTTTATTTTTATTTTTTTTGGTCCGAAAAAACCGGCATTACTAATAGATACGTAGGGGTGTCAATGGGTCCGGTCGGGTCGGGTCTTATGTAGACCCGAATCAAACAAGTGCTAAGCTCGGCCCGACCCGACCCGACACCCGAATTATGTATGTCCAAGATATTTGGCTCGGTGGCTCTTCCTCTCCCCCCTCTTGTTTTTTTCGTGCTCCAAAATCGACGTTTTGTTACCCAAACCCGGATCGCATAAGCATGAGGAGACAGAATCGAATGCACAGAGCATCAAACCACTAAAAACACGGATCTCCAACATGCCTGGGGGAAAGGATGCGATTCTACACTAAATTAAAAAGTTCAAAAAATACCCAAGAATCTGCCAAATTGGATGTTTATGAAGCCATCGTATCGGGGAAGAGATGAATCGAAGAGATATACTAGCCTAATAAAAACGAAAGCAACAAGCACAAAAAATAAAGCCAAGAAATTACCTCGTCAATTAAAAATACGAGGATTGGAACCCTTCGACGACGAACAGATTGAACTTCTCGAGGAGGCGCTGAAAATTACAATCATTGAACGAACGAGGACGAAATCGAATCGCAGGAGAGTTGAGTTCTTAAATTCTGATCAAGTACTCGGAGCAAGAAAGCAAAACAAGAGAGCGAATGGGACCATAACTCGCAAAGAAGATGAACAAGAAGAAGAAGCGTCGTCAAGGAAGATAGGGATCAAAGAGAAGTGGGTGAAGCGAGAAGCAAACCCGAGATCTCGTCGCCGTTACGGTCGCACTCGCGATCCGATCTCGAGTGATCCCGATTCCGTTCTCTCTCGATCTAGGGTTTCGGGAGTGTAAGCAAGTGAGATTGAGTCACCGAGCGTCCATTAGATAGAGTCTCGGACATAAAAGCCCCGAACAAGGGGCCATCGATACATAATAAAACCCGGAGGGGTTGAGGTGGGAAAGAGCACCAATGGGTCGGAACACCAAACGGTGCGTCTTTTGCGACACAATCAAGAACTATCTTTGCTAGCAAGGTCATCTTTTTTTTCCTCTTAAAGTAAATTCATTTTGCTTTACTCATTGTTTCAAAAATTATTATGCTAACAAAGTTTTTTTTTTTTAAGTAAACTCATTCTGTTTTTTTTTTTTTGGTAAGATAAGATATGTATTGACTTTTCAAAAACGCTAATTATAAAGAGAGGCCGTACACAAAAACCTCGTACCCGTAGAAACACGAACATGTGTCAACGGGTGCAAAGGTAAATTCTGCTTTACTTTGTTGCCAAATGGGTAATCTAGTTTACAAAGGGCCCATTAAAAATGAGTTTCAAAATGGACTTGGGACCGATATTGCCGGCTCTAAAATCGGGGAATGAGACTACGTGTGAAGTGAACAAATTCTATGTAGACGTCAACGGAAAAGGATTCCCGAGGAAACCGACAAGAAGAACATGAAAGGAGACAGTTTTTAAGGTCAACTTGACAATGGAGCAAAGAAACAAGCAATTTCCTCTGCATTTCGGTCAACTGGAAAAGTTTGTGTTGGCCGCGTTTTGTTCATAATTAGTGATTCATTAGGATTTTGGGAGGCTAATCTTCTTTCATTTTTTTTCTAAGATGCCCACGACTCAATAAGTGCAAGAAGAGGTTGCTTCTCTTTGAATGCAAATCTTCGACCCTTCAACTAGGGCTCAGCGCTTCCGCAAGCAACGCCGCTTATGAGGGATTTTCGTGGAAAAGCCATCAACAAGAGACCCACTGGAGTCCCGGAGAACTCCCGCGATTGCTCCTTCTAGTTCGGCTTCACCGACCGAAGCATCGACATTCAACTTCTCCCGGTTCTATTGGTAAAACAAGCCATTGAAACCATATGGTCCAGGGGCCTTTTCCGAGCCCATTTCGAAGACAACCTTCCGAACCTCTTTCATAGTAACGTCCGCTCCAAGCTTAGCATGCATTTCATCTAGGACTAGCTTGGGGCATTGGGCAAGTACCGGTTCAAAGTTTCGATGACCAACTGAAGTATATAAGTCCACAAAGAAAGACGAGGTCATTTCCTTCAACAACTTTGGATTTCTAATCCATGTATCATGCTCTATTGTCTTCAACATCGATATTCTGTTTCGTTGGCATCTCTAGATAGTTGTGGCATGAAAAAACTTGGTATTCTTATCCCTCCATCTCAAAGAACCGATACGCAACCTTAAACCCCAATACATTTCCTCCCTCCGCCACAAGTTTTGGATTTGATCCACAATTCCTTTTTGGGTATTTCCGTTTGCGGTATGTTTCTTTCACTCGTAATCCTCTCAAGCTCCGGTTGCAGCCTGCGAATCTGATTTTTACTGTTAGGGAACTCATTTCTACTCCATTCTTCCAAAGCTACAGGGACAACTTGTAATATCTCCACCAGATCGCCTTCGTTCTATCTCGCTTCCTCCCATTTTCGTTTAATTATTCAACCACAAATAACACTTTCTAGCCATAAAGATTCAAACTTAAAGGCTTTTTTCCTTTTTACCTTGTCAAAGGTTAAGGACAACAAAACGAGACTATGGTCCGATCCCGTTGCCGGCAAAGCAAAAGCCTCCGCAACCGGGAAAGCCACCCTCCAAGCCGGATTACATACAGCCCTATCTAGTCTCTCTTTCACCACATTTTCCCCATCTCTATTTTTAGACCAAATGACAAGCGCAACCCTTACTTTGGATGTCCATCATCGCGCAATCCTCTAGTAATTCTCTAAAGGATTGCATCCTATAATTTTCGCCTCTCTTCCGCCCACCTTCTCCCAAGTATAAAGCGTCTCATTAAAATTGCCTATCCAATTCCAAACCCAAGGGAGGTTTCATCGGACTTCATTTGTTTAAAATTGAGATAGAGGTCAATTTTTTTATTTTTATTTTTTTTGGTCCGAAAAAAACTGGCATTACTAATAGATACGTAGGGGTATCAATGGGTCGGGTCGGTCGGGTCTTATGTAGACCCGAATCAAACAGTGCCAAGCTCGGCCCGACCCGACCCGACACCCGAATTATGCATGTCCAAGATATTTGGGTCGGGTCGGTGGCTCTTCCCTCCCCCCCACCCTCTTGTTTTTTTCGTGCTCCAAAATCGACGTTTTTGTTACCCAAACCCGGATCGCATATGCATGAGGAGACAGGAATCTAAATGCACAGAGCATCAAACCACTAAAAACACGGATCTCCAACATGCCAGGGGAAAGGACGCGATTCTACACTAAATTAAAAAGTTCAAAAAATACCCAAGAATCCGCAAATTGGATGTTTATGAAACCATCGGATCGGGGAAGAGATGAATCAAAGAGATATACTAGCCTAATAAAAAAACGAAAGCAACAAGCACA
The DNA here is from genome assembly GCA_021437795.1 of Rhodamnia rubescens. Taxonomy (NCBI): domain Eukaryota; kingdom Viridiplantae; phylum Streptophyta; class Magnoliopsida; order Myrtales; family Myrtaceae; genus Rhodamnia; species Rhodamnia rubescens. Next base: position 628,653 of record JAILYA010000115.1, on the reverse strand, counting down.
AAAAATAAAGCCAAGAAATTACCTCATCAATTAAAAATACGAGGATTGGAACCCTTCGACGACCAACAGATTGAACTTCTCGAGGAGGCGCTGAAAATTACAATCATTGAACGAAAGAGGACGAAATCGAATCGAAGGAGAGTTGAGTTCTTAAATTCGATCAAGTACTCCGGAGCAAGAAAGCAAAACAAGAGAGCGAATGGGACCATAACCGCAAAGAAGATGAAGAAGAAAAAGAAGCGTCGTCAAGGAAGATAGGGAGCAAAGAGAAGTGGATGAAGCGAGAAGCAAACCCGAGATCTCGTCGCCGATTCTAGCCGCACTCATCATCGCCGATCCGAGTGATCCCGATTCCGTTCTCTCTCTCGATCTTGGGTTTCGGGAGTGTAAGCGGTGAGATTGAGTCACCGAGCGTCCATTAGATGGAGTCTCGGACATAAAAGCCTGAACAAGGGGCCATCGATACATAATAAAACCCGGAGGGGTTGAGGTGGGAAAGAGCACCAATGGGTCGGAACACCAAACGGTGCGTCTTTGGGACACAATCAGCAACTATGCTGCTAGCAAGTTCATCTTTTTTTTTCCTCTTAAAGTAAATTCATTTTGCTTTACTCTGTTGTTTCAAAAATTATTATGCTAACAAAGTTTTTTTTTTTAAGTAAACTCATTCTGTTTTTTTTTTTTTTGTAAGATAAGATATGTATTGACTTTTCAAAAACGCTAATTATAAAGAGAGGCCGTACACAAAAACCTCGTACCCGTAGAAACACGAACATGTGTCAACGGGTGCAAAGGTAAATTCTGCTTTACTTTGTTGCCAAATGGGTAATCTAGTTTACAAAGGGCCCATTAAAAATGAGTTTCAAAATGGACTTGGGACCGATATTGCCGGCTCTAAAATCGGGGAATGAGACTACGTGTGAAGTGAACAAATTCTATGTAGACGTCAACGGAAAAGGATTCTCGAGGAAACCGACAAGAAGAACATGAAAGGAGACAGTTTTTAAGGTCAACTTGACAATGGAGCAGCAAACAAGCAATTTCTCTCGCATTTCAGGTCCAACTGGAAAAGTTTGTGTTGGCCGCGTTTTGTTCATAATTAGTGATTCATTAGGATTTTGGGAGGCAAATCCTTCTTTCATTTTTTTTTTAGATGCCCACGACTCAATAAGTGCAAGAAGAGGTTGCTTCTCTTTGAATGCAAATCTTCGACCCTTCAACTAGGGCTCGCGCTTCCGCAAGCAACGCCGCTTATGAGGGAATTTTCGTGGAAAAGCCATCAACAAGAGACCCACCGGAGTCCCGGAGAACTCCTGCGATTGCTCCTTCTAGTTCGGCTTCACCGACCGAAGCATCGACATTCAACTTCTCCCGGTTCTACTGGGTAAAACAAGCCATTGAAACCATATGGTCCAGGGGCCTTTTCCGAGCCCATTTCGAAGACAGCCTTCCGAACCTCTTTCATAGTAACGTCTGCTCCAAGCTTAGCATGCATTTCATCTAGGACTAGCTTGGGGCATTGGGCAAGTACCGGTTCAAAGTTTCGATGACCAACTGAAGTATATAAGTCCACAAAGAAAGACGAGGTCATTTCCTTCAACAACTTTGGATTTCTAATCCATGTATCATGCTCTATTGTCTTCAACATCGATATTCTGTTTCGTTGGCATCTCTAGATAGTTGTGGCATGAAAAAACTTGGTATTCTTATCCCTCCATCTCAGAAACCGATACGCAACCTTAAACCCCAATACATTTCCTCCTCCGCCACAAGTTTTGGATTTGATCCACAATTCCTTTTTGGGTATTTCTGTTTGCGGTATGTTTCTTTCACTCGTAATCCTCTGAAGCTCCAGGTTGCGGCCTGCGAATCCGATTTTTACTGTTAGGGAACTCATTTCTACTCCATTCTTCCAAAGCTACAGGGGACAACTTGTAATATCTCCACCGGATCGCCTTCTGTTCTATCTCGCTTCCTCCCATTTTCGCTTAATTATTCAACCACAATCAACACTTTCTAGCCATAAAGATTCAAACTTAAAGGCTTTTTTTCCTTTTTACCTTGTCAAAGGTTAAGGACAGCAAAACGAGACTATGGTCCGATCCTGTTGCCGGCAAAGCAAAAGCCTCCTGCAACCGGGAAAGCCACCCTCCAAGCCGGATTACATACAGCCCTATCTAGTCTCTCTTTCACCACATTTTCCCCATCTCTATTGTTAGACCAAATGACAGCGCAACCCTTACTTTGGATGTCCATCATCGCGCAATCCTCTAGTAATTCTCTAAAGGATTGCATCCTATAATTTTCGCCTCTCTTACGCCCACCTTCTCCCAAGTATAAAGCGTCTCATTAAAATTGCCTATCCAATTCCAAACCCAAGGGAGGTTTCATCATACTTCATTTGTTTAAAATTGAGATAGAGGTCAATTTTTTTTTTTTTATTTTTTTGGTCCGAAAAAAATTGGCATTACTAATAGATACGTAGGGGTATCAATGGGTCGGGTCGGCCGGGTCTTATGTAGACCCGAATCAAACAAGGCCAAGCTCGGCCCGACCCGACCCGACACCCGAATTATGCATGTCCAAGATATTTGGGTCGGGTCGGTGGCTCTTCCCTCCCCCCCCCCCCTCTTGTTTTTTTCGTGCTCCAAAATCGACGTTTTTGTTACCCAAACCCGGATCGCATATGCATGAGGAGACAGGAATCCGAATGCACAGAGCATCAAACCACTAAAAACACGGATCTCCAACATGCCAGGGGGAAAGGACGCGATTCTACACTAAATTAAAAAGTTCAAAAAATACCCAAGAATCCGCCAAATTGGATGTTTATGAAGCCATCGGATCGGGGAAGAGATGAATCAAAGAGATATACTAGCCTAATAAAAAACGAAAGCAACAAGCACAAAAAATAAAGCCAAGAAATTACCTCGTCAATTAAAAATACGAGGATTGGAACCCTTCGACGACGAAATGATTGAACTTCTCGAGGAGGCGCTGAAAATTACAATCATTGAACGAAGGAGGACGAAATCGAATCGAAGGAGAGTTGAGTTCTTAAATTCGATCAAGTACTCGGAGCAAGAAAGCAAAACAAGAGAGCGAATGGGACCATAACTGCAAAGAAGATGAAGAAGAAAAAGAAGCGTCGTCAAGGAAGATAGGGAGCAAAGAGAAGTGGATGAAGCGAAAGCAAACCCGAGATCTCGTCGCCGATTCTGATCACTCATTTGTCCGATCCCGAGTGATCCCGATTCCGTTCTCTCTCTCGATCTTGGGTTTCGGGAGTGTAAGCGGTGAGATTGAGTCACCGAGCGTCCATTAGATGGAGTCTCGGACATAAAAGCCTGAACAAGGGGCCATCGATACATAATAAAACCCGGAGGGGTTGAGGTGGGAAAGAGCACCAATGGGTCGGAACACCAAACGGTGCGTCTTTGGGACACAATCAAGAACTATGCTTGCTAGCAAGTTCATCTTTTTTTTTCCTCTTAAAGTAAATTCATTTTGCTTTACTCGTTGTTTCAAAAATTATTATGCTAACAAAGTTTTTTTTTTTAAGTAAACTCATTCTGTTTTTTTTTTTTTTTTGGTAAGATAAGATATGTATTGACTTTTCAAAAACGCTAATTATAAAGAGAGGCCGTACACAAAACCTCGTACCCGTAGAAACACGAACATGTGTCAACGGGTGCAAAGGTAAATTCTGCTTTACTTTGTTGCCAAATGGGTAATCTAGTTTACAAAGGGCCCATTAAAAATGAGTTTCAAAATGGACTTGGGACCGATATTGCCGGCTCTAAAATCGGGGAATGAGACTACGTGTGAAGTGAACAAATTCTATGTAGACGTCAACGGAAAAGGATTCTTGAGGAAACCGACAAGAAGAACATGAAAGGAGACGCTTTTTAAGGTCAACTTGACAATGGAGCAAGAAACAAGCAATTTCCTCGCATTTCCAGGTCCACTTGGAAAAGTTTGTGTTGGCCGCGTTTTGTTCATAATTAGTGATTCATTAGGATTTTGGGAGGCAAATCCTTCTTTCATTTTTTTCTTAGATGCCCACGACTCAATAAGTGCAAGAAGAGGTTGCTTCTCTTTGAATGCAAATCTTCGACCCTTCAACTAGGGCTCGCGCTTCCGCAAGCAACGCCGCTTATGAGGGAATTTTCGTGGAAAAGCCATCAACAAGAGACCCACTGGAGTCCCGGAGAACTCCTGCGATTGCTCCTTCTAGTTCGGCTTCACCGACCGAAGCATCGACATTCAACTTCTCCCCGGTTCTACCGGGTAAAACAAGCCATTGAAACCATATGGTCCAGGGGCCTTTTCCGAGCCCATTTCGAAGACAGCCTTCCGAACCTCTTTCATAGTAACGTCTTGCTCCAAGCTTAGCATGCATTTCATCTAGGACTAGCTTGGGGCATTGGGCAAGTACCGGTTCAAAGTTTCGATGACCAACTGAAGTATATAAGTCCACAAAGAAAGACGAGGTCATTTCCTTCAACAGCTTTGGATTTCTAATCCATGTATCATGCTCTATTGTCTTCAACATCGATATTCTGTTTCGTTGGCATCTCTAGATAGTTGTGGCATGAAAAAACTTGGTATTCTTATCCCTCCATCTCAAAGAACCGATACGCAACCTTAAACCCCAATACATTTCCTCCCTCCGCCACAAGTTTTGGATTTGATCCACAATTCCTTTTTGGGTATTTCGTTTGCGGTATGTTTCTTTCACTCGTAATCCTCCTCAAGCTCCGGTTGCGACTGCGAATCTGATTTTTACTTGTTAGGGAACTCATTTCTACTCCATTCTTCCAAAGCTACAGGGACAACTTGTAATATCTCCACCAGATCGAAACACATTCTATCTGCTTCCTCCCATTTTCGTTTAATTATTCAACCACAATCAACACTTTCTAGCCATAAAGATTCAAACTTAAAGGCTTTTTTTCCTTTTTACCTTGTCAAAGGTTAAGGACAGCAAAACGAGACTATGGTCCGATCCCGTTCTTGCCAAAGCAAAAGCCTCCGCAACCTGGGAAAGCCACCCTCCAAGCGAGATTACATACAGCCCTATCTAGTCTCTCTTTCACCACATTTTCCCCATCTCTATTGTTAGACCAAATGACAGCAGCAACCCTTACTTTGGATGTCCATCATCGCGCAATCCTCTAGTAATTCTCTAAAGGATTGCATCCTATAATTTTCGCCCCTCTTCTCGCCCACCTTCTCCCAAGTATAAAGCGTCTCATTAAAATTGCCTATCCAATTCCAAACCCAAGGGAGGTTTCATCATACTTCATTTGTTTAAAATTGAGATAGAGGTCAATTTTTTTATTTTTATTTTTTTTGGTCCGAAAAAACGGGCATTACTAATAGATACGTAGGGGTATCAATGGGTCGGGTCGGTCCGGGTCTTATGTAGACCCGAATCAAACAAAGCCTAAGCTCGGCCCGACCCGACCCGACACCCGAATTATGCATGTCCAAGATATTTGGGTCGGGCCGGTGGCTCTTCCTCCCCCCCTCTTGTTTTTTTCGTGCTCCAAAATCGACGTTTTTGTTACCCAAACCCGGATCGCATATGCATGAGGAGACAGGAATCGAATGCACAGAGCATCAAACCACTAAAAACACGGATCTCCAACATGCCAGGGGAAAGGACGCGATTCTACACTAAATTAAAAAGTTCAAAAAGTACCCAAGAATCCGCCAAATTGGATGTTTATGAAGCCATCGATCGGGGAAGAGATGAATCGAAGAGATATACTAGCCTAATAAAAAACGAAAAGCAACAAGCACAAAAAATAAAGCCAAGAAATTACCTCGTCAATTAAAAATACGAGGATTGGAACCCCTTCGACGACGAACGCATTGAACTTCTCGAGGAGGCGCTGAAAATTACAATCATTGAACGAAGGAGGACGAAATCGAATCGAAGGAGAGTTGAGTTCTTAAATTCCGATCAAGTACTCGGAGCAAGAAAGCAAAACAAGAGAGCGAATGGGACCATAACTCGCAAAGAAGATGAAGAAGAAAAAGAAGCGTCGTCAAGGAAGATAGGGAGCAAAGAGAAGTGGATGAAGCGAAGCAAACCCGAGATCTCGTCGCCATATTCTGATCCGCATTGCTGTCCGATCTGAGTGATCCCGATTCCGTTCTCTCTCTCGATCTTGGGTTTCGAGTGTAAGCGGTGAGATTGAGTCACCGAGCGTCCATTAGATGGAGTCTCGGACATAAAAGCCTTGAACAAGGGGGCATCGATACATAATAAAACCCGGAGGGGTTGAGGTGGGAAAGAGCACCAATGGGTCGGAACACCAAACGGTGCGTCTTTGGGACACAATCAAGCAACTATGCCGCTAGCAAGTTCATCTTTTTTTTTTCCTCTTAAAGTAAATTCATTTTGCTTTACTCGTTGTTTCAAAAATTATTATGCTAACAAAGTTTTTTTTTTAAGTAAACTCATTCTGTTTTTTTTTTTTTTGGTAAGATAAGATATGTATTGACTTTTCAAAAACGCTAATTATAAAGAGAGGCCGTACACAAAAACCTCGTACCCGTAGAAACACGAACATGTGTCAACGGGTGCAAAGGTAAATTCCGCTTTACTTTGTTGCCAAATGGGTAATCTAGTTTACAAAGGGCCCATTAAAAATGAGTTTCAAAATGGACTTGGGACCGATATTGCCGGCTCTAAAATAAGGGAATGAGACTACGTGTGAAGTGAACAAATTCTATGTAGACGTCAACGGAAATGGATTCCCGAGGAAACCGACAAGAAGAACATGAAAGGAGACAGTTTATAAGGTCAACTTGACAATGGAGCGGCAAACAAGCAATTTCCTCTGCATTTCAGGTCCACCGGAAAAGTTTGTGTTGGCCGCGTTTTGTTCATAATTAGTGATTCATTAGGATTTTGGGAGGCAAATCCTTCTTTCATTTTTTTTCTTAGATGCCCACGACTCAATAAGTGCAAGAAGAGGTTGCTTCTCTTTGAATGCAAATCTTCGACCCTTCAACTAGGGCTCGCGCTTCCCATAGCAACGCCGCTTATGAGGGAATTTTCGTGGAAAAGCCATCAACAAGAGACCCACTGGAGTCCCGGAGAACTCCTGCGATTGCTCCTTCTAGTTCGGCTTCACCGACCGAAGCATCGACATTCAACTTCTCCCGGTTCTCTGGGTAAAACAAGCCATTTAAACCATATGGTCCAGGGGCCTTTTCCGAGCCCATTTCGAAGACAGCCTTCCGAACCTCTTTCATAGTAACGTCCGCTCCAAGCTTAGCATGCATTTCATCTAGGACTAGCTTGGGGCATTGGGCAAGTACCGGTTCAAAGTTTCGATGACCAACTCGAAGTGTATAAGTCCACAAAGAAAGACGAGGTCATTTCCTTCAAGAGCTTTGGATTTCTAATCCATGTATCATGCTCTATTGTCTTCAACATCGATATTCTGTTTCGTTGGCATCTCTAGATAGTTGTGGCATGAAAAAACTTGGTATTCTTATCCCTCCATCTCAAAGAAACGATACGCAACCTTAAACCCCAATACATTTCCTCCTCCGCCACAAGTTTTGGATTTGATCCACAATTCCTTTTTGGGTATTTACGTTTGCGGTATGTTTCTTTCACTCGTAATCCTCTCAAGCTCCGGTTGCGGCCTCTCCGAATCTGATTTTTACTTGTTAGGGAACTCATTTCTACACCATTCTTCCAAAGCTACGGGGACAACTTGTAATATCTCCACCGGATCAAACACTTCTCTATCTCGCTTCCTCCCATTTTCGTTTAATTATTCAACCACAATCGACACTTTCTAGCCATAAAGATTCAAACTTAAAGGCTTTTTTCCTTTTTACCTTGTCAAAGGTTAAGGACAAAGAAACGAGACTATGGTCGATCCATTCTGCGCAAAGCAAAAGCCTCCCGCAATCGGGAAAGCCACCCTCCAAGCGAGATTACATACAGCCCTATCTAGTCTCTTTTTCACCACATTTTCCCCATCTCTATTGTTAGACCAAATGAAAGCGCAACCCTTACTTTGGATGTCCATCATCGCGCAATCCTCTAGTAATTCTCTAAAGGATTGCATCCTATAATTTTCGGTCTCTCTTCCGCCCACCTTCTCCCAAGTATAAAGCGTCTCATTAAAATTGCCTATCCAATTCCAAACCCAAGGGAGGTTTCATCGGACTTCATTTGTTTAAAACTGGCATAGAGGTCAATTTTTTTATTTTTATTTTTTTTTGTCCGAAAAAAGCGGCATTACTAATAGATACGTAGGGGTGTCAATGGGTCGGGTCGGTCGGGTCTTATGTATACCCGAATCAAACGAGTGCCAAGCTCGGCCCGACCCGACCCGACACCCGAATTATGCATGTCCAAGATATTTGGGTCGGGTCGGTGGCCCTTCCTCCCCCCCCTCTTGTTTTTTTCGTGCTCCAAAATCGACGCGTTTTTGTTACCCAAACCCGGATCGCATATGCATGAGGAGACAGGAATCGAATGCACGAGCATCAAACCATTAAAAACACGGATCTACAACATGCCGGAGGAAAGGACGCGATTCTACACTAAATTAAAAAGTTCAAAAAACACCCAAGAATCTGCAAAATTGGATGTTTATGAAGCCATCAGATCGGGGAAGAGATGAATCGAAGAGATATACTAGCCTAATAAAAAACGAAAGCAACAAGCACAAAAAATAAAGCCAAGAAATTACCTCGTCAATTAAAAATACGAGGATTGGAACCCTTCGACGACGAACAGATTGAACTTCTCGAGGAGGCGCTGAAAATTACAATCATTGACCGAACGAGGACGAAATCGAATCGAAGGAGAGTTGAGTTCTTAAATTCGATCAAGTACTCGGAGCAAGAAAGCAAAACAAGAGAGCGAATGGGACCATAACTGCAAAGAAGATGAAGAAGAGGAAGAAGCGTCGTCAAGGAAGATAGGGATCAAAGAGATGTGGGTGAAGCGAGAGCAAACCCGAGATCTCGTCGCCGTTACGATCGCACTCATGATCCGATCTCGAGTGATCCCGATTCCGTTCTCTCTCTCGATCTAGTGTTTCGGGAGTGTAAGCGAGTGAGATTGAGTCACCGAGCGTCCATTAGATGGAGTCTCGGACATAAAAGCCTGAACAAGGGGGCATCGATACATAATAAAACCCGGAGGGGTTGAGGTGGGAAAAGAGCACCGGTGGGTCGAACACCAAACGGTGCGTCTTTGCGACACAATCAGCAACTATCTTTGCTAGCAAGGTCATCTTTTTTTTCTTCCTTAAAGTAAATTCATTTTGCTTTACTCCGTTGTTTCAAAAATTATTATGCTAACAAAGTTTTTTTTTTTAAGTAAACTCATTACTGTTTTTTTTTTTTTTGTAAGATAAGATATGTATTGACTTTTCAAAAACGCTAATTATAAAGAGAGGCCGTACACAAAAATCTCGTACCCGTAGAAACACGAACATGTGTCAACGGGTGCAAAGGTAAATTCTGCTTTACTTTGTTGCCAAATGGGTAATCTAGTTTACAAAGGGCCCATTAAACATGAGTTTCAAAATGGACTTGGGACCGACATTGCCGGCTCTAAAATCGGGGAATGAGACTGTGTGAAGTGAACAAATTCTATGTAGACGTCAACGGAAAAGGATTCCCGAGGAAACCGACAAGAAGAACATGAAAGGAGACAGTTTTTAAGGTCAACTTGACAATGGAGCAGCAAACAAGCAATTTCCTCTCGCATTTCGGGTCAACTGGAAAAGTTTGTGTTGGCTGCGTTTTGTTCATAATTAGTGATTCATTAGGATTTTGGGAGGCAAATCCTTCTTTCATTTTTTTTTCGAGATGCCCACGACTCAATAAGTGCAAGAAGAGGTTGCTTCTCTTTGAATGCAAATCTTCGACCCTTCAACTAGGGCTCGCGCTTCCGCAAGCAACGCTGCTTATGAGGGAATTTTCGTGGAAAAGCCATCAACAAGAGACCCATCGGAGTCCCGGAGAACTCCTGCGATTGCTCCTTCTAGTTCGGCTTCACCGACCGAAGCATCGACATTCAACTTCTCCTAGTTCTATTGGTAAAACAAGCCATTGAAACCATATGGTCCAGGGGCCTTTTCCGAGCCCATTTCGAAGACAGCCTTCCGAACCTCTTTCATAGTAACGTCTGCTCCAAGCTTAGCATGCATTTCATCTAGGACTAGCTTGGGGCATTGGGCAAGTACCGGTTCAAAGTTTCGATGACCAACCTGAAGTATATAAGTCCACAAAGAAAGACGAGGTCATTTCCTTCAAATGCTTTGGATTTCTAATCCATGTATCATGCTCTATTGTCTTCAACATCGATATTCTGTTTCGTTGGCATCTCTAGATAGTTGTGGCATGAAAAAACTTGGTATTCTTATCCCTCCATCTCAAAGAACCGATACGCAACCTTAAACCCCAATACATTTCCTCCCTCCGCCACAAGTTTTGGATTTGATCCACAATTCCTTTTTGGTATTTCATTTTGCGGGTATGTTTCTTTCACTCGTAATCCTCTGAAGCTCCAGTTGCAGCTACGAATCTGATTTTTACTTGTTAGGGAACTCATTTCTACTCCATTCTTCCAAAGCTACAGGGGACAACTTGTAATATCTCCACCGAGATCGCCTTCGTTCTATCCGCTTCCTCCCATTTTCGTTTAATTATTCAACCACAAGTCAACACTTTCTAGCCATAAAGATTCAAACTTAAAGGCTTTTTCCCCCTTTTACCTTGTCAAAGGTTAAGGACAAAGAAAACGAGACTATGGTCCGATCCCGTTGCCGGCAAAGCAAAAGCCTCCCGCAACTGGGAAAGCCACCCTCCAAGCCGGATTACATACAGCCCTATCTAGTCTCTCTTTCACCACATTTTCCCCATCTCTATTGTTAGACCAAATGAAAGCGCAACCCTTACTTTGGATGTCCATCATCGCGCAATCCTCTAGTAATTCTCTAAAGGATTGCATCCTATAATTTTCAGTCTCTCTTACCGCCCACCTTCTCCCAAGTATAAAGCGTCTCATTAAAATTGCCTATCCAATTCCAAACCCAAGGGAGGTTTCATCATACTTCATTTGTTTAAAATTGAGATAGAGGTCAATTTTTTTATTTTTATTTTTTTTGGTCCGAAAAAAAGCGGCATTACTAATAGATACGTAGGGGTATCAATGGGTCGGGTCAGGTCGGGTCTTATGTATACCCGAATCAAACAAGTGAAGCTCGGCCCGACCCGACCCGACACCCGAATTATGCATGTCCAAGATATTTGGGTCGGGTCGGTGGCCCCTTCCTCCCCCCCTCTTGTTTTTTTCGTGCTCCAAAATCGGACGTTTTTGTTACCCAAACCCGGATCGCATATGCATGAGGAGACAGGAATCGAATGCACAGAGCATCAAACCATTAAAAACACGGATCTACAACATGCCGGAGGAAAGGACGCGATTCTACACTAAATTAAAAAGTTCAAAAAACACCCAAGAATCCGCAAAATTGGATGTTTATGAAGCCATCGATCGGGGAAGAGATGAATCGAAGAGATATACTAGCCTAATAAAAAACGAAAGCAACAAGCACAAAAAATAAAGCCAAGAAATTACCTCGTCAATTAAAAATACGAGGATTGGAACCCTTCGACGACGAACGCAGTTGAACTTCTCGAGGAGGCGCTGAAAATTACAATCATTGACCGAACGAGGACGAAATCGAATCGAAGGAGAGTTGAGTTCTTAAATTCGATCAAGTACTCGAGCAAGAAAGCAAAACAAGAGAGCGAATGGGACCATAACCGCAAAGAAGATGAAGAAGAGGAAGAAGCGTCGTCAAGGAAGATAGGGATCAAAGAGATGTGGGTGAAGCGTAAGCAAACCCGAGATCTCGTCGCAGTTACGATCGCACTCGCAGATCCGATCCGAGTGATCCCGATTCCGTTCTCTCTCTCGATCTAGTGTTTCGGGAGTGTAAGCAGTGAGATTGAGTCACCGAGCGTCCATTAGATGGAGTCCCGGACATAAAAGCCCGAACAAGGGGGCATCGATACATAATAAAACCCGGAGGGGTTGAGGTGGGAAAGAGCACCAATGGGTGAACACCAAACGGTGCGTCTTTGCGACACAATCAAGAACTATGCTTGCTAGCAAGGTCATCTTTTTTTTCTTCTTAAAGTAAATTCATTTTGCTTTACTCGTTGTTTCAAAAATTATTATGCTAACAAAGTTTTTTTTTTTAAGTAAACTCATTCTGTTTTTATTTTTTTTTGTAAGATAAGATATGTATTGACTTTTCACAAACGCTAATTATAAAGAGAGGCCGTACACAAAAATCTCGTACCCGTAGAAACACGAACATGTGTCAACGGGTGCAAAGGTAAATTCTGCTTTACTTTGTTGCCAAATGGGTAATCTAGTTTACAAAGGGCCCATTAAACATGAGTTTCAAAATGGACTTGGGACCGACATTGCCGGCTCTAAAATCGGGGAATGAGACTACGTGTGAAGTGAACAAATTCTATGTAGACGTCAACGGAAAAGGATTCCCGAGGAAACCGACAAGAAGAACATGAAAGGAGACAGTTTTTAAGGTCAACTTGACAATGGAGCAAGCAAACAAGCAATTTCCTCTCGCATTTCGGTCAACTGGAAAAGTTTGTGTTGGCTGCGTTTTGTTCATAATTAGTGATTCATTAGGATTTTGGGAGGCAAATCCTTCTTTCATTTTTTTCCGAGATGCCCACGACTCAATAAGTGCAAGAAGAGGTTGCTTCTCTTTGAATGCAAATCTTCGACCCTTCAACTAGGGCTCGCGCCTCCGAAGCAACGCTGCTTATGAGGGAATTTTCGGTGGAAAAGCCATCAACAAGAGACCAGCTGGAGTCCCGGAGAACTCCTGCGATTGCTCCTTCTAGTTCGGCTTCACCGACCGAAGCATCGACATTCAACTTCTCCCGTTTCTATTGGTAAAACAAGCCATTGAAACCATATGGTCCAGGGGCCTTTTCCGAGCCCATTTCGAAGACAGCCTTCCGAACCTCTTTCATAGTAACGTCTGCTCCAAGCTTAGCATGCATTTCATCTAGGACTAGCTTGGGGCATTGGGCAAGTACCGGTTCAATGTTTCGATGACCAACTCAAGTATATAAGTCCACAAAGAAAGACGAGGTCATTTCCTTCAACAGCTTTGGATTTCTAATCCATGTATCATGCTCTATTGTCTTCAACATCGATATTCTGTTTCGTTGGCATCTCTAGATAGTTGTGGCATGAAAAAAACTTGGTATTCTTATCCCTCCATCTCGAAGAACCGATACGCAACCTTAAACCCCAATACATTTCCTCCTCCGCCACAAGTTTTGGATTTGATCCACAATTCCTTTTTTGGTATTTCTGTTTGCGGTATGTTTCTTTCACTCGTAATCCTCTGAAGCTCCAATTGCACCTGCGAATCTGATTTTTCTTGTTAGGGAACTCATTTCTACTCCATTCTTCCAAAGCTACAGGGACAACTTGTAATATCTCCACGGATGACGCCTCGTTCTATCTCGCTTCCTCCCATTTTCGTTTCATTATTCAACCACAGTCAACACTTTCTAGCCATAAAGATTCAAACTTAAAGGCTTTTTTCCTTTTTACCTTGTCAAAGGTTAAGGACAGCAAAAACGAGACTATGGTCCGATCCTGTTGCCGGCAAAGCAAAAGCCTCCTGCAACCGGGAAAGCCACCCTCCAAGCCGGATTACATACACCCTATCTAGTCTCTCTTTCACCACATTTTCCCCATCTCTATTGTTAGACCAAATGACAGGGGCAACCCTTACTTTGGATGTCCATCATCGCGCAATCCTCTAGTAATTCTCTAAAGGATTGCATCCTATAATTTTCGGTCTCTCTTCCGCCCACCTTCTCCCAAGTATAAAGCGTCTCATTAAAATTGCCTATCCAATTCCAAACCCAAGGGAGGTTTCATCATACTTCATTTGTTTAAAATTGAGATAGAGGTCAATTTTTTTATTTTTATTTTTTTTGGTCCGAAAAAACTGGCATTACTAATAGATACGTAGGGGTATCGATGGGTCGGGTCGGGTCGGGTCTTATGTATACCCGAATCAAACAAGGCCAAGCTCGGCCCGACCCGACCCGACACCCGAATTATGCATGTCCAAGATATTTGGGTCGGGTCGGTGGGCTCTTCCCTCCCCCCCCCACCCTCTTGTTTTTTTCGTGCTCCAAAATCGACGTTTTTGTTACCCAAACCCGGATCGCATATGCATGAGGAGACAGGAATCTAAATGCACAGAGCATCAAACCACTAAAAACACGGATCTCCAACATGCCAGGGGAAAGGACGCGATTCTACACTAAATTAAAAAGTTCAAAAAATACCCAAGAATCACAAATTGGATGTTTATGAAGCCATCGATCGGGGAAGAGATGAATCAAAGAGATATACTAGCCTAATAAAAAAACGAAAGCAACAAGCACAAAAAATAAAGCCAAGAAATTACCTCGTCAATTAAAAATACGAGGATTGGAACCCTTCGACGACGAACAGATTGAACTTCTCGAGGAGGCGCTGAAAATTACAATCATTGAACGAATGAGGACGAAATCGAATCGAAGGAGAGTTGAGTTCTTAAATTCGATCAAGTACTCTGAGCAAGAAAGCAAAACAAGAGAGCGAATGGGACCATAACCGCAAAGAAGATGAAGAAGAAAAAGAAGCGTCGTCAAGGAAGATAGGGAGCAAAGAGAAGTGGATGAAGCGAAGCAAACCCGAGATCTTGTCGCATAGTTCTGATCGCACTTGCTGTCCGATCTCGAGTGATCCCGATTCCGTTCTCTCTCTCGATCTTGGGTTTCGGGAGTGTAAGCGGTGAGATTGAGTCACCGAGCGTCCATTAGATGGAGTCTCGGACATAAAAGCTTTGAACAAGGGGCCATCGATACATAATAAAACCCGGAGGGGTTGAGGTGGGAAAGAGCACCAATGGGTCGGAACACCAAACGGTGCGTCTTTGGGACACAATCCGCAACTATGCTTGCTAGCAAGTTCATCTTTTTTTTTCTCTTAAAGTAAATTCATTTTGCTTTACTCGTTGTTTCAAAAATTATTATGCTAACAAAGTTTTTTTTTTTAAGTAAACTCATTCTGTTTTTTTTTTTTTTTGGTAAGATAAGATATGTATTGACTTTTCAAAAACGCTAATTATAAAGAGAGGCCGTACACAAAAAACCTCGTACCCGTAGAAACACGAACATGTGTCAACGGGTGCAAAGGTAAATTCGGCTTTACTTTGTTGCCAAATGGGTAATCTAGTTTACAAAGGGCCCATTAAAAATGAGTTTCAAAATGGACTTGGGACAGATATTTCCGGCTCTAAAATCGGGGAATGAGACTCATGTGAAGTGAACAAATTCTATGTAGACGTCAACGGAAAAGGATTCCCGAGGAAACCGACAAGAAGAACATGAAAGGAGACAGTTTTTAAGGTCAACTTGACAATGGAGCAGCAAACAAGCAATTTCCTCTCGCATTTCAGGTCCACTGGAAAAGTTTGTGTTGGCCGCGTTTTGTTCATAATTAGTGATTCATTAGGATTTTTGGGAGGCAAATCCTTCTTTCATTTTTTTCCGAGATGCCCACGACTCAATAAGTGCAAGAAGAGGTTGCCTCTCTTTGAATGCAAATCTTCGACCCTTCAACTAGGGCTCGCGCTTCCGCAAGCAACGCTGCTTATGAGGGAATTTTCGTGGAAAAGCCATCAACAAGAGACCCACTGGAGTCCCGGAGAACTCCTGCGATTGCTCCTTCTAGTTCGGCTTCACCGACCGAAGCATCGACATTCAACTTCTCCCAGTTCTCTACCGGGTAAAATAAGCCATTTAAACCATATGGTCCAGGGGCCTTTTCCGAGCCCATTTCGAAGACAGCCTTCCGAACCTCTTTCATAGTAACGTCTGCTCCAAGCTTAGCATGCATTTCATCTAGGACTAGCTTGGGGCATTGGGCAAGTACCGGTTCAAAGTTTCGATGACCAACCGAAGTATATAAGTCCACAAAGAAGGACGAGGTCATTTCCTTCAACGACTTTGGATTTCTAATCCATGTATCTTGCTCTTTTGTCTTCAACATCGATATGTCTTGTTTCGTTCGCATCTCTTGATAGTTGTGGCATGAAAAAACTTGGTATTCTTACCCCTCCATCTCGAAAACCGATACGCAACCTTAAACCCCAATACATTTCCTCCCTCCGCCACAAGTTTTGGATTTGATCCACAATTCCTTTTTGGGTATTTCGTTTGCAGGTATGTTTCTTTCACTCGTAATCCTCTCGAAGCTCCAGTTGCAGCCTACGAATCTGATTTTTACTGTTAGGGAACTCATTTCTACTCCATTCTTCCAAAGCAACAGGGACAACTTGTAATATCTCCACCAGATCGCCTTCTGTTCTATCTGCTTCCTCCCATTTTCGTTTAATTATTCAACCCCGATCCAACACTTTCTAGCCATAAAGATTCAAACTTAAAGGCTTTTTTCCCTTTTACCTTGTCAAAGGTTAAGGACAAAGAAAACGAGACTATGGCCCGATCCTCGTTGCCGACAAAGCAAAAGCCTCCGCAACCGGGGAAAGCCACCCTCCAAGCGAGATTACATACATCCCTATCTAGTCTCTTTTTCACCACATTTTCCCCATCTCTATTGTTAGACCAAATGAAAGCGCAACCCTTACTTTGGATGTCCATCATCGCGCAATCCTCTAGTAATTCTCTAAAGGATTGCATCCTATAATTTTCGCCTCTCTTTCGCCCACCTTCTCCCAAGTATAAAGCGTCTCATTAAAATTGCCTATCCAATTCCAAACCCAAGGGAGGTTTCATCGACTTCATTTGTTTAAAACGGCATAGAGGTCAATTTTTTTATTTTTATTTTTTTTGGTCCGAAAAAACCGGCATTACTAATAGATACGTAGGGGTGTCAATGGGTCGGGTCGAGGTCGGGTCTTATGTAGACCCGAATCAAACAGCCGCAAGCTCGGCCCGACCCGACCCGACACCCGAATTATGTATGTCCAAGATATTTGGGTCGGAGGCTCTTCCCTCCCCCCTCTTGTTTTTTTCGTGCTCCAAAATCGGACGTTTTTGTTACCCAAACCCGGATCGCATATGCATGAGGAGACAGGAATCCGAATGCACAGAGCATCAAACCACTAAAAACACGGATCTCCAACATGCCAGGGGAAAGGACGCGATTCTACACTAAATTAAAAAGTTCAAAAAATACCCAAGAATCGCCAAATCGGATGTTTATGAAGCCATCGAGATCGGGGAAGAGATGAATCGAAGAGATATACTAGCCTAATAAAAAACGAAAGCAACAAGCACAAAAAATAAAGCCAAGAAATTACCTCGTCAATTAAAAATACGAGGATTGGAACCCTTCGACGACGAAGTATTGAACTTCTCGAGGAGGCGCTGAAAATTACAATCATTGAACGAATGAGGACGAAATCGAATCGAAGGAGAGTTGAGTTCTCAAATTTTGATCAAGTACTCGAAGCAAGAAAGCAAAACAAGAGAGCGAATGGGACCACAACCGCAAAGAAGATGAAGAAGAAAAAGAAGCGTCGTCAAGGAAGATAGGGAGCAAAGAGAAGTGGGTGAAGCGGAAGCAAAACCCGAGATCTCTTCGCCGATTACGGTCGCACTCGCGATCCAATCTGAGTGATCCCGATTCCGTTCTCTCTCTCGATCTAGGGTTTCGGGAGTGTAAGGAGTGAGATTGAGTCACCGAGCGTCCATTAGATGGAGTCTCGGACATAAAAGCTCTGAACAAGGGGGCATCGATACATAATAAAACCCGGAGAGGGTTGTGGTGGGAAAGAGCACCGATGGGTCGGAACACCAAACGGTGCGTCTTTGCGACACAATCAACAACTATCTTTGCTAGCAAGGTCATCTTTTTTTCCTCTTAAAGTAAATTCGTTTTGCTTTACTCTGTTGTTTCAAAAATTATTATGCTAACAAAGTTTTTTTTTTTTAAGTAAACTCTTTCTGTTTTTTTTTTTTTTGGTAAGATAAGATATGTATTGACTTTTCAAAAACGCTAATTATAAAGAGAGGCCGTACACAAAAACCTCGTACCCGTAGAAACACGAACATGTGTCAACGGGTGCAAAGGTAAATTCCGCTTTACTTTGTTGCCAAACGGGTAATCTAGTTTACAAAGGGCCCATTAAACATGAGTTTCAAAATGGACTTGGGACCGATATTGCCGGCTCTAAAATCGGGGAATGAGACTACGTGTGAAGTGAACAAATTCTATGTAGACGTCAACGGAAAAGGATTCCCGAGGAAACCGACAAGAAGAACATGAAAGGAGATAGTTTTTAAGGTCAACTTGACAATGGAGCAGCAAACAAGCAATTTCCTCTGCATTTCGGTCAACTGGAAAAGTTTGTGTTGGCCGCGTTTTGTTCATAATTAGTGATTCATTAGGATTTTGGGAGGCAAATCCTTCTTTCATTTTTTTCTAAGATGCCCACGACTCAATAAGTGCAAGAAGAGGTTGCTTCTCTTTGAATGCAAATCTTCGACCCTTCAACTAGGGCTCGCGCTTCCGCAAGCAACGCTGCTTATGAGGGAATTTTCGTGGAAAAGCCATCAACAAGAGACCCACTGGAGTCCCGGAGAACTCCTGCGATTGCTCCTTCTAGTTCGGCTTCACCGAACAAAGCATCGACATTCAACTTCTCCCGGTTCTACCGGTAAAACAAGCCATTTAAACCATATGGTCCAGGGGCCTTTTCCGAGCCCATTTCGAAGACACCTTCCGAACCTCTTTCATAGTAACGTCTGCTCCTAGCTTAGCATGCATTTCATCTAGGACTAGCTTGGGGCATTGGGCAAGTACCGGTTCAAAGTTTCGATGACCAACTGAAATATATAAGTCCACAAAGAAAGACGAGGTCATTTCCTTCAAGTGCTTTGGATTTCTAATCCATGTATCTTGCTCTTTTGTCTTCAACATCGATATCTTTGTTTCGTTCGCATCTCTAGATAGTTGTGGCATGAAAAAACTTGGTATTCTTATCCCTCCATCTCAAAGAACCGATACGCAACCTTAAACCCCAATACATTTCCTCCCTCCGCCACAAGTTTTGGATTTGATCCACAATTCCTTTTGGGTATTTACGTTTGCGGGTATGTTTCTTTCACTCGTAATCCTCTGAAGCTCTAGTTGCAGCCTACGAATCTGATTTTTAATGTTAGCGAACTCATTTCTACTCCATTCTTCCAAAGCTACAGGGACAACTTGTAATATCTCCACCGGATCGGCTTCTTTCTATCTCGCTTCCTCCCATTTTCGTTTAATTATTCAACCCCGATCCAACACTTTCTAGCCGAAAGATTCAAACTTAAAGGCTTTTTTCCTTTTTACCTTGTCAAAGGTTAAGGACAACAAAACGAGACTATGGTCCGATCCCGTTGCCGGCAAAAAAGCCTCCGCAACCGGGAAAGCCACCCTCCAAGCGAGATTACATACAGCCCTATCTAGTCTCTTTTTCACCACATTTTCCCCATCTCTATTGTTAGACCAAATGAAAGCGCAACCCTTACTTTGGATGTCCATCATCGCGCAATCCTCTAGTAATTCTCTAAAGGAGTGCATCCTATAATTTTCGTCTCTCTTCTGCCCACCTTCTCCCAAGTATAAAGCGTCTCATTAAAATTGCCTATCCAATTCCAAACCCAAGGGAGGTTTCATCATACTTCATTTGTTTAAAGCGGCATAGAGGTCAATTTTTTTATTTTTATTTTTTTTTGGTCCGAAAAAACTGGCATTACTAATAGATACGTAGGGGTGTCAATGGGTCGGGTCGGGTCGGGTCTTATGTAGACCCGAATCAAACAAGTGCTAAGCTCGGCCCGACCCGACCCGACACCCGAATTATGCATGTCCAAGATATTTGGGTCGGGTCGGTGGCTCTTCCTCCCCCCCCCTCTTGTTTTTTTCGTGCTCCAAAATCGAGCGTTTTGTTACCCAAACCCGGATCGCATATGCATGAGGAGACAGGAATCGAATGCACAGAGCATCAAACTACTAAAAACACGGATCTCCAACATGCCGGGAAAGGACGCGATTCTACACTAAATTAAAAAGTTCAAAAAATACCCAAGAATACGCCAAATTGGATGTTTATGAAGCCATCGAATCGGGGAAGAGATGAATCGAAGAGATATACTAGCCTAAGAAAAAAAGAAAGCAACAAGCACAAAAAATAAAGCCAAGAAATTACCTCGTCAATTAAAAATACGAGGATTGGAACCCTTCGACGACGAATGCAGTTGAACTTCTCGAGGAGGCGCTGAAAATTACAATCATTGAACGAATGAGGACGAAATCGAATCGAAGGAGAGTTGAGTTCTTAAATTCGATCAAGTACTCGAAGCAAGAAAGCAAAACAAGAGAGCGAATGGGACCATAACCGCAAAGAAGATGAAGAAGAAGAAGAAGCGTCGTCAAGGAAAATAGGGATCAAAGAGAAGTGGGTGAAGCGAAGCAAACCCGAGATCTCGTCGCCGTTACTGATCGCACTCGCGATCCGATCTCGAGTGATCCCGATTCCGTTCTCTCTCTCGATCTAGGGTTTTCGGGAGTGTAAGCAAGTGAGATTGAGTCACCGAGCGTCCATTTGATGGAGTCTCGGACATAAAAGCCTCGAACAAGGGGGCATCGATACATAATAAAACCCGGAGGGTTGAGGTGGGAAAGAGCACCGGTGGGTCGGAACACCAAACGGTGCGTCGTTGCGACACAATCAGCAACTATCTTGCTAGCAAGGTCATCTTTTTTTTTCCTCTTAAAGTAAATTCATTTTGCTTTACTCTCTTGTTTCAAAAATTATTATGCTAACAAAGTTTTTTTTTTTAAGTAAACTCATTCTGTTTTTTTTTTTTTTTTGTAAGATAAGATATGTATTGACTTTTCAAAAACGCTAATTATAAAGAGAGGCCGTACACAAAAATCTCGTACCCGTAGAAACACGAACATGTGTCAACGGGTGCAAAGGTAAATTCTGCTTTACTTTGTTGCCAAATGGGTAATCTAGTTTACAAAGGGCCCATTAAACATGAGTTTCAAAATGGACTTGGGACCGATATTGCCGGCTCTAAAATCGGGGAATGAGACTACGTGTGAAGTGAACAAATTCTATGTAGACGTCAACGGAAAAGGATTCTCGAGGAAACCGACAAGAAGAACATGAAAGGAGACAGTTTTTAAGGTCAACTTGACAATGGAGCAAAGAAACAAGCAATTTCCTCTCGCATTTCGGGTCAACTCGGAAAAGTTTGTGTTGGCCGCGTTTTGTTCATAATTAGTGATTCATTAGGATTTTGGGAGGCAAATCCTTCTTTCATTTTTTTTCGAGATGCCCACGACTCAATAAGTGCAAGAAGAGGTTGCTTCTCTTTGAATGCAAATCTTCGACCCTTCAACTAGGGCTCGCGCTTCCCAAGCAACGCCGCTTATGAGGGAATTTTCGTGGAAAAGCCATCAACAAGAGACCCACTGGAGTCCCGGAGAACTCTGCGATTGCTCCTTCTAGTTCGGCTTCACCGACCGAAGCATCGACATTCAACTTCTCCCATTTCTACCGGTAAAACAAGCCATTTAAACCATATGGTCCAGGGGCCTTTTCCGAGCCCATTTCGAAGACAGCCTTCCGAACCTCTTTCATAGTAACGTCTGCTCCAAGCTTAGCATGCATTTCATCTAGGACTAGCTTGGGGCATTGGGCAAGTACCGGTTCAAAGTTTCGATGACCAACCGAAGTATATAAGTCCACAAAGAAAGACGAGGTCATTTCCTTCAAGAGCTTTGGATTTCTAATCCATGTATCTTGCTCTTTTGTCTTCAACATCGATATTCTGTCTTCGTTGGCATCTCTAGATAGTTGTGGCATGAAAAAACTTGGTATTCTTATCCCTCCATCTCAACAAACCGATACGCAACCTTAAACCCCAATACATTTCCTCCCTCCGCCACAAGTTTTGGATTTGATCCACAATTCCTTTTTGGGTATTTCTCGTTTGCGGTATGTTTCTTTCACTCGTAATCCTCCGAAGCTCTAGTTGCAGCCTACGAATCTGATTTTTACCGTTAGCGAACTCATTTCTACTCCATTCTTCCAAAGCTACGGGGACAACTTGTAATATCTCCACCAGATCGCCCTTCTGCTTCTATCCGCTTCCTCCCATTTTCGTTTAATTATTCAACCTCACCAACACTTTCTAGCCGGAAAGATTCAAACTTAAAGGCTTTTTTTCCTTTTTACCTTGTCAAAGGTTAAGGACAAAGAAACGAGACTATGGTCCGATCCCGTTGCCGGCAAAGCAAAAGCCTCCGCAACCGGGCAAGCCACCCTCCAAGCGAGATTACATACAGCCCTATCTAGTCTCTTTTTCACCACATTTTCCCCATCTCTATTGTTAGACCAAATGAAAGCGCAACCCTTACTTTGGATGTCCATCATCGCGCAATCCTCTAGTAATTCTCTAAAGGATTGCATCCTATAATTTTCGGCCTCTCTTCGCCCCACCTTCTCCCAAGTATAAAGCGTCTCATTAAAATTGCCTATCCAATTCCAAACCCAAGGGAGGTTTCATCGGACTTCATTTGTTTAAAGCGGCATAGAGGTCAATTTTTTTATTTTTATTTTTTTTGGTCCGAAAAAACTGGCATTACTAATAGATACGTAGGGGTGTCAATGGGTCGGGTCGGGTCGGGTCTTATGTAGACCCGAATCAAACAAGGCTTAGCTCGGCCCGACCCGACCCGACACCCGAATTATGCATGTCCAAGATATTTGGGTCGGGTTCGGTGGCTCTTCCCTCCCCCCCCTCTTGTTTTTTTCGTGCTCCAAAATCGAGACGTTTTTGTTACCCAAACCCGGATCGCATATGCATGAGGAGACAGGAATCGAATGCACAGAGCATCAAACCACTAAAAACACGGATCTCCAACATGCCCGGGGAAAGGACGCGATTCTACACTAAATTAAAAAGTTCAAAAAGTACCCAAGAATCGCCAAATTGGATGTTTATGAAGCCATCGATCGGGGAAGAGATGAATCGAAGAGATATACTAGCCTAATAAAAAACGAAAGCAACAAGCACAAAAAATAAAGCCAAGAAATTACCTCGTCAATTAAAAATACGAGGATTGGAACCCTTCGACGACGAACAGATTGAACTTCTCGAGGAGGCGCTGAAAATTACAATCATTGAACGAACGAGGACGAAATCGAATCGAAGGAGAGTTGAGTTCTTAAATTCTGATCAAGTACTCGGAGCAAGAAAGCAAAACAAGAGAGCGAATGGGACCATAACTCGCAAAGAAGATGAAGAAGAAGAAGAAGCGTCGTCAAGGAAGATAGGGAGCAAAGAGAAGTGGATGAAGCGAAGCAAACCCGAGATCTCGTCGCCGATTCTGATCGCACTCGGAGTCCGATCCGAGTGATCCCGATTCCGTTCTCTCTCTCGATCTAGGGTTTCGGGAGTGTAAGCAGTGAGATTGAGTCACCGAGCGTCCATTAGATGGAGTCTCGGACATAAAAGCTTTGAACAAGGGGGCATCGATACATAATAAAACCCGGAGGGGTTGAGGTGGGAAAGAGCACCAATGGGTCGGAACACCAAACGGTGCGTCTTTGTGACACAATCAGCAACTATGCTTTGCTAGCAAGGTCATCTTTTTTTTCCCTCTTAAAGTAAATTCATTTTGCTTTACTCGTTGTTTCAAAAATTATTATGCTAACAAAGTTTTTTTTTTTTAAGTAAACTCATTCTTTTTTTTTTTTTTTTTTTGGTAAGATAAGATATGTATTGACTTTTCAAAAACGCTAATTATAAAGAGAGGCCGTACACAAAAACCTCGTACCCGTAGAAACACGAACATGTGTCAACGGGTGCAAAGGTAAATTCTGCTTTACTTTGTTGCCAAATGGGTAATCTAGTTTACAAAGGGCCCATTAAACATGAGTTTCAAAATGGACTTGGGACCAATATTGCCGGCTCTAAAATCGGGGAATGAGACTCCGTGTGAAGTGAACAAATTCTATGTAGACGTCAACGGAAAAGGATTCTCGAGGAAACCGACAAGAAGAACATGAAAGGAGACAGTTTTTAAGGTCAACTTGACAATGGAGCAGCAAACAAGCAATTTCCTCTGCATTTCAGGTCAACTGGAAAAGTTTGTGTTGGCCGCGTTTTGTTCATAATTAATGATTCATTAGGATTTTGGGAGGCAAATCCTTCTTTCATTTTTTTCTGAGATGCCCACGACTCAATAAGTGCAAGAAGAGGTTGCTTCACTTTGAATGCAAATCTTCGACCCTTCAACTAGGGCTCGCGCTTCCGCAAGCAACGCCGCTTATGAGGGAATTTTCGTGGAAAAGCCATCAACAAGAGACCCACTGGAGTCCCGGAGAACTCCTGCGATTGCTCCTTCTAGTTCGACTTCACCGACCGAAGCATCGACATTCAACTTCTCCCAGTTCTATTGGTAAAACAAGCCATTGAAACCATATGGTCCAGGGGCCTTTTCCGAGCCCATTTCGAAGACAGCCTTCCGAACCTCTTTCATAGTAACGTCTCGCTCCAAGCTTAGCATGCATTTCATCTAGGACTAGCTTGGGGCATTGGGCAAGTACCGGTTCAAAGTTTCGATGACCAACTGAAGTATATAAGTCCACAAAGAAAGACATGGTCATTTCCTTCAAGAGCTTTGGATTTCTAATCCATGTATCATGCTCTATTGTCTTCAACATCGATATTCTGTTTCGTTGGCATCTCTAGATAGTTGTGGCATGAAAAAACTTGGTATTCTTATCCCTCCATCTCAAGCAATCGATACGCAACCTTAAACCCCAATACATTTCCTCCCTCCGCCACAAGTTTTGGATTTGATCCACAATTCCTTTTTGGGTATTTCTGTTTGCAGGTTTGTTTCTTTCACTCGTAATCCTCCGAAGCTCCACGTTGCAGCCTCCGAATCTGATTTTTACTGTTAGGGAACTCATTTCTACTCCATTCTTCCAAAGCTACGGGGACAACTTGTAATATCTCCACCGATCAGCTTCTCGTTCTATCTCGCTTCCTCCCATTTTCGTTTAATTATTCAACCACAAATCAACACTTTATAGCCAGAAAGATTCAAACTTAAAGGCTTTTTTTCCTTTTACCTTGTCAAAGGTTAAGGACAGCAAAACGAGACTATGGTCCGATCCCTTTGCCGGCAAAGCAAAAGCCTCCGCAACTGGGAAAGCCACCCTCCAAGCGAGATTACATACAGCCCTATCTAGTCTCTTTTTCACCACATTTTCCCCCTCTCTATTGTTAGACCAAATGAAAGCGCAACCCTTACTTTGGATGTCCATCATCGCGCAATCCTCTAGTAATTCTCTAAAGGATTGCATCCTATAATTTTCAGTCTCTCTTCCGCCCACCTTCTCCCAAGTATAAAGCGTCTCATTAAAATTGCCTATCCAAACCCAAGGGAGGTTTCATCAGACTTCATTTGTTTAATTTTCCCCTAAACCCTGAGCCTGCCCTGATAATTCGCCGGTGCATAACAACAAGTCAGTCTGAAGGGCTTACCCTGGTTTGAATCAACATATATCATATCAACGTACTCATTTGAGGCGTTAAGTATTTCCACACTCATGTCATCCTTCCAAAACAGAGCTAGGCCACCACTAACGCCGATTGGATTCACTACCCATTGGTTCTCAAATTTCAGTCTCTTTCTTACACGCTGAACTGCCCCTTCTTGATTCTTTGTTTCGCAAAGGAAAACTAAAGAGGGCCGTTCTTGAGCCGTGATGGCTCTTAGGGCTTGAACTGTCAAGGGGGTGCCCAACCCTTGACAGTTTCAGGCCAATAGACTCATTTGTGACCCGGTGATTTACTAGGGCAAGCCACCAAAGCCCGTAAGTTTGAAACTTCAGCAAAATCGACAGGTGTTTCAAGTAAATTTGAATCATCTAACTGCATGAGTTGTGTCTCCTTTTCAACTGTAAGTTTCTCTACTCTCGCTTTTTTTGTCTCCCTGCTAATAGGTTTCTTTTGGTTTTCCTCAGAAAATTGCTGCCATAGAATGAAGGGAGTTAAGAATTCGTCTTTAATCCACACATCTTCATAACGAATATCACCACTTGGAAGATTATCGTTTTGTTGAATGACTTTAAACCTCCTTGATCACCAAATAAGAACTCATCTAATCTCTAGTAAAATTCATTGTCTCTCAAGTTCACAACTTAATGACCTATCACTTAAGCATATCGCTTCCTTCTTAGGTCAACGACCTCAGCATTCGTCTTTCATTTTTAATATTTACGAAAGTGCATTCGAAATTGACAGTGCCCAATGATTCCACATAACTTTCCAAAGTCAGATCACATAACTTGCTGCTTAGAAGTTGACAACCTACGATTATGAAGATCAAACTCATTAAGCCGACCTATAAACCACAAGCGATTGTACATCTCGCACAACAATTCAGCTTATAACTTCTCAGATCAATTCCAACCATACTAAATATCTCTAGGTAACACATTAAGATTTTCGATATAGAATCTTCAGTTCCAATAAGAAGATCATGACCTATCTCAGTTGTTCATAACTCAATTGACAAAATCATGACTTACTACCTACACCGAACATTCCGTAGCGGCTGAGGCCCTTATGATGATGTGTGGAGCGAGTCGCTATCATGATATCCCATCTCGGACTTATTAGCTTATCAAAATGTTAATATTGTCCAATTGTTTTTTTTTTTTCTTCAAAGTGAAGGATTCCAACTTTGTTTTGTGTATGAATATATATAGGGACATATACGAAATCCATAATATAGTTGGGGGAATGTATGGAGTTAAGTAGTGGAAGCTTAGTGGAAGAGTCGTGCGATGTTATGTAGAAAGCAATGTGAGCTTTAGAAGCAAGAATAATAGAGAGGAGGTCGTGGTGGTTAAGTTCACCAACCAAATCCCCACATGCTGTGAAAAGAAATGAATTGATGCTTTACTTTGGTTTGGATCGCTACTTACCTACTACTGCCAATGCTGGCGTCTGTCTTGACGATACAAGCTCTCCTACGCCAAGAATCTTCCCTCCCTCGAGGGAGTCAGAATCTCACTCCACACAACGTCACTCAGACACAGACTTTTCGATTTCTGTCACACAAAAAGGGGAGAAATTTTCAAATAAAGGCATGAAGCATCATCATTATTTCATAAAAGGCCTAATCAAGGGCATTTAATCATTTTTTAAAAATGTTTTTCCATGTTTTTTCGTTTTTCTTTTCATTTTCCCATTTCTTTTTTTTTTCCTTGGTTGCTATTGGTGAGGGCCCGGCGACCCTCGACGGCTGTTGTTGAGGGTTGCCTCGCCGGTGGCCATCCATCGACCATCGCATGAGACCGGCCATCGGCGAAAAGGAAGGGAAAAAATAAAGAAAAAATAAAGAAAAAATAAAAAATTTAGAAAATATAAATGAGGAAAATACCCTTAGTCGGCCCTTTTTTGATACAAAAAGCGACTTCGGATCCTTATTTGAAACAAAGGTCCATTTCGAGCTTTTATTTGAAAATGTTCCAAAAAATTAAGAAAATCCCAATTCATCCCCCAACTTAAAAAAGTCAACACGTAATGTGAGTTATTATTTCAAAATGTCGACAAGAGAAGTTTCTATTCATGTGTTTTTTGATGGCGTAATTCGGTTAAGTTCAACTTTTTTTTATCTATCCAAGTGACCTTGATCTAGAGCAATGTTTACATTGTTGGTGGGATTTGAATAGGTGACTTCAGGTTCTGAATCGAAAAATTCTGGGCGACGGTCAAAGAAATTGTACCAATCCTTGAGTTGGTTTTTTTTTTTTTGGGGGGAGGGGGGGGGACGAATAAAACCCTAGAGGTTCAATTAGCTATAAATGGGCGATCGTGAATTTGTATCACAAGAATATGACTGCATACAATGAAACTGTGACCAGTTTTTGTCTTTAGAGACACACAACACATAAAATTAGTGGGCGCCTCTGAAGAAAAGGACAAAGAAGAAAAAGGAAAAGTCAATCTTGCTGTTAGAAGACAACACGGGACACCAGCCGAAGCATAACTGCATGTTACTTGAAGAGAGAGAGAGAGAAAGAGAGAGAGTGGAGCTCCTCGAAATTGCATTTGTATTGTTAATGGAAGTCAACGATCCCATTAAAGATCGGGAATAAAAAGGATGAACCAATACGTATGTTGACGAAGCACCCGTACTTTTATACATACCCTCGAATCTATTGATCATACAGAAAATTACTCGGTTCTCTTTGACAACAAATTACTCGATTCTCTCCGATGTGATCATACACATGTATAAAAAGATATGCGATACATATAGGTGAATTTATAAAATGATTTCGCGAGCGCGTCATATGTACCACGATATATTCGAATGGTGAGACAAATGTGAGGCCTAGACAAAATATACATGATCTAACGATGAGGATACGATTTAGCTAGGAAAGTTGCCAAAAAAGTTTTAAACTTATTATACGGCAGCCAGTTCGATCAAAAATTTTCAATTGTGTCAATTTAATCCTAAACCTATCAATGGTACCAATTTATTTCTAAATCTTTTAACTATTTGTCAATGTAGTCCTTCCAAATCCATTATCCAAAAAATAGGTTTATGACATCATTAGCAAATCGTCAAAAAGGTTTAAGACTAAATTAATACAGTTAAAAGATTTACGATTAAATTGATCGCCGTACAATAAGTTTAGGACTTTCCGGACAAGTAACAAGCTCCTTGAATACTTAGTCGGCTTGGTAGTCGCTCGAGTGTGGCCCAGGAGGAGTGCGCAAATCGGATCGGATGGTGATTTGTATTTTGTACCCATTTAAAACTGCATTATCAGTTCGTGATTCGTGCTGAAAACCGCAGGACAACTCCCCCAAATATAAAAGCGGAGACAGAACATGGATTAAGCGTTGGAACCAAGTTCCTTCTGTCCACTACATTTTTGCCGCTAAGCTCTCTAACAGCAAGCATGAGTCCATACGTTAGTTCTTCCCCTCAATTAGTGTCCTTAATCATTGGGACATCGTTAGAATATTGTCGCAATCATTTGGATGTTGCATTTGTTTTGGTGGAAGACAACTGGGGTACCGTTCTTGAGAACAAAAGGCAAACTAAAATGACAAGGTGAAAGGTCAACTGCACATGATTTCCCTGATCAACTTCCAGAATCTGTCGCAAGAAAACCAATGATCTAATAGTGTAGTACTTTAGCATCCCCGAGACTTGAGCCGAAGACATTCGCCTCGTTTTGCCGATCGATCAACGTCTTTCAATCGATCGATATGGATGAAACCGCATGAATCGACTCGATCTCCTTCTCTTTCTCCTCCTTCAGAGGTCTCAAAGGGTAAACCGTAGGCGTTTCAAACTTGGGATTCGAGAGGGGATCATAACGTAGTCATAGTGCTTATTATTCTAGCATTTCAAGCGAATGCATTCTAATTGTGTTTGCTATTTTCACGACGAGGTACCGACATCACTTTCAGTTCACCTTAACGGATATTAAGGTGAGGTGAGGAACATAAACAACGGTAGAGTATCCTATGGTCCCTATCAGAAATATTCAGCAGGTCCACACTCGGATCTGCAAGAGTAGAATACATATATATATATATATATATATATATATATATATATATATATATATATATATATATATATTGGCAAATTAAGCAAGAATAGAATAGTATAAGCAAGAGAAGAAAAAGAAAAATTGGAGTGAGGAGCACATATTCTGGGTGAGGTTCCAGGCTTGCAAACCAATCCTCCAGTGAGAATCGTTGGCAAAAAGCAAGGAGATTGCTTCGAAGCCACCGACTAGTCCCATCCCATTCCCAAGAAACCTACGAATCTCTCCTTCCCTCTCCCTAGTTGACTTGTATTCCTCTAGCATCGCTGTAGTAGGTCAATTTCGTAAATCGATCCTTTAGAGCACGGGCCGGCATTCGCGCACATCGACTGGTCCACCTTCTCGGGCCATCTTAAGGGTGCACTGCCATGCATCGATCCCGTGCATTTGGAATTTTACTCTTGAATTGAAGATCAAAGAGAGAAGTCGACCCTATTGCCATCTTAGAAAGTAATTTTCTGAGGGTGCCACGTTCTCATAGTGTGACCGATCAATCAAAATTACGCGCACCCATGTCGGAAGAAACTCATGGCAATCGGTCGGTTGCGCGACGTCATCACTTCCGCTTGGTAAATGTATGGCGTTAAACCAGTTCTTTCCAATGCCCAGACGTCTTTGTTGTTTGCGTCTCTTGAATTCTTAATATCCTCACTTAATTAGTATATTCTGTTAGCTTCTACTTTCTTATACGGAGCCAGGGTTGGGAATGCGAGGTTGGCAAGGCAAAAGAACATATTGCACCAAAGAAAGCCGCTTTTAGACTCAAACTGACCTTCCCCCCTCTCGCCCAAATCATCACCACTATATATAAATCATCCCCGTACCACCTTTACAAGAACTCTCTCTCTCTCTCTCTCTGTGGATCATGACGATGGAAATTCGAGTGTCCGGCGAATTGGATCCCCGCCGCGCAAACACCGACGCTACGATCATCAAGTTCAAAGGCAAGCGCACAAGGCGGCAACGCCCACCGTCACCCCTGCGTTGACCATGGCTTGCAGCAGCAGCAGCTCCGATTCCGAAGCAAGAACGGCCGTCCCCCGCCACTGGCTCGACGGCGAAGGTTCCGATCCCACCACAACTACTACTGT
The DNA here is from genome assembly GCA_021437795.1 of Rhodamnia rubescens. Taxonomy (NCBI): domain Eukaryota; kingdom Viridiplantae; phylum Streptophyta; class Magnoliopsida; order Myrtales; family Myrtaceae; genus Rhodamnia; species Rhodamnia rubescens. Next base: position 597,773 of record JAILYA010000115.1, on the reverse strand, counting down.
TACTGTGACCACCACGACGTCCCACCATTCTCCCGAGAGCGCCAAAGAAGAGGAGGAAGACATGGCCAACTGCTTGATACTCCTGGCTCGAGGCCAAGGCCCCGTCGCCCCGAGACCTGCAAGTGCTCACAACAACGTCGTCAAGGTCGAAGCATCATGCGCCTTTTCGTGCAAGACGTGCGGCCGGAGCTTCCCGTCCTTCCAAGCCCTCGGCGGGCACCGAGCCAGTCACAAGAAGCCCAAGCTCGACCACGATCACGACAAGAACGGCAAGCCTGCCCACATCACGATGAAGGGCAACGATATCGGTGACGAGCGGCAGAGCGTCGCTGCATGCACGGCTCTTTCCCTGCAAATAACGCCAGTCGCCGGCCCGTCGAGCTCAGGGAACAAGTCGAGTAACAAGGTACATGAGTGCTCGATATGCGGGGCCGAGTTCAACTCGGGTCAAGCACTGGGGGTCACATGAGGAGGCACAGGGCGGTTATGCCCGGGCCCGGAGGCCACAACCCGGAATCCGAGATCAAGAAGGGAAGACATGGGCAAGGACTGCAGGGTTTGGATCTGAACCTCCCGGCACCGGCCGGGGAGGAAGAAGCGGAGGCGGCAGCCTCCGGGTACGCTTTTGCGTCCAAGGAACAAGTTCTTGTCTTCTCCACGTCTCCTCTGGCTTTGGTGGATTGCCATTACTAACAAGCAACTTCGTGTTATTCTTTTCTTCCCTCTCTTTTGCTTCTCAATTTGCCTTTTGGCCCCAAAAATCTGTTGTGGAATTGACGTGATTCATTTATTCATTCTTTTCTAGAAGAAGAACAGTACATCTTCCAACATAGACATGTGCTATTTACCAGAGATAAGATACGCTATGCTAAGAAAATTGGAATGATACAAACATGATTAGCAGCATCGAGGGGCCGCCCGGGTCAGGATCCGTTAGCCCATGGGCCCTTATGGGGAGGCCCAAGCCCGTAACTAATCCTACTGGAGTAGGCTTGAAAGGCTGATCCACTACTTGGGCCCATGTAGACCAGGGCCACATGGGCCTTCTCCCATAGTGGCCTGGGGCCTTTGAGAGGTCATTGTGTTACCATTAGCTCGTCGAACACAAGCCACAAATTAGAAAGAAGAATTCGAGAAAATCATCTTACAAGTTGGTCGTCTCTCCCTCTGATTTCTCCTTCATCCCTCTTTCGCAAATTCCCATTCTCTCGCCAATTCTCAAATTTTGGGACTCTCCAACCTATTTTCATTTTGCATCCACGATTGCTCTCGCTAAATTCGATCTTGAAATGGACCCCAACCGCTATCCAACCCGCTTCCCGGACGACGGACTAGGCCCTCGAGGTTAACGGAGGCACTCCGATTTATTCGCCGCCTTAAGAGACGCAGGAACCTCCCTACGTGCTCCCTCCACACGAGTAACAACAAAAAATTCCACGGCGACGGCCACAAGACACACAAATCATGTGACTATTCGGGAATGCGGGGGCAACAGGGGGGTCGTCGCCCGTCCTTGAGGCAATACCGGCACCCTTCCCCTCGGCGAAAACCCCCTAAACGTCTTTAAAAGTCGTAAAACTTAAATGATTGCTTGAACTTATATAGAAAAAGGTAATCCCCAGTAGAATCGCATTAGCCGTATCTTGAAAGAAGTATTCAGGTAGCATCGGCCTATAATGATCATGAATCATCGACCTCGAATCGAGGCCCAAGATCTCATTCGACCTTAGAGTTACTTGGTACGCTATCAATCCGATATTAACATAAAGAGAGGGGTTTTGATTTAGGGATTTGATCCGCGTGGGTAAATTATTCACTCGGACATGTGAGTTTCACGTGATACCCGTCGGGGGTGTCGAAATTGAACCGGAAAACTAAACCCAATTGCTAATCGAACTTAACCGAACCGAACCGATAATTTCATGCGTTTCGATCTAGTTCGATTTTTCGTCTAGATAATTGAAAAATAACCATTCTGTTTTTCCGATTCAATTATTTCATCCGGCTAACCAAATCGCATTGAAAATCTTCGATTATTTCTTTTTTTCCTTTTTTGAGGCAAAGGGACGTTGGCTCCGCCTTGCTGTGTGTGAGGGGTTGCGGCCCTTTGCTTGGCGAATTGGCATTGTGAGCCCTTGACGACATCAGCTCCGGCAAGGGGAGGGCGTGGTGATGCTCGTCGACCTCGGTGAGGGCCATAACCCTTGGCCCATGATTGGCGAGGGCTTCGCGACCCTTGCTTAGAGGCTGCGGGGATCACTTGCCCTAGTGGCCGGTGGTCTAAAGAACAGAAAAGAAAAGAAAGAATAAAGAAAAATCGAAAATCGAACAAGAGGGATTTTTGCTTCGGTTCATATTCAATTCAGGGCGAAATTTGGTTCGGCTCAAGCTTACACTCAGTTCGGTGCGGTTTTCTTGAAAAATCAAATTGAACAGATGACCCCCTGATTGATGCCCACCGACCGAGGCGCAGCAAATCTAAAACCCTAACCTCAAACGACCAATGCAATTAGGCCCAATTTAGGATAAAATAAACCTGGCCCAAAGAATTAAAATTCAACAAAGATATTTAGGCATGCCATGGGAAATCCTCCAGCGCCAGTCTCGTTTTCGCCAATTAAGAAAAGAGGGCTCTTTTCTGCCTGAATTGTAGAAGGCAAAGCCTCCAGTCCGAGGTGAAACCGGAAGAGAGGGCAAGGCAATGGCGGTTCCGGGGAGGCGCAACGGGCTCGTGGAGGACGACGAGAACGAGGACGACCACAACTACGCCCTCTTCGAGCAGGAAGGTCTGCTCGAGCCCGACTCCTACACTCCTCCTCACCTCCGCGACCTCTCCCTCGCCGTCCAGGACGGCGACGTCGACGCCCTCCGCCTCGCTCTCGGTCTCTCTCTCACTCTCTCTTGCAAATTCGGTTGTTCGCTTGGATATCTGGATTGACTTAATTGTTTTGTCTTTCCATGTTTTGTTCAATTGTGGGATTTTCTCTGCGGTTTAACATTTCGTTGGGTAATTGATGAATTTGTTCTTTTGTTGCTCAATCGATTCTGGGATTCACACAATTCGTTTTCCAGCGATTGCGATGAATTAGTTTCGGTAGCTCATGGTAAGCAAATTTCGTAGTTTGCTAAGTGTGTCCGCGAACCATCTTTTGATTGAAACCCAAGGTCCTTCGTACTTGTGTGAAGATGCAAATTGTCATGCTATGTAGATTGGAGGGGGGTTTGGTGGTTGCGGTGTTGGAGTTGGATGCACCAGCGAGAATAGCTTGGGTGAGTGCGGAATTCGGCGCTCACTGTGCTACTGTCGGTGTTAGTTAATGGTGTTGCGCCCTGGGATGAGAAAACAACCAGTCCACAGAAATGCACAGCTTAGAAACATGCCTTGCTAGTCGTTGCAAAGATGCCACCATAGGATTTGAAGTTCTGAAGTCAATATTTGGAGGGGATGGCAAGAAAGTTGTTGTTGGTTGCACTGTCGGTATAAACTAAACTTGAAAAAGAACTTGAAAAGGTTTAGGAAGAAGTTCTCTGGCAGAAGCAATGACGTTCTTGCTGTGAATACTTATTCGCGATTTATAGATTGAAAAACATTTATAATTGTCGGAGAATTAGTGGTGCAGCTGGTTTTTTATGCACGGTGCTCTAGGATCAGGCCTTTTAAATGAGCTAATTCGGACAAATTTACCCATGTTCTTCTGAAGCTGCGGTTCTACTTTGCGGGTAGATATGACATATCATGTGATTATAATTGCTTGTCATTCGTGTTGTTGTGATCTTATTCCTACGGGTGGTTCTGAATGAAGTACTTGATCATTATACTGGTGTTTGAAAGCCTCCCAGCTGAATGTTTTTCACATATATGCGTAGACAACTTAAATGGCAGTATCGACGAGCCAGTGGAAGATGGTGATACAGCTTTGCATCTGGCTTGCCTATATGGACATCTACCTTGTGTGCAGGTTGAAAAGAAAAAGTTCCATTTCTGTCAACTGGTTTTTGTGCACCTTATTTTTCAGTTGTACATTGTTTCCTTGAGTTCCTTCAGCTGAAATTAGTCTGCTTATCTAGTTACTTTTGGAGAGAGGCGCTTGCTTGGAAGCGAAGGATGAAGATGGGGCGATTCCTCTTCATGATGCTTGTGCTGGGGGTAAGATGCAACTTAATTGATTTGGATCGACACACTTTCCTAATATGCATGTACAACAGTTTTCCGTGAACTTTTCTGGAGTTCTTTTCATTCTTGTTTATCCATGGTACCTTTCTTTGTAATGGTCCAGGATATGTCGACATAGTTCAGTTTTTAATTAACAGAGCAAGGAATAGAGAATGTGTCAAAAGGATGTTGGAGACAAATGACGACGAAGGAGATACAGTAAGCTCAAAGATCAACTAGAAACTTTGTTTTTATGTCTTTGAATATAAATTTTGCTGATGCTAACTTTCGATCTCCATTCTCGACCAAGAAATAGAATCCAACTGCTGCAATGCTTCTTATCATAGTTAGAAATGATTGATAAAAATTGTTGTAGAAAAAAGAACTCAGAGAACCTGCTGTACTTTTTTCTGCAGCCTCTTCATCATGCTGCTAGAGGTGAACATGTGGACGTTATAAGAATATTGCTTGCTGCTGGAGCTGATCCCACAAAGACAAACATGTATGGGAAGGTATGTACCCAAATGACTGCCACTTGCATTCCCCTCCCTTAATGTGTTTCTGATATAGTATCTATTTCCAGACCCCTGTTGAGCTTCCTGATCCGGACACCGAAGCTAAACGAATTTTCGAAGCTGCCGGCGGTGCTATGAGTTGTCAGTAGTTTCTTGTGATTCTCCATCAGTTTTCTATTTATTCTGGCTGTGGTAATTGAGGTTGTCTGGATTCTTCCTTAGGCTTAACTGATTATGTTATGGGGTCAATGAGAGTAATGGCTCATGCAGGGAGGTCTTTCCTCTGTATATGCATCTGAGTAAGTCTGGGTTAAGTTTTTCTGCCATGTTCCGGCTATTGCATGCGGGCTTCATGCTATTCACTCATATAATCCAGTTTACCACCCTTGGTGTTCATGTGGGGTTCAGACTCTCGGCTAGATTCAGGTTTGTTGTGGTGGTGGATAGTTTACATACCCTAGGATAGCCAGTTCTCTAATGGAAAAGATCGTATATCATAGTCATAGTTTTCAATTTTTTGGGGCTCAGGGAAGTGTGCTGATTTTGCTTTTTAACAATTCTATGAGATCGAGGAACGAATTCCCCTTCTGCTGAGAACTTAATTTTCTTTTCGACGGTTGTATGTTCTAGATTCCTGGGGGGCAAAAAAATTTCTCTGATGGTTAACATTCTATCTAGTGCTAATCGATCTTTCTGGACAAGTATTCCCCGATTTTTCATTGTGAATTGCTGGGAAAACTATTCCAAATTCTGCGAGCTCTTTAGTTTGAATGCTTCGCAAAAAGCCTCGGTTATTATAATCTCGGGTTCAAAACTGTTTTCTCATTTAAGTTTCTGGTATACGAACGACTGCAATAATGCATTTCACGCCAATGCATTAAACAATGGTTGGAAATATTCACCGAAGGCATAATCTGCACAGGTCTTTCTAATGTATAAACAGGTCCATGGCCAGGATCCTCAACCAATATTCAATTTACTCATATGATGTTATCGCCAAACGAGTTTTGTGCAAATATTAGACGAAACCAACCGGTTCGGTGCCTGTTTTCAATCTTCTAGAATCGGCCTGTTTATTTTATTTACTTTTCCCCCCTCTCTTATTTATTCATAGAGTCGTGGGAATACACCATTCATAGTTGGAAGATCCGAGATGACAAGTTTGAATGATCGATCTTGCAATCAATTGTTAAAACCAACAGGATTTCAGTGGGTCTTGAATGCACTCATTTGGAGGCAAAATTGCCAAAATGCTTCTCAGCTTTATTCAGGGCAGGAAAGGCATGAAGCCTTTGCATTGAATGGAAAAGAATTTATACATACAATACACTAGTTCCTGGGGCATTTCTCATAAGTTATAACCACATCCGGTAAGACGACAATGTACACGAGCCAACACACAAACCAGAGTCGGGCATCAATAGAACGGCGGTACAACTAAAGCCACTCCACGATGGCAGGTTAAATTACAAGAGAAGAAAGAGGATCAAATATGAAAAAGGAGGAGGCAAAAGAAAAGCAGCAATCATTTACATAAACCAGATCATAACACGGCAAAGAGTGAATCTGCAGATTCCTTTCCACTCAAGTTGCTTTGATTTCTCGCCTTCCATCGGAGCGCAACTAAAGCTTCGGCACCGAATCTGTCACCGTGCGGCCTACTAAGAACAGCAACTGCCATTATTAGGTGCTCGGTGTTCTTGTTTCTGCTTCAAGACGTTTCTCTTTCCGGCAGTTGATCCTTCTTCCAAGAGACTGGGAATCTCCATAATCTGGAAAGTGAAAGATGATAACATCATTCGTTTCAATATCGAAATGAGATGTTAGTCTGGCCAGAGATTCACACGTTCGTCAACATTAGTTGTTAAATTTATTGTTAGTGTGCTGCACGCGATATATCCGGTTGCCTTATATGCGCATGTCTTTCTCCATGGACAACTCTGAGGGCGCTCGAGGAAGATTTCATTTCCCGTTTACAATCGAACTTTTCACTTCATCAATGAAATATCAAATCCTGGAATTTCACTCTCGAATACCATAAGTGATCGGACGACACGAAGAAAAGTTAGTCAAATGTTGGCACGAAACTCCCATCTACATGGGCACAAAATTTGGGAGCAAACACTGCTCATGCACGCGCAGACCCTTAACAATACACGTGCGCTCTCACATTGATACATTATCCATAGTAGACTGCACAAAATCAAGCTGCGACTACAGGAGAAATTAGACCAACTAAGCACAAACCCCAAAAATATTATCTCCCTAATCATTTCTTTGCAAGAGGAGTTTCCAGTAGTTCCCACATTCCCTTTCACAGACTTGACACAGTGAAATTGTGAATCTATGGTAAGCAGTATCTTTCACAGAGACAGCTCCTCAAACCTCGTTACTGCAGTTATACTGGATCTTTCACTTTTAGAAGCTTTTACAGGGAAGCTAGGTAGGATTTGAGGTCAAAATGACAAGTTAACTCGACCATTTGAAATATGGTTGGTTTTGCACATTCATTTACAAAGTACATGATATTCAGGGTCCCCAAAGAGCGATATCATGCTAAGACGTCACAGCAATGCTGCAGTGAATTGGACTAGAAGAGATTACCAACGAACAAGAAGGAAACGAAAGCGAAATTGTAATAGTTCCAAATAGAAATTTATTTTCCAGCTTGACACATGAGATATAGAAATGACAAGCATATGGAAGATATCAGGAGGAGTACCTTTAAGGCCAGTTTTTCGAAGCACTGCTCCACGTTCTCTCTCGTTTTTGCACTGCATTCTAGAAATAAGCACCCAAGTTCTTTCGCCAGAGCGATTCCCTCCTCTGAACTCACAGCCTTTTCAGAATCCTGAAGGCACACAGTGAACAGATAAATAGTTAAAGATATACCTGCATTGGATTGACTAATGGCTTGTCCATATGAATATTGCAGATCAGGGAAAATGGGAAGCCACAAAGCAAAGATCAGAGGTCTCTCAAATAAGAAGTGCAATAACTCAATGATAGTGCTAAAGGGTTTTCACCCCTGTTTGTCATTGAGCTGTTTACTTCATTTACATGCTTATGAAACACAATATATATGTTCAAGGATTCGATACGAGAAGCACATTAATTCCATGATATTGATGTTGGGAAAACTAGAAGAGACAAATGAAGTTTCAGAATTTACCTTGTCAACTTTATTCCCAACAAGCATCTTAACACAATTTTGACTAGTAGAATAGAGTTCCACTTCTTTTGCCCATACATTGGATAAGTTTGCAAAGGTCTCTTTCCTTGTCACGTCATAAACTAAGCCAAAGAGAACAAAAAATAGAAAGACAACAAGAATCAGGATAGGTCTACGTGAGAGGCAACAAAAGTCAACAGAGTGCATCATTTCTTCATAGGCCAAGATCTAAATTTGACTCAACGTTGAGCAGTAGAGAAGAAGATAACCGGCGAGTAAAAACCAAGAAAATAAGAGAGATAGAAAATGAAAAATGAATGATTGTAATCAAACAAGTTTTCACTGATCGAACAGCATATATATATATATATAAACAGCCATGTGTCATCTCATCAATTGGCCAGCTACTTTAGTTGTGCAAAACATATACAAAGCAATAAACTAGAGTGCAGACAATATATTGATACGTCTGTAGGATTAGGAGCATCCTTCTTTCACCAAATCTAAATTGCATATCTTCTCTGTATCCTAACTCGCACATCCATCTGATGACGCTACACTATCTAACAGCTATTTCATCCACAGCTTCCTTCTCCAATGTGCCCGATTTGGCATTGATGAGGACATTTCCAATCCATGAATTTCACTTAAGTCTTCCCAACCCACCCTGATAGGCAGCACATAACGTTGCAGAGCGCATTGTTATTTAGCAGAAGTGAAGGACTCTAAAAAGAGCTAATTAAAGAAAACAAATTTTATGACGCTAGACTACCAATAATAAGCTCTAAACATTAGTGAGGAACAAGCAGATAAGCTTGTCTTTCCCCACGTCAAGCATGTAGCAGATAAGGCCATTTTTCCATGATAATGATGACAGGCATGAATGCAGAGGGAGGACATGTTTCCGGCATCGTGATGCTTTTGACAATAACATAGTCCATAAAAGCATAAGTTATGTTGCAGCAAAATACAACACATCCCAAGATGCAATCAGGCTGTTATTGACGTGTCTAGTTGATCACACAGGAATTTCTATCTATGGCATACCAAGAATGATTCCCTGGGCATTTCTGTAGTAGGAGCTTGTCAATGTCCTGAACTTCTCCTGTCCAGCTACAACAGAAATCATTGTTATTCGACAAGATATTCGCTATCATGATGTTGTGACCGAATTTTGAATTAAATCTTGAAAAGAAATTAAAGAGCACCAAAATCACAGTACTGTCTGTCTGTGTTAGACAGTAAGACTGACTCTTAAGTAAAAAACTAAAATCTATCAAGCATTCGAGTTCATTTACCAGTATCCCAAATTGTCAGCTTTAGTCTCTTCCCACCAACTGTGAGCAACTTTATCTTGAAATCAACACCTGTCCCAGTTCCATTCAAGACCATAAGATAGTAGCAACTCCTGAATATCTCAAACCACTGCTAATCGCTCAACCAGCAATGCTTAATCAGAAACTAAAGGAAATCACCAAGAAATTACTACAAAAGTGGATAAAACAGGAAAACTGGCTAGTAACATTCTTGAGGTCATAATCACAGAAGCCAACCAACTTAAGTAATTTGAGCCAAATATGGGAGCTTCTATGGGATCTTGGATTAGGCAACACCAGTTAAAAACTAGCACTGAGCATGCACTTGCTCAAAGTTTTGAAATTTAGCCATAGATCCAACTTCTCTGTTGCTAGCAACTGAAGGCCACAAGTAACATCATCAATCCATCAGAAACTGTTGTCTCAACATGGGAAGTTGAAGTAACGACACCAAAGCTCTATTGCCCAGAAATTTTCTCATACACATCGAAAAAGATACAGAAATCATGAGACGAAAAGCAGCAAACTTCTTTCTCTTTGAGGGAGTACCAATGGTTGGGGCGAGATCTTCAGCAGAAGAAGAGATGAAGCTGACAAGAAGGCTGCTTTTGCCGACGCCAGAGTCTCCGATCAGCAAGATCTTGAACGACAGGTCACAGCCACCACTTTGCCCTGAAGAACCCATTATCGTTTTGCATCCAAAAAAATCAACCTTAAACGACGACAACGGACCCCCCTCTGTAAATCCCCTGTTGTCTTTCAATGGTGATGCGTGTTCCGGAATCTGGGTGTTTGTTGTCTCTCTCTCTCTCTCTCTCTCCTTTGCGTCTTTGGCTCCAGAAGAGTGAGAAGCAACGCAATGAGGGGGAGAGAGAGACGAGGGGGCATCAAATGCTGGCTTAGTGAGAGAAGCTAAAGAAAACGGCTAAACTAAAACTGAGACCGCCTGACAACGTTAACGTGTTATTCTGTGCTTTACTTTTTCTACGGTCTTCGAGGTCGTTGAAGGATATACGACAGACCGGAAAAAATTCTTGCATGGTTATGGCCATAATACGAGATTCCTAGGACTTCTCAACCTGGGAAGTCGTTCGCTTAACTCCCTTGACATACAATTTCGTGAAGTATCTAGATGAGTCAATAGTCTTTTGTGTAACTTTTCGCATGCTTTTATATCCCATGAAATTATCAGTATATCTAACCGAACACTCTTGTCCCTTGAGCAACTTTTTAAAATTAATATCTCGTGGAATTCATTCCAACAATTGATAGAGGACGTTTATTTGGTCGCGCGAATTTTTATGTCATTTTTGAAATATTTCAAAGTGATTATTTATATTTTTATGCGTTGTTCATGATGAGTGAAAAAAAAATTATGTCTTTTGGGATACGAATTTCTCTCAATGAGCTCATGTCATGTTTAAGTCAAGACACTTATCAAGACATCGAATAGAATCACCGGTAACACTTAACGTAATAAATTTTCTCGATGATATGCGTAACCTCGGAAAACCTTGATATTTTCAATATAAAATACGTTTAATTAGCTATTTAATAAAGAAGACTCTTGTTATATTTAGCATTATTATTTGGTGGCCTTTGGCCCGGACACACTACCCCATGCCCATGAATGACTGCTGCTTTATAAAGGTTTTCAGAGGAGTTCTAAGTTCTAACTCTAAAGCTCTCCCAAGTATGAGTGTCATCACAAGCAATCAAGCATCATTACAGCATAGCCCACCATAATTTCAAATTGTCTTTCCTCCTAACTCAGCTACACTGGCATGCCATCAAAGGCAACATTCTGGAGCTTCGTCAGCCAACCAACACCATCATTTTGTTTTCACTTAACTAATAAAAATAAATAAATAAGATATTTGACCTTAACAAAATAAAAATAAAAATAAGATCTAGTTCACCAGTCCACCTTTCAATTTTCAAATTCTTTATGCCGGGGGGTATCTTCTGCATGCAATGATGCAGGTGTGAGTTCCTCCTTTCCCGACGAGAGTACATACCCGGAGCACACCTTTTCCTGTATCTACTTTGTAGGGTTTTCTTCATGATTGATATCGCAAAAAACCCAGATTGGTATATTTTGTGATAAATTTATCTCAATTTTTTACCATAAAAAAAATCTCAAATTGATACATCTCTGACAAATTTACTTGTCAGTTAGTTTTGCTAAATTTGAGTAGTATCACGAAAAATCCTGAACTAGTAGACATGTGACAAACGAAGAGTAAAAAATTTCAAATTGAGTACACCATCGTCACTATCATGTGTTATCTAACTCATGAGAGTAAATTTAACACAGGTGTGTCGGTTTGGAGTTTTTCGTTATATTACTCATTTTCTTTAATTCCTTTACTGGTTTCTTCTTTGGGTGAGGGTCAAAGGTAAGCACTTACAAGCATGTGGGATAGGATTCATGTGTTGGCTAGTTATTGTGTCTTCTAATGACCAGTGATCACCGACCAAACATGTGGGATTATGTCCATGCGTTAGGGATCGTCTTACTAGGTTTTGTCTCTGCTCTCGCCGGTGGCTCTTCTCAGTTTGGCGCTATGTTAACTCGCCTTATCTCCTCACATGCAGGGTTTTCAGTACATGATACTCCTAGACACCTACGTGTGCATGCGTGATTTTGCGTCCCAGAAATTTGGAAATGCCCTTGTTCATTGTATTCATCGAAACACATAAAATTAATCCGCGAGCAACTTCATTAGAACACCTGTCATCTAGGTCTTCGACAACCAAACCGTCCAAAATCGCGTTATAAAAGTGTTTTTAGATCATTTTCTTTGTTCTTTTCATAAGGGCACCTGCGCAGAGGTCCGGCAATCCGAGAGCCCTCCGAATGTCTTGCAAATAGGTGAACCGGTTAAGTTCGTCCGTTTTTAACCTGTGCAAGTGACCCTGATCTAGTGATATTGCACGCTAACTTGGGGCGATCCGGGGCAAACGACCTCCCACTTTTTGCCAAGAATTTTAACCCCGTCTCGACCAGTTATGACAATCTGAGGGGCATAACTTACTGTTATAAACAGGTGAAAAGAATTTACTGTAACGACCAGAGAACTAAAGACCAAAAGAGATAAACGACAGGAGCAGAAATGCAGGAAGCTAGAGGACAAGGAGGGAAAAGGCAAGTCATGTGGACTCTTTGACTCGAGTACCGGAGGAGAGGGGCAATGCGAGGTCAAGTGTCGTTGTCACTGGTTCGACGTCACAAAGCTTCATTCAAGTGCTAGAGAACACAAGGCCGATGTCCCTCCATGCTGGTGAATGGTCAACATTAGGACATTGCCATTTTGCTTGTCTGCTATTATTCTTTGGCTTCTCTCTCTCTATCACTCTCTTGTGTCTCCTTCTTAGGAAACTTCTCCCTGGCTTCTCATTGGTAAAGTTATGCAATATTGATTGATTCTGATACTTAGCACCCCAATTTAGATGGATTGGGAGATCTATAATGTCGACCCAGTATCGCGCTCAAATAACAACCTCCTTTTCTCTTTCACAAGAAATCAACGATTTGCAAAGTGCTTTCCTGGTTTTAATCATTTATGACGTTTGACAAAAAGAGTTGACGAGAAATATTTTGGGAAAAGTGTCAAAAAAGTCATAAATCTATTGTATTTGTGTCAATTCAATTTTAAACTTTTTAATGGTGTCGGTTTAGTCATAAACCTTTTGACCTAGAGCCAATTCAATTTTTCCACCTAATTTTTGTTAGATATTCTTTGACGTGAATGTCGACAGTATGTGGCGTGTTCGGTGTTGACATTGACATATTTTAATAATTTTTTATTTTTATTTTTATTTTTTCTTTTCTTTTTGTTTCTATCTTTTTTTTTTTTCTTTGTTTCTCCTCTTTCTCGTGGCTGGCGAGGTCACCCTTGCCCTAGCGACGCCGCCTTGGCCCAAGTGACGCCGATACTAGGGGAGATTCATTTCACCCTTTATCACCTCCAAGTACGCTATCTGCAGCCTGCTCCTTCATTCCTTGTTGGTGTGCTTCGCCGATCCGGGCTAGGGCGACGTTGCCCGGCGTTGCCAAGGCTAGGGCGAGGCCTGGCAAGGTTGCCCTCGCAAGCCTTGCCCTAGCGATACCTAGCCTCGCCGGCGTTCGCCCTCGTCGCGGCAAGGCCAAGCATTGCCTGTGGTGGTGAGGCCCAGACCCTTGTTGGCCACGGCCATGTGCCGACCACCGGGAATGAGAAGAAACAAAGAAAGGAAAAAATAGATATAAACAAAAACAAAGGAAAAAAAAAAGAAAGAAAATGAAAAAATTATTAAAATATTAGTAAAATATGTCTATGTCAACGCCGCCCATGCCACGTAGGTTGGTCGACGTCTACGTCGGTAATATCCGGCCAAAATTAGCTCGGAGGACTAAATTGGTCCTAGGTCAAAATGTTTATGACTAAATTAGCACCGTTAAAATATTTATGACGGTATTGACACAAATACAATAGGTTTAGGACTTTTCGACACTTCTCCCCAAAATATTGCCATAGTTAGTAAAACTGTTTAAGCATAAATTGCTATTAATAATGAGAAATTTTTCCATTCACACATTTTTTAAGCAATAAAAACGATTAAGTTCACAAAAAATTTTAAAAGTTGAGTCGGTAAGGTGACATCTTGGATTGGCAGCTTCCACACATTAGATCACTAAATTTATCTCTATAACCAATAGTAAAGAAGCCATTCATACTAGAACCAGGAAGTTTCTGAAAATTTTGTTTTTCATCAATGGCTTGGCTTCAAAAGTCGACTCATATGTGAAGTGTCACCGTTTTGAGACTCAAATCCACCTTAGCTTTCTCTAGGAGTGACTAAAAGTAATTTGCACAATTGGAATTTGTTAGATCAACAATGACGCGCCACCAAGGCGCCCAACACCTTGTTGGCGCATAGGACCATAGTTGGATGCTTGACAGTCTAGCTAGCTCGATGCTCTCCGAGAGCCCAAGATTGATCGTCTAGGCCAAAAGTGAAAATATGTAATTGGGAAGCTAATAGGAATTTGGAAAGATTTAAACTCATTACCTCCTACTCTAATACTATGTGAGATTTCATGAGATCACAATCAATTACTTTAAAAGTTTAAATTGATAGATGAAGGCGTGGTTTGATATTTAGATGTTTTAATACTCATTTATCTTCCGAACTCTGTATTCTTACAATGCGAGATCATTCCGCGCATCGATTCGAGTCCAATTTTCACCAATCATGCTCAAACCAAAAATAAAATATCAGAATACGTAACCTTACTTGCATTGAATAAGATAAATTATGTTAATGATGACTAATCATAATAGCATTTATGTAGTTAGATTATTCGAACAAGTTAGACGTAACGAAGCCTATATTTTGTTAACAAGTAGTTAAATCAATTACATCTCTCTTTAGTAGGAGAGGACGGGGGCTGAATTTGGGGGTGATCGGCTCCTAGATGTATTGAGTCCCACCATGAAACTGGGAATTGAACCAGAAGGGCTAGATCCTAGTTCCTAGAACCGAGAATCGGGCCATTGGTTCCCGAGACCCACCCAAGAATCGGCCATGAGTTCTTTGGTCATGTTTTTGCCTTATTGTTGACACATAAATTTTAATTCTTCCTTAATCATGCATTTTATACAAAAATGAGAATTTGTTTTAATTCTCGCCAATTAATTTTTTTTCGTGCATAATATATTTAATTTAGTTTAGCATGCACTGCATTTGCATTTTAATTTGGTCCGACGGCGGTTGAAATTGAGCTTATAATGACAAGCGATTGAACTAGAACCCATCATAGGAATTCGGCCATGGAAGAGGAGTAATTGCCGAAATTTCAAGGGCCATATAGGCCTATCTTGAGCTCAATTTAGCCCATTCATGTTAAAATAATTCGAAAAGGGTTTTTAATTAATTGTTTGATAATAATAAAAATCTTAATTTGAGCCCAAAAATGCGCGGTAAGCCCGCACATGATATGAATTTCGGCTGGCTGTATTATCCCTATCTAATGACCCAAAATTCTGTGTCTAATTAGAGCAATTGAACCTCTTTGACACTTGTTCAAAAATTCTGATTACAATTAAGGATTTATTTTGTGCTTATTTGAAAACTTAGGTCCCAAGCTCGCATTATTTTGGTCTATATAAACAAACTTATGCCTAAGGTTAGAGATATACATAGTTATACGGAATATTCCTATGAAAATTCAGAGAAAGCTTAAGGAGTTCGAGGGTTTTCCCTTCAAGGGTCGAAGCCTTCCCCGTGTGCAGTTCCTGCTCCGCCGGTCCACCGCTGTTGCCACCGCCTCAACGTCGCACGCCTCAGCCTGACGCCCTCGCAACAGCCTTGCTGTCACACATCTCAGCCTCCGCCATGGCACACCACCACCAGCCGGCTCGTCGTAGCCCATCATCGCCCTACTTCGTCACTGCCCCGTGCAGTTTTTCTTCTGCTTCAGCAGTGATTGGAGCTGCTCTTTGGTGCCATTCAAGCTACTGTTTGGTGCTTATTTTTTGCTGCTGATTAGTGTCGATTTAGCTGCTGTCCAGAGGCGCTTTGCTGCTTTTCGGAATCCAATACAGCCTAGTTTTGGGTGCCCTCTCACGTGATATTTACTGTAGGTTTCTGCTCACCAATTGGGGTTCTACTATCTCGCTGTTCGGGCATGATTCTTCACAGTTTACGGTTGATTTCTTGGTGAGCATTGTAGAAAAATTTTTGGATCACATTGGATCATTAAATTTATCTCTAATGTCCAAATTTTAAGTGATGTGAATCTTGATGGATAGGGCAAGATTGCCCCTACAATTTTGGGCAATCCCCTATATATTTTCAAAATTAATGTGGTCTGGTGCCTGATTTTTACTTCTATGTTTAGTATGTTTATTTTTGCATCTTGTTTGCTATTACATGTTCTATTTATAAAGTTGGAACATTAGTAAACAATATTGCTCATAAAACATGCTCCCTAATTGTGCCTTGTCCCTTGAAAAATGTACATTAAATGCAACATTTGACTTCAATCTCAAATTATGATTGTGCCCGTATGTGAGAATTATACATCAAATCCTCGATCTTGAGGAGCGAATTAGTAATTCCTAAATAGAATTTCAAGGTTTATCCGATGTATATAGGGACGACAATAATTCTATAATATGTTCACTTGCTAGCCCCGATTGCGAGTAATGTTGTGAACAAAAATCAAAATTTCGGATATAAATGTGTTTTGTGGGAAATATTAATTTACTTTTGTTCAAACTTCATTGTTTTCATGCTTTAAATAAATTCCTGAAAAAATATAAAAAAGATATCACATTTTCTTAAGTTAAACATGTTTTCTCATACCTTTTGCATGTAAAATAACCCCTAGTAAAGTTTAGGACTTTGAGAAATCAGTTTCTTGAATTAAATTAGGCGTTATTTCACTTTAGGATACCTTTTTATCTCGATTTTTCATAAATCCGAAAATGCCCAAGAATACCCAAAAATGTCATTCATTTTGCATATCATATAGTTATATGTCATATTATGCCATGCCATACACATTTTCCCACGTCGTTATGCCATGTCATGCACATCTTGCCACATCGTTATGCCATATCATGCACATTTTGCCACGTCATAATTGCCATGTTATGCAGTCTTGTTATGTCAATATAGATGTCATTCATGGATTTTTTTCACATCATATATGCATGTTATTTTGCATATTAATTTTTGCACATAGCATAGTTTTTGCCATGTCATTACATTTTACATGTCATATAGTTAGATTGTATTTGCATTACATTTAGCAAGAGAAAATAAAAAAATATATTAATTCAAATCACCAAACCAAAGATTTTTCATGAAAATTTGGTACTTGAAAGGGCATTAATTGAAAAATTAATGTAATCAAGTCCTTGAATCCATTTAATTTCCGGTTTGCACGAAATAAAGTGTTTTCTCTCATATACTTTATTTGGGTTTTTAATTTACCTACCATGAAAGATTAGTGGCAGCTCCCAAATTGAAAATATTTTTGCATAATTAATCATGAACCTTAAGTAATGAATTGGTAGAGCCTGGAGGCGAGGGCCGTCGACCTCGCCTAGTCTCGGGCTCAGGGCTATTGATCCTCGCCTAGACTGGCCGGGGTTGCCGGCCCTTGCGAAGGCTCCGACAACCCCACGCCGGCCTTCGCCACCCTTGTCAATCCGCCACCGGTGGTGGGTCGACGACTACGAGCGAGAGGAGCGACCCTCCGGCCGTGTGGCTGCTTTTTTCATTTTTTAATTTTTTTTTTTCATTTCTAAAAACCAGAAAAAGGAAAAAATTAGAGAAAAAAATAAACAAAAATCAAAATGGGAAATGACGAAAATGCCCTTTAGGCCAGGCCAACTCTATGGTCATTTTAAGCCCTTTATTTGAAACAAAATTCACTTGGAGCCCTTATTTGAGAAATGAGAGGACTTCGGGCCTTTTTTTTTTTTTGGAATTTTCCCTTTTTTTAATTGACTGTCATAGACTTTCCGAGGCGAGAGAGTCAACCGAAAAAGGAAAAAATTAGAGAAAAAAATAAACAAAAATCAAAATGGGAAATGACGAAAATGCCCTTTAGGCCAGGGCAACTCTATGGTCATTTTAAGCCCTTATTTGAAATATATTATTTCATTTAAATGCCCTTATTTGAAACAAAATTCACTTGGGCCCTTATTTGAGAAATGAGAGGACTTCGGGCCTTTTTTTTTTTGGAATTTTCCCTTTTTTAATTGACTGTCATAGACTTTCCGAGGCAGAGAGAGTCAACCAGCCCTTTTTGGTGCTTTGTGTTTGTATGGCTTTGATGACTCCACATATCCCCTTTGGCCCTTTCGTTTTCCTCTTTTTCTTTATCCTCGTTTCTTGCTTCCCCCTCCTTTTTGTTCCCTATAGACTTGTTCCCTCTAGGTTCAGTTTCTCACTATCGTTTCCATAAGTTCTTTATCATCAGTTTTGGGATGTTGTCGTTGCTTCTCACCAATTGACTTACCGTTGCTCATCTCCACTTGCATTTTCATCTTCAACAGATACCTTCGAGCAATTTCGACCCTCTTAAATATGACCTTTTTAGAATCAGGTGGATATCCAATTAAAATTGATACTCTTTCCTGTGTATTATAATAGCAAACTATCTACGCCTACTCATATTAACACAACATTTAATTACCAACAAAGCACGAGTGATAATTGATTCCAACAAACAGGGCAATTACGAAATGGTTGTTGAGAAATCAAGTTCAACTCTACGCACAACTATAATATAGGGCGAAAAGTAACAGCTACAACACAAACGAAAGAACAAACGCAGCATTGTACATTGTGTTCCAAGAAGTTAATCTGTGAAAGCATAATTTTTGCTTCAACAATTGCACACGACACTGAAAACTTCAATAAGATTAAACCACTAATTCGAATCTCGCTTCCTATTGACCGTAAGAACACAACTTGCCTATTGCCCTTGACTTTTATGCCTACACATGGTGGAGACACGTTTCCTTTATCTATACTCTCACGTGTACAAGAAAAGGAGAGAAAAATATATACAAAAAAAGGGAAGAGAGAAGCGGTTTACCTTACATGGCGTAAGAAGAGCCTACGTGCTGAGAAAAGGGTCACTGGGGAGGTCATCGGTAAGCCCAATGCCAGTGCCGGCGGAAGTGTGGGGAAGGGCGGGATTGACATCATAGATAATAAACGGAGAACGTCGGGGTTTTTGGAAGGAGTGGGCGTGGGAAAGAAGAATAGAGAGACCAGTGGGAGGCGGCGTGTAAAAGAAGAAGAAGAAAACGAGAAAAGTGGGACCCTCAAGGGAAAAAGAAAGAAAAAACGAAATAAAAGAGCTGGCAAAAAAAAAAAAGAATCATAAAAAATGGTACCAAAAAGTTGTGAGTAGCACGAGAGGATAGGATGGTCAAAAACACATATAAAAAAAAAAGGCGCGAGCGATTTTTGTCCAAAACAATATTGGAGAAAGTGACAGGTAGTAAGTGACCAAGTTACCCAAACGTGCTCGAGGCTAAAAAAAATTCTAACCCATTGTCCATTCATGGAATTACGAGCAAAGTTCAACGTCCATAAACGCAGTTAATTCCCTTAATGAAATAGTAAATATTTTTAGTTCGATCTAGATTTCGGGGTGGATGAAAACCTAGTCGAAACGATAATTATCGGTCTAAAGTAGACATTTTTCTTTGTTGGGGCCAATGCTGTAAAATTAAAATTGGTCTAATTGCTGGTGTTATGAACGTGCTCTGGAAATTGATTCATCAATCTGTTGTGCCATGTATTGCGGTGCAAATCTCAGTGGAACCCCTGAAGGGTGTGGAAAGCTTATGGATCCATCGCCATCACAGAACCCAAATTTGTGTACGATGTCCGAGGGGGCGGTCGGAAAAATTTGTGTTTGAACCGCCCTTTCCTGAGCCTAGAACTTCTCAGTTCTCAAAGGAGGTGCTTTTCAAACCCTCCTCCTGTAGAGAGTGACTTGCACTGAAACTGATAAGAACTTTGCTTCAAATCATCTTTTACCAGAAAAGCCAATCTCTCTGACTAGAGGACTCTCCTCGTACTGACCCTTGAGAACTGGCTGACGCTGAAAAATGATAAAGCAAGATCTTGGGATTTATACAACCAAAGGTCAAATCAGCGCTCAAATTCCACTCAAAGTCGCCAAGGGAAGGGTGGTTTTCAATCCGAAAGCATAAGTCACCGCGTGAAGGGAGACTATAAGCATAGAATGCCCGATTAATCCGAGTTCAATGCAATCTCACCAGATTATATTTCTTGTCCTTCAGTGACATGACCAAGTAAATAAATTTGACAGGGAAGAATGTGAATATCACTGATTTTTTTCCCAAAAGTGGAGGTACAAAAGAAGTCTCTCAAGTAAAGGGGAGGATTAATACAAAAAGGGAAAAAAAAATTGCTTGTGGCAGTCAAATGGCCCTTTTGGTTCCAAGCAGTTATAAACAGAAATTTCACAAAGAAGCTTGGGAATGTACCAGTGAAGCTCGCACATTTGCAGTCCATCATATACAAGGTTCCGTCCGACAAGTCATGTTTGCGTCCCCTCAATGTTTCTAAGCAGCGGCATTTGGAGGGAAGACCTTCTTGATGAACTCAAGGAAGCGCCCGGGAGTAGAATCTTGGGTCCACCGCAGAGATGGACAAGGAATCAAACTGAAGGGACTTGTAAGCATGCTCGATCTTCTTGCTCATATTGTACTCCTGCAATATATCAATGATTCCCAGGTAGAGGACGACATCGTATGCTTCGTGAAACATCTGCTTCTCCTCTTTTCCTGGAATTTGCTCTGCCCTCGCAGGCATGTTGACTCCGAGCTGAATTTGAAGTCTGCGCAAAATTTAGAATAGGATAATGTTTAACTAGTGTGCAGCAGCTGAAGTATAAGAGAATCGTGGCCTTCCTCAGATTCAAAAATATGAGGTCCAATCTCAAGCATTGGTCTTCCATCATTCCTATCGAAAGAACTCTCTAATCTCACATTAAAAACTTAAAATAATTTGCAGCTGCAACACTTAGATTTAAGACTACCATAGTTTTATGTGTTGGATAAATAATCAAGAACCTCATTTGATGTATTGTCTATACCACTTTAAGCAACCCTGATCTAGTCTTTCATCACGCGTTGATCCTCCGTAATCATTCAATATTAGACTTGAGGTACCCAGACCATACCTTGCTGTGCCAGGAAGTAGGAGATCCACCTCCTCATCACCAGCAGCGGATGATGCCCGCAACCGGCTACCTCTAATATGAGGACCCACTACAATACTATCATCTTCTGTCCCTCGAGGGACCAAAACCAGGCCTTGTGGGTACCTTTCATCCTCTAGAGTATCTGTCATTCATTCATGACAAAAGTAACATCAATAGACTAGTTTTCCATCCTTGACAAGGGTGAACAGTGGGACTGGACTAAATCTGAATTTGAGTGCATATGAATGATGATAATCATGCACAAGAAATTCCGTGCTTTTGTAAATGCATAGATTTCTTCCAATACAATGTAGGCAGAGAAGTCTTGAAGATGGTTTGAGAATATCCTTTGCAGATAAAGAAGGCCTATACCAGACCAAAAAGGGAAGGCCTATAAGAGCCGAAAGCAGTGTCTGCCATATACTGCTCACCTTCCTCAGCAAGAATCCCCAACATTTCGGTTGTCATTCCTTGATTATAAGAGACAATAGGACGTAGGTGCTGCGGCGCTCGATAATGCACACCTAACAATAGGCTATAATCCATTATGTGCTGTGCTTCTAAGAATTTGGCATCAATCTCTATCTGCCTGCAGAAGACAGTGTTAAATGCTTAAGTTGACAGTATAATGTCTTCAAAAGAGCTTGCCCCATTCTGAAACCTATATGTCATGACACTAATTATCACAATATGTCATCTTTAGGTTATTACATAACCCAAAAGTCTAATTGCTAATAAACTCTTAAAAAGGTTCCATCAGGTAGTTGCTTTAATTATGGGATTCACAAGCAGTTATATAGTGATTCCTTCTGTTTAAAGAGTGGAGACATTGATACAATTACCAAAAAAAGAAGAAATCTTTACTGGAAGAAACTGCCAAAATTAAAGAGCTTTAAAATGCTGACATTTTAACATGGTCTACAGAATATGGAAAAATTTACAGTGGTTGAGACTGAAAAACTTGTCCCACAAGTGCCAGGTGCTCTTATGCAGCTATGCTGAATGTTCTCTCTCTCACAGGCAACTTGCCTAAAAGAACAATGAATTAGAAGTAACAAGATTTTTTTTTTTTTTCAGGAAGAGACAGAAGATGTCAGATGTTTCGAATAAATTTCAAATAATTTCTGACCAGGCGCTGAGAGTCGCAATCGGAAATCAGGCTCATAAAATGAGCACATCAGAAGTGAGGATGCACCAGACACTCTTTGAAACACGCAAAGGGCTGTATATATGAATCGCAACTGCACTTTTAGGAAAAAGGAGATCACATGTTTCGAATCTAAGGTAAAGAGTGAGTTATTTGAGAAGGTGCTCCCATGTAAGAACCGGAAAACAGTAGAGAGATGCCCTGGTCCTTAGAGTGAGTAGACTGCAGCAGATGGAACAAAGCAAGTAATTAAGGTCACTAAACTAATGATGGCATCTTCGTTGAACTTAGCTGACCCGAGAAAGAATGCCTGGATTTAGTTAAGTTCAAATACTATCCATTTTTTCCCTTTGCCAATGTGTGTGTGTGAGAGAGAGAGAGAGATCTTTCATCCTTTAGTTTTTCTACAGGAAGATATGTCAATTCTGATGTTGGATCAGAGTCTTTATATGAAGTGCTAGATCTACTGTTATCTACTTGAAATGAAGAGATATTCCAAAATACAGCCTGTGTTTTTTAATCTAATGAAAATCAGAGCGTGAAACCATCTGTAAAGAATAGGTAATAACTAGAATCCCATACTCTTAACAGAAAATTTGAACATATGAGGCAATTATATGGAAATCAAAGCAGAAAATGACACCTACATCATGTATTGACTTTAAACCTTTAATTCTGACACATCATATACTCTAATCAAGTGCACCAGAATAAATAGAATATTTATATTGTCGATATTTCTTGTACCTAATCGTTAGCCCGGCTATATGTAAACAAGTGACAAAAAGAAAGACAATACCCTGATTAAACTGCACTTCATCACTTACTGCAGTAAAGCATCCTGCCAAGAAGGCTCCAAGTAGAAACAGTAATTTAGGTCCAAATCTTTGAGTATTGTGTTTTCATCTATTTCAACTTTATCTGCAGAACGCCCAAGCGAAGACCCTTTCAGATCAAATCTTCGATGGATCCGTAACTCAGTGCAGAACATGTTCCCCATCACTACAAAGCGAAACTGCACAAAGAATGAGCTAGATGAATCTAATTATGTTAAGAAAAAATAGACTTCCTACCCTCCACATGTTTCACAAAAGATTTTTGTCCTATTATCACATAAAGAGCATCCCTTGATATATGATGCGTGTAGAAAAGGCTATATGAAGAATAAGACAATCAGCGATAGTCATAGTTAAGTTGAACACTGATGCTTACCTTTTGACCACTTGATGGCTTAATCCTATGAAGACCAAAGAATTTTGTAATAAGCGTATTATCATATGACTGCACATGATGATAGTAGGTTGGAAGCATTCTCAACAGAACCTGTGAACCACAGAGATACAAAAGTTCACATCAACAACAAAGAGAGTTCAAAGCATACAAGTTTTATATAGTAAAACGATCGTAGATGAGAAAAACAATTACAGGAAAATAAAGGATGGAGAGCACATTGAGCAATTGCAAGTTTGAGCAGTTGATGCTTATATTTACCACATTCCTAACGAGGAGAAAAATCTTTCTTGACAGTGCACTTGAACCAATAGGCACTCAAAAGCCCAAGTGAACTGTGTGAACACTGAAATTACTAAAGAGAACTTTTCAGCCATGGTGTTACCAGAGGACTTCATATTTCCTTTGTGGGTGCAGTGCTTAAACATTCTCAGGATAACACGAAAACTTTGTCTTTTGCAGAAGAATGGACAAAATGCCTCCATTGTCTCAACGAAAAGTACTCTTGTGGTTGAACTACCAAAGTTAATCTGGTAGACATCCCGGCACAGCAATTACATGTGATATTCGGTGCTTACGCCAAATACATAGACAAGAAATCAAGACAAAACAAAATTGCTACCAAGGAATAGAAAGTATGAAAGGAAGATAATATACGAATTTTTGGTTCATAAGATGTCAATCTACATCCCCATTTTCAGACAAAAGTACAAGTGGGGCACATGGAACCCAAGAAAAGAAATATTCCCACTAAAGTATAAATTAGGTGCTTTCCCAAAGGCTACTTCTCGTAATTACAGCTCTGCTATAATTGGTACAGAGAACTGAGCATAAAAATATCATTTTTTGTAAGTCAAAGGATAAAATAGCAACACCTGGAACCATGATACTGGGGGAAATCCCTCATTGAAAAGAATACGCTGATCTAAGTAATGCAGATCTAGAGTAAATTTTTCCCAAGAAGGAGGTCGAACTTCTAATTCAGAACCAACCAAACTTTTCACTAAGAAAAATCAATCCAAGTAGAGATGGCAGACCTTCACTTCAGATTTCCGGAGGGTCTTAATCATAAACCGATCGTCTTGAGAAAGGAAAAAAACACTGCCGCTCTTCCCAGGTGAAGAAAGCTCCCTCAAGGCATCATTTCCACAAATGGAGATCATATAATCAGCAGCGTCAATTTTGAACATCTCTCTCAAGTTCCTATAAAGAATTCAACAGGAAAATTTGATTACAAGAAACAAAATTTGTACTTAGCTAGCTGAAGCTATAGGTTTGTCAAAAAACGAAATATACAACTGAAAAACCACTGTCTCTTGCATAACACGTTGATGAGATTGAAAAGCTATGCTAAGGCACACGATTAACTTTAAATATGAACTAAGAGGTGAATTACATGTTCCTGACGAGTTTGACAAATCCTATAGTGCAATAACATGCAGCAAAGGGCACAAGAAGACAACCAATCATGAAGGTGGAAAATGAACTATTCAGTGAATAAGTACGCAAGGTGGAAAATAAGCTCATTTATGCTCGACAGTTAGTCTGCTCTGCAATCTTCAGCAAAATTAATCTGATCCAAAATCTACAATTCGACAAGGAGTTCTGTTGGTGAGTAGGCCCCATGCCTATGTCCTTGCATAATGAAAGGGGAATGCAAATTGAATATAAAACGTGACAGGCAACATGTATAAGAATTAATTGAATTCTTGACTTTCCAGAGTGCTTAAATCAAGCAAACATTGCCATGCTTCTTCACATGCAGTTATATACATCGATTAAAGGGGTAAAGTTCGTAAATGAGTTCTAACTGTATCTTGACCAAAGTAGAATAGTCAAATAATCGACCTAAAAACCATAGGACAATAGTCTTTCCACTTGAAACCTTCCGACTTGTGAGGCGGTGTCAGTTGGGACCCTTCGCTAGGAAAGTTCATCCAAAAGCTCGCCCTCGGACCAAAATCAGATGCTCTAACTTCCCGTTTCTGTATTGGTGTGATTTTTCCCACAGTGTACCTGAAGGATACAACTACCATTTAGCATTGACATTTTTGGGAAACAAAGCATTGACATTTTGGGGGAAACAAACATATTGACAGTTTGCATGAGATTTACATTGCAACCATGTATCAGCCATAGTAAACTAATTTCAATATTTCAGGCACCACATAAATGAAATTTGAGTTGCATCATTATTGCTTCTTTTCTCTGATGCCGTGACACCATCCAAGAGGACCATCAATATAAGTGCATGGCCCATTGTCTTCACCTCAATCAATAAATATTCTCAGGTGATGTTACGCTGTTCAGTCTTCAGGCAACGGACTAGGAAATAAAGGTGATCAAGTTTAAATTGTGAAATTGTGAGCGTATGTTGTATAGAGACAGAGACCAGAAGTTTCTGGTAAACATGAAATCAAGGATGTCACTTGCGGCTTATTAAGCTTAGTGATTTCAAATGTACCTGATGCCAAGCTGCAGACTGAGCATCAAATCATAGCTCCTGTGGCCCTTAAAAATTGCTTCTCCTAGCCTTATAGCCTCTTTGGCAAACTTCTTTTGCCGCCGTCTGGCTCTCCTAGATGAAGGTGAGAACTTGTTACTCAACACCACCTCGCTGATCAAGACACCTTGCATATACTCCCTTTCCAATATAGGTATGTCTGCATCAGCCTCTTCGCCTCCATCTAAGAAAGATTCAGATAACCCCATTGAGGAATCATGTCCGATTACTTTTTCGATTGATACCTCAAGACTCCAGCGCCTTTCTAGGGAAACATTACTGCCTCGAGACTGTTCCAGATTCAAGAGGTTTCTCTTGGACAGTTTATCAGAGGATGAATGTCGGCGGCCCCCCAGTCCCCACCGACTTTCACGTGCCCCATGTCCACGGATGAAGCATGATGGATGTGTGAGTGGTTCGGTTTCTTCAAATCCGGAAGCAACCCTCTTTTCCTCATAGCATTTAGGTAAAGTTCCTGAACAGGTGGAAACCGACTTCCTTTAGGATAGAAAGATCCTTTCCCGTCCTTCAAGCCTCGTGTCCACATCCCGACATAGCAACCGCCATCGTTCCAAGTGTATACTCCAAACCCATGCATCATGCCGTTCAACCAGCTTCCTTCAAACGAATCGCCATTTACCCATGTAAGAGTTCCCTTACCGGACATCTTGCCACCTTTCATGTTCCCGAAATACACATTTCCATTAGCCCAAGAATATTTACCGGGCCCTTCGGTCATTCCCTGGATCCAAGAGCCCTCAAATACATCCCCGTTGGGATAAACTTGGTATCCCAATCCGTGTTTTAAATTTAACCTCCACCGTCCCTTATATGTCATCTTATCAATGCCAGTATGCGTCCCTTCGCCGTGCATATATCCGCCAGAGAATTCCCCTTCATAAACAGCTCCAGAAGGCCAGCTGATCCTTCCATTCCCATGCCTCATCCCACGTCTCCAGTCACCCTCATACACGCAGCCATCCGACCAGATATATGTCCCAAAGCCCTCAGGCACATTGCCGAGCAATGACCCGGCATAGGATTCCCCATTAGGAAGTGAGAGATTCCCAACTCTGAATCTGGTGGACTCTGTTTCGCCATTGGTTGACGTGGATAGGCGGTGCTTGTCATTGAATATAGTTGTATCAAGAGATCTTGTTCTGTCTGCGGAAGAAAGTGCCCCTTCAGCATTAGCAACAGTGGCCACAGGTCCTGACATGCATAATGCCGAAGGGCTAACGATCCCTTACAAGAAATTTGGGAACCAGGAGGTTCTCATAAGCCAGACAGCCAAATCAGATGATACGACACGATCCAGTGACAAGATCCAGTGAATCCCTCGAATGCTCGTTGTAATAGCTGATGAAGACAGAAGAGAAACATTACACAGTCGGCTGATAAATTTTGAGAGCACAAGATGGATTTATGAAACAATAATACTAGTAGCAATGAAATACACTCTACGGAAAAACTCCATTTTTCATATTTTTAGGTCAACATTGGCACAGATTTCCCAAAACGAAACACTAGATGCAGCAAGCAAGCGAATACAATACCGCATGTAGTGTTGATATATGAACATCCTCTCCAATTTCCAGAAATCAACATCTAATGCTAAATTAGATAGATCATATACAATTAGCCAAAGGACAAAAAGTGTACGGATAGCAGAACACGTACGTTCTTCAGAACGAGATTAACAAATTTCCACATATGAACTTAATCCACTCTAAACTCTTCACCATACATTTCCAATTTTCCAGGCATTTAACAGCAAAACTATAGATACTAAATTAAAATGTGCTTCATTCCTAAAGATTGAATTTAGATTTGAAAAAGATAAGAAAAAGAAAAGCAAGCTGCTACTGGACTGGCATACAGCTGATCCGTGGATCTGAAGATGAAATCTTTCTTCTTCAGTCACGAGTCCAATTACAGTGGGCACAACAAGGAGCTCAAATCAAGCCACTTCGCTATCGATCAAAACGAATAACAAAGGGAAAAGCAATCACTCGCCTTTGGCCATGCCAATTTCCCAAGTCTCAAAACCTTACCTTTTGACTTTCCCAAGGAACCCAAAAGTTCTGGCACTCCTCAGCTCATCTTCTCCAATTTCCAAAGCAACCCAAAAGCCAAAATCATTTGAAAGCAAGGAAAGAACCTGAGACACACCGCATTAGACCCATTTGGAATAGAAAAAAGAAAAACAAGAAGCTATAAACCCAATAAAAATCTGAAATTGAATCCTGAATGCATCATACATAGTAAAGAAAACTAGAGCAAGCCCAAGATAAGCTCATCCAAGAAGAACATAGACAAGAAGAGAGAGTACTCAACTACAGAGAGAGAGAGAGAGAGAGGTAGCTGTGGGTTAGTTACAAGTAGAAAAATGGGAATGGAAGAGAGACCCGAAGAGTTACGTGCTTATCAAAATTGGGAAGGTTCTGAGGTTAGCTAGCTATATGGAAAGCTAATAATCCCATTTCGAGGATGACTGAAACAGGGGTCCGAATCCCCATGCTCATCCAAAAGGCGCTTCCTGAAGCCAGAGCTGGATAGACCTTTTCCCCATATTTTCTTGTCTTTTCGCAGGAACAAGATGCTCAAGTAGAAATAAAATATTTGTTCGGTCCAAGAAGAGGAACAGATGCTAAGATCGAATAAATGCCTTTGTATTTCCTTTTTGTCCTTCTTTTACACTGTTTGTGCTGGATCCTTTCCGAAAACCTACGAGACTTGCTAAAACCAATGTCAGGTCAACCCCTCTCTTTCTCAACTAGGGCGTTTTGACAACTTCGTAACTTTTTATTTTTTCATTCAGGCTGAAGAAAAAATAATTAATTTGAAAAATATATCATCCGAAATAATTTGTCATAAACAATGAAAATATTTTTTTTGTTCATTCGTTTATATAAGTAATGCTGAGCGATCGTATTTAAAAAATTATTTTCAATATCATTCATTCCTCATGAAAGAAATGAATTTCATATCTATATTTTATCAATACAGACACTAAAATTCTTTCCATCTAAGCTTATTTTTTCCTTTCCGAGTGCCAGAGGGCCAGTTTTACTTTGTTTGATCTTATCATTTGTTCCTTCGAAGTCGTCATGGACATTATTTTCCAACAATTGTTTGGTGCGATTTTCAATTTTTATGTCGTATTTGTCTTTCCGAAGTTTGTGATGCACGGCACTTTGACTTACTCTAATGTTGAGCCCCACAAACTTTCGGAATGTACTAGCATCAGCATGTAGATTTACCCATAAGTCTTTTCCAATATAAATAGTATTTTAAAATTTAACACAAAATGAGTAATTTTTTTACTTTTTATGTGGAAAAGCAAACAGGATTTTTTACCTTAGATCTCTACAAATAAAATTATGCTTCTGATCGACATACCTTCAAAGGTTTTTGTCTCCAGGCTTTGTGTTGAACTTAGTGAACATCTTGCTTGGATTTGATTTTATGTGGATTTTATCTGTCATAGCCGTCGATCTAACGAATGTTACGTGAAATTTTGAGTAAATCTCATTGACGTCGTCCTCGGATCCCATTAGAAATCAAACAATTCTGATTGTATTGGACCAAGAATTTCCCACATGCACGTGGTTTGACCGCTGGTGGTTTTTTGTGATCGTGACGGGTTAATCTATCAATGCCTTAAGGTTCGACAAAACGTTAAAAAGAAAAGGGCACGTTAATTGTCTCTTGGGAGATTAAGACAATTGACAACATTTCTGGGGCTGTACTATACACCACGTCATTTATTTAAGTGCTTAACGGATCATAACTTCTCGGTGAAAATAAGACAGAAGCAAAAAAAGATTTAGAGGTCCGTATAACATATTGAGGAGCTTATTATTCTTGGGAAATTAAGAAAATCCCCGAACTTTAAATATAATACGCATTTGGCATGCGCTTTCAATTAGCATACAATACACTTCCGAACTTTTATTTTGTTACGGCCGTTAAAATTCCGTTTATTTTTTTCCGTGTGCAATGCACGTAACTTATTTAAGGAGTAAAAGTGTATTTTCATTTCATTTTTTGAGATAAATTCCTTACTGTTCAAGAAAATAAAAAAAGATTATAGAGATTTGGGGAAAATAAACTAACTAAAATACCAATGATAGAAAATAAAAACATCAATAATAATATGTTATGAGAAGAGTTTGTTAAAGTTCGATAAATGTAACAACTTTAATAGAACTTAATACGAAATTATAAGAAAAAAGAATAAAAAAAACTTACAAAAAGGAAAAATTCAATAACAAAAAGATCACATTTCGAAAATCAGTTGTTCATTATATATATATATATATATATATATATATATAAAAAATGATAAAGTCATGCATGATTGATTAATCA
Organism: Rhodamnia rubescens; assembly: GCA_021437795.1. Classification (NCBI taxonomy): domain Eukaryota; kingdom Viridiplantae; phylum Streptophyta; class Magnoliopsida; order Myrtales; family Myrtaceae; genus Rhodamnia; species Rhodamnia rubescens. Next base: position 567,614 of record JAILYA010000115.1, on the reverse strand, counting down.
ATTAAAATTAAAATTATACAACGACATAATGTCCTCAACTCATTAAAGCAAACGATTGACCGAAATCTAAGAGGATATTTTTGTGTCAATTTTTATTGATCTTTTGCATTAGATCTGATGCCTTCTTATTTTTCTACATCTAGGATCCAACTTGTATCATTGATAACCCCTGTAGGGTTTACTTCCCTGGGCATAAGACGACGAGGAAATCAGATGTAACAGCAAAAGGATAAAGGGTGTTAAATTATCTCGAGTTTAAACCAACTTATGAAATCTATTCGAATTGGCTGATGCAAAACATAATTATAAATCGGATCTTTAGATGTTGAAGAATATATTGTAGCCTTGTTTAATATCTTTAAAGAAGGCGTGCACTAGCTTCTGTTCTCAAAGCCACACCATTAAAAGGAATGAGATAATTGGTGGGTCCTAGTCAAAGTCAAATTTATTGACTTTTTGTTTGAAAGAGGCACAAATAAGTAACGTAGGGATTTGCTTTTATTTTCTGAAGAAAAAAATGCACAAGCCAAAGAAGCTGCACACAGGAACGCTTTTGATAGTCGCACGAACTTTGAACAAGAACGAAGAGGACGTCTGGGGATCTCGTTTTGTTGGCCGTGCGAATGTGCTTCAACACGATCGATTTGTGCCGTGAGTTCTTTTATCATATTCAATTGTGAGTTGTTTATTTGTAAACGATTAGGATTTGAGTATAATCTAAGTATGGAAAACACGAGTGTATTGCGCGATTATAAGCTACGATTCTCCGATTATAGTGGATTATTCTTCTTTGGCCTCCTCCCGTGGATGTAGGTATCGATATTCGACCAACTACGTAATCACCGGTGTCCTTTATCATTCCTCATTATTTTTTTGGGCTTTTCGCATTGACTTAATTTGTAAGATCTTGATTAATTTTCGCTTATATTTCAACAATTGGTATCGAGAGAATAGGATTAGATATTCTTGATTGTGATTTGGGGCTTTTGCTTGTCCGATTATTATCTGGATATCATGTAATTGCAATTATTTTCGAAGTGAAAGCTGAAATTGAGAAGTTTAACAAGAAGAACAACTTTGGGTTATAAAGTCTTAAGATGAAGGCGTTATTAACAACTCAAGGTTTAGCAAAAGCATTAGAGGGCAAGGTTGAATTGCCTAAAACGATGACAGATGTTGAAAAGGATGTGGTGATGAGGATAGTTAGAAGTTTAATCTGTTGAATTTATCGGATGAAGTGTTAATAGAGGTAGGTGAGGAGAAGGATACCGTAGCATTGTGGGCAAAACTTCGGATGCTCTATGTAACAAAAGATTTGAACAATCGCTTATATATATTAAAGAGGATGTTTCGGTTTAGATATACCGAAGGTACGTCTATCAAAACCCACCTAGATGAATTTAATAAACTCATGATGGATTTGAAGAACGTCGGTAAGACACTTGATGATGAAGAGCGGGCATGATGTTGTTGACTTCTTTACTAGAGTCATGGGAGCACTCTTTCCCGATTCACTATTGCGGGGCGTACTATGATTACCTCAAAAGAGATAAAGTCCCCCTTATTTTCTAAGGAATAGCGAGAGAAGTTGCGAGATGATAGTCCGAACGCGGGGATGTAGCACGAGGACTAATTATTCGAGGTAGAGAGCAACATCGGGGGTCCAACGACAACAGAGGTAAAATCGGATCTAAATCACGTTATAAAAAGTCTAAGGGACGCGTGAAGTGCTTTGAATGTCATGAGAATGTGCACTTTAGGAGAGCTTGTCCTAAGTTGAGAAACAGATGTGATAAGCGAAAGCCACAAGTAGTGTGGCAAACATTCTTGAGGAGAGCGCCAGTGATACAAAGGCTGTCTTATGTGTGACTATAGGTTCGTCAAGAGATGATTGGGTGCTAGATTCCGAGTGCTCTTATCATATGATGTCTTATAGGAACCGGTTTACTACTTACCAAACTGCAGATGGTGGTAGAGTTACGTTGAGGAATAACGCAGACTTATAAGGTTGTAGGGATAGGGACAGTTTGGATTCGGATGCACGATGGTGTGGTGCACACATTGACGGGGCGTTAGGCATGTATCGGAGCTCAATAAGAACCTTATTTCTCTAGAGACGCTTGATGATAACGAGTGCAAGTACACCGCTGAATGTGGAATGCTGAAAATCTCTCGAGGTGCCATGACAATGATGAAAAGAAGAAAGTGAGTTCTCTCTATCATCTATTAGGAGAGACCGTGACGGGAGCTGCTGCGGTTTCATCGAGATGAGTCGGATCCGATTTGGTGGTTAATGACATATGCGTTTGGGGCACATGAGTGAGGCGAGATATGACGATCTTTGAGTGATAGAAGTTGTTAAAGGGTCGGAAGACAAGTAAGTTAGACTTATGTGAGCACTCATCGTTAGGAAGCGAAAGGGATTAGGTTTACTACATGTTTTCATTTGACCAAGCAACCAGGTAGAATATATTCATTCGGATATCTAAGGATCCGTCTCCGAGTTCCTTCGAAAGGAGATGCTCGTTATATGCTATCATTTATCGACGATTATTCTAGGAAGGTATGTGTATACTTTCTGAAGCACAAATCTAATGTGTTTGGTCGGTTCAAGAAGTTCAATGCCTTAATTAAGAAGCATTCGGATAAACAGATCAAGTGCCCGAGAACGAGATAATGGTATGAAGTTACGTGATAAAGATTTTGTCAAATTCTGCGAGAGAGAAGAAGAGATTGTGAGACACCGTACAATAGATGGGATACCATAACAAAATGTCGTGGCAAAATGGAAGAATAGAACTTTATTTGAGCGGGCTCGGAGCATGCTTTCGCATCTTGGAATAGGTAAGGAATTTTGGGCCGAAGCAATGAACATGGCACATTACATGATTAATCGATCTCCATCATATGCTATCGAATGGAAGACTCTAGAGGAAATATGGTCGGAGAAACCTGTTGATTACTCCGGATTACGAGTATTTGGATGTTTTGAGTATGCTCATGCAGTGATGGTAATCTTAAGCCGAGGTCAAAGAAGTGCATATTTCCGGATTATGCATATGGGGTGAAAGGCTACCTACTATGGTGCACCGATCCCATATCAACCGATTTTCTAATCAGCGAGATGTGATTTTTGACGAGACCGCAATGCTTCGACGGAGGAGTTACGAGACACTACCAGCAAAGCATACGAGATCATGGTGTCGGTAGTGAAGTGGAGCTTCGGGTGGAGACTATGGAGACCTCGGAGGTAATAGATGTTGAGACTATAGATGAGGCTGCAATTCCCGAAGTTGGTGATAGCGAACAACCAAAGACACGGCGCAATATAATATAGCCGCAAAAGACAAATGGCAAATTAAACTACCGGTATGTTATGGTTATACGAGATATTACTTATGCTTTGACTATAGGTGATGAGGTGGAGACAAATGAACATTCGTCTTATTCCGAGGTGATGGCTAATTCCAGTCATCGCATTGGTTAGGGGCTATGAGTGAAGAGATGGAGTCACTCCATCGAAATCAAACATGAGAGTTAGTTAAAGTACAAAAGAGCTAGAAGATTGTTGGAAGTAAATAGGTCTATAAATAGAAAGAGGGCATTCTAAGAGAGGTATAAAGCGAGACTTGTTGCAAAAGGGTATACCCAAATAAAATGCATTGACTATAACGAGGTGTTTTCTCATGTGGTAAGACATATTTCTATTCGTGTTTTACTTGCTTTAGTTGTTGCACGGGATCTCGAACTTCAGCAACTTGATGTGAAAAAGATATTTCTTCACGGTGAATTGGAGAAACAGATTTATATGAGGCGATCGGAGGGATTTGCTATTACGGGTAAGGAAGATCATGTTTGCTTATTAAAGAAATCTTTGTATGGAATTTGAAAGCAATCTCATAGACAGTGGTATAAATATTTTGATACTTTCGTGATTAGTCAAGACTATTTGAAAAGTCGGATGGATAATTGTGTTTACTTTAGGAAACCGGATGATAAGTTTTTGATATATCTCGCTATTATATATTGATATCGCCTAAGAATATATCCGATATTGATATGTTGAAGGGGCAATTAAGTGCTGAATTTGAGATGAAAGATTTAGGTGCTTTGCAAAGAAAATTCCGGATATGGAGATTTTGCGTGACGGTGTTGACGCCTAAATTTTGACTAATATATATTCTGCATAAAAAATTAGAACTAATTTTAGTTCTAAACAAAAATCATCTCACATATTCATTTAGCATTGGCATACAATTTGAGATTAATTTAACAGGGGTCTGGACTAGGCATGCGGTGGAAAAATGCACCAAGAAGATTTGGGCTTGAAAGAAATATTTTCTCGGGAGGCTGTATTGCAAATACTCGGAACTTCGGGGGTTGTATGTGCAAATACTAAGAACTTCAGGACCGTATTGAAAATACTTGAAACTTCAGGGATTGCATTGTAAATACCAAAAGAAGATGGAGAAAGGAAGATGGTGAAAGGAAGATGAAGAAGAGAAGATGAAAATGGAAGATGAAGATGAAGAAAGGAAGATGAAGATGAAGAAGAGAAGATGAAAATGGAAGATGGAGAAATGAAGGTGAAGAAGAGAAGATGAAGATGAAGAAAAGAAGATGAAGATGGAGAAAAGAAGATGAAAATGGAAGGTGGGGAAATGAAGATGAAGAAAAGAAGATGAAGATGAAGAAAAGAAGATGAAAATGGAAGGTGAGGAAATGAAGGATGAAGAATTTTGCCTATAAAAGAAGGGAGTCTTTTAGGGAAGTAGGAGAGCATTAAGAGAGTTTTTTGGGAAGTAGAAGAGTTTTTTTGAGAGAGTTTTTGGAATGGAAGTGAATTGAGAGAGTTTTTTTGGAGGAGGAGAATGGAGAGAATTCTTGAGAAAAAAAAAATTGAAAAGAGTTTTGAGAGGGTACGAGAGTTTTGAAGCCCGATACTACTATTGCCAATTTTGCACCGATCAACACAAGCTACTGATCCATCTCCATCGTTCAAGCTCGCCGCAGCAAAAAGAAAGCTAAGTGATTCCCTAATTTCCTTTAATTTCGAATACAAATTAGCTCAGATTTTCTACACTGATTTTTTCTCTCGCGTTTTTATGTTAAATAACGATTGCATATCAACGATGAGACATCAATGGTACAACAATAGAAGGAGAGCAAAAGGGAAAAAATATCAACGTCCAGATTGCGATCTAATGGAATTCTAGCGAGATGAGAAAGAAGTGTCAAGGAGAGATAGGACCAAGAGATTTCTCGGTCTAACGAGTCACCAAATCGGTCCAATGATCAAGACAAGTCCGGAGCACAAGTTTGGTGCACGAGTTCAAATTGGGGAGTAATCTTGAACCTATTTCATCCTAATTCCATGTAATTTCTTTATTTCAAACAAATGTTAAGGGAAGAAAAACAAAAAAATTGATTCTTTGATCTTCAAGTAGAATTCATCAAATTTGTCAAATCCATTATTTTTTCATGAATTTTAAGGTACCGAAAGGGCATTAGTTGTAATTAATGTAACCAAGTCCCCGGACTCTTAATCTCCGGTTCGCAGAAATAAGATAGTTTTCTCCCGCTATTTTATTTAGGTTTCTAATCGACCTACCGAAAATGATTAGTGGCGACTCCAAATTCAAATTACATTGCATGTTAATCATTCGAACCTTAAGTTGCGATTTGGTATGGACTTGGGAGAGTCCGAGTTAGGTTAGTTAATTAATTAACACTTGATAATCCATTAGCCCGAAAATGATGACTCGTTTATTTTTTTTTTTAGGTCGCGACATTAGGCGACTCCACTCGGGGACCCAAAGAGGACTTAAGCCGGATAAGTTCATGAAAAGGAAAATTACTTGATTTGGCAATCTTGGTTGAATTTTAATCCCTATGTGTTAAATGGTTTTGCGGGAAATGGAGTTATAAGGGGAGGAGTCCGTGGCTAACCTACATTTTTTGCGAGCTTGGTGATGAGAATTTTATTTTTTGAACTATCGGAGTCTTGATTGCCTTTAAAATGTCGTGCATGCCCTAATATAATTGCACTACACCACCTTGACTTGTGGCCAAACTCGGGTCACCCGATATTTTCAGGGATGGTATTTATGTGGTTCTTTAACCTTGGCGGTAAGGCTTCGCTAAAGGTTATCCCACTTGGATCCCGAGTTCTTCAAAAAATGGCTCAAGGGTTGTTCTCATGCGCGTGAGGCTATGATGCATGAGAGTTGCCCTTGTCGACCGAACCAAGCCGAGATGATTGGACCCGACTAGTCATGACTATGTATGCGAGGCGGCAACTAGTCATGATGAATGTGCGCGAGGCTGCGACATGTCGTTACGTCTTTCATTTCATTTTTGCTAAAAGAACTAAAATCGAATCCACGTTTCATGCGCATGTCTTTGTGATTGACATTTTCTTCATATGAGCGGTAATTTCTTGTCTCTTACGTCCTGTTATCTCATTTTTATTTTGGGCTGGTCCATGGTTTAGGTTGATTGTTTATGAATCTCATTGTCTTGTTTTCAATTTCACACTTTGCTTCCGTAGTTTTTACAATTTCATCGGTTGTCCTCAATTCGATTTGGCTTGTTCTGTTGTACGATTTTTACTAAATTCTATGATCGAGCTTTGAGTAAGTGCCAAACATGAAAGTTGTAGACCTATGTTTCAACTAATATCCTACAAAATTTCAGAATTAAATTCTTAATTTAAGATGGCCTTTCGTTTTTTTAACTACCTGTGGTTATAATAGTTTTCTCGAATGCGATTTTTCGGAAAGACACATTAAAGCGATTTGATCCGCTCATTTCTAGTCCGATTGGTCAATATAAAAGTTGTTCATCATCTTTTCAACTATAAGCTCGTAAACGTTGGACATATTTTGACCAACGCATGCGAATTAATACGGATTTTTTCGTAAAACGGACAAACTGAAAATTACATGTTTCAATTCTTTGGTCATAATCACTTTGTTCGTTTGAGTCTAAAGGGATGCCATGGGCCGGCTCGCTATTCTCGCTCCCTGTACTCATTTTTGATTTGTTACTGCGTACAGGTAATTTATCACGGATCCTCCACATATTACTCGATCGGTCGCGAAGAGGATGGCCGACATTAACGCCACCGTCGGTCTTTGCCCTAGACGAGAAATTTGGCTCATTGGTCGAGCGCTTTGAAGAGATGATGTCCATAAAGATGGAGGAAATGATGGCCGCCTTCTCCGCCAAACTTCAATCATCCGCCAAACGCCGCTAACCATTCTTGCTCTAATTCCTCCTACGGACAACTCCGGTAAAGCCCTGGAAGCTGTTCTCTATCGAGCAAATGCCGCTAGAAGATGTGATCTTCACGGGCGTGAGCTCGAGCACGCGGCTTGTAGTCCCAATCTCCCAAACCAACCCGATGACGATAACCAACGACCAACAAGTTTGTCATCATGGGGGATACATGAGGAGGGAAATCTAGTGGATTCGAAGTATACGACCTAGATGAGTTCGATCCAGATTATGAGGAAGTTCGTCAAGATTTCGAACGACATGAGGAGATCAAGCCCTTGACCGGTGAACAAATTATCTCGGTCGGCCTTAGGCGATGCGGAAAACCCTAAAGAAGTTAAGATCGGGGCAAGCCTTTCCTCGAAATATCTGAGCGCTGATCGAGACTCTTGAAGGATTATCGGGACGTTTTTGCACTGTCCTATGCGAGATATGCTCGGTCTTGACCGCTCCATTATCGAACATTGTTTGCCGATCGATCCTTCGGCTAAGCCGGTGGTGCAAAAGTCAAGGAGGGCCGGACCGGAACTAGTGCGGAGAAGATCAAAGAGGAGGTCATGAAGCTTCTTGATGTAGGATTCATCGAGACTACAGAATATTCCGATTGGGTCGCTAACATAGTCCCCTGTCATGAAGAAAGACGGCGCATTCGATGCTTGCGGGGGTTTGAATTGTTTTCGTTCATGGATGGTTTCTCCGGGTACAATCGAGATCCCGATGAATGTCAATGACAAGTTGAAAACCACTTTCATCACACCATGGGGAATGTTCCATTACCGGTAATGCCGTTCGGTCTCGAAGCGCTGGAGCCACTTACCAACGAGCCATGGTTGCCCTTTTCCACGACATGATGCATAATGAGATTGAGGTTTACGTCGATGACATGATAGTAAAAACAAGGCATGGAGAAGATCACGTCGAAACGCTGAAGAAATTGTTCGACGGACTCAAAAGTACAAGTTACGCCTCAACCCCGCAAGTGTGTCTTTGGGACCCTTTCTCGGGCAAGCTACTCGGATTCGTGGTAGCGGTAAGGGCATTGAAGTCGACCCTTCGAAAGTTAAGGCTATTCGTGAGCTTAAGCCGCCGACGAGGTTAAAAAAGTTCGAAGTTTGATGGGTAGGCTAAACTATATTGCTCGATCCATCTCTCGGTTATCGAAAGCTGCTAAGCCATTTCTCAAGCTATTAAAGAAGAATGCGCTAGTCCAATGGGATAGCGAATGCGAAGAAGCTTTTGGAAAACGAAGCGGCGTCTCATGAATCCACCCGTGCTTGTTCCTCCAACGCCGGAGCAACCTTCTAATCCTCTACCTCACAATCCTTAGCAAATCCTTGGGTGCTATGTTAGCCCAAGAGAAGCGGGAGGACGGGAAAAAACGAGATATTTATTATCCGAGCAAGAAATTCACAACCCGGAAATGAACTACTCCGAAGTAGATAAAATATGTGCGGCTTTAGTGCAGGTACCGCACGGGTTTCGGCAATATACCTTGCATCACCAAGTGCTTACGGTGACGAAATGCGATCCTATCAAATACTTGCTTAATCAACCCGCCTTGATTGGTAGACTTGCAAAATGGCAAATCCTTATCTCCGAGTTTGACGTTCAATATTTGTCCCAAAAGTCAATCAAGGGACGAGCTATAGCAGATGTCCTAGCTGAAAATCCGGGTGAGATGATAATGCCTATCATTATGAGGATCGAATCATGTCGGTGGAGGATTACATCCGGACTATGTATTTTGACGGAGTCGTCAATTTATCGGGGTCGAGCACGGGCGCGGTTACGATATCTCCAGGTGGTCGGCATTATCTGTGGCGGCAAAAAAGTGGTATTCCCTTGCACAAATAACATAGCGAGAATATGAGGCATGCATCCTCGGTGCAACGCTGCGATTGAAATGGGGATACCCCGACTCAAGGTGTTCGGAGATTCCACTTTGATTATCCTTCATTTAAGTATCCGTCCAAGACTCATAATCGATTCGGCGATGCATTGGCTACCTTGTCTTCAATGTTACAAGTCGCCAATGGACTTGAGGTTGAACCCCGAAGATCGAAGTACTAAGAAGGCCGGCATATTGTATGGCCGTGACTAATGAACCCGATGGCAAGCCATAGTTCCATGACATTAAGACATACATTCGGAGGCGGAGTTTCTTGAGAAGAGTCATGCGTCGATCAAAAGTATATAAAGAAGATGGCTTGAAGTTCTTCTTGAATGGAGAGAATTTGTACAAGCGGTCATTCGATTACTGTCCTACTAAGATGCGTTGACTCAACCGAAGCGGTTCGTCGATGATGGAAGTACATGAAGGGATCGTGGTCCACACATGAACGGCCACTTTTTAGCTAAGAAGATTATGAGGTTGGGTTATTATTGGCTCACACTCGAAAGAGATTGTATTCGACATGTTCGGGAGCATGTCACAAATGTCAAATTCATGGTGACAAGATTAATGTCCCTCCAAATGAGTTGCATCGATTATCCGAACCATGGCCGTTTTCTATGTGGGGGATTGATGTTATCGGTCCTATCAACCCTAAAGCATCCAATGGGCATCGATTCACCTTGGTGGCGATTGACTATTTCTCCAAATGGATCGAAGCCGCATCCTATTTAGCGATCACGGCACGAAATATCGTGAAATTTATCCGCCACGGATATCATTGTTCGATACGGTTCACCCGAAGCCATAATCACCGACAATGGCTCGAACTTAAACAACAAACTAATGGGCCAATTGTTTAAGGAATTCAAGATCAAGCATCCCGAACTCTTCCCCATATCGTCCCGGATGAATGGAGCGATAGAAGCCGCCAATAAGAACATTAAGAAAATTTTAGCGAAAACGGCTGAAAATTATCGCGATTGGCATGAAAGGTTGCCATTTGCACTTATGGCGTATCGGACCTCGATCCGGACATCTACTCGGGCAACCCCGTATTCGCTTGTATATGGAATGGAGGTGTTCTACCGGTTGAAGTGAAAATTCCTTCATTACGTATCTTGTCTCCAGCTAATCCGACGGAAGCTGAATGGATCCAATGAGAGAACAAGCCAATTGAATCGATCGACGAAAAAAAAGACTTAAGGCTGTATGTCATGGCCGGTGTTATCGACGAGAGAGTTGCTAAATCATTCAACAAAAAGTTCGGCCTCGATATTTTCGGATCAATGACCTGGTCTTGAGAAAATTATTGCCAATAGTCCCACTCCCGGAAGGGAAATCCGCTCCAAACTATGGTGGTCCATATATAGTGAAGAAGGTGCTCCTTGGTGGTGCTCCTTGGTGGTGCTTTGATTACGGCGAGATGGATGGTCGTGTCTTTACCAATCCGATCAATTACGTCGTAAAGAAATATTATGCTTGATTCACTCGATGTTTTTATAATCGAGTTATAATATTATCTGATTCACGAGTTGTTCACATTTGAGCATTCGTTTGTCTCCTCACTACTAATCTTTGTTGAGAGATTGTTTTGAATGTGGGAGCCTCTAGTCCAATTGAATTGACCATCGGAGCGTTGAGATTTACATATTCGCGAGTAAAAGGGGTTATCTTGCGAAAAAATATAGACGACCAAGATGAAATGAGTAAAAACTTGCATTCATTTCATTCATCGAAAAGCCTTACAAATAGATCAACGGGGTGGGAACGTAAAGCCAAACCGAACCCTAATGAGCATCACAAAGGAGTTTAACCGACTCTCCATACGGGTTGATGCTCCGCTTTCATTGATCGCTCCGAAAATCGAGATCCGCCAACTTAAAGAGGAGGAGCTCACATTTCTCTTTGAGCTTGGCTACCTTGTCCTCGTGATGCTCGGCGGCAAATTCCAGGTCATGGATCGGCATTCTCCCGCGGGCTATATCCAGGGTCGAGATCGTCCCAGCCTTTCTTCCAGGCCATGTGCATTGAAATTTTAAAACAATATTGAGCGGATCGCGCTCGAAGATGGTCCGGGACATGGCCAACACCCCCACCAAGTTTCCCCTCTCACGAATCGGCGGGGAAACTTGTTCATTACCGTAGTCGAGGGCCTTCTTATAATTGTCGGCTCTGAGACCGACACCAAGGTGTCCGACCGATCCCGATAGCGTGCTTTCACAAGGTGGGCCAAAGTAACATCTTGATAAGCAACATGGTAAGCCTCCGGGAAGTTAGTGAAGAGGGTGGGGAAGATCCTGTATTCCTCTTCTAACTTGGTACCTTCATATGAAGCGGTGTCCATATCTCTAAACATAAGACGAATTTCGGTTTCGGCCTCCGGATGGTTGGCTATATAAGAGTAGCCCTGGCCTAGAAGATTATAAAGTTTCTCCCATTTGGCCAAAACTTCAGCCGAAGGCGTGTGCGGGAAGGGAAGCCATTGTTGTTGAAGCGGCTAAAAAGAGTGGATGCAAAAGAGTGCTTAGAAGGTTGGAGATGAAGATATGAAAGCGATAATTGTCTCGGCGTTATATCCTAATTTAAAAGGCGGGAAAAGCGATAGCAATAATTATTGTGGAGGCCGAGTTAATTATCCGGGCAAAACTACGGGCGTTTCGTCCGTGAATCACGGATTTACCATCTCAAGCCTCACAAATCCGAAAAAGTTACGAAAAGATTTGAGAACCCCACCATGTTGAAAACCGAGTGGGAGACAAGCATACTTTCCGAGAGAAGAAACACAATTCTTGCGGGCCACGTTAGTTACTCGGGTAAAACTACGGGCGTTTCGTTCATTGGATCCTCGGATCTATCGTCAATCCGTGATCTCGAGCCTCACAAATCCGAAAAGTTACGAAAAGAGTTGAAGTCCCACCATGATTGAAAACCGAGTGGGAGACAAGCATACTTTCCGAGAGAAGAAACAGCAATTCTTGCGGAGCCACGTTAGTTACTCGGGTAAAACTACAGGCGTTTCGTTCATTGGATCCTGGATCTATCGTCAATCCGTGATCTCGAGCCTCACAAATCCGAAAAGTTACGAAAAGAGTTGGAGTCCCACCATGTTGAAAATTGAGTGGGAGACAAGCATGGTTATCAAGAAAAGAAAATCGGTACGAATGGATTCGGGGTCCCATCACATTGAAAAAAATAAGACAAGGCGGGAAACACGAAATCTTGGGAAAAACGTCGGCTTAGTGATTTTCATCCGCGTTTAAAGGGAGGCTTTGGAACATACCCGATTACTCGAAAGAACTTGGAGAGAGTAAGCATACATCGGAGAATAGAGTGAACAAAAGGCGGTAAGAGGTATTTCAATCCAACATGTTTAGAGGCCATCAAGACTTTCCGGAGGCAACCAACCTGGACATCCCCGAAGCGAACCCTGGATTTCGAGATCGGATCCAACGCCGAAGCCGTAAACCCAACTCTCTTGGTGGTGAAATTCAAGATCTCGACAAAGAACAACAATGGCGGCGAACTATGATCAACCCCTGAAAAGAAAATATCAAATCAAAGTGCTCGAAGTTGCCTTCAAGGAGTGCTCTTCCATGAATAGGAGACGCAAAAAATGAATTGAGCCGGATGATAGGAATGGAGCCCTTGAAAGTCAAGTTTTGGTTTCAAAACAAGCGGATCCGATTGAAGGTTAAAAATGAAAGTCATGAACTTGCGTTTCGAGGGAAGAAAATGAAAAGCTTCTAGAGATAACAAAAGGTATAGGGATGCTATTAACACCGCTGTTTGCCATGTCCGTAGCGGCCCCATCTCCTTTGGTGACGTGTTCCTCGATGAGCCACATCCGAGTATTGAAAATGCTCATTCACCAGATTCATCACCCGAGAGCAAGCTCTCGTACAATCCGATTTCGTTGGAGATACATCCCGAAAGTCGGTCTTGCGGAGAGTAACCGATACCCTTCGAGGGAAGAGACATGCATCACTACAATTGGAGTTTCCTTGATGTCACAACCAGCCAATTCAACGCTGATGGAACTCCGAATGTGTAGCCTACATGAAGCTTTAGTTTATTATTATAGGCTCTCAAAATATCGCTTTCGAGCATTATTAGCCAGCCCTTACGAATCTTCAAGAGAAGTAGTGACATGTATGAATGAATGTACTGTTTGTTACAAAATCCCCATGTGAGACATTCTTCTTTTAACGCCTTAGAGTTAATCCATGGGCAAAGAAACGATCTTATCCACGAACATCATCATGCTTAAATGCGTGAATTCCTTGCCGATTTGACTAAGCATTGAAAGCCTTCACGTAAGTAAATGCAAAAAGATTTGAGGAGGCAAATAACTGCCTCGTTCGTAGGAGAAAGCGAAAAGATTTGAGGAGGGCAAATAATCGCCTCGTCCGTAGGAGGAACCGAAAAGATTTGAGGAGGGAAATAACTGCCTCGTTTGTAGAGAAAGTGAAAAGATTTGAGGGCTCCTCCATATCGGAAAAGTAAAAAAAGAACGACGGATTGAGCGAGAGGTAAGAGTTATTACGAAATGGATCCAAGGCACTAGGATCGAAAAGGAGAGAAAAGCGCTGCAGAGACTATGAGATCGAAAAAAAGTTTATAAAGAACTTGAAGTCTCCATGCACCTCCAGAACTCGTCACAAAAGGCCATCGTCGCTTTTGTCTTTGCAAGTCCAAAGAACATCTAAAGCCCGACCTCTAGTCGAAACACCCATTTTTCGGTCTACATATGGAAGGTTTTGAAAGGAAAATAAGTATGCGTTCACTCCCGGGCGGAAGTATGGGAAGTTTCCTATCCCGAGGATCTGCAGAGTCATAGCCATTGATGGTAACCCCGTTTCCCTCTTGATCCTCGTTGCCATGCTTGAGAAAGTGCATGTATAGGATTTCAGCTAATGTGAAAGCAACGGAAGCCTTAGAGGAGGCGAGACAAGATCAAATATGATTTTGACATCGTCGTCACGCACCTGGTAGGGATCGATATGGACGGTCTCGATCTCTTAAAGATCATTGATTCCGAGTTGAATATACCGGTCATCGTCACATCGCCAAGTGATGATCGGCGAGTTCATAACGAGGGCCATATTGCATGGTGCTCGGGGTATCCTAAAGAAGCCGGTGCACGTTCGAGTGCTCCAAAACATTTGGCAGCATATCGTAATGAAGCAATTACTCGAACAAAAGAACTATGGCCAAGCCGCCTACGACGATTTTGTCGGAAAGAAAAGGCCCCTTTGGTCCGCCGAGCTTCATTCTATATTCATCGAGCGGTTCGACAGCCTAGGAATCAATTCGGCACGACCAATGGCTGTACTCAAAATGATGAATATAGACGGACTCACCCTACGAAGTGTCACAAATCACCTTCACGAGATTTAGAGATAAGTGTGAAGAAGCACGATGTAGCTTGGAACCAAGGCGACCGGAGCAAAGTTGATTGGAAGATCAATCCCGGGAAAACCTACGGAGCAAAAAGTACCCGACCACTTCCCAATCAAGAATACTGGCCATACCGACCTTCCACTGGTGGTTCTAGCGGCGGACCGATTGATCATCCTTACGAGTTCCCGAGCGACGGCGGAGGCTCAAGCTCAAGGAGTCGGACCGTTCACGGCAAAAACAAAGTGGAAAATCCGTCGCCGGTGTTAGCAAGTAGCAATGCCCAATTCGAGTATCAATTGCCCGAAAAATCAAAAGGTTACTTTGATGATGAGCTCACCGCCTTGGTCGGCCCGGTTCGGAGTGAAAGACCTCCCGAGTTGTGATCCGAAGCAAGTGATCATGGATCCTCAAACAACGATCGTTGGTGTATGATCCAAGACAAAATCAGCCAATCATTGGAATAGCCAGAAAAGAGGTGGAACCAATCTCGCATGAATACTCCTTTAATTCCATGTATAGTTCCCTGCGTGGGATACTTTTTACTTTCTAGTTGTCTAGAATTTGCCTAGAGTTAAAGAGTGAATTTTCTCCTCTCTTATCAAATGCGTAAGTTCCTTATTAAGCTAGGCCTGTAGCAAATCAATTTGTGGACGACACTCCTGAACGCCCGTAAAGAGAGATTCGAATAGCCTTACTTGGGAGAATGCAAGTAAAAGACCAAACAGGCTCGAAGATAGGTAACTCCGTATCGTACCAATTGATTCTCGGTCGTTTCAAACTCTAAGTTAAGCTTATTTTATTCTCGACGAGAGGATTGCCAACTGATTTGAGAACAATATAACAAAAGCGAACCACCCGTGGACGCCAACAACACCGCAGACATAGTGGTTGGGGGAATGACAGTGGTCCGAGGCATCCCGGGGGTCGATCTTGGGATTTGGCATCAATGTACAAAGATTAATAAAAACATTTTTGCTTCGCGAGATCGAAGCTCAGCCCGGATTCGGTTATAGAACCAGGAGAGATAACGTCCGGACATACAATCCGATCCAGGATGAATCGATCTTTTCAATTCAAAGTTCGCAAGGAATACGTGCATGAGTAAAGTGGTATCGTTTCAATTCTTTTTAGAACATGAGGACGTATATTGATGCTTTCCCTTTTGATTTTTACGGGGGTCATTGCCTGTCCAAATAGAGAAGCATCCGTTCTCCACTGAAAAATTAATGAAATGAGAAATTCCTGGAGCCTTTGACAATCTCATGTCTCAAGCGCAGACAATGAAGTTTTGCAACGCATTTGCATGAACAGGGCAACTCACGATCCACGCCCCTAAGAAATTTTTTATGTACTTGCGAACTTTGTCCGCCAAGCTAAAAAGTTGCTGCATTTTATATGCTCGAAAATACTCATACACTGCATGGTTTGCACATGATTGTTCCTCATGTTTAATTTACCAACTACGAATAAGGAACATGAACTACATA
This sequence comes from Rhodamnia rubescens, assembly GCA_021437795.1. Lineage (NCBI taxonomy): Eukaryota > Viridiplantae > Streptophyta > Magnoliopsida > Myrtales > Myrtaceae > Rhodamnia > Rhodamnia rubescens. The sequence continues at coordinate 551,555 of JAILYA010000115.1, read as the reverse complement.
AGATACATCGAATGTACAGAAAGGGGCATGACAGGATGATGAAAGGCAATCCTTTGCCAAACACGTCCAATTTTTTCAGGTGAGATGAACGATGGCTAAATTCCGCACTCCCCAAGGTAAAGAGTTTTCTCGCGAAATGTACGATAACCGAAGTGATGGAGGCATTCATTTCTCTACCCTAAACACTGCAAGTTATCCGTTGATCAACCCATTTGAGCGGAGATTTCACTTCCACAACCCTATCAAGAATCACCCCACATTGGGGCAAAACAGAGGTAATTCCATCAAGATCACGAGACAAATGGTTAGAAATCTTCTTGCTTGGACTAACATCAATCTTCGGGTGGTTCTTTGCATTGTACTTGCGCTTTAATTCAAGTGCCTTAGGGTGACGAAGAGCATTTCTTTTTCTATCCCACACATCTATATCCATTTGCACAACCCATTTGAGCACCTGCAAATTCGTTTCTAAAAGCCCTTATTGGTGATCATTGTTGTCCCAAAGCAAATATGGCCCATCTTTGAGTAGAAGGACCGAAAAGCTGGATCAATAGAAAATCTCCCAATGAACTCATCAAGATGCAATAGTAAAAGAGAGTTGGGAGTAAAAAAAAAGGAGAAGAAAGAGGAAATGCTGATTCCACAAAAATTCCTAGGCATTTAAAAAGCAAAGTGCCTACCAAAAGTAAGGCCAATGCCCTTTCAATTCATTGTTCATTTGTAGAATATTTCGAGCTTGAATGCACAATTTTCCCGTACATCCTAAAAGGGTTGACAGAAAAATCTCCATGAAGTGTCAAATTGCAAATGCTATCTTCAGTTCATACCATCCCCGAGCAATAATGGTATCCTAGAAGGCCACGATCGGTAACAAGATTGTAATGATCACCGACATCAAGCCCCTTCTCAAACATCTTCCGAGCCAAAACGAACCCTTTCGTTTCTCGGTCCCCAAATCATTACCTCCATTACAACCCTTTAAAAGCCTTTTTTGACTAGGGCACTTGAATTAATGTGGAGTTCAATGATTTTAAGCATCACTCGAAAAAGTTCGAGCAAGATTACTTCTCTCTCATTTTTGGCAGGGTTCTTGACTTGTAAACCCGAGAGATGACGAAGGAATTCATTTCAAAGAGCCTTGACTCAACTAGAGTCCCCTTTGTAAACCTTTGACCTAGCCCTCATTACGGTCCTAATCAAGGCCTCCCGGATCGGCTCGGTCGTATCAATTGCGAGATTACTCGGATCCTTATCGAATGCGATGATGGAAAGATTGAGTGATTTCTTTTGAATCCCGGGAGCAGGATAAATAACTTTTCTTGAGAGTGAGAGAAAACCCTTTCGGATTGAAGTCCCCATTCAGCTTCACATTCAAGGTATTCATAATGTGAGAACATCTCTAGACAGGCTTGGTAATGCAAACTTGATAGAATGGTTATGCATAAACCATAGTATGAGTGATTGCATTATGCACATGTTGAATATGTTTGCGCATGTTACCTCGGATATTCTATGATGAGTAATACATTCTCGATGTTCGATGTCCCTCCCAAGGTATCGAAATTCATCCAAGAATTATTGAATGAGCAAGTTCTCTGGCAAATGCTTACCATGTACGATACGAGCGATCTGTTTCGTTCTTTGATTAATCGTTCGGAGAACCCGGGTAAGTTTTCCGAACCCATTTTCAAATTAACAACTCCTCGATGATAGTTGTTACGATTCAATTCGGGCAATATGCCTCTCTTTGTCGGGTCGTGTAGACATATGCACTGGCGATCTTGACATTTTATCAAATCATGATGACGCAGCTCTTATGATTTCGGTCTCGATCACGAAGACATATGCACTGGTGATCTTGACCTTTAGTTGGCTCATAATGACATAGCTCTTATGATTCTCGGCTCCTTTATCAAATCACGAAGACATAATCACCCGTGATTTTGATCCAAACCAAATCATAACGACGTAGCTCTTAAGATTTTGGTTCCCTTTGTCGATCACGAAGACATATGCACCGGTGATCTTGACCTTTAGTCGGCTCATAATGACATAGCTCTTATGATTCTCGGCTCCTTTATCAAATCACGAAGACATAAGCACCCGTGATTTTGATCCAAACCAAATCATAACGATGTAGCTCTTAAGATTTCGGTTCCCCTTTATCGAATTGTGAAGACATATGCCTTTGGCGATTTCGACATTTAATCAACTCACAACGACGTAGCTGTTGTGAACTTGATTCTACTTCTTTCGACTCACAACGACGTAGCTCTTGTGATGCGGAAGGATACACATATCTTCTGCCTGTCTCGCATTAGGGAAAAGTCTCGATAACGAGACAGCAAATACCTTAAGGTCCCCGTGTTTGCAAGAAACTTGGAAATTAAGGGAATCACCAGCTTATGAGGTATTTGGTAAAACAGGTATTCTCGTATGCGATCCATGTGCGAGTTTCTCTAACATGGAAAAGAGAAATTATGACACATGTTATTTACTGATCTTTGCATATCATGCATCACTTCATTACATAAAAAATGGGACTAAAACTCCCGCCAAAAAGTTCATCCATCATTTGCACTATCAAAATTTAGGGTTCAATTTTGTCTTTGAGCGGAACCTCTACGAGCCTCCACTCAAAGAGGGGCAGGTGTTGACGCCTAAATTTTGACTAATATATATTCTGCATAAAAATTAGAACTAATTTTAGTTCTAAACAAAAATCATCTCACATATTCATTTAGCATTGGCATACAATTTGAGCTTAATTTAACAGGGTCCTGGACTAGGCATGCGGTGGAAAAATGCACCAAGAAGATTTGGGCTTGAAAGAAATATTTTCTCGGGGACTATGGCAAATACTCGAACTTCGGGACTTGTATTGCAAATACTAAGAACTTCAGGGATCGTATTGAAAATACTTGAAACTTCGGGACTGCATTGTAAATACCAAAAGAAGATGGAGAAAGGAAGATGGTGAAAGGAAGATGAAGAAGAGAAGATGAAAATGGAAGATGAAGATGAAGAAAGGAAGATGAAGATGAAGAAGAGAAGATGAAAATGAAAGATGGAGAAATGAAGGTGAAGAAGAGAAGATGAAGATGAAGAAAAGAAGATGAAGATGGAGAAAAGAAGATGAAAATGGAAGGTGGGGAAATGAAGATGAAGAAAAGAAGATGAAGATGAAGAAAAGAAGATGAAAATGGAAGGTGAGGAAATGAAGGATGAAGAATTTTGCCTATAAAAGAAGGGGAGTCTTTTAGGGGGAAGTAGGAGAGCATTAAGAGAGTTTTTTTGGGAAGTAGAAGAGTTTTTTTGAGAGAGTTTTTGGAATGGAAGTGAATTGAGAGAGTTTTTTTGGAGGAGGAGAATGGAGAGAATTCTTGAGAAAAAAAAATTGAAAAGAGTTTTGAGAGGGTACGAGAGTTTTGAAGCCCGATACTACTATTGCCAATTTTTGCACCGATCAACACAAGCTACTGATCCATCTCCATCGTTCAAGCTCGCGCAAAAAAGAAAGCTAAGTGATTCCCTAATTTCCTTTAATTTCGAATACAAATTAGCTCGGATTTTCTACACCGATTTTTTCCTCTACGTTTTTATGTTAAATAACAATTGCATATCAACGATGAGACATCAATGGTACAACAATAGAAGGAGAGCAAAAGGGAAAAAATATCAACGCCCGGATTGCGGTCTAATGGAATTCTAGCGAGATGAGAAAGAAGTGTCAAGGAGAGATAGGACCAAGAGATTTCTCGGTCTAACGAGTCACCAAATCGGTCCAATGATCAAGACAAGTCCGGAGCACAAGTTTGGTGCACGAGTTCAAATTGGGGAGTAATCTTGAACCTATTTCATCCTAATTCCATGTAATTTCTTTATTTCAAACAAATGTCAAGGGAAGAAAAACAAAAAAATTGATTCTTTGATCTTCAAGTAGAATTCATCAAATTTGTCAAATCCATTATTTTTTCATGAATTTTAAGGTACCGAAAGGGCATTAGTTGTAATTAATGTAACCAAGTCCCCGGACTCTTAATCTACGGTTCGCGAAATAAGATAGTTTTCTCCCGCTATTTTATTTAGGTTTCTAATCGACCTACCGAAAATGATTAGTAGCGACTCCAAATTCAAATTACATTGCATGTTAATCATTCGAACCTTAAGTTGCGATTTGGTATGGACTTGGGAGAGTCCGAGGTTAGGTTAGTTAATTAATTAACCCGATAATCCATTAGCCCGAAAATGATGACTCGTTTATTTTTTTTTTTAGGTCGCGACAACAGGACTGCAGTATTACGTCTACCTCAAAAGAAATATATTAAGAAGATTGTTGCACGTTTTAATATGTAGTCAGGAAGTCCGTGGAGTACACCATTAGCGAAGTACTTTAAATTTTCAGTTAAGTTATCACCGCACACCGAGGAGGAGGAAGAGTATATATCCCGTGTTCCTTATTCTAGTGCAAAGGGTAATATTATGTATGTTATGGTGTGCACTAGGCATGATATTTCACAAGTCTGTTAGTGTAGTAAGTCGTTATATAAAGGGTTCCGGTAAAACTCATTGGGAAGTCATGAAATGTATCCTCGAGATATTTGAAGGGAACAACAGACGTTGTTATAATATACTTGAAGGGATAGTAATGGCGAGTGAGACCACATGTTATATGGATTCGATAATGCGGGTGACTTAGATGAGTGCAGGTCTTTAGCATGGTACGTAATGACGTTGGCGATGGTACAGATTAGTTAGAAGGCGTCCTTACAGGACCACGTAGCCTTGTCGTCGACTAAGACAGAGTACACGGCACCGACCTTTATAGCAAAAGAGACGATATGGTTACAAGGTTTGCTCTTGGACTTTGGGTTAGAAACAGAAAAAGTGTTGACATACACTATGACAACTAAGGTACGATTTATCTAGCATATAATCCAATTTATCACTAGCGAACAAAGCATATCGACATCGGTATCACTTCATCCGAGATGTCTAAGCGAATGGCAAAGTTGTGGTGAAAAAAATAGCGATAGCAAGAGAACCCCGCGGACATGATGACTAAGCATTTTCCCTTGGCGAAGTTCAAGCTCTATTTGAGCACTATTGACATTTGTAGAGAGTGATCGCCCATTGAGACGGTGGGAGAGCAAGCATGGATGATGAGCACTATGACTTGGTTTCAAATCTCGAGCTAAGGCGGAAAATTGTTAAATTATCTTGAGTTTAAACCAGCTTATGAAATCGATTCGAATTGGCTGATGCAAAATAGAATTATATATCGGATCTTCGGATGTTGAAGAATATATTGTAGCCTTGTTTAATATCCTTAAAGAAGGCGTGTAGTAGCTTCTGTTCTCAAAGCCACACCATTAAAAGGAATGAGACAATTGGTGGGTCCCAATCAAAGTCAGATTTGTTGACTTTTTATTTAAAAGAGGCACAAATAAGTAACTTGGGGATTTGCTTTTATTTTCTGATGAAGAAGCTGCACGAGCCGAAGAAGTTGTACACAGGAATGCTTTTGATAGTCGCACGAACTTTGAATGAGAACGAAGAGGACGTCTGGGGTTCTCGTTTTGTTGGCCGTGCGAATGTGCTTCAACACGATCGATTTGTGTCGTGAGTTCTTTTATCATATCCAATTGTGAGTTGTTTTATTTGTAAATAGCTAGGGTTTGGGTATAATCTAGGTAAGGGAAACACGAGCGTATTGAGCAATTGTAATCGTGATTCTCCGATTATAGTGGATTATTCTTGCTTGCTCTTCCCGTGGATATAGGTACCGATATTCGGACCGAATCACGTAATCACCGGCGCCCTTTATCGTTCATCGTTATTTTTATGGGCTTTTCGCATTGACTTAATTTGCAAGATCCTCGATTAGTTTCCGCGCATTATATTTCAACAAAGGGATTGGAGAATGACTACACCAACTGAATCGATAAGAATCAAAATTGCGAGAAATACTAAGAATATTCTTCAATCGTTAGTTCCTCATCTTGCACCCCCTTGAGTTAACATATGGTTGCACCCCTTTGATCATAGTTGACTATTCTCCGATCTCTATCTCTCTCTCTCGACTTCAACAAACGAGAAAATTATCAAAGAAGTCATATACCTTTTACATTTTTGCTAATTCAATCATAAACCTTTTAAATACCTTCTTACTTTGTACTTGATTTAGTCATATTCATCGAAAATCACCGACGTGGGTACCAATTGCCCTACGTGGTACCGCCGATGCTAACGTGGATAATTTTTAAATATTTTTATTTGAAAAAAATCTATTTTTCTCCGTTTTTTTTTTGCAAGCTTTAAGGCTGGAGACACAAGCTAGATTAGGGCCGGCAAGGGTTGCTGGCCTCAAGGCAAGGAGTGGTGGGGCCCACCAGCCTTAAAGCCAACAAACTAAAAAAACAAAAATAATAGATTTTTTAAATAAAATTTTTAAAAAAATTATTAAAAATTATCGTCGGCGGTGCGCTATAGGACGACCGACGCCTATGTTAGCGATTTCCGGCGAATAGGACAGAATCGATACAAAGTGAAAATGTTTAGGACTAAATCAGCCAACTTGAAAGGTTTAGGATTGAATTGACAAAAATGTGAGAGGTTTAGGATTTTTTTGATAATTTTCCCTCAACAAACCCTAGCTAAAGACAATTCTGACCAACTAGAAATGAAGAATTTGGTCTTCTTGCTTTCAAATCTTGAAGAAGTTCTGATAAAGCGGGTCACAATAACATTCCTTACACTTTGAGTATGTTTTCCCATATTTATCTCTCCAAGCCCCTGAGCATAAAGTGTCGTTTCCATTCACGATTGATAAATTGTTATTCTTAATCGAACTACACGAACGTAACACAACATCAGAAGGATAAAGGGATTGGATGATGACTACTTCAAATGAATTGATAAGAGTGATTAGGGATTTGACGGTTCAATCATCAATTCCACATCTCACACCCCTTCATGCGAATACTTGAGTTAACATATGTATGGCCGCACCCCTCTGACGATAGTTGACTAATCGCCAAACGTGCTCTCTCTCTCTCTCTCTCAGACTTCAACAAACCCTTGCTAAATACGACTCCGACCAACGAGAAATGAAGAATTTGAATTGTCTTCTTGCTTTCAAATCTTGAAGAAATTCTAATAAACTGGGTCACGATAACATTCTTTACACTTTTGAGTCTGTTTTCCCATCTTTATCTCTCCAAATCCTTGAGCATAAAGTGTTGTCTCCATTGACAATTGATAAATTTTTATGCCTAATCGATCTACACGAAATGTAACACAACATCAAAAGGGTAAAGGGATTGGAGGATGATTAATTCAAATGAATTGATAAGAGTCAAAATTCCAAGAGATATTAGGGATTTGATTCTTCAATCCTCAATTCCACATCTCACACCCTTTCTTGAGAAGTTGAGTAAATAGCTCTCTCTCTCTCTCTCTCTGTGCCTTCAACAAACCCTAGCTAAAGACAATTCTGACCAAGTAGAAATGAAGAATTTGAATGGTCTTCTTGCTTTCAAATTTTGAAGAAATTATGATGATTCGGGTCATGATAACATTCCTTACACTTATCCGACAAAAAAAAAAAAATTCCTTACACTTTTGAGTCTGTTTTCCCATCTTTATCTCGCCAAACCCCTGAGCTTAAAGTGCTGTCTCCTTTCACAATTGATATATTTTTATTCCCAATCGACCTAAAGGTAACGCAACATCCAAAGGACAAAGGGATTGGAGGGTGACTACTTTAAATGAATTGATAAGAGTCAAAATTGTTCTATCTGACCTGACGGCCAAACATGAATGAACAGAGTTATTCATCCAGAAATTTGTTAAAATGCATGTGTATAGTAAGCGAAAAAGTTTTACATTAAAGAATTGAAGTGGAATTGAGCAGTTAAGATATAGTTGACCGTTTTGAATAAAAATATTATTAATCAATTGGGTATGCTAATAGTCTCATATCGAGGTTACTTCTTTGTAACCACTACAACATGAAAATTTCGGGTTTTTGTTGCGTGTCCATATCAATCATACAAGAGTCGAGTCGGTGATTCAATTGGCCTTGTTAATGTGGATTGGCATAAACTGTAGAGATATTATTAATCAATTGGGTATGTTGATAGTCTCATATCGAGGTTACTTCTTTGCAACCACTTCAACATGAAAATTTCAGGTTTTTATTGCATGTCCATATCAGTTGTATCGAGTCGAGTCGGTAATTCAATTGGCCTTGTTAATGTGGATTGGCATAAACGGTAGAGACTCGATGTTATGCCGTGTATGATCTTCTCATTGAACATCTCGGGATATTTTTAAATTAAAATTTGTTTTGGAGTTGTACCCTAATTAAAATCAACCAAAACAAGACAATTAGTTAAAATGTATGATCAATCATAAGATCGGACGCAGCCGAAGACCAGAAGTAGCAATTGCCTATGGCCGTTTTTCTTTTTTCGACTATTAATTGTACATGGTATTTTAATGGAGATGGATTCAATACATCTACTGCAAAAGTGAGCTCTTCTTTAATTGACATGCAATAACTATTTCGTGTGGACGTATCGTGTTTAACTAATCGCCCTGACATCAACCATTTTAAAAGTCACCAAAATGCGACGAAGGCCGACATCTTGATAATCAAATTGGAAATCACAATGTGTGATTTAGCTCGATCTTCTAACAAGTACAAGAATAATTTGGAAAAATCCGCAAAAGAAAAAGAAACAAAACCGAAGAAACTGGAGGTATGGTGCACATGCAGGTACGTTCCATTGGTAACCACCAATTTGTTTTTATCCGAAACTCTCTAGGTCCGGTCCGATTGCCGTCTACCTACGAATACACATAAACCGCTTCAATCCACATGCATCCGGTAAGGCGGGAAAATTACTCAAAAAATCCTAAACTTTTCGACAATTTGTCAATTCAGTCTTAAATCTTTCAATTGTGTCAATTTAATCATAAACCTTTTGACGATTTGTTTCAATTTAGTCTTAAACCTTTTTAAATTATGTCAACTTAGTCCTAAATCTTTTGAAATTTTGTCATTTTAGTCCTAAACTTATTATTTGAGTAATTGGCTGAAAGAACTAAATTGTCAATTCGTTAAAAGGTTTAAGACTAGTTTAGCAAATAATTAAAAGATTTAGGACTAACTTGGAATAATTTAATGGTTTAAGACCGAATTGGCAAGTTGTCAAAAAGTTTAGATCGAATCGGCATGTCACAATAGATTTAAGACTTTCCGGACAATTTTTCCCAGGTAAGGCTCCACCTACAATGGGACGTGCGTGACCCCCAAGATCAATATGAGTAGGTAACGCTGTGATCGGAGCACAAAATTTGCTCAACCAACCTTCCGAGAGCCTTAGCCACCATTTTCAACTTTTACCTCAAGTCCAAGGTGCCAATTCACACACTTTTTGTAACCTTGTGTTCTAACGTCACATACATTAATTTAATTTGCCATTTAGGGAATACTAGATTGCGGTATGTTCCGCTGCCAGCTTTCTGATTCAGCTTGAATAGCGATCCTCATTCTTATATCCCAAAAGATATATTGGGTCGGTAGCAACTTATAGCGACTGGTGATAATCAGAACAAATGAACAACAATACAAAATGAGAAAAAAAATATGAAGGTCTTGACGGCCATTAATGTATACACAAATATATAAATATTTCTAATCGTGGTGATGTCGGTAAATTAATCGATAATATGGTGGGTCATCAATAAATCTATGACTTAAGCGTCATTTTCAGTGCCCATTGATAAGCTTTCTTTTCCAACTTGGTGACCATCTCATTAGTCTATTTGTCTTGCCGGCGGCCGACCACTTTCATGCAATGCTAAGTGCTTTTTAATTAATAAACAAGAATATCTCAAGGGTTTAGGCCTAAAAAATAATGAAAATATCTCCTCAAATGCAACTCTATAACATAACAAACCCTAATTTATACACAAAACTCCAATTTGCTTTAGAATACCATGTGCCGAGCTCGACACGTACTTAGTGAATCATGACAAGATGATAAGCCTAGGGTTTGCTTTGAACTTACTTGAAAATATCTTTTGGTTGGGTCACTTTCGTTTCATGTTTCCAAGGACTGTTCATATGTTGCCCATGATAATGAACTCGAGGGATGCCGCATGTAGTTGTCGGAATGATAGCTTGTGGACCCAGAAAAATTCAAGAGGAATAGATGGATGAGAAAATGCAAGCTAAATAGGTTTAGGACTTTTTGGACAATTTTCTCAATAATGTGATCACGTGGTATTTGGCTAATAAAGGGAAAAAGAAATTCTAACGCGAGATATGGTCTTTCCTTTTTCAAGCACACTTTCCGAGAGAAGCCGGCATTATTTGGCTAAAAAGAAAAGGCTAATACCACCAACCACATTTACTCAAATTAATTTTTACATCATACAAAATTTCAAACCGATATACTCATGATAAAATTTACAAAAATCTTAGGACAAATTGAGCCAAAATTAGGGATTTTAACACATTTTCAAAAAGCGAGGAAGATCTTAGGGCATAATTAGCGAATTTTAGCATATTCACCAATCTCAATATATGCACCGGCCACGCCTTCGTAACTCCAAATACTAGGGTCTTGCAGTCAAGCACCATTCCGCCTTCGATCCACAGATTTTATTTCCTTTTGCCGCATTGAGTCCTTAATATTTTGACAAATTATCAATTGAGTTCTATTGATCGAAAATCGCCGATATAGATGCTAGACATCATACGTGGCATGGCCGGATGTGGATAAATTTCCTTTTTCTTTGTTTTTTTTTTCAATGTATCGGTGAAGGTCGCCGGTTTTGCTACGTAGGATGGCTGGTATCTACGACGGTGCTTTCCTGGCTAATAGGACTCAATTGACAAATTTTCAAAAGTTTTAAGACTCAATTGACAAATTTTCAAAAGTTTTAGGACTCAACTGGTAAAATTAAAAAGGTTCAATACTAAATTGGCAAGAGTGTGCAATAAGTTTAAGACTCTTTGGACAATTTCTCTCACATAAGATATTCAACACAACGAAGACCGACGTAAAAAAGTAAGGCTAGATCACCATATATATGAATAACCGTTGAAGTTTTTAGAAAGTGGATTTAGGATCCGTTTGTTTCGCGAAAAAGAATGATTTGAAATTTTTTTTTTCTAAAAATGATCACTCGTCTTGGTCGAAATAATAAGTTAATGAGAAATATTTTCAACATTGATAACAATTTACGTTTAAACATTTTTCATGAATAATGAAAATATTTTTTGTTTATTGACTTATGTAAGCATTACAAATGATCATTTTTAAGAAAATATTTTCAAAATCCTTCATTTTTTGTGAAACAAACATAACCTAGAATTATTCGTTTAGTTTTTAATTCGGTAAACGCAAAAACCTTTTTGTCCCTATCTCTCTCCATTGGGTATATGCGAAGGAATCTTTTAAGTTCTATAAGTGAAATGACCAGAGAAACAAGATGCAATAGTGTCACGATTTTCAACCTAGCTAAGGTGACAAACTTTCACTCTATTCCAGAAAAGGTCATGCTTAAATATTACGTACCATCGTCCCATTAAAGTTAATTGAAAATTGACCTGTCCATTATGCTTAGTTAAACAACAAGTGTATCAACTTAATCACGAGTTGCACCTAGTTAGCGATTAACATATTGTGCGTGGATTAGGTGCATGTTGTGGGTTCGTTTTCCCAGTCCTAAGTATGAATGATCCTATGCTTAGGTCCTGACTTGTTACACTATTGATGGGAGTTAGTGCGGTATTTCATGCGCTTAGAGCCACTGACTGACTTTTGCATCGTAAAAAAAGAAAGCGGATCAATTTATTTAATCAATGGCGTCAATGGGCAATATCCTAAGAAGCACGGGCACTCTACAGGGCATTCGTATCGGGTCGGAAATGTGTCGGACACCGACACGTGTCCGACACTCTCTAACACGCGACCGACACATGATTAATAGGTGTCATACATCCGACATGTGGTCAGCGCTCCGAACACGCACGCGACACGCGAATCCAGCATCTCAATGCGCCATAACACATATACGTAAGTATCTATACGACTTAGCAATAAAACCTTTCATGCTGCAAATTGGACAAACGGAAAGAATAGACGTTTTGAAGAGCCAGGTTAACCACTAAGCGCATTGTTGTTTTTCGAACCGGATTACGTTATTCTCATGGGTAAAAAAGAGTGATAGTTACATGAGCTGGGTTTACGTAATTCTGATTGCCTCTTTCCCCACTCATAAAAAGAAAAATTCAGAACCTTTTTTGCTTCCCCGCTGATATTCAGAATGTCAATCAAACTTTCACAAAATTAAGACGAAATTATAAGTGAATCTATGTAACACTTTGATCTATGTTCTATCAAGTAAAAAGTACACAGTAAAAGCCAGCCCGAACTGGCCACGGATTGTCTGGATGGATTTAATTTAGTATCTTATGTTCAATGTATCGAGGCAATCGTGTCGAAAAAAAAATGATGGTTTCGCTGCGATGATCATCGTTATGCTTTTGTTTTGACTTTACACAAATAACATGTCCATCTTGATAAGATTCAAAATAGATCAGGAGCACGAATCATCGGCACACTCGAAAGTGCTCGAGTCTACCAAACAGATGGAAAAACACATGAGCCTGCTCCCACCAGTTTTGATGACTTTTCTTTACAGTTGGATTCAACCATGAGTCATTCGACACTCCTGTTTTTTCAGTGCTTCTCAATGTCAGTCGCTGGTCGTGCCCTCGCCTCGCAGGAGGGCATGTGCTCTGTCTGAGCGCATAGTGATTGCCAAACTTGGAGAGAACAGATTCTTGTTGGTTGGCTGGTCTCCATCCTGAATTTACTTTAGCTTTCGCAGCTCCTACTACTTCGATTTGGTGAATTCTAATGACGGATTGAAAGGGGGAAAAGACTATTAAAAGGAGTGAATATTGTTGCTGTCCCGTACGTCGTTTTACAACGTACAATTCGATTTTTGACACGGTTGATTACCAAGAGGAGTATTCTCTTAGGTATGAGCATATGCCCGGGGGCTGGGGTGGCGATCCAAAGTCAAAATCCACGTTTGCAAGACCGAAAAGTACATCGGGTTGTTTCTATATGACCCAATCCAGTTCACACTCAAGCGGGCATTGAGGCGTATGTCAAGCCCCTAACTAACGCGAGATCTCCGTAGCTCTGTTTGCTTCCGGCACTCGCAGCGGTCGCCCAAAATATAAGGAAAGAAGAAAACAGGTAGGCCCAGCATGAATAGCGCCATTTCTGATAGCATATCTGACTTGATCCATCAAAGTGATTCCATACATTCTCACAATCAAGGGGCTTCAGGGACTGAAAAGAGACCGGAGATCAATACAGGTCGTGTTCTTTCACATTGTACACTGGTTTTTGTTAATTTTGCGAGGCTTATCTGACATGGTACAACCCTCCTGCGGTTCTAGCATGGAGTTGAAGATGTCATGTTCATGCTCAGACATGTCAAAAGTTCAATCATGCGTCCAGCATTTATCCTAAGACTAGGGGCAATGAGCAATAGAGGAGATGCATCTTGAAAATCTCAGGAAACATGATTTAAAAAGACATGCCAAGCCACCTGTATAACCAGCAAGAACAAACTCACCTCTTGATATCACAAAAATTTGGGGAAAAGAATCGCAGCATGATGACATGACTTCCAGCAATTTATTTCAAGGTTCTGGTTATCGTCATTATTATGGCATTCTCCATGTACAGAGCCCATAGGCAATTGCAAATGCGTTCCGTGCACGCCATTTCTACACAATCCAAAGCAAACCTTGCAGATTGTGGAACTATTTGTTTGCCGAAACAGAGAATGGAGTGCTCTAGAGCATACTCTTGGGTATCAGATGTCCAGAGGAGAACGATCAAAGCTCTAAAAAGAAAATATCGAAACTAACTTTCAGCACAAGCAGCAGCATGCACCAGAAGTACAGCACCATTGTTCGATGGCAATATAGGATCAAAGAGATATAGGTAGGACGTGCCGGAAACTGATCGGAAAATCTCGGAATACAACACAAACTGATAAGGCTCTCTTATAGGGCTAACACTGTTAAATGTTCAAATAGGCCAACAGCTGCAGCTCACTTCGTCTGGAGAGACGGTTCTTCCTGATCTCCAAGATGAGCAGGAAGTTGTCAGGTTAATATCGGTGTATAAGTTGCTTGTACGCGTCATTATTCTTTGAATAGTGTTCAATCTCCGCCTGCAAAAACATGTGCATCTTCACTACATTCATCGGAGCAGTAAAATATCCAATTCATTGTGCATCCCTTGACACACACAACAGAATCAGCCAAAACAAATTTACAAGCCGGACTGGTGAAATTAAAATTAGACCGTCAAGTTTATGGATAACTCAATACCACTAGGGGAAGACCGCATTTTCCAAGTCACACATCACTCAATTCTCCGTAAGAAAGGATTTTCCAGTTATCTATTCTATGCCACTTATATATCGTTGACTTTAAATCTTTCTGATTTCGAGGTTGTAAGAGGGAGTCACCCCCATAGTGCTCTGTAATGAACTTACATATCCCAACTGAAAAAACATGCACGCACACATCCGCACACATCCGCACACATCCACACACAATGGCATTTTCCAGCGACCTCTTCAACAAATTCCTCGATTATAAAATCAAAAAACAGTTTGCATATAGATATTTATTGGATTGAATAGAGGACATCTGAATCTAAAAATGTTCACATAGTAAAGCCCAAGCTAGTTGTAACTTAGATATTTTATTAGTTGAAGTAGGCATAAAGATTATTAGAGAAATAATATCCATGACGGATTCAAATGAATTTTGGAGGACAAAGGAATGATTGCAGCATTGAATTGATGATTGCTACTTGAACTGTTTTCTATTGTTTTAGCTGCCTTTTTGCACCACAAAGAAACACACCATAACTTATCAGAGATGAAACAGAGCCTACCTCAGTTCAGCCATAAGCAGATCAAAGCAATTCCAGTAATTTCATTAACCAGATATAATGTTTAAACAAAACTGTCGTCAAAACATTTGACTTTACATTAACTTTTACAACCCAAAAACGAAAATGAGCGGGCAATGAACAGGCCTTTTGAGTGTGCTTCACAGTTGTTTGACATTACCAGATATGAACCATGCAGTAATATATTCAGAGGAAGAAACCGTTTAAGCATTGACACATGAAACTTTCTCAAGCCGTTAGTACATAGCAATCACGAACTGGTCATTTCTAAGATTTTTGTCAACATAAGGAAAGGATACACCGGACATACCTTGCGAATTCCAGTTATGGCTGTCAAAAGCTTCTCACCAAGGAGATCCTTAATAACATTGTCCTCTCGGAGAGCTTCTAAAGATTCAGCAAGTGATTTAGGCAGCCTTTGAATCTTTCCTTCGAGGCTAGATGGATTAGTATCTGTCTCGTTAATGCATTATTGAAGTGTCAGTTGAAGAGAAGGAAATCGACCTTAAAATTTCCCAAATGGAAAACAATTTTAAGTAGGAGTTCAACTAATTCCAAGAAAGAAATGCATGTTCAGCTTCTCGGAGTGAAAATGATGCGAGAAGTCCACTACACAGAGGCTGGTTGCAGGGATAGTAAAGACGCATCATTCAACCATCCTCTAGACAATCGGAGGCAATTAGCACAATGGTCTTTCAGCAGCAAATGCGCCTTTTGACCCCAGGCCTCCAACAGTTAGAGACATTTTATAAGAGATTAAGAAGATCAAAAGCACTAAATGAAAAACCCAAAGAATCTTTATCTACGTTAGGACGAACTAAGACTGACAAAACCATATTCCATGCAACGCAACTTTTACAATTGAAGCCAATTCTTTCAAAAGCCTTCAACAAGAATTGCAGAAAAAACAACACCATTGCAACTGAATGTTTTCTCGTGGATAATTTCAACATCAGAGGAAAGTTGTTTTACAAGTGAAGCCAATTCTTTCAAAAGCCTCAACCAAGCTATAAATTGCAGAAAAACGACACCTTCGCAACTGAATGTTTTCTTGTGGATAATTTCAACATCAGAGGAAAGTTGTAAGCCTCACTGATAAGCATCACAATGGGCATATAGAAGGTCCGGACATATTATACTTTTTGATGAATTCCACCTAACACTAGACAAGAAAAATAGAAAGTGAAATACATCACAGTATCCCATATAAAAAAATTTAGCATGCACTATTGTTGTTGAAATTGAGTGCAAATGCTTTTATTCTGAAAGCTTAAGCTATTCGAGACAATAAATGTTACATTTTTTAAACACTCCACATTACTTCCCCCACGTGCGAAAGCTTTTGGGATGATAAAAGTATCGAACATGTGAGCCCTCCACGTTAGAGTTCAGTGAAGAACCATTTGCTCTAAAAACCAAAACAAATAGAGAATGTCATAGGTTATATTTTTACCTTAACAGTTGCTAAATTGATAGGATCTAAATGCCCGAGCTTTCTGAAAACCCAAAATAAGGGCAAGACATGGTACAGTTATTTTGAGCTCCACCAAACAGCAATGCTGGTAATCCCATGGGTTGGCTTACTAGTTAAGAACCAAACATGTGTGAGTGAATTAGGCTAGGAGCACAACAAGCTTGATTTTCCATATTATCAAATGTTGGGCCACCACTCGGCTTCAGCATGACCTAATGAAGTTATCAATATATTGCAAGGACCAGGTTTACGTACTAAAGTGAGTTTCGTGACTTGTTACATTAAAGAAAGAAGGAAATTGAATGTAGCAGTAAGGAACATAATTTTACACAAGAAATCAACGTTTTTATATGAAGTACAAGAACTATGTAATCTTACCAACGGGTTCAGGCAATGAAAAGTGGTTCCGTAGCCCATCGATACCAGCAGTAATTATAGCGGCCAATCCCAAATGTGGATTTGCACATCCATCAAATGATTTGATCTCGAAATTGCTCACTAAGCCATCTGTTACTCCAGGTGGGCATGCAGTCCTCAGTGGAGCTTCTCTATTTTCCTTCCCCCAGCATTGATATGCACCACTCCACATATTTGGTTGTATTCGGTCATAGCTACATATCACAACCGTCAAGTATGAGACATAAATCCATGAACATTTCTTTTCTGCCAACTACAAGAAACTAGCGGCAAGATTATAATGCAGATATTCCCTCCAAGGTGAACTTAAAACAACCTAGTACAGGACCTTTTCTGTGTGATTTCTAAGAAAACTGTTTCAATGACGTAGAGGTCTTTGTAGTGTCACGGATTTGACCTAAAGCTTCTTGTGGACAGATAAGACAAGCATCATGATGTCTGTGCACATTGACAGTATCCTGAATGATCATTTATGCTCTATTTTTTCCCCTGAACTGATCATGACTACTAAATTCGCACTCAAGGTCTTTTACAGGATATGTACATTTCAAATTGTTGTTATACAAGCTTCAAACAAGAATTGTGAAGAAAGAACCTGAATCGTATTATTTGTTTGTTTTTTGGCCATCAAGAGTTTGAATCTTATTAATCGACTTACTTTTCTAGCCAATGTTATTTCTGCTAAGAAAATACCACCATAGTGAAATGGAAGGAATTGTTACTCGGGTTCCACCTGCCAAAAGTAATGGCTTCAAAGAGACCTGTTAGTACTAAGTTTTTTTAGTGAGGATAACATGCATATGCAACTCTCATATTTAGCAGCAGTCAGAAATTGTATATGTAGAACCAAAAACAAGCTGTTTTGCAGCCAAGACAAACAAAAAGACAATTAGCATTCCGAATATCCAAGTGCACACATCTACTGAAACTTAGCCTTGGCATTCAATTACCCATCTCTAACTACAAAAATACAAAGGCACTAGAAAACATTCAGTGAAGTGGCAACCTATTAGGTACTGGAGCAGTAATTGCCAAAATAGAAGGGAGATGATATAGGACCCCTGCCATGAACTCCTCCCCTATCATGGACATGCCATGCTTTGACGATCCATCTGATGCCATGAAAACATTTTCTCCATTCTGCCACAGACTTAAATGTACATGGGATCCAGATCCAATATCATACAAGTCATACCTACAAAATAAGAACCATTTGTTGCACTCATGCAATATCATGATCGAATGATAGTGAGACACATTAAACATAGCCTCCACTTTTCAATAATACAGAGTTTTTACAAGTTATTCAACGGCTTATGATAAACACATTTCATAAATATGAAGTCATTAATTTATTTTAAAGATGTATGTACTCGAGTAACATGTGTACTTTCAATTTCCTGCCTAGAGCTGACAGATCAATGAAGATCTATAATTATGAAGAAGAATAGAATAAAAATAAAAAAAACCTACTTGGGAACAAAAGTTGCTAACAAGCCGTGTTTCCTTGCTACAGCCCTCACAACTTCACGAGTGAAAATCAAATTGTCAGCAGCACTGCCACAGGGCTTATGCCCAAGAGCCATTTCAAACTGGCCTTTCCCAGCTTCAGCATGCAACTAAATACATTGCAGAGAAGACATTCTAGTAAGAGCATTGCAATTGTTACTGCAGAAGCATGCACCTATGTGGCAAAGGCAAATGTATGGAAAGAGATCTAGGGAGAGGCAGCAAATGCACCAGCAGTCACCAGAAAAGTAACATTGGATCTATTTCATGCAATGTCACTTGACATTATACTAATCAGAGATGCAAAACTATCAAAATGTAAGATAATATGACCTAGCACAAGCAACTGAATGCCGCTCAACATCATGGCGCCTCTACTCTCTGAAAACCACTATGATATACCCCAATGATTTGCAAAATCTACATTGGTTACAAATATAAATGGGTCTAAAATAGTCCTGGTTTCAATTTCTTTCGAATTTATTTTACGTACAATCAAGGTTCTTCTTTTCATCAAAAAGCTGCGATCTGCTGAATGAAAGTGGACGATCTGAGACCATTAGGTGCTTCTAGCTCTACTGATAGAAAAAAGACCTTAATGCTTTCTATGCACAGAGTATGAGCACGTACTACCTATACAAATAAGATCCTTTCTCATGTCATACAGAATAATATATTAATTTGGAACATTGAAAAGATCTCCAACTCCAAGTGTCGTATGTCCACACAAGCTGGAGACTTGGGGCCAAGTAGGTTAATATCCCAGTCAAATTTGGTGAATCCAAGCAAAGCTAGTTGGATCAGAAGAGTCACATCTTTCATTTCAATACAGTAAAAGGTTAACCATAACAGTGAGCAATGAGTAACCTCATTTCTACAGTGGCACATTGCAAATCAGCATTGAAAGCCATTGGTTTAATGAAGTACCTGTTCAACTGGGATATTCAAAGAACTCAGTGCAGCAAAAATCTCATGAAATATTGACCTAGCTGCATCGTATCCTGATGTAGAACAATACGGTGTTGAGTCCACTGGCAACCAGTCTTCTTTTCCCTCCCTGTGCAACTCAAATGCTTTAATATATAATGTCCTGCTGCAGAGCCGTTTGGATGTTAAAAGTAATAATGCCGAAAGTACCTTAGCACGCTCTTCAAGAGATAGAACTCATTTTCAAACCCTGCATTCATCACCTAAAGGTACAGATTTTGAATTACTCGTCACTTATAGCAGCATTACAAATGAGATTAAGATTCCATCCGCCTTACCAAGTTAAATTCATCTTTCAGAACCCTGGAAACTCTTCTTAAGGCCTCTCTAGGGCAGAACTCCCAAGCTTCTCCCGGTCTGATATGCATATCAGCCAAAACCATTTCCTCACGTGGCTCCCTATTACGAAAGTAAAGAGGAAATATAAAATAAGAGATCAATTTACGATTAGTACTCATATCATGGCTAATAACAAGCCGCGTATCACAAAACATAAGTTTAGCCCGCACCTGCACATACTGCACAAAAGACTAACTTTTAAATGAGGTACATCCAACATCAACATCAACATCAACATCAACATCAACAACACATTTATCCCAAACTAGTTGAGGTCGGTGGTCGATGAACCCAAAAATAAATAGAATAAAAAGCAAGATCCGTTGAGGGAAAGAAATAATTATCTAAAAATAAATATATAAAAATAAAAATATATAGGGAAAAAAGACTAGAAAGGACAGGTTTGGAACATAGAATTCTGCCCCTTCACAATTTTAATTGCTTTCCTCCACTCTGTCCTAAGGCGAACCGTACGCCAATCTATTTTTCACTCCATTAAATCTTGTTTTACTACTTTCCCCAGGTAAGTTTCGGCCGACCTCTTCCTTTCTTTATATCATGCTCTCGGTAATAGACTTTGTCTTACCAGAAGCATCTAAGGGTCTTCGAAGAATATGTCCAAACCATCTCAATCTATGTTCTCTCATCTTATCTCGCCACCGGGTATTACTCCAACTTTTCTTTGAATATCTTCATTTCTTATCTTATCCATCCTTGTATGACCACACATCCACCTTAACATCCTCATTTCCGCTACTCCCATTTTATGCTCGTGTTGCTATGTCTTTGGCCAACATTCAGCTCCATATAGCATTGCAGGTCTTAATGTTGTTCTATAGAATTTTCCTTTTAACTTAAGAGGGATTTTGCGATCACACAAGAACCACCGAAGCATTGCGCCATTTCATCCAACTTGCTCTGATTCTATGGCTTACATCCTCATCAATCTCTCCCCCTTTTTGCAATATTGATCCCAGGATATCTAAAAGCATCTTTCTTGGGTACCTTCTGTCCGAGCATACTCACGGATTTGTGATCTCCTCCTCGTGCCGTGTCGAACTCACACTTCATGTATTCGGTCTTACTTCGAGTTAATGTAAATCCTTTGGACTCCAACGTGCTTCTCGATAGTTCTAATTTAGCGCCAACCCCAGCCCTGGTCTCATCAATAAGCATAATATCATCTGCAAATAGTATACACCACAAAGACCTCATCTTCGATATCTTTTGTTAGCTCATCCATGACTAGGGCAAAAAGATAAGGACTCAAAGCAAAGCCTTGGTGTAAGCCTACTTGTGATTGAGAAATAACTTGATGTGTCATCACAAGCCTTCACACATGTAGTAACACCATCATACATATTCTTGATTGCTTCTACATACTTTGAAGGTACTTTTTTCTTCTCAAGAACCCACCACAAAACCTTTCTTGGAATCCTATCATATGCCTTCTCGAGATCAATAAACACCATATGTAGGTCCCCTTCTTTTCTTGATATCTCTCCATCAACTGTTGTACCAAGAAGATAGCCTCCATGGTAGATCTTCCTAGCATAAATCCCAATTGATTTATAGAGACCTTGGTCTCTACTCTCAAGCGATGCTCAAGGACTCTCTCCCACAACTTCATTGTATGGCTCATAAGCTTAATGCCTCTACAGTTGGAACAATTCTAGATATCCCCCTTGTTCTTGTAGATAGGCACAAAGCATACTCTTTCTCCATTCATCGGCATCTTATTAGTATGGAGAACTTTGTTAAAAAGGTTAAGCAACCAACTTATTGCTACTTCCCCGAGCACCTCCACACTTCAATAGGGACAAGATCGGGTCCCAAGGCTTTACTAGTCTTCATTTTCTCTAATGCCTCATTAACTTCATGCGCTCTAATTCTATGCACAAACCTTTTGTTTAACTCATCGAAGCGTCCTCCAGGACCACCTCCCTTCTATTGCTCTCGCCATTAAAAAGCTCGCTAAAATAGCTCATCCACTTTTCCTTAACTTCTGCATCTCTTACCAAATTTTTTTATTTTTATCCTTGATGCATCTAATATGTGTCAAGTCCTTACTTTTCTTATCCCTTATCTTTGCAAGCCTATAGATACCTTTTTCTCCCTCTTTGGTCCCAAGTTTTTGTACATCTCGTAGAAAACCTTGCTCTAGCCTCTCGCACGCCTTTCTTGGCCTTTTTTCTCGCCAGCCTAAACTTTTGCAAATTCTCTTCATTAGGACATTTATGCAAACATCTGAAACACTCCTTCTTCTGTTTAATTGCCTCCTGCAACTCTTCATTCCACCACCAAGTTTCCTTTGTTTGATGTCCGTTCCCTTTACTTTCCCCTAACACCCCTCTTGCCACTCTTTTAATGCAAGTTAGACATCTCGTTCCACATCATATTTATTTCGCCCTCTAGTCGCCATGGTCCTTCGTGAAGCATTCTTTGCTTGAAAACTATTCGTTTTGCCTCATCTAACTTCCACCTTTCCTTAAATGAGATACATCCCCGACCAAAAAAAAAAAAAAATTGAGATACATCTGTTTCAATGACTTGCATGAAAGTTTTAGATGAATCTCCTTTATCGTTACCTCATGGTCGTTATTGAAGGAGGAGTATACAAAAATTCAATTTAGAAGATATTGAGAGAAAGGTAGACTAGCACAAGCCCGGTGTGTGACAGCTATTTAATGGCAATCTATCAATGTGCCGTTGTCCACTCAGCCTTAAACATCGATTCTTTTCTTAGAATATTACCCTTTATTTCCTTCTTGGAGGAAAGATAGGGATCATTTCATGCAATATAACTTATTCTGTCATAATTTCAAAATCTCACTGCCATAATATCTTAATTCAGGATTGTCCCCTAAAAACTCTCTTATAGATAAGGATGCAACCTATGAGCACTGTCCAACCATAGAGTGACTCCCATGCCTCACCATTTGACAAACCTAGTTAAGCATCCTGTCCATGCTGTCATGGTTCATAATTTGGTACCAAACGAATCCACAAGTAGCCAATGTCAATATAAAGCTTAAGCAGCAAAAAGAAAGGAACTCTCAGATGAAACAGAAACTCTTCAAATGAAACATCACTATTACTATACAATCAAGGATGGCTGGTTGGCCAAAAAACCTGGTCATACCATGGTATTTGCCATTTTGTTAACAAATCAGGTATCAATCTGATCTCACCCACCCCAGTCAGATTAGTGTCTTCAGCCGGACCATCAACAAATGAACACATCCCCATACATGCATGTGTCAAGCCAACTCCATTTTTCACAACAACATCATTGAAGCGTTTTGCAGGGACAACCTGAAAAAATATCATGATCAGGAGTCAGAGAAATAAATTACCAACAGTGTCATATATAGGATAATTATTCTTTCCAAAGAGAAACAGTTTATCAACTTATGGCCCTAGATCAAGGAAAAAGAACTGAATCAGTTCTGAAGCTTTTGCACTTCTAAAATTAAGTTACCAGTAATTCTAGCAAGCTTATTTTTATAATCTGGTCAAGAAACAGCTTAATCCAAGTCCATATAAGTCGACAACAGTAAGAGATGTTAGTTTTTCCCTGTTGTTGTCTGTAAAATAAGCAGCCTTCTTTCTTGATTGAGAGAGACCAGAAGCCAGTCGAGATTGTTTCGCTGATTTACTGTAGATATCAGAATGCGGTCACCTAAAGATAAGATGCAACATTAAATGCTAATGCATAATAGAGGCCATGGTATAGACGAGACAGGAATGGGAGAATGGCTGTCATTAGATAATGAAGTGCTGCATTCCAGCATCACAGCGATGCACAAACATTGCAATCTTCAAGCAGATTGCTAGGAGTAACTAATGAAGGGACTTGCAGAGTATGTAAATAATACAAAAGGCAGCTTGTTCTAATCCAAGATTAGGCATTGCGACGCTCTACAAGGCAACTTTGGCTTAAGGAAGCTGCTCATGAGTTTCTTTTTATCTCAACATACAAAATGAAAGTGAGACTAGATCTCAGCTTTTCTCCATTGCATGAAAGAGAGAGACCTATTTTATGGTCACATCGCCAATACATATGACAGATTTGACGTGAATTACATTATGAGCAGGATTAATCCAAGTGCACACTCAAAGTTGTTCAAAAGTCAAAAAATTTCTCCCCAAGAGGTACACCTGGTTCATCACTATCCTGTGGGTAGAGAGCTTCATGCAAGAACAGAAACATCCCATAAGTTGTTGAAGAGCCGCTGTAATCAATTATCTACCATCTTTTTTAAGCCTACACCGAATCTTAATCTATTGTACTGCATGGAAAATCCAAACTATTGAAGTTTCTAATTGGTTACACTTTGACAACCAATCAACATGAAGTTGAGCAATATTTTTTGTTTTGGGAGGGGGGGTGTGGAGAAGGGAGAGAGAGAGACTTACACGACATCTGTGCTGTCCAGAAGCATCAACCCAAATGATGCGAACAAGTGAGGCATCAATAATAGAAGTATTATTGATCGTCAAAATGGGGGATAGAGAATGCTTTGAAACAAGAGATTTAGGGGCCAAATTCAGTTTGTAGAATTCGGTTGCATTTTTCGCAAATATGTCTTGCACCGCTTCAATAGCTTCAGGAACTGACAAATCACCATCAGCGCATGCATCACAGAGAACTGAGAAGACAACTTCACGTGCTTTTCTTGCACCTATAGAAATAAAACCTCGGAACTGTAAAAGAATTGTCTCTACTGGACAATATGAAAATTTATCTCCAAGAAAACAAATCAGAGAGAGGCTTTTTTTTTCCACTTAAAGATAAGTACTTGTTTTGTTTTCCAGCCAAAATTTCAAAATATTATTAGATATTAAAAATTATGAGAAAATTATATGTGAATCCTTGTGTTAAATATATGTTAAGAAAGTTTCAAGTGTTTCGGCTTATAAAAACTAAAAGTGCATTTGCTGCAAGATTCAAGTTAAGTGAAAACTAAAATGGAAATGTCAATTCAGACACGGTGATTCACTTAATCGACGCCCTTCATCTATATTTGTCTGACTTATAAATAGTACGAATTGAGAACAGATGAGCTGAAAAATACAACACTCTTTCTCAAAAGTCCAATGACTTCAGCAGAGCTTTTCAAAATATCAAACCATTGAGCCAATTGTTCCAGGTGGAAATAATTAGATCATACTAACTATCCAAAAGGGTAAAAAGCAAGAGCCAAAAAAGATCCCAGGATTTCAACCATAGACAAAAAACTGAATTAGGGTGATTATGCAAATCTTGATTTTTAGCTTTGTCATCATTTTCAGTGGACTAAAAATCCTCCGAAGAGAAATCATTTGATCTAGAAGAATGAGACACCTGTGTTGCCAGTCATGGATAAGATAGAGAATACATTGTAAGAGGCTTCTTGTGTATAGAAAATCACGAGTTACTGAATGTCTCTCAAATTAATCATCTTTACATACAAATAATAAGATCCAGACACCAAGCAAAATTTTGATTCTGTTCCACTTTCTTCCCTCAAAGGTCAATCTAGTTATGCTGGTTTTGGACATTTTTGTCTATCATTAATAGGTTTTAACCTCCAATTAGGCTTCACCGAGACATCAAAACCAACGGGAAAGTTTCAAATAAGGGCTTGAAATGGGGTCGTTTCTCAACAAAGAGTCCATAGTGGACTTTGTCTCAAATAAGGGCCTAAAGTGGCCAACTTCGTCTCAAATAAGGGCCTAAGCTTGCATGTGCCTCTAACATGTCACTTTTCAAGTTATGCTCAGGGGCATTTTCGTCCAGTCGCTATTTTTCTTTTCTTTTTCTTCTTCTCTCTTTTCATTTTCTTATTGGTTGTTCTGAAGCTAATAAAAAAAATGCAACTTGTTTGCTGGGGACAAAATGACTTGGACAAAAGAAGATGGTGGCCTCAACCTCGTGAAATGTTAGTCTCAGAATTTCAAGACGAAAGTGCAAAACCTTTTGCCCAAATCTGGCAAATTCCCTTTTTGTCTCCCCAGAAAACCGAACAATAGACAAATAAACATATACCCCGCAACAATCCCATAACCACCAAATATAAATCGTATAACTACATCAAACAAAAGGGCAAATCTGTTCTGTTTTGTTTTTGGGAGTTTGGGGATTCCTGAAGCTGAGGAACTGGCCAAAGAGGAAGAGGGGCCAGAAGTAGAGATGGGGAGGCCAAGACTAGGAAGAGACAGAGAAGAGAGAGGCTCTGTATGAGCTTCAAGAAGTGAGAGATCAGAGCCATTTCTTTGCTTGGGTCACGCCCTCTCCACACAGAATCACCCATGCGTCTGGCCACGTCCATAACCAAAAGTAGAATGGGAATGGCACCATCACACCTAGCCCCGTCATTATACCCTCTCTCTGTCTCTGCATCTTCTTCTTCATTCTTCTTTAGATGAAGAAGAAGATGAACATAAAAAGAAAAAGAAAAAATGCTCTTGGACAAAAAGTGCCACCAATCATGGCTTGAAAACAGCCTCACTTCAAGCTCTTATTTGAAATTTTCCCAAACCAATGCAAGTAATGCATAGTCACAATTGTTCCATGAGTTGCAGATCACTAAGACGTGGGAAACAAAGGTGGTTGCAGTACGTTTTGCAAGCAAATTGCGAGTAGTGCATAGTCACAATTGATCCATGAATTGCGATCACTAAAATGTGGGAAACAAAGGTGATTACAGTAGGTTTTGCAGGCAAATCTGACAAATTAAAGCATTGATTAAAGTGAAAATTGCTTCAACAGACCTAAGTAATAAGTTTCAGGACAGGCATGACCATCCGTGCTGAACATCACCTGCATAATTGTATTAGTAAATGTACTATTAGTCCAACCAAAAAGAGTACACATAGTTCAGACTTACAACTGATTCATGCTTCGACCAAAAAAAAAAAAAAAACTGATTCATGCCGAGGAATATTGACATAGCTTAAAGGAAGAAGGAAAGAGAATAACATCTGTGCAAAACATTAATACATGCCCAGGCACACTAAAGTTAACTAAGTGAATTCATAGTTTTATATAGTCCAAGCCAAATAGTACCTTCTTTATTGAAGCCAGATCCAAAAGCTCTTTGACTGAAGATGTCATGCCGTGTACACTAAGATGTGGAACTGCCAGGCCAAAATCGAGATATACCTAAAAGTAGCACAATATAATGTGACTCTAAAATGTGAAGGAAGTCTAGAATGCAATTATCTAGAGATCAACAAATTCACCTGATTCTTTACCCAAAAAAAAAAAAAAAAAAAACAAATTCACCTGATGATAAACAGAGGCCAGATATGATGCTTCCTTCGAAAATGGGTATGAAGCATGTAAAAGGACGATACGGCACCTGGAAAATCTCTTGTCCTCAAGCAGAGTTCTTAAATGAAGGGGATTAGCCAGACGGAGATCTAAATCTTTGTCTCCATATCTAGAGACAAATGAGGAAAAAAGGGAACTCAGTCAATATAGACAACCTATACCAGAAAAAAGCATGCAAATCTTTAAATGTTGTGTTTGATAACTGATATGTTAAAATAAGCAATTTGTCATGTCTCAAGGTTCATGGGTAAGTTTTTATTTTTTTTTAATTATTTTTTTGTTTCGGGGGCAGCAGCAGCGATTAGAATTCATGGGTGAGTTGACAAAGGGAAAATTCCCACAGCTTCATTGAACTAACTTCAGTAGGTATATAAATTAGCCCTCGATAAAAATCCACCGCATAGAAGAAATCAGCAGGTGCTTGGCATAGTGATATAACTATAAATTTTTCAACTTCTTTGACATAACTACATGCTTGGAACATCAACTTTCTGGAAAAGCTAACTTAATGGACCGAGCATTAAGGCCATTCAATACCATTAAAAAGAATATTACCCAGTATGTATCTGCAATGGAAGGTCAAAGCGTATAGCAATCTCCAAACTACGTGTCAAGACATAGTCAATGAAGCTTTTGTTTGTTATGCGGACAGGTTTCCCTAATGGAAAGAGAAATTATCAGTATGTTTTCTTTTCTTCCTTGTAATTTATCAACCATGGTAGACCACATTCATGTGCAATACTCACTGCGGAGAGTATGCTGAAGGCCTTCCTCAGCATCTATGCTGTCAACGTTTGTATCAATATCTAGACCACTTCGGTATGCAGCTATAGTTTTCAATCCATATATCCCACGAGCAACTGTGACAATGACGATTCAAGGGAAAAACAGAAGAGAACTAACATTTATACCAAATAACAGATACATTCAAAATTAACAGAAAGGATATGAATTTAGCCTTTCTTCAAAGATATTAGTGAACGAATCCAAAGTCCAAACAGATCCATCTGGCATCTCCTGAGAAAATGAAAAACAAGGGGAAGACCAAGGCGAGAAACTGTGAACACACCATTTGATCTGTCTAGAAAGATGTATTAGCATGCTAATTTACCAACACAAAAGTGATGGAAAAAAATGTTAAAACTTGCAGGGTCCAATTATGTATTCACTCAAGACACAAGTAGCTCAACTTTTACACCAGATATAAAATGAAATGCAAAGTAACCAGAGTTTTAACTGCAGAAATATTCAACAGTAAGTTCCTTTCCCAGGTACTACCCAGAGAAAATAATAGATTCAGACAATCGGAAAAAAAAGAGAAGAAGAAGCAAATTTCCAGATGATCTTTAGATAAAACAGCTGAGGGAAACTGGTAAAGAAAAGAGGAGGAGGAGGAGACCGAAGACCAATGCAAAAGGCTCCTCGTAACGAAAACAGTTTGTAAAGATGAATACGATGCAATATACGTAGCTTTTCACTTTTTGCACCCCGGCTAAGAACATAGAAAGAGTAAAATGATGCTCCTTGTTTTTCTTGAATAGAACAATATAAGAAAAGCATCGGAGTAGAATGAAACATTAGACTTAATCACCGAACTAACAAGTCGAGGAGGTGCAATGCACAAAAAAGTCAAATTCATGAAACAGCATTTCTTACCTTATCAAGAATCTCCTCTGCCAAGCGTTCAATCCTCAAGATACGGCCAACAACTGGAACAAAATGTTTATGCCACTCGAGGTCATGCTTTTTGTCCAACTGCAGTCCATCATCAATTAGGACAGCAGATATTCTTGCAGCTTTGAAACATAATGAGGAAATGGACTGCAAGCCTGCAGTTCTACGATATTCTTCCACTGCCCTCACAGATGACTCTGTGCCATAGAGTTTGGCGATATCCCTCAAATTTCTCTGTTAAGACAAACTAGTGTCGTTATAATAGCTAAGACTTGGGGGGGAAAAAAGAAGTCTCAATATTCCCAACAAAAAACATACGAACAAAGACTTGGCATTCCTATGAATGTCGAAGAATGCCCATCTTGTTCTTTTGCATGTTATATATGAAATTAATGTCGAAAGTCCGTCTCTCATGAATCCGTGTATTTATATAGTCCTTGTATCAATAACTAGTTAGCACCTTCTTCTGTTGCCCATCAAGGAAGGAAATAATTTGAACTTCAAAGGGTTTTTCGTTCTTGAAGACTTGATGTCACGGTTAGAAGAAAGTCAATTAAAAGTCTGCGCCTGACAAGGATCCATATCCAAGCCAAACAGTCAACTTCCTAACAAGTATCCAAATTAAAGCTCGTGCAGGGCTCCTACGCGGCTCCATGCTACCTCAATTGATCCTTTTTGCCAACTCTTTGGGCAACACCAACCTTGTCCACGGAAAACACATTCCGACATCCAAGTCAACCATGAACTCCAAAGAATTAGCATCATCGTACTGAGTGCATGCACGGATTGTGTCAGAAAACAACTAGATAAATGAAATCCACCGTAGAGTGCGAGAGACCAGCAAGGGTTTATCTAAAATGAGCCAGAATACATCAATCCGACTAACAGGAGACGAAGAAACCAAACAAAAACAAAAAAAGGTCCGTCTCGTAGCAAGCGCATCCACGGACTTTTTCAGACAATCAACTCGGCTTGTAGAAGAAAGAGGTCAGAGCGACACCCAGAGAACGACAAATGAAGCAAAATGAAGAGAGAGAGAGAGAGAGAGAGAATGGAGAGACCTTACCTTGAAGGAGAGAGAGTGAGGCGCGAAGGACAAGGCCTCGCCTTCGGCTTCGGTGAGGCATCTCACGAAAGGGAAGGTGGAATCGAGAGCCACTATGTTGTGGGCGTGGCCGTCCACGAGCTCCACCTTCTCCACCGCCTCTCTCAGCTGCTGTAGCTCCATCTCTCCCTCTCCCTCTCTCTCTCTCTCTGCTATGGAGATTTCAATACAGAGATTGGACTTCCGCAGACGGGAGCGAACGAGGAGATTTGAAAAGGTGGTGTTGACTTTGACTTTTTAGTTTTGATAGCGATGAAAACTGCTTTTTGTCAGGGTGCCCAGAGCCAGACGTGGGGAAGGTAATATCATCAAGCCGGATTTGATGATGACGAGGAATCCTTTTTAAGTAATCTCCCCGCCAAATTCCATAAACAAATCCTTACTTACCTTTAAATCTACTTCCAATTATATTTCCAAACTTTTTTTATCTAAAAAAAAGCCTTAACTCTCAATTTAGTCCTAAACCAGAACACAAAGAGTCCTGCCCTCCCTCTACTTTGTTAACGCCTCCGTCATCTTCATCTTCTTCACCGTCCTCCGCTATCTCCTCTCCCGCAAGCAGCGTCGTCTTCAGGGATGGGATGACGAGGGCGTCCGTAGCGCGGTTCGGTTCGGCAAAGAGGGCCGCAGAGCTAAAGTTTCACCTGGAGAGCCCTGCGAATTTCGAAGCCCTGTCCTCTGTTTTCAACAGGTTGGTTTCGGTCTTGGATTCCTGATTAGCAATTCAATCTTGGACGGGTAAAGTTTGCTCTTTAAATCTGTAGTCGGCTGTGTGTTTGGCCTAGTGTACATTTCTAATGTTCAATTGGGCTTGTTTGTGGCAGTTCCAGCAGGTGCGCGATCGCAGGCAAAAAACTCTACCTAAGGTTCTTGTGCAGCCCTGGTGATGCGATGGGGATGAACATGGTCTCGAAGGGAGTCCAAAACGTCATGGATTTCCTACAGAACGACTACCCCGACATGGATGTGATCGGTATCTCCGGCAACTTTTGCTCAGACAAGAAGCCCGCAGCCGGGAACTGGATTGAGGGAAGGGGCAAGTCGGTCGCGTACGAGGCCGTGATCAAGGGCGACGTGGTGAGGAAGTGTGCTCAAGACCAGTGTTGAGGAGAACAAGGAAAAAAAAAAAGGAAAGGGAGGAAAAAAAAAGGAAAAGATCTGGATGAGGGTTGGACAGACAGGAATGATGAACAGTGCTTTAAATTCAAGTCAGCAAGGGCGTGGATTGATTTTTTTACGTGGAAGTCAGATGACTAAAGATGGTTTGAATGGAAACTTAACTAGGATAGATTTGAGATTAAATTAGAAGTTGAGGATTTTTCTTGAGACGAAAAAAAGTTAGGGATATAATTAGGACTAAACTTAAAGTTGATGGTTTTTGTTTATGGAATTCGGCCCTAATTATTTAGGTACTACTAATTTTTAAGAAAATATTTTACTCATTTTCTTATGTTGAGCCAATGAAAAATCTATTATTAAATTTAGAAAAACAATTTTCTCTTTAAAAAAAAAATCGAGAATCACTTTTTAAAATGTGACTCACTTAGATCAAAAACTCTGCGTTTGGGCACGTAAACGCCAACTATTGTTCCCGACCCCTTGACAAGATACTCGAGTCTAGAGGTCGAGGCAGGGCTCGCGGCACTAGAGCCCATAGGCGGGCCTAGGACTCTAGTACCCTTGCTTGGCTGTCCATGACACTCGGACTGGAGTCCACAAAGATGGTACCCAAGACCTTGGCGCTCCTTCCTAGATCCTTGGCACCCAAGCCTAGGTCCGTTAAGGCTGGGCTCGAGATCCACAAAGCGTAGGCCTAAGACCCCGCAATCGGGACCGAGTCCATTGAGGCTAGGCCCGAGAGCCCAGAGCTAGTGTTCGGGTCCCGACCGTTGAACCCCATTGAGGTTAGGCCCGGCAAAGCACTTAGCCTAGGTACATCGAGGCCGGCTTGGGGCTCCTGTACCCAGGTTCATCGAGGCTGGGCCCGGGTCCATCAAGATCAGGCCCGGGATTCCTCTAGGCATCCCTAAGCCTCATTGGTGAATGCCACCAACGCAGGCACTTCGTGTACCACCAC
Organism: Rhodamnia rubescens; assembly: GCA_021437795.1. Classification (NCBI taxonomy): domain Eukaryota; kingdom Viridiplantae; phylum Streptophyta; class Magnoliopsida; order Myrtales; family Myrtaceae; genus Rhodamnia; species Rhodamnia rubescens. The sequence goes on along the minus strand of JAILYA010000115.1, from coordinate 519,623 downwards.
CGATATGTCAATGCTCTAGGGGTCTTTGGCATCCACCCGGATCTCCACCTGCTCGTCGTTTCAACACCGAAACTACCGTGACCTAAAGCTCTAGTTAGGCGTACATTGATGGTATCCCCTCTGGTGTCTTCATCCTTAGAGTAGTTGCCCACCGATCCTTTTGGCATTGTGTCCGGCGTTCAGCAGCTTCTCTCCGTGTCCAACAACTCCCCACCGTGACCAGCAGCACTAGTCCAAACGTCTTTCAAGGTCTTCAACGTCGGATTTGCTTGTGGTTTTTACCGACACCCTCCCTACCCCACACGAACGTTGCCTTCTCACCGGCGTCCCTTTTTGGTGGCTATCCCTCCTGGCCATGAGCTCCCCAGGTGTCCTTCTTGGTGGTTGCTCTAACCAAGGTAGAATGAGCGGGATATGTAGTTGAAAACCGCTTGATGCCTTGGCCTTATTTATGTCATGTAACATATAGTTGTCATATATTAGGTTAATTTAATTCCCTAAGGTCATACATTGCAAAGTACACTACATCGTATATCGGGGCATCGAATCTTTGAGCCAAAATGGACCCTCAGTTAGATCGTTCATGCATTGCAGATAGTGCACTGCATCTACTACCTAGAGTTAAGTTTGATTAATCAGGAATATTATGATTGGCATTGCAGCATTATAGCTGGTGATTAGTTCACATCTACAATGAATATTGATGATCCTTGATGTCGGCCCCGATCCTCGGACCCGTGACATCTCCACCAAATCGCCTCAGGTCACAAAGGATATCGTCCCAGGGCACGTTATCGACCCTTTTTAATTTAATCTTTTATTATGCATGTGGAATGTGCAACTTCCAAACATCGAATCGAACAACAAGGATAGTTAAACAGACAATCACAACCAACAAATCGGGACAGCTTAACAAAGTCCACCTTTTATTTAATTAACTTTGTTTACCCAAGAAAGTAAAGCATCACAAGCCCACTTTTCGGGCCACTTTCTACAACCGTCGGAAGGTCAGGTCGGGGTTAATACAACCCCCGAACTACTCCAATAAGATCCATGCCACTTTCGGTTCTCTATTACTAAGGGCCTAAAAAGGGTTAACAATAATAGGGTGAGATATAAATCTCGGTGAATTAACGCCTAAGCTGACTAGGGCGTTGATTCGCTCGGAGCACCCTACCAACCAAAGACAGATTTACAGCGCATAATATCAACCACATGCAAACTTACCGGGTGAGCCACACTTAATGCAATGTTCGACTAGACTCAACGATTCTGACGAAACAATTCAACGGCACGGCATCGAGCACACCAAACAATCAAGCCGGTTCTTATCTTTGCATTAAATTCAAATGCATACATGGCCGTGCTCAAAACTAGGCTCAATGCCATTTTCATGCTTAAAATATGCAATTTGACTCCATACGTAGTCACATGAACATATTTTTTCGTCAAACATGATATTCCAACATGGGTGATAAATCATCAAATCGATATATGTACAATCGAGGGTACACAACAATCACCAAATCATCACCTAATAGTCACTCAATAATAATAATTAATTAATAACAATTAATTATCCCGATTACGGTTAATTGACCTAACGATGATTAATTAACCCAATTATAATTAATTAGTCCAACCATAATTAATTAAAGTCTATTTTAATTAATTAATCTAGCTTTAATTAGCTAACTCACTTAATTAATCAACCCAGCTCGGTTAATTAGCACATTAATATTCATTAACTTGACTTCAGGTAAATAAACCGACTACGATTAATTAAAGTAATTAGGGTTAAATAGACTAACCATGGTTGGTCATAAAGTAACTATGGTCAATGAAAAGTAACTACAAGTTAACTAAAAGTAACTATGGTTACTTTAACTAACCATGGTTGACTTAAACTAACCGCGGTCAACTAACTTAACAATAGTTACTAATCTAACCCTACCACGGTTAACTAAACTAAAATATCATTAAACTAATCTAACCCACGATTAACACTAATTAAACCAACCCTAAGTGCAATTAAAGACCTAATCGAGATTAGGGGTTAACTCATAACAAATCGTCCATCGATGATGGTGGCGACGGCGATGACTCGGGCGCACAACTCGGCGGCGGCGACGATTCGGCGACTCAACGACAACTCGGATGGTACGCAGAGCGCGGCGGCAAACGAGGTTCACGGCGTGCGGGGGGCACGCAAGTCACGATCTTGACTTGGGGGGCTCTCGAGTGTTCGGGGCGGAGGTGCGGGCGATGGCTCGACAACGTGGTGGGTGGTGGAGGACGAAGGTGCGACCATCGGCGGAGCTCGAAGGCAGCGGCAATGGAGGTTTAAGAGAGAGAGGGTGTTCGGGTGAGCTAAAATAGAGGGGGAAAGAGGGAGAGGGAGTCACAGCAATGGGGGGAGGAAAAAGAAGAGAGAGAGAGAAAAAAAAAGGAAGAGAGAAAGAGTGATGATGAGGGGGAATTAATAGGGTGGGGTCCACGGGTCAAATCCCATTAATTCTTTCGTCCTATATGTATAATATCTAGGGGCAAAACGGTAATTTGGCTCATCGGGATAAATTAAGCTACCGGTACTAAAATTGAACGCAAAGTTGAGATTTTTATACTTAGAGTTCGATCGGGGCTAGGTTCGGGCGCAAGGGTCTAGGTACTACTTCCCGACGACTAAACTACGAAGCCCTAAACTAATCGGACCGACGACTCAAGAATATCCAATTATCGTTTCTTAAATTCTCGAAAATCCAAATTTGCTTATCAACGAATTCACAACCGAAATCCAGTCGAATCTATTTTTCTTATAGACTCAGAAATTCTTGGGCGACACACTCCTTGTACATCTTAGCATTTTCATACGCTTCATAGCAAAATTCCTCCCATTCATTTAGTTGAAACAATCTTCCCGCACTTGTGGACTGGATGTTAAAATTTAGAAATTTCAAAGCCCAATATGCTATATACTCTAATTCTCTTGGTAAATGAAAAGCTTTCCCAAATACTAGCATAAAAGGAGACATCCTAATTGGGGTTTTGAAAGCTGTCCTATAGGGCCAAAGAACGTCATTAAGTTTCATTGACCAATCTTTCCTAAAGGCATTCACTTGTTTTTCTGAAATTCTCTTGAGTTTCCTATTTGAAACCTCTATATAACCACTAGTCCGAGGATGATAAGGTGTTGCAATCTTATGGGTGACTTCATACTTACTTAAAAGTGCTTTAAACTGTTTGTTGCAAAAATGTGTCCCTCCATCACTTATGATTGCCCTAGGTGTGCCGAATCGGGTAAAAATATTATTCTTCAAGAATTTAACCACAACCTTAGCATTATTTGTTGGCAATGCTACATCTTCTACCTATTTATATACATACTCTACATCCACTAAAATGGATAAATTCCCATAAGAAGGTGTAAAAGGTCCTATAAAATCAATACCCAAAACATTAAATAATTCGCACACAATAATATTGTTTAAAGGCATCTAATTTTTCTTAGAAATATTTTTCGTTCTCTCGACATCGATCACATGAAGCAACATAAGAGTATGCATCTTTAAAAAATGTAGACAATAAATTTACACTGTGAAACCTTAGCTGCAGTTTTGGTGGCACCAAAATGACCACCTGCCTCTCTCACATGACAATGATGCAAAATGCTTACCCTATCTTCATCTCGGAACACATCTCCTTATGATTTGATTAGCACATACTTTAAACAAAGAAAGGCTCTTCCCAAAAATAATTTTTAACATTAGAAAAGAATGTTTTTTGTTGATATGACAATTTAGAAAGAAGAACATTACTTACCAAATAATTCACAAAATGAGCATACCAAGGAATGTTTGTGGATTTGATGGAAAAAATTTTCTCATCGGGAACTCTTCTAGAATTGGGCTTACCTCTTCTTTGAATTCGAGATTCTGGATAAATGATCCGCAATTAGATTTTCCGTCTCCTTTTTTATCTTTGATTTTTAAATCAAATTCTTACAAAGAATGGAATCCACCTATCAACCAGGGTTTTGATTCTTCTTTTCTAAAAAATACTTAAGAACAGAGTGGTTAGAATAAACTATAACTTTTGAGCCAATTAAATAAGAATGAAATTTATCAAAAGCAAAAACTACTTGCCAAAAGTTCCTTTTATGTTGTTGAATAATTCAATTGTGCACTCGATAAAGTTCGATTAGCACATTAAATAGTTTGAAAAACTCCACTCTTCCTTTGTCCCAAAACGGCTCCCACTTGTAGAATCACTAGCATCACACATCAACTCAAAATGTAAGTCCCATTCACGTGCTGCCATGATTGGTCTGGCACTAACCTTTCCTTTAATGTTTTAAAAGCTTGCACACATTCATCGAAAAAATTAAATTGAGTATCTTTTATCAAAAGATTAGAAGGGGGTTTAACTATTTTTGAATCATCTTTTATAAACCGCCCGTAGAATCCCGTATGTCCCAAAAATCCTCTAACAAGTTTCACAGATGTTGGTGGAGGCAATTTTGCAATAACCTTCACTTTGGCGGGATCAACTTATATTTCATTTTCGGAGATCTTATACCCGAGCACTATTCCTTCTTGCACCATAAAATGACACTTTTCTCAATACAAAACAAGGTTAGTCTCCTCACATCTTTGTAAGACCAAAGCCAAATTATTTAAATAAGAATCAAATGATGAGCCAAAAACAGAAAAATCATCCACGAAAATCTCAATATATTTTTCAATCATATAAAAAAAATGGTCATCATGCATCTCCGAAAAGTAGCTGATGCATTACAAAGACCAAAGGGCATTCTTCTAAAAGTAAAGGTACCATAAGGACAAGTGAAAGTAGTTTTCTTTTGACCTTCCGGTGCAATAGGAATCCGATTATACCCCGAATATCCATCAAGAAAACAATTAAACTCATGCCCCGCAAGTCTTTCCTATATCTAATCAATAAATGATTAAGGAACGTGATCTTTTCTAGTGGCATCATTCAATTTTCTATAATCCATACACACACGCCACCCAGTAACTATCATAGTTGGAATCAATTCATTGTTGTCATTTTTTTGAACAAATCATACCTCATTTCTTTGGCATCACTTGCACTTGGGCTTACCCAGGAACTATCGAAGATAGGAAAGATGATCATTGCAACAAGTAACTTAATTACCTCGGTTTTCACTACTTCTTGCACTTTCGGGTTCAAACGCCTCCGAGGCTGGATAGTGGGTTTGTATGTTCCTCCGTCAAAATTTTGTGCATGCAAAGTGAAGGGCTAATTCCCTTAATGTCGGGTATTTTCCATCCAATTGCATTCTCATGCTTTCTTAGCACTCTAAGCAGTTTTCCTTCATCAAATATATCAAAGAAGAAGATATAATTACCGACAAAGAAGAAATTCCATCCGAATAAACATATTTTAAATGAGAGGGGTAAGGATTTGAGTTCAAGAATCGGAGGCTCTTCATTTGATGATTTAAGCTTTGTTGTGTGTTGTCCCAACTTCTCAAATTTTGTTGCCTTTTTCCATAAATATGGTGGATTTGCCTCCATGAAATTTGCGTACTCCTTTATCTCCTCATTCTCAATTTCTTTAACCCTTGGTTGAACTAGACATGCTTCAAGTCGATCTATACAAATATTTTCCTAAAAAACCTTATTCACTAACTTGTCAACTGTCTCAACTCTAAAACAAGAATTATCATCGAGGAATATTTCATGGCTTTAAAAATATTAAAGGTAACAACATCATCTTGAACTCTAATAATCAACTTTCCTTGTTGTATATCAATAAGAGCTCTTGCAGTTGCTAGAAAAGGTCGACCTAAGATAAGTGGTACCTCAAAATTTTCCACCATGTCAAGAGCTATGAAATATGCAGGAAAGATAAACTTATCAACTTTTACCAATACATCTTCCACAATACTTTTCGAATATTTAATTGATCGATCGCCGGGTTGAAGCGACAATGTGGTTGCTTTTAGTTCACCCAATCCTAATTTCTCGAAAAATGAAAAAGACATCAAATTAATGCTTAGATCTAAATCACACAATGCCTTTTCAAAGTAAGAATCCTCAATAGTGCAAGGAATTGTAAAACTCCCCGGATCTTTTAACTTCGGAAGTAATTTATTTTGTAGGATGGCTTAGCACTTTTCATTCAACTTCATAGTTTCATAATCCTCTAATTTCCTTTTGTTTGCCAAAATCTCCTTAAAATTTTTTGCATAGCTAGTCATTAGCTAGTCATTTGCGCTAAGGCATCTATAAAAGGAATGTTAATGTGTAATTTTTTAAATACATCAAGAAATTTAGAGAGTTTCTTATCTATTTTGTCTTTCGAAGTCGCCGAGGGAATGGCACATATGCCTTTGGATTATCTAGAAAATTTTTGCTCTTGCTTGCCTCTTTAGGTTGTTTATTGACTTCGTCTTCTTTACCTTTGGAAGTCTTGTTCGACATCTTCTTCTCCCACTTGTTTATCACTTCTTAGGGCTTTTATATCTTTAGCTGGATTTTTCTCCGTGTTGCTAGGCAAATAACCTTGCTACCTTTTTGACATCATGTTTGCTAACCGACCCACTTGCATTTCGAAATTTTTGGTTGAAGCTTCTTTGTTCCGAAATCTCACATCCGTGCTCTTGATGAAGTCTTGAGTGGTGTTAGCAAGTTTGGCGACTATACCTTCTAGATTGGACTTTGTCTCTTCCGATTGTTTAAACCCAGTGGCGGTTTCATTACATTTTGATTGCTCCATGAAAAATTTGGATGATTGCGCCATCTTGAATTGTATGTGTTGGAGTAGGGATTATTTTGCGATCCCGTTAAAATTCCCAACAAAGTTAGCACTCTCACTAGGTTGTGTAAAAGTGTTACTTGCCGGACACTTTGTGTTAACAAGTCCTCCACCGCAAAAGTCGCATGTAATATTCTGGCTTTGCATGACTGAAATACTCATCTTATCTATCGTTTTGTTGAGTTCTTCAAGTTGTGCAATAATCCACGTCATGAACTCCGCTAGCTTTTCGCACCGATAGCCTCTCGCAGCCTACTGATAATTATTAGATGCCATTTCCTCTAATAGGTTATAGGCTTCTTTTGGTGTTTTATTATTCGAGTTCCCCCTACGGTTGCATCAATCATAGAATGGAGATTTGTACTAGTCCCATTATAAAAAGTTTATACCTACATCCATACGGGTAATTCATAATGTGGGCATCTCCTAAGAAGCTCCTTGAATCTTTCCCATCCTTCATATAATGATTTATTATCCATATGCATAAAATTAGTAATATCATTATGCATTATTACGGAATTTGAAGGTGGAAGAACTTACTAAGAAATTTTTCGGCCATATCATTCCATGTAGTAATTGATATTGCAGGAAGAGCAGAGTATTGACCCTTAGCTTTGTCTCTAAGAGAAAATGGAAATAATCTTAATCTAATAGCATAATTTGTAACTTCATTATATTTAATTGGGTCACGGATTTCAAGAAAAAATCGATGTGATCGTTTGGATTATTGCTTGATAGCTCTCTAAATTGCATTGATTGTTGAAGCATATGAATGAGTGATGGCTTGATCTCAAAGTTGTTTGCTTGGATTGTAGGTCTTTTGATGCTTGATGTGGTACCTTGAATTGTTGACACAACATAATCTCTCAAGAATCTACGTTGATCTTCGGCATCTCCCATCTTTTCAAAGCATGATTTCTCTGTTTTGTTAGTTGCCTTTTGAATGTACGTTTGATTTCTAGATCAAACTTAGTAAGTTTACCTTGTTTGCTACATATCATATCCCGATTTACACTCTGGAGAGAAAGGAAAAAAAAAGCTAGAATAAGCTTAGAATTATCCGATATTAATAGTAATTAGTATTAAACAATCAATTCTCGGCAATGCACCAAAAACTTTTTTGTAAAATTCTCAATGCAAGTGCACGTGTCAATGAATGTGTCGAACAAGTAATATAATGATGACAAAATATATCATCCCACCGAGGTTGATGATTAATAAACTAATTAAATACTAAAAATGGACTAATTCTAAAATTTGTTCAACAAGTAAAAATAGAATTGAAAATAAAATAAAATTGGCAATCTTAAAAGCAAAAGTTCGAACTAGATGCGATAAATCAATCGCATAAATACGTTAGAGCATCCGAGTTCACCATAGCCACTAAACATGAATTTCATATCTTGATTCATACAAGAACGATACCAAACATGTGATAGCAAAATTTCCTCTGCTATTTACTATCATATCTCTAGGTATAGTAAACTTACTCGCTTTATTAATCCACTATATCGCTATGTGAATTTAAATAAACATAAGTGCATTAAATATGTAAATATTCCCGATTTACAATGAATCTTTTGGATCCCCTTATCATCGAAAGTCACACAAATAACATGGTATATTTCTATCCACATTGTAATTCATGGTTATATATTACAAGGAGCAATTGCATATTATCACTTCTCGCACAAACATGCACAACGAGATCATTCAAATGGTGGCCAATCACTTAAAAGCATTAAGCACAATAATATATAACTCACCCGAACGAAATCACTTGCAAAACATAAACATCATGAAATTCATATCATCATGATTAAGCTACATAGTAGCCCTAACGAAAGAAAATTAGAACATAATAGAAGAAGAAACAAAAATAAAAATTAAATCAAACATCTTGAATCAAAGAACAAGAATTCTATCACCACTTTATCTTCTCTTCAAAGTACTTGAAAACTTCAAGAACAATGAAATAACGATGTGAAAGTAAAAACCTATATGTCCCTCAAGCGTTCCATGTCGTTCTATAAATATGATAACATTCAAGACTCCCGAAAACAAATAAATCCCTAAAGATAACATGAAGATATCCTAAACACAACTAAAACTGTAATTATAAGATTAAGAGCTCCTAAAAAACAAGGCAATCTTTTAACAATTCTGCTGGTAGAATCTTGATTTCATTTTTTTTTCCTTATCTTCTTCATATATCATTATCCAAGACAAAAAAGGAAAATTTGAATAAATAGAAGGAAATCCAAATATTTTCTCACAAATATCACATTATTTGTTGCCTAAAATGTCGCGACCTAAAAAATAAACAAGTTAAATTTTAGGCTAATGGATTATCAGGTTAATTAATTAACTAACCTAACTCGGACTCTCCCAAGTCCATACCAAATCACTACTTAAAGTTCGAATAATTAACATGTAATGTGATTTGAATTTGGAGTCGCCACTAATCATTTTCGGTAGGTTGACTAGAAACCTAAATAAAATAGCGAGAGAAAACTATCTTATTTCTACGAACCGAGAGATTTTAAATTCGGGGATTTGATTACGCTAAATTACTCTAACGCCTTTTCGGTACCATTTTCATGAAAAATATTTGATTTGGTAATTTTGGTGGATTTTACTTGAATTTCAAAGGTGCATTTTTTTTTGTTTTTTGTTTTTTTGTTTTTTTTTTAGAATGTAAAACATTGAACTTTATGCAATATACACCATGGATGATTTAGAAAGAAAGAAAACGCAGCCAATCACGAGTATTTACAAAAATAAATTAACATGTAATAATGCTAAACCTTGGAACACGTAGCATGTCTAAAATAAACAATCAAATGTTCAAATCAAATGATTACATCTTTGTAGATCAAGATGGAGAAGATTACCTCCCATTACACAAAATCTTACTCACGTACAAGTTGTAGTTTCGTTTTAAGATCCCGAAGTCGGAAGAATGTGGCTGTCGTCGAAAACGGCAAGCAATGGCGTTGTTGGATGGCGAGAGGCAAAGTATGTGTTGGGATTCGTCGAAGGAGATGCTCGACTAAAGCTCTTTTCTTCACTCTCGAATGTTCTTTTCCGGTTTTTTTCAAGAACTCTCCTTTTCTTCTCTAAAGAATTCCTCTAAAAAACTCTCTCAATTCTCTTTCCCTAAAAAAAAACTCCCTTTCTCTTCAAGAACTCATCTTCTTTTATAGGCAAAGTTCTTCATCCTTCATTTTTCATCTTCATTTCCTCATCTTCCATTTTCATCTTCTCTTCTTCGTATTCATCTTCTCTTCACCATCTATCTTTCATTATCTTCTCTTCACCACCTTCCTTTCATTATCTTCTCTTCACCATCTTCCTTTCTCCATCTTCTTTTGATATTTGCAATACGATCCCCGAAATTTCAAGTATTTGCAATACGATCCCTGAAGTTATGAGTATTTGCAATATAGTCCCCGAGAAAATATTTCTTTCAAGCCCAAATCTTCTTGGTGCATTTTTCCACCCCATGCCTAATCCGGATGCCTGTTAAATTAAGCTCAAATTATATGCCAATGCTAAATGAATATGTGAGATGATTTTTGTTTAGAACTAAAATTAGTTCTAATTTTTATGCAAAAAATAGATTAGTCAAAATTTAGGCGTCAACATAAAATAGGTAAAATAACTCTATTTTTATAGAGTTATCATTTAGTTTCCTGCATGTCAATTTAACTAGGTTCTCATGTCATGCATTGCGTCCCTCGGTCATAGTGTTTTAGGATTGGATATTGCAGCCATCATGCTAATAAAACTAGGAATGATTAGTAGATGTCACACATACTAATTACAATGATAAGAATTCATAATCAACGCATAATCATATCTGCTTTAGGCTCCATATCTAGGCAATGCATACATCTTTTCATTGCATCCATGTTTATTTATTTATTTATTTATTTATTTTGGCTTTTAGTGTACATGTTCTCTGTCTTGGGATTCATTAATCGGGCTTTGGTTTTGCTTGCTAAGTACATTTAGGCTCTTCAAGTTTTTTGCAATTAATTTACTACTTTGATTATTGGGTGTTGCTTTATTATTTGCACATTCTGAATGACCACTTTCACATGTTAATGATTCTGGAATAAAAGGATAAAAAGATTGCATGCAAACATTTTCAATTATAAAGAAAATGTATTGTACAAGTTACTAGCCAAAATGACACCATAAGTGTCATAACTTTCATATGACGTTCTCTTGAGTTACATAACTTTTATTTTGATTATTTGAGCATCATAACTTTTTTACTGTCGCTTAGCTGAGTGGCATAATTTTTTTTTTATCACTTGGATGTTATAACATTTTTTCAATCAATCACTTGAGTGCCATAACTTTTAAAAAGACATCAATACCAAATAAGCCACGTTGGGCTTCGGCACTGGGGATGAACATTTTAAAAAGTTGTGACATGTAAGTGATAGATTGAAAGTTATGCTAGTCAAGTGAATGTTTTTTGGTAGCCATAGCACTCAAGTGATCTAGAAAAAAGTTATAACACTTACGTGATTGCGGCACAAAAGTTATAATACTTGTAGTGTTTTACTCCCCGAGTATCTAGTAGCTTAATTATCGATCATTTTTTACCAAAAAGTAATATCAAATCATAATTTGGATAAACAAATCTACATCGAGGGTACTCATTAACAAACTCAAAATACACATTCGAATCGGATTTCAGGATTTGTTTTCCCTTTTTTGCCCTTCTCTCATAAGTGGTCCTTCTCCCCTAAAAGACTACTTTAATTCTCATACCATGATAACTGCGGCTGCATCAGATATCCACATACTATATGTGAATTTATGTGTTTTTCAAGCATATACATACAAATTTGAAGAAACAAGGTCACAAAATGAATTAGTTGCCCGTTATTCTTGATTTAGCTTAAACCAGGAAAAAGGCATACCATATATATAATATAATTCAACTCAAGCACTCTATATATAATTATTAGCGTATAATTATATGTATATTGGGGCATTTCTGTAATTATGTTTATTTATACCCTTATTGTAATTAGCCACTCATATAAATACACATTATAAAACCCTAGTTGGGGTTGAGCCACCATAAACACTCTGTCTTATTCCATCATCTAAGAATTTCTCAAGTCATTTCAACTTAGCCTCCCCGGCATCCTTCACATATCTCCTCGAACATAAGAGACAACGAGGAACGAAACAAATCTCAGGCTTTCAATCATGGACGCAAGAGCATCTTTCTACCTCCTCCTGCCTTTCCTAGTCCTCGCAAGTAAGCACTGTTGCCATCTTTGTTCTTGTTTGGGATCCGGGGAAATTGACGTGCTCGGAGTACAATGATTTAATCTACGTACATCGATTGTATGGCTTGCGGGTATGTTTGCAGGAGGAGCCGGCGCGGCCACACTCACCTTCACCAACAAGTGCCCCTACACCGTCTGGCCTGGGACACTGACCGGTGGGGGCGGAGGGCAGCTATCCTCAACCGGTTTCGAGCTTGCCTCGGGCGCGTCCTCCACGATCAGTGGCGTCCCGGACACGTGGTCTGGCCGGGTGTGGGGCCGGACAGGCTGCGCCACCGATGCCTCCGGCAAGTTCACCTGCGCCACTGCGGACTGCGGCTCCGGCCAGGTAAGCTGCAACGGTGCCGGGGCGATCCCGCCAGCCTCCCTAGCAGAGTTCACCCTCGCGGCGGCTGGCTCCGGCAAGCAGGACTTCTACGACATCAGCCTTGTGGACGGGTTCAACCTGCCGCTCTCCGCGACCCCACAGGGGAGCGGCAGCGGGTGCAGCACCACAAGCTGCCCAGGCAATGTGAACTCCGTGTGCCCTCCAGAGCTTGCGGTGAAGGGGTCAGATGGGAGAGTCGTGGCGTGCAAGAGCGCATGCCTGGCGTTCAACCAGCCGCAGTACTGCTGTACCGGGGCGTATGGGTCGCCGCAGACGTGCCCACCGACGGACTACTCAAAGATCTTCAAGCGCCAGTGCCCTCAAGCTTACAGCTACGCTTACGACGACAAGACCAGCACTTTTACTTGTGCCGGTGGGGCTGATTTCCTCGTCACATTCTGTCCGTGATGAGGAAATTGCTTGTATGCTCGTCACATGCAAGAATTGTCACTTTCCATTAGGAGAAATAAAATCTATATGCCGAGAAAAATAATGGATTATACAAAATATCGAAGGTGATTTTGCATTTAACTACCGATATGATTTCTGGCTTGAGATTTGAGATTGTCGGAGCCTACAATGCTTTGGTAAGTGATTTATATTTGGTGGCACTGGTCCTCATGTCTATCTTCGAGACAACCATACTTGCTTCACTTACCTTCTTTCATCCTTATTCGTCGATATTAAATGAATTCGGGTACTTGATATTTTCGTATCTATTTGGGACTTAGAGAGGACGGAACCGTGTTTTGGACATGTTGATTTAGATATGTTGACTTTGGGTTTAGAAGCATAGTAGGATGGGCTTTTTGGAATTTGAATTGATAATGATATGCAGTACATTTTATGTCGCAGGGATATAAATAGGGAAAATTACCAAAAAAATTTAAGTCTATTATATTGATGCCAATTCAGTCCCAAAACTTTTTAATTTGACCAATTTAGTTCTAAACTTTTTGACGATTTATCTATATAGTCTCTATCGGCCAAAATTGACCACAATTATTGACGTCGATGTTAATTGTCCCATGTGGCGAGCTAGCACCGATGATGACAATTTTTAGAATTTTTTCTCCTTTTCTTTCTTTTTTTTTATTTTCTTTTATTTTTCCCATGTCCCTTCGCCGGTTTGGGGCCTCGCCAATGGCCAGCAGAGATCACTAGCCACAGGTGAGGGCACCGGGCCCTTGCTCAAAGCCCTTGCCACCACAAGTGAGGACTCACTAATCCTCACTAAAATTTGATGAAGACAGTAGCGCTCTTGCCGATTTGGGTTAAGCGATGTCGCAACCTAAAGTTCGGAACCTTAGGCTAACGGATTATCCTGTTAATTATTCAACTAACCTAACTCGGACTTTCCCAAGCCTATACCAAATCGCAACTTAGGTTTATTTCATGAAAAATTATCAAATTGGAGCCACATCTAATCGTTTACGGTAGATCGATTAGAAACCAATATAAAATAGCGGAAGAACTATTTTATTCCTACGAACTAAATATAATGAGTTTGGATATTTGATTACATTAATTTGAAAAAAAAAAATCAATGCCCTTTCGGTACCAAATTTTATAAAAAATCTCTTTTGATTGATTGATGCGAATTGAATGAATTCTTATGATTTTCTTTGGAAACGTGCAAATGCAAACTATACTAAATGACAAGGCAATATGCATGATAGCATGACAAATATATGCTCTAAACTATATGATATGCAAATGACAAAGTGATTTTTTTTTGTATTTTCGGATTTAATGATGGCTATGGTGAAAACATGTAATAAAACATGATAATATCCAATTTAACTTAAGAAAATGATTTCTTAAAGTCTTAACTTATATTAGATGTTATTCATGACATAAAAACGAGGTTTCGACATGTTTGACCATAGAAAAATGGACTTTATTTACATGAATTAAAATAAAGCAAGTATGAACAAGAATAAACATAAATGCCCATTATATACCTTTAATTCCGATTTTTCCGATTAATTCATTCATTCCCAAAGATTAAGGCTAGAGTAGAAATTATCCGCTACATACTCATGGATTCGAGTTAGTATACGGATATAAGGGTATAGAATAACATCATCCCTTAATACAAAGGGTAGATTACGAAATTCTATACAAATTATAACTCCCATTCCATATGATCATGGCTAGGGAAATATAATTTATTGTTCGAAGGGTCTAGGCACAAAGAGCATACATTATGGGCATGTTTGTTTATAAATGTGCATAATATATAAAATAATACAAACAAACATGACCAGACGAGAAGTAAAATCGAACCGATTAATTTAAATTTTCGAAAATTTGAGAGGGGTGGCCGAAATTGAGAAAGTGGGGTGCGCCTTTCCTCATCCAAAATTTGATTTAATTTGAGAAAATTATCTTTAAGGTTTGAAAATTTAATTTTAAATAATTTAAAAAAATTGGATAATTATCCAACTGAGTTCAAATCTTAACTCTAAACAAATAGATTCAAACAATTCACAAGAGAGCAATGGATAAGCATGCCAACCCACTCACGTGCTAGAGATAGGAAATAACTACCAGATAAATATCTCATTCAATTCACATGCTAGAGATAAGCATTCAACACATGAGTTTGTTTCTTAAAGTTGGATATTATCTAATTAAGCACAAATCCTTATCCACAATATGAGATAGCACCAAATTACCAAAGGATAGATGCAACTCAACCAAACCAAGGCAAAATATAACCACTACTTAAAAAAAACAACCTCGCATGTAGATTTCGGCCAATAGAGAGGGGTGCCAAAAATCCAATTTTTTTTCACAAAATTCCCACCTTTTCAGTTCAATTTGATCTAAATTATGAACGATCTTTCGAGAAAAGATATTTAATCAAACAAAACTTTTTAATTCTCAAAAAATTTGACTCAATTCATCCAATCTTATGGTCGAATTAACCCTATTCAGAAAAGTCATAATTTTTACGCCAAGAGGATCAATTTTCGGTATTGAGCAAAATTTGATGGAAAAGGCTTCAATCTTCCCAACTTGTATGGCAAATCAAGTATGCTCAAGACAATACAAGAATATCAATGCAAGTTTCCAAGTAAATGTGCACGATTATACAATCAAAAGCTTAAGAAAAGAATGCCTTTTTGAGCCAATTTTCCAGCGTGCGCACAAGCTGCGAATCATGCCCAAAACCACTTTTTTGTTAGCGTGATTCATCACTAATCGATCTAAACACGTAACCATAACATTAGATCTTCAAATATAGAGAAAACAAAGGCTAATCAACCTCATACCAGAGCCAAACAGCAGCTGTTTTGTGACGAGGTGAAGCTGCACAGCGGGGGGTCTTTGGCCAGTGAGCTAGGATGGGTGGCGGCTTCAACGGAGCCTTGAACGGCGGGCTGTAGTGGCAGCCTCAGAGCTGCATGGCGGAGGAACAAGGATGCTGGGGGTGTTGCATGATGCACAGAGGAGCAGCGGCAGTGGTTGGAGCAAGAAAGAGTGGCGGACTATGGAGGCTCGTCCGGATGGGGTCTCGAGATCGGGGAGGCCTGTCTCGACCAGATGGGGAGACAATCAAACTCCTTAGTGAAGGGTTCTATCGAAAATCGATACAGAACGATCGCACAGATAACAGAAGAAAAATAGACGACACGCGATTTTACCCGAGTTCACCCCTGGAATAGGGTTACGTCCTGCAAAGAGATTTCATTATGACGATAGGTTTACAGCCACATAATTCGTTACAATGATCAGCAAAATGAGTAAATATATATATATGCCATAAAACGGGCCATAAACTTAAACTTATCCGAAACCCCTTTAATCCCTCAACAAATGGGCTAACTTAAACAAAAACCCAAACCCTATTGAGGGACACCGTATCGGGGGCGACCTCCTCATTCCGTGTGCGGGGGTCACATGTCGTCGGATCATACTTCGGTTTCCCTAAACTTAGGTAGGCGTGCCCGGTGTGAGAAACAAGGGTCTCCGAAATATTCACCAACTCCAACACTTAGATCACCTTGAATGTATGCTAATTTTCCAGCTCCTTGATGTGCCAAAAATTATAGTAATGACCGAATCCTTTGACGTTGAGGAAGGCTTGCTTAAATAGACTTCAACTCACCAATCCTAGTAGGACTAGGAGTTGTTGTGAGCCCTTAGATCAAGAATCCTTAGCTAGGATGGGATTTAATATGAGCCATTAGATTAGAGTCCTAGTCCCTTAAATCTCTCATTAAGATAGGACTTCTCAACAAATAGGACTCTTGAACCAATTTGAACTTCAAAGAGTCCAATTCCCTCTAGGAGTCTATCAAATTTTCGGCCAAATGATGATGGTGATGATGATAGCCAAATTTCACACTCCCTCGTAGGCCCGTGGTGATATCTCGGGTCTCAATTAGATAGTAATTAATTAAATGGGTAATTAACTAAGGGCCTCACTTAATTATATAACCAAAATGGGCTAATTTGAATTTGAATTTTAAGTCCAAACCCATCATGAAATTCGGCACCCTCATGGTCTAGCCTTGGCCGAAAATTATAACTAAATTGTGGGCTTGTCACAAATTTTGGAGCTCAATTAATGCTTCTCTTGAATAATGGACAGTTAATTAAAAGCCTTAATTATTGAATTAAGCTTGAATGGACTGAATTGAACTCAAAAAAGGTCTAATCTGCTTGAGAAAATTCGGCACTATCCCGTGACTTTAAAAAAAATCTCGAGACTAAGGCTAGTCCAAACGCCTGTCAAATTAAGCTCAAATGCTTCATCTCCGGCCCGAATGCATTACGACGAAAAATTAAATATGCAATACATGAGAAATTAATTTTTTTGTGAAAATTACGACTAATTCTCATTTTATGCTTAAATGAATGATTTACTAAAATCAAAATTTAGGTCTCGATAGGCGAGGGCATTGCGACACTCTGGGATTTGGATGAGGGCCATAATGCCCTCGTTTGTGACAACGGAGGGAAATAAGAAAAAAAGAATAAAAAAATGAAAGAAAAGAAAATGAAAAATAGAAAGAAAAACTTAGATAAATTTTAAAAAATTACAAAAAAGTATTTGCGTTAGCGCTTCTCATGGCACGATAGTACATACATTAGCAATTTCCGGATAAAACTAGCTGGAATGACTACATTTGTAAATCGTTAAAATATTTAGGATTAAATTTGATAAATTGAAAGGTTTAGAACTGAATTGAAATCTATACAATGTGTTTACGACTTTTTTGGTAATTACCCGAGTACAAACAGGTTATTCGATAGCTTGTTTTATTTGATTTTATTTTAGCTTAAGCGAATGTAATAGCCTGTCGAAACATAAATCATCATATGGATATCTAAATCTATGTGTCAACATTCATATTTTAATGAAGTCTTAAATGTTTTGAATTTAACAAAAAATGTTCAAAATGCATGAGTAAAGAGTAAAAGGCAATGCAATAGATAGATCTGTCTTTTTATAATTTCCATGTACAACCAATAAGATTATGATCCTATCAATTTAAGGGACAATTGGACATATTCAACCAACTTCCTCTGTAGCGCGACCCTAAAAATATAAGTTCGTAAAGGAGAGAAATTGGAAAAAGCAAATTGAAAGTATAAAATAAAAACCGAAAATTCGTCCCAAAAGCCTATAAGGCTAGAGGTCTTCACTTCCCTAGGTCGGACCGAGCTACGGTGACCCAAGTCACAGATCATCTCAGGAGTGCTCACCAATATGAACTAGTTTCTTGCATCGATTGACGAACCCAAAATGAGTCCAAACTCTCTTATCCTCCTGCACAACAGTAAAATGTGATTTCAGAATTTTTAATTTGGGTTTCATAACGTGAATTTCTCGTTGAATCTTGTGGAGCATCCAATATGATCTATTGATCATCTTCGGCCATGTCTACATGAACAAGTCCAGCAGATGATTTTCAGAGCCGTGGCAGCTCAAGTGACGCATGAAAAACTATACTGAACTGGGTGATAAATGATCATGGTCGCTTCTTGTGATCAGAGTCGGAGACCCGATTCGTACCCTCGAGTAAGCTAATTACATCCTTATGAGCGCTTCTTGATGTTTACTTCATAATCACACTGAATTTTTAGGGATGAAGTTGTTGAGTTGAAGTCGTGATCCGGATAAATAAGTTCTCCGAATCTATTCTCAGCTATGGCTCTCAAGAGTCTCACGTTGTGTTGGACATGATCCAGAGCATCTCTCCCTTGAATTGTAGTGATTCAGTTAGATTCGATTCAAGGATTGTAACATTGTCTGACTACGAACTAGTAAAATTTGCCAATATAACAGTCGTTTCGCCTGCAATGAGCAGAGGTGGGAGCGGGAAAATTTTGAAGTTGGGACAGGCATTTGGACATTTCCGAGTTGCTACTCAAGATATGGGTACGCAGCTGTTTTTCTCGATCAAATTGAATGAGGAAACTTGTAGGAAAAGCTCTGTTTTGTTGACTATCAGATACATATGATCGTGGAAGAAGTAATGGAATATGGTGGGATCATAACGTGCGAGCCGGGGACGTTCAGGGAAGGAACTGCGGTTTTGGCTTTCGAAGAGGATTTTGGCTGTCACATCTTCAAGCTCCTGCAGAGAGAGCCTGCGCCCGAACCACTTTGCCAAGTAATGCTTCACGTGACTGATCCGGACCATGCAATCAGCTTCCACAAGACGGTCAAAGTTCATTACCAATCGTCAGCAATTTTAGACAAGATACCGACATGAAGAACTCAAAATTAGAAGGGTTATTATTAGCTGAAGAGTTCACACACTGGAAGAAGAAGACACAGCTTCATGATAATTCAAAGGGCAGCCACTGCCAATCTCCATTGTAATTATGGGGGGTCTGTTGATTGTGCTTTTTAAATCTACCTTGCAATCGATTTTCCCATGTCAAAGCTTGAGGATTTTTGAAGTGGGAATCCACCCAATTTCAGTTCCATCTTGACTGATGTACGGGGCAAGATTGCTAACAGGGCCACGATTGCTAACAGACCTCCTGAGTATGGGGCAACAATGGGCCTTCTTCCCTGTGGATCATCTTACATTGCAGCACCTGAGGGTAATAGGACAAAAAGATGAAACGGTGAACCGATTTTATATGGATTTATCTTACAAATTTGGCGTCGCTTCCTGTGGAAGATAAACCTGTCTTGCGATGTAATTTTTGTTTTGTTTTAGGTGTCGAGCTAGGGGCACATTTGCCTGCAAACAAAGGTGCTTGTCCACCATACTGAGGTAATTTTCCTTTCCTTCCGTTGAGCAGAAGTGATCTCTAGAGGTGCGGATGTACCCATCTGCTTACTTTTTTTATCTTCTAGCCTCAAGGAAAGAGCCACTTTGAGGTTCTCCATGAATTGAGGCATGTAACGAAACCAACATGAAGAAGTTTCGGGAGTTACGAAGGAAAGTTCGACGTACTCCGCGTTAATCATTTGCTCTTCATCAAGGCCTCATGACCGAGTTGCTTTCAAAGATATGAAGGCTGATTGGCATGCTTGTCTTGACAACAAAGTCAGCCTCAAGGTAATTGCTCACTGAAATTTGCTTGGGAATTCTTGGATGATTATACTTTTCTACCATTTCTGGGCTTTTTTTAGCTTAATAGGTTCCTTTGATGACAACTCTCCTTGTGTGGAGGTGTTTCTTACGTGCTTAACTTTAAGTTTGTTTAGCTTTATAGAGTTTTTGTATTCTGGAAGCTAGTTGATTGCCTCCAAATGCAGATTCTATAGGGGTGATTTGCCTCCAATTGTGGTATCACAACGTTGATTCGGTTGACTTCTGCATTTTTCTTTTTGGTGTAAATATGTGAGTATCATTAATCAGATGAGGCAAAAAAGTTCAGGAGAGTCCCATAGCTTACAAAGAGACTAATTGTGCAAGAATATGGAGGAAAGAAGCCTCCATGTAATAGCTAGTACAACATATGTCTAGGAAAGCCTACAATTCTGGTAGAGTGACACCATACTCTTAAAACCTACGAATCTTAGCCACAAAAGATGAGCGTCAATTGACTAGTTTTGAAACCGTCTATTGTTCCTATTGGTTTTAATTGCGCCCACAAAAAGCAATAATTGAAATTGCTTTTATTATATGGTATCGATTACCATATAAAGGAAGACCAAAATAGGCAAGCCTTGGTTGATCGCAATTATGGAGATTTGGGTCTCATTGCACAATATTATTCTCTCTTTAGAACATATGACATTCAATAGAACCAGAAAACACTCTCCAAAAGCTTTCAATGACAATTCTCTTGAAAAACAAGCGATGGTCGAATCCAAATTTGTTCTCATTTGCTTCTTAGGGCTCTTAATCCGTGGTTATTGAGGTATGTTCATTCTATGTGATATACTTCTCCGATCAATAATTCAAGTTGATTCTAGGGCATGTCAATTTCATGTAATCAGCTGTTATGTTATTGGGATTGGTTCCTTTCATTAGTCTTAGAGCCGTATATCTTGTTTCCCGATGTTTAACTATGATTATTATCGAATTTTAACACTAAAAATTCATTTTCGAGCGTACTGTTCACGGTTCGCTCATGATTTTATATGCAATAAATTTGATTTTCACTAGGTGACGCGGGGAGGGGCTCGACAAGACGAGAAATTTAAGTGGTCGGTCGTCACTAGGTGACGCGGGGAGAGCCTGCACGTGCCACACAAGCCACGGGGGTTCCGGTCCCTTGAGGCCGTGGAGAAACGTCGTCTTTTCATGAAGTTTTGTTTGGTGAAAATTGCTTTTGAGTATACCATCAGACTCGTATCAATAAGATGAGAATTTTGGGGGGTAGATCGTCATAGACGGCCATCGGACGGCGCCACACGCTTCGCCATGCCCCATAGGGGTCCGGTGCGCATGGGGTTCACTTGTCACGTGCGGTGCACAAGCTGCAACCAACGCTTACCGCATAGTTGATGTGACACCCTAGTCCCACATGGCTTAGAGAGTAGATCTTGGGATGCTTTATATGGCCTTGAACCTTCTTAGACTTGGAAGCGTGTTTTAAAGCGATTGATCCCTAAATTTTTTGAAAAGCGGACAATATCTTGCTAAAGAATTAGCAATTTGGTCCGTAAGCTTCTAAAGTTATAATTTTTTCCCTAGAAAATGCATTGGACCCAAATTGGAATTAGGGCGCTATTTTTGTAAAAATGCAGTGAGGGCAAAGCGCCAATATCTTGAAATTCGGGAGTATGTAACACCCTAGTCCCACATGGCTTAGAGAGTAGATCTTGGGATGCTTTATATGGCCTTGAACCTTCTTAGACTTGCAAAAGAGCTTAAAGCCGAAATGAGTGTGTACAACGTGACAATATCTTGTAAAGTATAGTAGTGGAGGTGGATCGGCACCGCCATTGAGCTGACATCGCTCTTACGTCAACGATTTGAGTTTCGACCAAAACGTACAGAATTTTCTCTTTTTGACCTAGATTTTGGTCCGACTCGAGTTTGCCTAACCGGATTCCCATTTTTTTAAATTGTAATTGGATCCCTAAATTTTTTGAAAATTGCAATTTGGTCCTTGAACTTTCTAAAAATTACAATTTGATCCATAAACTTTCTAAAAATTATAATTTTTTCCCTAAATTTTCTAAAAATTGCAATTTGGACCTTTTTTTAAAAATTGCAATTAGGTCGCTAATTTTTCTAAAAATTGCATTTGGCCGTTATATTCCCAATATCTTGTAAATTCTCATTGCCGTTGATAGTTGCATCATGGATTATGGGTAATCCTCTTTTATGGTACGATAGTGATTCGCTCCCCACGTTTCGAGAGCAAGAGCTCAAAAAGGCAAAACTTGAGGAGTTACAACGTGAAATGAAAGCTGTAATATGGGGTGGATGCACCCATTGGCTGAGCATGTTTTTAGATTCAACGAGAAATTACAGAATTTTATATGGGCAGGTGATTGAAGGAAAGGGAACGAGTTTGAGAAGATTGTTGCCTTCAACAATAGTCTACCTGGAAGTTCATTGTTCACTTTTATTCATGTATGTTCGAGTGGGGAGTTCGATAAGTTTATGTAACTTTTAAATGAACTCAATTTATATAAATGATTATGTTAATAGTAATTTCAAATTGGGTTCTTTGGATGATGATTGGAAATGTAGTGAACTTTCAAATCATAAGGCATTTTGCAAAACTATTCGTTAACATAATTAGTTAGTATAAATCTTTATACATGAATTTTAGGCATTAAAAGATTTGTGCTAAAAAGTGTCTAAAGAACTTTGTGTTCTTACATAATGTCATCAAGTGGCACTAGAAACCTTGAACCAAGTTATGGATGAGCCTAAAGAGGGTAATAGTGTACGGCATCGGAGAGATAGAGATGCTTTTACTGCTTGGAAAAGAAAGAAATCTCTTGCTTGCATCACATTGCTAAGCAATATGGAGAACGACATAATGAGAGAGTTTATGCGGTTTGCAATGCCAAGGATATATGGGATGCATTGAAGGCCATGTTTGGTGAAACATCGATGACTAAACTAAAAATGCTCACTATAAGGTTCGACTCATATATGATGCCTCATGGCCAAAATATGAAGCTATATCCGAGGTCGATGTCGAATATGATATGTGAACTGTCTAATCTTGGACACATATTAACCGACGAGCAGCAGTGCAAGTGGTCATATGCTCTTTTGCCTCATAGCTGGGAGCATATGAAAATCTACTTAACTCACAATGATAACATCAAAACCTTAAAGGATGCAATGCATCATCTTGAGCTAGAAGAGGACCTTCACCTGGCAGCTAAACCACAACGATATTTATTATGCTACTTCCAGCTCACATGGAGCCGTGGGCTCGAAGTGCAAGCATTCGGGTGGTTTTAGGAAGTCGAAGGGCAAAGGAATATAGCCTTCAAGGAAGAAACCAAAAACCAACCAACCGAAGAAAGGAAAGCGTCCTTTCAAAAAGAGCATTTCAACGGTGAAGTGTTTTAACTATAGTAACAAAGGGCACTTTGCTCGTGGATCGTGTTGAGTGAAGAAAGTAGAAACCCTTGATATATTGAGAGTGTTTCTTATGTTTCTAGTCTAGTCTTTTTAACTGAATCTTATCATTTATGGATCGTAGACTTAGATGCCACAGACCATGTAGCGAAGGATTAAGGAACCTTCATGAAATTTTGATGAGTTCCACATAGAGCAAAATGGATATATGTAGGAAACAACTCCAAAGCGGAGATAAAAGGCATTTGTACTTGCCAATTGATTTTGCGCCGTGGTCGCACCTTGTTCTTACATGACGTGTTGTATGCTCTAGAAATTCATTGAAATTTGATTTCAATGTTGGTGTTGGTTAAGCATGGTTTTATAGTTTGAATTTCCATAATAATGGTGTTCATTTATTTTTGGGAACAACTTTATATGGTTATGGTTATTTTATGTATGGTTTTATCGTTTTGGATGTTAATAATAGTAGTGTTAATATCAGTTATTCCCTATTTACATCTTCCGATTCTAATGATAATGATATGAATGTGTGGCATGCTAGACTGCGTTCATATTGGCCAACAATAAATGAATAGATTTTCCAAAGAGAGCATGTTATGCTATATTCAAAAAACGATTTACCTATCTCGTGAGCATTGGCTAGCTGGAAAAATGACACGAAAACCCTTTGAAAAAGGGACTAGAATCGAATTTCTGTTGCAATTAATCCATTCTAACATCTATGGTCCTATGAATGTGAGAGTAAGGCATGGGGTTGTATACTTCATCACGTTTATAGACAATTACACTCGATTCGGTCATGTTGATTTAATTTCTCATAAATCAAAGGCATTATGTTGCTTCAAGAAATTTATGAGCTTGGTAGAAAATGAATTGGACAAGAAAATAAAAGCTTTAAGATCCGATCGAGGTAGAGAGTGTTTATCCGATGAGTTCGGAAATCTATGTGATGAAAAGGGAATAGACAGACAGTTGACTATTCCAAAGAACTCTTCAACAAAACGGTCTTACGAAGAGAAGAAACATAACTCTATTGGTTAAGTTTATGATGGCATAAGCTAATCCGCCAATCACCTTTTGGGGTAATGCTTTGTCAATTGCTATTTATATACTTAACCAAGTTCCTTCTAAATCGGTTACCTCCACTCCATATGAATTATTGACGGGTCAAAACCCGATTTAAGTTCCTTGAAACCTTGGGTAAGTGCGGCCTATACTCACGAGTCAGCCCATAAGTATGGGAAATTGGATCGTATAGGCAAGAAGAGCATCTTCATAAGATACTCGAAACACTCAAAATGATATGTGTTTATAAGTGAGCAGGAAAGTGGGAATGTAATTGAATTCGAATAACGAGATGTCACATTCTTGGAGAATGAATTTTCTAAAAAGGACGAAATAGGTGAAATTTTTCCCTATTTGAAATCTTGGATTGTGATAATGATATTGTGGGAGCATTTCATGCAAGTGGGAGCAATATGAGAAGTGGGGAATATGTTTCAAACTAGCCTCAATTGCAATCACTTGATGTGATAATGCCGTCGTTATCATATCCGAGTGGGAGCATAATGGAGAATGAGGCACCTAACGTATAATGTTCTTCACGGTGATCAAATTGCAAAAGCACTCCCCGTAGACACTTGAGATTTAAGGGGAAGCTTTCATGGCTTCTTCACAAAATAGGGATGAGCCAAGGAATATAATTGAGGCTCTATCTTGCCCCAATAAAGAAAAAATGGATACAAGCAAATGAGAGAAGAGATGGAGTCATTGAAATCAAATCAAGTTTGAGAATTCGTTGATCTTCCGAAAGAACGCGAGCCATCGAGAACAAGTGGGTTCTCAAAATAAAACAAAAGGTTAATGGCTTAATTGAAAAATCTAAGGCTTGCCTCGTGGCAAAAGGATATAATCAACAAGAAGGAATTAATTATGAGGAAACTTTTCTCCCGTGGTAAAATTTACCTCAATTCACCTTATTTTGGTAATAGTGGCAAGTATGGATCTTGAATTACATAAAATGAATGTAAAGACTGCTTTCTCAATGGAGAATCGAGAAGAAGAATTATTTATGCAATAACCCATTGGGTTTGTTACGTAGTCGACTTCTAATATCGATATATGGCCTTAAGCAATCTTCGAGACAATGATATATATGTTTTCATAATGCCATAGTAGCACATATTCTGTAATGATTGATAAGGATCATTGCATATATATAAAAAATCCAAAGATCATTTTGTGATCATATCATTATATATGGATAATATCTTGATTGCCGAAAGCAATATGGAGTTTGGTCAAACAGTAAAAATTGGTTATCATCCAATTTTGAAATGAAAGATATAGGTGAAGCTTTGTATATTCTTGGAGTAAATATTTCAAGAGATCATTCAAAAAGGTTGTTGTCACTCTCGTAAAAAACGTATGTAAATAAAGTCCTTGAACGTTTTCGTATGCAAGATTGTGAACCCATTGATACTACTATTGCAAAAGGTGAAAGTTTAAGCCGCAGATTGTGTCATAAGCTCCACAAGAACATGAATGAATGGAAAATGTTTCATATGCTAGTGCTTTTGAGAGCTTAATGTACACTATAATGTGTACAAGACTTGACATATGTCATGCTATTAAAATGGTGAGTAGATACCAATCCAATCCGAGTCCAACACAATGGATTGCCGTTAAAAGGATTCTCGAGTATCTGAAGGGTACCGCACATTATTCATTGACTTACCAAGGAAGAGATATGCGCCTTGAGGGTTATATTGAAGCTATTGGGGAGGAGATTTAAATGAAAAGAAATCTATCTCTAGGTTACTATTCTTACCGTGCAATAAAGCAATATCTTGGAGTAGTAAGAAACAAATATGTATAACATTATCGATAATGAAAGCCAAGTTCATGGCTTTGTCAATAGCAATACAAAAGGGTGTTTGGCTTAAGAGGTTTTTGGATCATTTAGGTGTTGCTGAGGATGCTACTAGTCTTTTATTGGTTAATTATGATAGCTAATCAACAATAGCTTACACTAAGGATCTCTAAATTTCATTGCAAGACCAAACATATAGATACAAAGTATAATCTTGTGAAAGACATTGATGCACGAAAGGTTGTGAACGTCTGGTATATATCTACATATAGTATGATAGAAGATCTTATGACTAAACCGATTCCTAGAGATATCTTTCTTGGTCATGTAAAATCTTTAGGATTGCGTAGAAGTTGAAGCACTTGATATTTGTATTTCCCAAAATTCATAGTCAATCGTACTTATTATCATTATTGATGACTATGAGTTTATTTAACATTTATGCATATTAATGCTTAGTGCATTATATTGAGAAAGTATATCGAAAGATAAGAGATTAGCCCACTCACATGGGTAATCGCATCTATTTGCTATGTGATAAATAGAGATGACACAATTTCAAACTTATTATCTAGGTGATAATTGGTAGCTCAAGCTTGAAATTTTGATGTCGCCTTAACGAAGTGTTAAGATGATGTCATAATAAGTTATGCCCAAAAGTGAAGTAACCCATGTACTTCGGTTTATCTGTCTTTGATACCATATGTGAGTTTTGATAGATTCTTTGAAAAGAGTAGATTTGTGAATTCAAGTTAGAGATTGGGAATGTCTTAACTATCCTCCGTATAGTGTTGAATGTAGAAACATACGCTTTATAGGAAAGGAGAGAATACCGTAATATATATATCACGTTACGTATGCATGAGATGACCAAGAAGAGTTAGCAAAAATACTTGATATCAATTCTACAGCCGTGTAAGACTCTTGAGGATATGAGTTCCTCGTTTAGTGCTCTCATGACTTTGACTTTTTCTTGAAATTTTGATTCATTGTTTGCTATCCTAGAATGTTGCTAATGATCATCGATGATTTGATCTAGTGGAATATTTTTGGAAAGAAAATTGAGTTGAAATGGAGAAATTTTAAGGAAAGAGGAAGATTAATTCGTTATTGATGCCACATTATAATTTTGTATTCACAAGTGACCAATTATGATAATACTTAATCATAATTGTGAATACAATGTATATCGAACTTTGAGGAGATCATGAGAATAAATATGACTAATTGATCTAGGATACCACATACTTGGATTTACTCTAAATTAAAATGCCCAATGTAAGCCGCTACTTGCTCTTAGAGTATGCTAGTTGCACAGATTATTTGCCCATTGAACTTTACAATGAGAAGAGAGATAGAGATTTTAGCTCTTTACGGGAAGTGGGAGATGTTGGTTTTAATTGCACCCATAAAGAGCAATAATTGAAATTGCTTTTATTATATGGTAGCCGATTTATTCTCATCCGCTTTTTTATGCTCTTAATCGTAGCTATTGAGATATGTTCGCTCTACATGATATACTTCTCCGATCAATAATTCAATATAATTTTAGGGCATGATAATTCCGTGTAATCCGCTATTATTTTATTGGGTTTGGTTCCTTTCGGTTCGCTTCATCCAAATGCAATAGATAGTCTCTAAGGAAGACAACTTGAGGAGCATTGCCTCCAAGCTTTTTCTCTTGGTGGCCCGATCATCCATTGAAGTTCGAGAGCCATCAAAGAATGGAAGACGCGGGTGTAATCCATGTGAATAGAAGAAGAAGGAAGTTGAGTTGATACGCATAGTTTTGAAGCAATTAACGGTTACTTAGATGCCGAAGAACCTCCCAAAACTCGGCTTGAAGAAACTTAGAGGGTAGGAGATGCGGGCACGATTCACCGAACAACAGGAGTAACCCGATCCGTAGGATTGAACGGGTCGGCGTTATGTAAAAGCTTCTTATATGACTCAACTAACCGCATGGAGACTTTGTCAAGCGAGAATGTGGGAAATGGTCGACGTGACAGCCTATCGACATGCCAAAAACTACAACCGTCGCAAGACAGTTACCTACTTAGCCACTACAAATACCACTAGGCATCCACAAGAACCCCCCCCCCATCAAATCAATAAAATTTATCTTTACTTATAGCACCGCACTTTACTTTTATTAATTGTAGCTTTCATATTCAATCGTCGTGTTAAGCTCCAATGTTAATCTTTATCTTAGGTTCCGCACCATCGAGTCAAACTACGGTGTAGTATCAAGTTGTATTCGAGCTCTATTGTCGTCAAACTCGTTATAGCTTTGGATGCGTTTGGTTCGCTATGTTTAGGTAGGAATTGTGCTTGTTAAATCATTTCATTGAGTCAAACTCCGGTTTGATCTTAGTTTGTATAGTTTCTTCCAAATTCATGTATATCGATTTCTTTGGAATTGCACCTACAAAGCCTTTCGCCTAGTCAAATTCCAGTTGGATTTAAGTTTGCGTGATGATATTGGAATCTTTGCATATTTCACCCGTTGATCTTCTAACTATCTGGACCTCTCTCTGTCCGGAATCGCCACAACAACCATTACCACATTTAAAAATCGAAGAACAAATCTTGGTGAAGGATATTTTGTTGTAGAGAAACTCCGGCGAAATGCTAACGAGAAGATTTAGAGCTTGACTATCATACATAAGATCTAGCATTACATACGTAACATTCGGAATGCGTGGTTGTCACAACCTAAAATTTGAAAATTCTAGGTTAATGGATTATTATGTTTATTATTCGATTAACCTAATTCGGACTCTCCTAAGCCCTACCAAATTGTAACTTAATGTTCAATGAGATTAATATGCGATATATGTTAAATTTAGAGTCGCCACTAATTGCTTATTGGTAGGCTGATTAGAAACCTATGTAAGTTAGCGGGAGAATTAAATTACTTCTATGAACTAGAGATTAAAATTCCGAGGACTTGATTATATTGATTTTTCAATTAATGCCATTTCGATACCATTTTATTTGATAAAAAATTTGTCAAATAATTTTGATTAAATTTTAACTTAAGTCACTAACAAAGGTGATCAAACGGGTGCATAATCAATTAAATAACAATTAGTATTCAATGGTTTGAAAAGAGCATGC
This sequence comes from Rhodamnia rubescens, assembly GCA_021437795.1. Taxonomy (NCBI): domain Eukaryota; kingdom Viridiplantae; phylum Streptophyta; class Magnoliopsida; order Myrtales; family Myrtaceae; genus Rhodamnia; species Rhodamnia rubescens. The sequence goes on along the minus strand of JAILYA010000115.1, from coordinate 490,163 downwards.
GCCAGACAATCATTCTTTGTTTGATTTTTTTATTTATGAAATAATGAAGGACTAAACTATATGCTACGCATGAACTTATTCTAAATGCAATTTATATAATATGGCAAAGGGAATTTTTTTATTTTCTGATTAATTCACAAACCTATGTAAAACTTTGCCAAAATACAATAAAGTATTTTTGACATGAATTACCATTTTAGAGATGTAATTTTAAAGGACAATGTAATCTAATCTGAATATTTACAAGATAGATCAAACGTACAATTATCCACATGATTTAAATTAGATGCAATTTTTATCTTGACATGCAATTAATGAATGCAAATATTTTAGAATTTTCGAAATTTACGTCATGCGACGAATATATTTCAAAAATAGGTATGCCATCAATTCAAATCAAAACAAGAAAGTGGATATATGCCAATCAATTTTTGAAATGTTTTGCAATTTAAATCGAGTTTTAATATGTAACCTTACAGATTAACTTTTGAATTATGAATGATGAATTAATTATTTTTGTACGAATTAGAGTTAATTCTTGATTTTTTTTATGCAAAATAAATGATTGAAAAGGTTAATCAACATTTGGATGCTAACAGCAGTATAATTTTTCCTTTTTTCTTGTCTCATTTTTGTCATAGAATGTAGTTACGATCAACTTCACCCCATCTCTTGATTTTATCAAAAGCTTGCAATCAATGAAGAACCACATGCTATGGATCGACACTCGAGAACATTGGGGGTTATGTCAGATCAGCAATGCAAATTAACTTTGCTTCCCCATTTCTGACAAAGTTTCCAAACCTCCAACCTGGTTGAGCTTTTGAGAACCGGTGAATGCAAACTTGTCACTAAAACTAAATGTGACACTCTGAAAATTTGGCAATTGTTAATAGTGAAATCTAGTCTACGGAATAACTATGAATTTTAGTTTGATGCTCAAGATCGGGTATTAAAGGATTAGAAATCGAAAATTGGGAATTTCCCGGAACGTTGTTCGAATTGGATTAAATTCCAATTAAGTGAGTAATTGCGCCCTAGAATTAGAAATTTATATTAAGCCCCGTTCGGGCCAAATAGACTCGAGTTCGGATTAAATTACCCTCCGTCGGGTTTCCGGACGCCCGAATTACCCTAGGATGTGATTTTATCAAGATACCGCCGGTCAATTTGTGAAATTACAAAAATGCCCTAGGGCTTTATGAACGAATGGACGAGATCATTAATCTAGTGGGCCCCATCTTATCACCTCAGCCCCTTGGTAAAAAATTTCAAATTTCTCTTCTCTCTCTCTCTCTCTCTAACTGCACACGTTACCCCCCCAACAGACTTTCACCATCACCTTTTCTTCCTCTTCATTATCCGGCCATAACTTCGCCACCCAAGCTACCACGACAAATCACAACCATCACGTAACCCCACCGTCACGATCGGACCGCCGCGGAGTCGCTGAAAAGCCGACCGGAAGAAGTCTCCGCTACCCCCCCTGCTTTCCGCCGAACTATAGCCGAGAGCTGGTGCAGCTTGTTCCGAAGCCGCTATTGCCCCCACGACCGTCACCTTGACCACTAGCCACCTCCTTTGACCTTCCCCAACGGTGTTCCTCCGCCCGCACACAAGAAGCTAGAATGGCCCCAAACCTCGGTTTTGCTCCTTTTTGGTTTCTATGGTACCCGCACTTAGCCGCCAACTACCGTCAACACCTTCCTCCGCCTAACTCCAACCACCATATATTCCTCGATACCCCTCGACCATCGCCACTAACCTCACGAAGACCCGACGCCATTAAAGTCCCGAAAAGCCTAGAACCACCTCTCCTACCCTCGGTTCCCTTGTTTTCCACCCGCCGCAGCTCACATTAGCCGTTGTCGCGCCTACTCGGCCATCATGAGCCACAACCGACCACCATCACCTTTCTCCGACCACCTCCACACAACCACCGTCGACCCGAGCTGAGCACCACCTATGGACCCCCAAAATAGCCACGACCACTATTCCCCGGCCAGTTGCTTTTAGGTCAAGTTTTGTTGGGCCCAATTCTATGGGCCCCCAAGTTAGGCGAGCCCCAATCTGTTTGGACATGAAGTTGGGCCTTATATTAGGCTTGTGGACCCATTTAGCCGAAAGTTGGGTCCGTAGTTCGAGGATTTTGGTTTGCAATCCGTTCGAGCCCAAAGTTCGCGCCGAGGATTTTTCGAGAATCGTCGTTGGTCTAACCTCACTCAACTAACGGTTAGTCGACCTCTAATCCTTGGTTAGGTCATTAATTATGTTCGAGTTGATTTAATTAGATTATTAGGATGTTTAGGTAGATTAATTAGGATCGGGATAGGTTAGAGATTCGATACAGAGTTAAAATGACCTTAATTATCTAAGTTAGCTCAAACGTGATTTATTTGGAATTAAATTAGTTGATTGAGCGGATGATTTTGCTCGACCGTGGGTGAATGGTAGGTTAGAAAGCGAACGTACGATCGAGTGGATAAATGAATTAAATTATATACAATTGAATTGATTATTCACCGTTGAGTTGTTATTTGTGCTCAATTTGTGGTTAATATAGATTATTTGACTGATCGCCTTGATGAATAACCGATTGAATTAATTGAATGTTTGAGGGACACCACCCCTAGTATAGGTACAAAGTCCGTGAATAATATGCATGTTTGGGTGATTCTATGTGAGCATGAGTTGTGTGGATTGCATAACAAAAATTGTGGATGATTTGAGCGTGTTAGTATAGCAATCGACTAAACGCAAAGATAAAATGAATTGATTGTTGATTGCGCTTGAATGGTCATACGACGAAACATTCCCGACAATGTCGTATCGTGTCCACCGAATCCCACCACTTGTCGAGATGCATGCCTTTCCGTGTCGTCGGATTGAGCCGATAGCGGTCGCAGCTTGCGATGGACCGAAGCCCTTTGGGGATTCCCGGTAGTTCCGTGCCGTGTCGATCCGAATCACACGAACTATCGATGTCATGGTCAAAAGTAAGGGATTAAGCCTGGTCCCGCTAATAGACACGCTTCGTAGTGTAAAATCACATTAGTCGTGTGTAATTGGGCCGATGGCCGTTAATAATTGGACCCCGTGTAATATCCCGTGTACGTGATCGATATGATGACCATTGACGCTTTGTTTGACATATTGAGTAGACTACTACATACCATGTGATTTCAGCAAGTGAGCTACATGTGATTGAGATAGTTGTGTTTGATTTGTGGTTGATCGATCGACTCTCCGGATGAATCAACCCCTAGCCGGGCTTAGGCGTTGACTCATAGAGATTTTTATCTCACCCCGTGTCCACCATTTTAGGTCCCTAGTGATGCAACACCCATCGGTTCCGGGTCCCGATCGACCAGTCCCACAATATCGTGTATCGTCCGAACCGGGTACAAATAGGACATGGGAACTTCACATCACCACGATCCGGGTGGATGAAGGCTTGCCACATTTGGTGGCCCATGTCTTCAAAGCCCGATTTTTGGATGATGCGGTGGAAACTTGGGGCCCACTCCGTGGACTCGATAGACCACCCGACTCAGTCCCACTTGTTCCGTCCAGGGTTTCGATGGAACTCGATAAGCCGGATGGTGAGATCATAGACCCCGAGCATGACTCGACCTTGACCCCGACCCGATTGAAGAAGATATCATTGAGCCGTCATCGAGCATTCGTTGGCCTCTAACTGCGACCATTCGCTTTGACATCGAGGGTTCGTAGGTTTTTTGATAGGTACCGACATGGATTTTTGGGAGTAGATGCGATTTAACCCTACCCCAACTCGATACCCTTTTGTTGGTCTTAGAAAGCCGCCCCAAAGAATGGGGTTGTATTTGACTATAGCTCCGTAGGGTTAATAATCATCCCTTTTGATATAGTATTGACAACTATCTTTGTACATGAATGATGTTGCTAATCTTACTTCTATCCCCGTGATTGGGAGAGTTCGCGTTTACGTGTGCGCGTAATAGTGTTGCGGCTACAATGTACCTAGGACGTTGTCTTTTATGACCGAGGCGTTTTGGTAGGAATGCCGCGTACTCAAAAGTTAGGGCACACTAAAGATCACGAGAAATGGTCACATAAAGGTGCTTGGACTGTCCATAACTTATTAAACCTTGCTAAAGGCCAATTCCAGTAGTTATTTGAATCATCTGGATTTGTTGCTTTACTTCCCCGGGAGTTGACTCGTATATCCAATAGTACAGAAGGTACCCATATTCCCAATAATATATTTACAATATATTTTATCTAGCAATATCACCTAAAGAGGGTAAATAGGTGATTCTTATCAATTTTGAATTTTAATGCGGAATTTGAACAAGTTTAAAACTCAAACTGAATAAGTTCAAGTAACAAGACGTGCAGAAATCTAAACACAGTAAAGAGAGTTTAGAGTAAGAGAGAATTGCACGCAAAGTTTATAGTGGTTTGACTTTAGCAAGCCCACGTCCACTCTCCTACGCTAACGGCCGATTGGATGGATTTCACAATATGAATCTTTGAAAGGTTACAAGAAATGTCACACTTTATCATTCTTACAAAACCTCTCAAAGATAAAATGTATAGCTCTCGAGAACAGGTATGTGAATTTGAACAACTCAAGTACTTTGATATTATATGTTCGATCTCTCTTCATCAATTACAATGGATATACCTTTTATACTCATTTACCCTCAAACTAGCCTTGGAAGGTCTTCAAATGATCGCTCTTCAATCGCTGATTAAACGCTATCAATCTTGATTGAACGAGACTATATCTGAAAAAATTTAGTGGTTATTGGAGTAGAGTCCGAACCCTTCGATTCAATCGCCCATACAACTAAATTCTTAGTTTCCATAAGTAGATTTTATTCAAATCTCCAAGATATCTTGTTCTTGGAAGGTAATATCCAATCAAATATATCCTCCTAGTGTAATTGAAAAATAATCCCGTTAATCAAAGATTACAAATTTCTATAAATAACTCAGCTAAACCGAAACCCGCTAAATGTGGGTCTTGAGAATCTGCCAAAAGATATTACATAATTTGAACATAATTTAGAAGCGCTTTAGAAGTAGAAGAAACCCTTTGAATTTAAACAAATTAGAACAGTGACTTTAAGCTTTAGTAAAGTCATTGTCAACATGTCACATAAGTCTTCTCAAGATGAAGTCTTCGGAGGCAACATATCCTCTATCCGAATAATATGACTTAACTATCTCAAAGACAAATATGTGACGACTCTATCTTGAGTCCGAACATCAAGTTTGGAGCAATATAAGTTTTTTATTCATATGTTCATTCTTGCAATAAAATATTTATAGGCATTAACCATATCCTTTTTAAGGATAGTTTTGTCAAAATCAAAATATTCATAGGAAGGTTTTCTCAACACAAGAAGTTTGAGAGATTACCAATTCAATCCTAAACTTATTGTATGCTTTCGAATATAGTCATAAACCTTTGCATAGAATTCTGATGTAATCGTTCCCACCTTTTTTCGCATGAAAATGCTTACGTGGCGATTCAATTATCGCCATGTCACAATCGGCGATCACATGGCCGACGACTTAATGTGGACAATTTTAGACAAAATGACATAGTCAATTGAGTGAGGTGAATAGAGCCTATTGAACCTTAAGTTTTTGACAAAAAAAAAAAAACTTAAAGTTTGCTTTTGGGTTTGTATGTCAATTTTACTTGGATTTAAGATGACATATTGGAATACAACTCTTATCAGATATTGCCATCAATTCTAATTTGCAATGATATTGCCATATCAAAAAGATGTATTACATGGAAAAATTTGCTTTTTCCCGCAACATTGCGCGAGCCCTATTCGAGTTATATTGTTTCCGTGAGGTAACACTATGCTCCATGATCTATGCCAAGGAACTTCTATTCCTAATATGCGGCGAGTAACTATTCTAGTAGAATAGCTATTGCTATGTAACTGTCGAATCAAATAGTGCCATTGTCGCTATTGGGAACATAAATTGTGACTAATTACGTCATTTTCTTATGAGAATTTTTTGGGCCGTCAGGCCATTTTCAGCTTCTTGGCTGAACCTCGAGCTTAGCATTGGCCCAACAAAAGAAAATTCACAACAAGCTCAATGCACTGATGGAGTTTAGCTTCTTGTGCTGGTGAGTTCGTTCCCTATAGAGAGCTTACCCACTCCCCAGTGCAAATTGGTAGTAATGAGATCTGCCTCACTTAAGATAGATTTAACAAACAGCGAGCGGGCATTGAACTCCATTGATGGCGAGAAGCTCGATACTACTGTCGAGTAGTCCATAGAGAGAGGTGAGAGAAATTAAAACAGCAAGTGAGATAAAAAAACTAGAGAGAGAATGCGAGAAAGGGGGAGTAGAGATGGCAAAATGTCTTTGCCTGGTGAGACCCGTGAGGGCCCGCCCGGATTGGGGCGAGGGAGGGGGATGGAATTCCATGTCACTTGGGGCGCAAGGCTCAACGGGGATTTCATTGGCCTCGGCCTGGCTCGTCCCGACCTGGCCGTCACCCACTCTATGTACTCATTTTTATCTTTGTTTTACAATTTTGTATGTGTAAGAGAAACTATGAGCTTGTCTTACTTTTAAGTTTCCCATGAATGCCTATTTTAAGTGGGGTATGACTAAAAGCAATTATTGGTTGCACTAAGTAAAAATAATCTTGCAAGCACGATAAATTGGCAACTCACCTAGGACGGAGATGGTGCCCTACCTCTAGATGTGGTCACGGGCCGTGAGTTGTCACTTCCGGTTCATGAACCGGTCGTTCCGTTCGTGACCTAGATGGAACAGGAGCCGGCCCTTGTAGGGGCGGTTCCGGTTCCGATTCAAAACCGCCGATCCCAATTCCGGTTCGGAACCTCCGTTTTCAAGCGGGTTCAAGAACCCGTTTCGGTTTAATTTAAAATTTAATTTAAATAATAAATTATAAAATAAAAAAGTAATAAATTATCAATTATAAATTATAATCAAATTGTACATTGTAATCAAATTTAGGGGGAAAAAAGGGAGAGGGAGAGGGAAGAGGCTTGAACTTAATGAATTATCATTAAACGCCTACATATCTTTTTAGGGATAGAAGAATCAAAGCTCATGTAGTTCTTTTAGATTTGATAACCCCAACTTACCTCTTCTTCAATCGTCGCTACCCGTTGTGGTACCCATGATGGTGATATATCCACTATTTATTAAAAGCTCTTGTTGTTGAAATTTAGCCTTTTTCCAATTATGGACACAAGCTTGAGCCTCCACAAGATATTGATTTAATCTTGAATAGCGGTCGTTCAAAATTAATCCTTCAGCACTAAATGCTTGTTTAACTGCAACTATTGAAGAAGGGATTATTAACATCTATCTTGCGATGAGAGCGAGGACTAGAAATCGGGTTGAATGATTCTTCCACTACTTTAGAATTTTGAAATCTGTCTTTGCGTTCAAAATCACAAAACTAAAAAATAATGGTTAAATAGTTTTCTAATTCGAAAATATTACATGTTGCTCTCTTTTATCTTTTTTGCCTACTAATGAACAGATTGTACCCTTTACTAAGTTTACAACTTTCCTCCCTTTGTGAGGCACTAGGTTGAGAAGATCCACTACCACCTAAATCACATATATTACAAAATTCATTATATAATGCTACTATAGCGTCTTTAACCTCTACTTGTATAGTTTTAATATCTACTATTTCATTCAAACGTAAACAATCATAATAATAATCATTCAAATAATCAAACAAACCATCTAATTTAGTACGTGGATCGAAAATAATAGCAACCAAATAAACAAGAGGAGTGCATGCATAATAATGCGGTCATTTTACTTTCATTGCTATAATAGTCGGAGCTAATCGAGCATCTTTTTCATATTCACAAAAAATACTAGCAATGTTAACATACTTTATTAAAAATAAATGCGTAATAGGATAATAAACACCAGATAAAGTATAAGTTGCATCATTAAAAATTTTCAAAAAATTTAAATTTTTTTTGCAAACAACTCAATCTTGCGAAGTAAACTAATTTCAGAGATATTATCAAAAATAAACCCACATAATAAATCTTTATAAGTAAAAGATTGATGAAGCAACTCGTAAGTAGAATTCCAACGAGTCGGAATATTTTTTGGAAATCTTTTTGGTTTTTGTCCATGTGATTTACAAAATCGCCCCATTCTTTTATAACTTAGGGCAACTCCATAAAAATTTAATTTCTCTCTTTATTAGGGTGAGAAAAGCTTCAAAAGTTTGTAAACCATCTTGTATACATAAATTTAAAACATAGCAAGCATATCTAATGTGAAAAAATTATCCGCCAAAAGAGGGTTTACAAATATTTTCTAAATCGAGAATGGAAGCGGTATTTGACACGGCATTATCAAAACCAACCGAAAAAACTTTATTAATCAAATTATACTCTTCTAAAACTTGTCTAATTATTTTATAAATATTATTGGTCGTATGCATTTCATCAAACACGCGAAATGCAAATACTCTTTTTGAATGTTCCAATCGTCATCTATCCAATGACATGTGACACCCATATAAGAATGAATTTGCCAAAGATCGCTCCAAATGTCGCTACCTATATGCACACGTCCATTGAAATCTTTAAAAAAATTTGCAAAGCGTTTTTTTTATATTTTTATAAACCCTAAAAAGTTCGCGTTTAAAAGTAGTTCTCAAAACAAGTTTTGCTTGCGGAGTACATGCAGTGTTTATAAAAAAATTCAAATCAAAATTTTCACCAATAGTAAATAGTAAATGTTCAATGACAATATATTGAGCTAATATTTCTTTATAAATTTCATCATTGTAACTAAATAAAGGAGAAGTGTTAGGATTGTCATACCCGGAAATTTGTTGTTGCTTGGTATCGATCCCCGTTTGCGTTGCATATTTTTGCGTCGAGATGCCGACGGTATGTTCCATAGCCGTCTCTTTTATTAAAATTGTATGATTTCGTACAATATTTACAATTTATCTTGTACTTGTCTCCGTTTACATGTACCTTGTCGAAGTGTTGTTATAAGTTGGATGTACCCTCCCGGGCCTGCCGTTTCGGCTCATTTGCTTTTTTGGCGTTTCTTCGATGCCGTAGGAGGATGAATACTTTCTTGGGTTGAGACGTGCTCGATGTTGAGAACATAGTTGATATTATCATCATCATCTACCCAACATGTAAACTCACGGGGATCATATTGATCATGAGATTGAGAATAATTGGATTCCCCTATCCCCATCCCGCATTTGGCTCTTTCCCCTATCACTAGCTCCACTTCCACTTGCCATTTTTGTTAGAGAATTGAGCAAAAAGCCAATTTAGAAAATTGAGCCGGGATTGAGCGGATTGAGAGAATTTGAGAAAATTGAGAGAATTTGATAGAATTTGAAAATTGAGAATTGAGAAAAATGGAGAGAAATTGTAAGAAAAAATAAAATGGGGAGAATGATATTTATAGAAAATTTTAGAATGAAAAAAAAGGTAGAACCGTTGCAATGCAACGGCTCTTCCCCCTTCTTTTTTTTTTTTTTTTGCGGTTTGGAATCGGCCCAAAATCGTAGGTTTCGGTCCGGTTCCTAATTTTTTAAAACCGTAACCGGCCCGTGAGGGGCCGGGCTTTTCCAATTTGAAACCGCCGGTCCTGGTCAACGGGTTGGTTCCGAGCCCAAACCGGCCTGTAGCCATATCTACCTACCTCAAGCAATTGCCAATTCTACGGCGTAGGTGGGTTGACATTGTCCACTAGAAGATGGCTAGAGGTGAGGTCATTAGTTGTTGGTTGTGGTGCAATAACAGCGACATTGGACTGCGGCAATGAAGCGAAAGGGAAAGTGATACTTAGCGATATTGGCTGTGGTGTTGGCTGTGAAAATGATATGAGTGGTCTTCAAACTTGGATCCCGGGTAACGTCGTCTCTAAATTTTAAATTTATTCATTGTGGTCTTTGGTCCAATGTAAAATGCCATCTCTAAAATTTTAATTTCTTTTAACGTAGTCCATAAACTTTATTTTAATATTCAATGTGCCCTAAACTTTTAAACATTTCCGTACGCTCTAGGGATTATATTGAAATTTATCAATAATTCAAGGATCACATTAAAACAAATTAAAATTCTAGGAAAAACAATATATATTGAACTTTAAAATTTATGGCAAAGTTGAGGAACGACATTGCATGTGAATAAAAGTTAAATGGATCATTTGTACTATTATCCCATGTTAGCTTGGGTGGACTGTGGGTTGCTTTTATTGAGTGTAAATTAGTCTCATCGCCTATAATTCTTGTATTAGGATTGACCCTATCGACCACTTAGGTCTGACTATCTACACATCATGCATCGACCACAATCAAAAAAAGTTTCGGAACATTCGGCCCATCCGGTCATCCCACTGCCTAGCTCGACAAATATTCTAAGGTTTTGGCCCACAAGGACTCTAAAAAAATCAAAGAAATTCTCTGGCCAATCGTTCAATTCGGCATGGGGACAACACACGGCTCAAGGAAGAAAGCGGCATGACCGCTCTTGTCGTTTTTTAACGGGGACCATGCAATTCGGAACGGCGAAGGTGGAGACGAAAACTATGAGTCACGGTTACGTGGAAGAAAGGAGAAAGAAAATGTTATTGACCAAAAGAATAGTAACAAAATTTCAATTCGAAAGCGAACGTAACCTTTTGTAATTACAAAATTTGGAGTAGGTCCTTCCCGCATACATCACCATCTTGCTGATTCAGCCAAAAGGAGTCGCGTTTACGTTCGAAAGAGAAAGAAAATAGTTAATGACAAATCTTGCTGATTCACTATCTTGCCAGTGTATATCTGAACTGGTTGTAAGTGTAAACAGAAAAACCATTTTAAAATAATATTTAGGTAAATTCTTGGTACACCAATTATAAACAGTTTTCGATGACTTCCTTTGTCGATCAATTTTTCAAGTTTTGATGGAGGCTCTCGTCGATACTTGATGTTTTCGATGACTTCCTTAGTGAGTCAATATCCTTCGAGTTGTTGATTATTCTATTCAGTTTTTCCTAGACTCTACTCTTATTGACTGAGTCAAATACTTGTCTTTTTTTTTTTTGCCAGAAGTCAAATACTTGTCAATAATAACAAAATAGTTGTTCATTTATGTGTGTCAACATATGCCCCTATAAAAGAATTGAATAATTGATAAATCATTCGATTATTTTAAATTAGATAATCAAGAGTCATCGTGCCCCCTTGTCATCCAAAAATTTTATTTTTGCATGCCAAATTTATCTTGGTTAAATTGATGATTTGACTAATACCTTCTAGTAAAAGTCACATTTTTTGGAAAGTCTACATGTGACCCTCTATCTCTATCTTTAAGTAGTTCCTCAAACTTCGAGACTTGCGTTGCTAACTAAGGGTTCATACACACACAAAAAGAAAATTCCAAACAATTACACTTGTGACAAATTTACTCCAAAGTAATTTTTTTACTACCAAAAATCCTAAACCGGCACATGTGACAAATTTATCCTTCTTTAGTTTTCGTTAAATGTTACCTCCGAATTATTGAGTTGGATGACAAATTATAGTTGATGGCTATACAAGTTTGGGGATTTTTAATTTTTAATAACTAGTTTGGGGTAAATTTGTCATACGTGTATAGATTTGAGATTTTTGCTGGTATTAACCCCCAAAATAAATTGGTCAAGTTTTAACCTTCGAATTTTTCTCTTAGATTGAAATTCAATCCATTAAAAGCCAAATTTGCAAATTCCTTATGAGAGAGTGAAGCAAAACGTTTATTTTTAGCCTTTTTCAATCGAGCAACAAACTGACCAGCCCACTCGTAATTGTATTTACAAAGTGTGGCCAAATCAATGATATCTGAAGCATCATTCTATTATCTCTCCATCTTTGCCCAATCACATATTGAATTAGTTGGTAATTTAGTATACAATATAAAGCAGTTTTTGACAAAAACAAAGGAAATAATATGTCTTAAAAACTTATTTGTTCCTAGTTCTCTACACTAGTCTATAAATCGATCAATGTGTTCAATATTCGATTATTACCAGTGAAAATGGAAAGTTCAGAGATTTCAAAGCCTCTTAGAAAATGCTAGTTATCATCAACCCATTCAAGATGTGGTTTCCTACAAACATGTATAATATCACCCACATCTAATCCCAATCGCTGTCGAACTTCTTTGGCAAACTATGTTAGGTTCATTTGTGGAATTGGTTGGCCATTTTTCCCCTTAGGCGATAACGCTGGTCCTGCAGATTATCAACGTTAGGCCTCATAGGAATATTCATATTGGGTGGAATTGGCCTTACGTCTTCAAAATTTGGCAATTGCTCGACCTGCTGACCAATTTGACTTGCCGAATTCTTGTCACCAATTTTGTTATTTTGACCAACATTAGCCTTATTGTTCTCATCATTATGACCTTGATTAGAAGATTCAAGCCTTTGCATTATCCTTATAAGGGGTTGACTACTCTAGCCAAGATCACTAGCATCAATAAATGAAGACTGACTAGGAATGTTCCTGTTACCAATGGATTGGACAGTGGTGGTTGATTGGACGATCCTAGCCTCAAGAAAACATCATTCATGCCATTGATGACAATCGGCTTGATCAATTCTGGCATGTGACTCGCAATGTAATTGACTATATTGTGCTATTCATCGAACAAATTTCTTCATAGAGGATTTAGTGCAGCTACTCTTGACTGCTCTTCATTGAGATGCTGGGGAGGCAAGCAGGTCGCATTGGCCTTCTTCTGCCGCTCGGGTAACTGTTGAAGATTCAGGGTGTGCAGCCTTCTGACTTCCATTGGGATCGTTACCCATGGCGTTGTTAGAATCTGGATGATTCCTTATTTTTTGCCATTGTTAATCCTCAATTTGACCACAAAATGTCCTACTGAGCGTGGAAAAAAGATGTTTTGCCGAAGCGGGATCGTCAGTGAAATACCTTTCACTGAAATCAGTTCTTCGATATTTATTAAGATGAGACACATTTTGTGACAATTTCAGACAAAAGTCATATCAATGGAACACAATTAACAAATACACTTCAACGAACTTTAATCAACAACAAAGCTTGATAACATAAAAAGCTTTGCCGAAATTTAATTAACGACAAAGCCCGTGACAAAGATACAACATCTGAATTAATTGAACGAGATATTTGTAACCATCGCTAAAGTACGGGAATTGAAAGATTTATAAATTCTAGAAAAGTAAAGATAAAGGTCAATTTGCAAAAACGTTGAGTTCTTTGATGGATTAGAGAGCGGGTATACAAAGAATATACTTGAGTTATTTATAATCCCTGCAGGTGGTTACATAGGAGGTTACAACTTTGGATTTCAAATAAACAAATAACTTTCTAATAGCAGCTACAAGAGCCTTATCCAATAACTCCTATTATCTAGTACAAATATCCACAAGAAGTTAAAAATTCCTAAATTAGCAAGAACAATCATAACCACCCAGCAGTACGTCTTCGTGTCGATTTTCCACTGTGAATGACTTTGTCGATCAACAACTCAAGTCTTGATGAAGGCTCTCATCGACAGCTGATGTTGTGGATTCCCTTTTGTTGTCAATTGTTTAGTTCATTGATGATTACGATTCTATCGACTAATTCTGATACTTATCGCTAATAAAAAAAATTGATATTTTTGTGTTAAAAAAAAAAACATGTGTATAGTAGCATATAGTGGTAGCGTATCTCTATAGATGAAGAACGTAAAGATTTCGTTTGATTCGTTTTTAAATTTTGTGGCCACAAATATTTCGTTTGATTCATATGCTACAAGAAGAAAGTCATTGCCTAATCTTATTTTAATAATGATAACAGTGGAACGATATCTATAGTGGATTCCATATGCGTGTGAAAACACGTACACTCTGAGTGATTGCTTCGATTCAGAGTGGAGCTAGTCAAATTATTGGTTACTGACAAACAATCCCCGCAATCAGTGGGGCTGGTCCAGAAACTGTTCTTTATTGACAAATAATCCTGCAATTAGTGGGGATAATAAAGAATAAATTTAGGTTTAGTGTCTGAAGAAACTAGCTTGAGGTCGTACCAACTCTCCAAATTACCAACGATAAAATAAAGTTACCAACCTTTATTTAAGTGACTAACCAGGCTTTTTCTCATTCAAGTTACCTCATAGAAAATTTGGTAAATAATAAAATCAAATAAACGTTGGTAACTAATTCAAATGAGAGTTGATTTAGCCGGAGGTAATCGATAACTCACTTGGAGAATGGTTGGTCAACACTAAGAAATACAACCAAAAAATTATAAATGACAAGAAAAGTTGGCAAATAAAAACACGAATAAATATAAGTATGCAACTCAAATTAGACTTGGGGGCCCCATTTATATACTCTCTCTCTATCTGCTCATGTGTATCGCGTGAGTCGAATCCCGTACTTATGATATTAGAGTCTTCACGCTCCACCCAAAATTCCCTTCCCATTGGGCCGTTTACCCAGTGGCGCTAGGTGACAATTTAATGGGAGAAAAAAAGAGGTAAATCAAGATAATTCAATTTGGTAACCTCTAAAAAGGAGTTAGTGAACGTAAGAGCTTGTAAACCAAACTAAACAAAATATGGTAAATCAATACAAAAGTTGATAAATTATAAAAGTTATCCATAGGGAAGTAACTCAAATGAGAGTTGTCCTTGTTGGCAATTTAATCTGATCAAAGTTGGCAAGTTACTCTAATTTAGATTGATAATTTCATATTAAAGTTAGTAAATTCAAAGTGGTAGCAAGTTTGCAAATGAAAGTTGGTATAGCATACATTGTGGTAGGGTATGTCTAGAGATGGAAAAGGTAAAGATTTCGTTTGATTCATATTCTACACGAAAAAAGTCATTGCCTAGTCGTAATTTAGCAATGGAAACAGTGGAACGATATCGGTGTTGGATTCCCTATGCGTGTGAAAACACACACACTCGACATGACTGCCTCGATTTAAAGTGGAGCTGATCAAGAAATAATTGGTTACGGACAAACAATCCCTGCAATTAGCGGGGCTGGTCCAAAAATTGTTGGTTATTTGAGAAATAATCCCCACAATTTGTGTATGAGGACACTAGCCTGAGCCTAAGTAGCCTCAACACCGGCACGCGACAAGACACTACACGTTAACACATCATTTCTAAAAAAATAAGAGAATTCGGACATGTTGTATATTAAATGTACATATAAAACATCAATGGTGAGTATTTTCTTTTCTTCTTCTTTTTCTATTAGGGATTCGCGATTAAATTTTTTGGGGCTGACTAGGTATATTAATTTTGGGGTAACTAGATATGTGTGTGTCTATATATACATTATTGATAGATTTACATTTTTATCTCTACTTAAATTGACCCCGTGTTGAAATGGCATGTCGGAATGCTGAACTCGCGTGTTGCTTGGCTTATCTAGAGTGCTGACCATATGTTGGAGAGTTCGGACACGTGTTGGTGTCCAACACGTGTCCGACACGATATGAAGTCCTCCGAAAAATGTCCGTGCTTCCTAGGCTTAAGGTCTTGAGATGAAAACCATTTTTAATCCACAACCTCTCTCACCTCCTCTTTATTTCCATAATTACAGAGGATGACACAGACTTCAGTTGACGGCAGCGGCTAAAGGCGACCCTAAGGGTAAATAAAAATGGAAGACAAAAAAGTCATCGTATTTATGAAGTGAAAGGTTACTTTCGCACATTTCATTAAATTACATGCAGATGTCATACATTAAAATACAAACTAGCATGTGGTTTTGTTTTTTTCGTTCTCAGTCTTTAGTAGAACAAGTGGCATCCAAATAAAACCGCTTCTAGTACTTTAATTTGCACAAATTAGTCCAATTTCTTATTTATGGGTAACATCCTTCAATAATAGATCAGATACAAGCCATAGAAGCTAAAACACCATTCCTTACCTCTCTATCCTTCAATCCATGGCCTCTCAAAGCCACCAACAACACTTCCTTCTCTTCCCCCTCATGGCTCAAGGCCACGTGATCCCGATGATCGATATCGCGCGCTTGTTAGCCCAACAAGGACTCGTGGTGACCCTGATCATGACGCCGGGATTCGCCGCTCGTTTCAAACCCGTCCTCGATCGATCCATAAGCTCCGGCCTCCAGATCCACCTTGTGGAACTAGAGTTGCCGTACCAAGCCGCGGGAATACCCGAAGACTATCACCACCACCTCGTCGACACGCTGCCTTCTCCGGACTTGATCTTGAAGATGTTCAACGCCATCGAAATGCTTCAACCACAAGTCGAGCAGCTCTTCCATGATCTGAGCCCTAGGCCAAGCTGCATAATATCCGACATGTGCGTGTGCTACACCCTCGACATCGCTCGGAAGTTCAACGTCCCGAGGGTTGTGTTCTACTGCACGAGTTGCCTTTGCCTCTTGTGCTTGCACCGCTTTAGAAGTCTCAACAATGACAGTGATGAAGTCAACATCACTAAAACTTCTTGTGAGAAGTTTGTTCTCCCGGGCTTGCCAGATCGGCTTGAGTTCACGGAACGACAGCTCCCGACGGTGTCGGCTCATCCAGGGTTGGCGGAGTTCTTTGAGAAGTGTACGGTAGCGGAGTTGGCCTCTTACGGAGTGGTTGTGAATAGCTTTGAGGAACTCGAACCGGCATATGCTGAAGAGTACAAGAAGGTGAGAGGACATAAAAGGGTGTGGTGCATCGGACCGGTTTATTTGTGCAATAAGGACCATCTCGATCTGGCTCAGAGGGGTAACGAGGCTGCAGTTGACTCAAAGAAGTGCTTGGAATGGCTTGACAAGCAGGTAATGATGAAAACCAAAACAAAGCAAAAAAAACTGCTCTCTATCTTTCTGGCTATTTCTCATTTGTTTCCTAAATTCAGTAGATTTTTGGCAACATGAAGAGGCAAAAAATGCATAATTACTCTGCACGAAAAGGTTTGATTATCGCTTGTTATTAAAAAAGTATTTTGTGACAGAAAAAATTATGCATATAAATGGAAGGAAATGCTTTTAAAGCGTCTTGTCGGACAATAATATTATCTCTATCGTAAATCCACACACAATAATCTCATTTTTTTGCAAAAAATATTTATTCATTAGGAGATCGTGTGATAAAAAATAACCGACATTACTGTAGATTGTCAGCTATCAGCTAGCAGCTTCCTAAATGGAAAAATAAACATAACAGAGATAAGAACGTAGGAAGCTCACGAATGGATGGGATTGATACCTTTCAGGAGCCCAGCTCTGTGGTTTATGCTTGCCTAGGAACCTTGTGCAACTTAACCCCTCCTGAGCTGAAACTGCTTGCTTTGGGGCTCGAAGACTCAAAACGACCATTCGTTTGGGTCATCCGAGGAAGCCAACTTCAAGAGCTCGAGCGGTGGATCTCGGACGAGAAGTATGACGAGCGGGTCAAGGGACGAGGTTTCTTGATCCGGGGCTGGGCCCCTCAGGCGCTCATCCTGTCGCACCCTTCGATTGGCGGGTTCCTGACCCATGGCGGGTGGAACTCCATGCTGGAGGGCATCTGCGCGGGGGTGCCGCTGCTGATGTGGCCCATGTTCGGGGACCAGTTCTGCAACGAGAGGCTGGCGGTAGAGGTGGCGAGGATCGGGGTGGGCCTCGGGGTGGAGGATCCGGCAGGGTCCGGTGAAGGGGGAATGGCGACACGTGTGAGGAGGGAAGACGTGAAGGAGGGCGTGGAGGAGCTGATGGGCGATGGGAATGGAGGGAGGGAGAGGAGGGGGAGAGTCAAGGAGCTCGCGGAGAAGGCGAAGAAGGCAATGGAGGTAGGAGGGAGCTCGAGTCTGAACTTGGCCCGGCTCGTCCATGAGATTTTGCAGTTGCAGCAACATGTGGGTGATGGATTTGGCAATTAATGTGCAATACCCTATATGACACACAGATAGATATATATCCGGATGCTTCAGTGAAATTCGATCCGTTCAAAAGCGTGGCAAGTATCGATTTTTAGTTCATATAAGTAGTGCACTTGAAGTTTCAAAACTCTATGTGTGGACTTTCTACTTTACTATCATTTAAGATTTATACTTTGTTAATATTGATTTCGTCTCGATTTTGCCATGGAACGAGCACCATTGTCGTTGTCAAATTGTGCAAGACTTGTGACTGTATAACCAGCACTTAACATAAGTGGCACATATGCTTTTTCAATCGAAATGTACGGCGATTGGCGGGTCATTTTTCCTAAGTGAGAGGTGAGGTCAAGAGTCCTAATATTATATTTATGAAAGAGGTTCGGAGGAAACGACAGAGGTTCAGAGGAAACATTTGGCCTCCGTTTATTTCACAAAAAATATTATATTTATGAAAAATATTTTTTTAGAAATGATCATATTTTTAGGCGTTTGGCCGAAATATGAACATGAATAGTAAATTATTTTCCTAAAATATTTTCCCAAATCTCTCTAAATCGAGACCAAATCCTACTCATATCCCCTACTCCCAAATCACCTTTTTTTGTTAAATTTAACCGTCAAATTGCTGAGTTAAATGGCACGTGACAATTTATGGATGTACCGATTTAGGGTTTTTACCCTATGTTTAACACATGTATACCAATTTAAGATTTTTCAGGTATTAACCCAATAATGAAGAGTATATTTGTCGTGTGTACAGGTTTGAAATTTTTTGTGGTAAAAAAAAATTAGTTTATGATAAATTTATGACATGTGTACCAGTTTAGGATTTTTAATGGTCAAAAAAATAGTTTGGGCTAAATTTGTTAAAGATGTGACAGTTTGAAATTTTTCTTGGTCAAAAAAATAGTTTGGGATAAATTTGTCGCAAAGTATCCCAATTTGAGATTTTTCGTGGTATTAACCCTAAAAATAATGTTTCCTTCCTGCCCTTCTCTTCCCCCCACCCCTCTTTTATTTTCTCATTTCCTCTTAAAATGTCATTTCTTGAAAAATATTTTCTTTTCTCTCGTTCGCTCTCTCTTTTTTTAACTTTTATATTTCCATAAACAAAAAAATATCAATCGATGTTCGATGGAATGATTTTCTAGGTTGTTGTTGTTGATTCTCTACCTTCATAATTCCATTCAAAATCGATATATTATGAAATCTAAGATGTGAAATCATAAATATGATAATTTATCATATAGAATATATATATTTAATATATAATGTGTCCTAGCGTATCGAAATTCTTTATTTTTTTAGAAATCACGTATCGGAGTATCATATCGTATCTCATGTTGTATCGATGTTACATAGCTCGGTCTTTGTCGTGTTTGCGCTTTCCAAAGAACAGAAAATGGCCACGAAGTCGATTTTCGGTCCAAGTCGGCCCCGGGGCCGGAATCGTCGATCTAAAGGGAGTGAGTTGGGGGAACGAACTCATAGTTAGAGGTCGAGAGAGGACATGAAGGAGTGGCCTAAGGTTTCATCCAAGGGCTCGGTGGTTGTGAAGATCGAGTCCAGTGGTGGTTCCGGGCTGGTTAGTGTTGTCTCTAGTTGATGTGGGAGCATCCGACACATCAAAACAATCCTTAAATTCCTCTATGGTTCCATCGATAAGTGAAAATTGCATCATTGTTCATTTAAGCCAAGTGAGATTATGATTATAACTAGGGGTGAGCAAAAAAATCATAATTCAACCAAATCGGACCGGATCATACCCAACCAACGATTTTGGATGGTAACCAGCGGGTACGATTTGGTTCCCGATTCCAAATTTCTAGAACCGGGCGTGTACCGGTTCGGTTTACTTATCGAGTGCAAACCATCCAACCGGCCCAACGAATCGGTCCCTTTATATAATGTGAATATATATTATTTTGAATGAGACCATCTCCTTAAAGGTCCAACCCGTCTATAAAAATAAAATAAAAAAATTCAAACCCATCACCCACACATGAACCAAAATAAAAAACCTCACCCTCAATCTCAGCTCTATTTGCTCCTCTATCTCCATCACTATTGCAATTAAGTTCAAGTAAAAATATATCATATCCCGATATTTTGTTTACTTAGACGAATCATTGCCGATGGATTTTCCAGCGTTTATATAAACGGATCGTAACTTTTGGTCTAGAAAAATCAGGGAAATTGTAATGCAGAGGAAAACTTGCTTTGAGTGCTCTACCATGGCTAGATTGGAAGATTCATTTGAGCCCTCAAACCCGACATGATTTCAAAGTTATAAACAATGGTCGGTTTATTTGCGTAACCGGGATCCAACCGGAAACTCGACTAGACCGGTGGTTCGGTTCTCGGGTGGATCCCCGAAACGAACAGGTGGTTCACGGTTCACATTTTGCGGAACCGGTCCTTAGGCGGACGGTTCCCGGTTCTCGAAGGACGATTCTCGGTTATAGGGTGGGAACCATCCATCCTAAAACCGATCACCCCTAATTATAACTTGGTCCAAAGTAGAATGAAGATGTCGGTGTGCAAACTATCAGCCATAGGGTTACCGATTCACTAAAATAGTTGCCGACTTTGAGGCGCATCCACAACATAGTGATGGGAGACTATTCAGAGCTATTTCCTTGGATATGAGACTTCCCATGATAGTTCCTTGCTGGATCAACCTGGTGAACGAATTTGAAAGAGTCGAGACAAATTTCTTTGTCTTTAAATGCACTTCTAGTTTCTAGTTATTTTAATGCATTTCTGATTACTACAACTTTAATTACTTTGTAGTTCCCATGTGTCATTACTCTTCGGAGAATCTCTATGTTCATCTAGTCCCCATATCTATTTAACGTTTGTCTATTTTCTATGTCTAAGTCCCTTAATATAATGAGGAGAGTTCTCCGTTATGACACATACTTGTTGATTGAATGAGAATTCATCTATGAGTTGAATTATTTACCTTCGGTTTCTTTGTCCTTGGAGAATGGATTATTCCTTGGTGGTGAGCCAAAAGCCCTTTAGCCGTGTTGGTGGTTTAACCTTTAGACCTTGGTGTTGAATATCTAATCAAACTCGATCTTTATCCTTAACTGGTGATACATCCTTTTATGCCTTGATGGTGATCATACTCTATCGGTCCTTACTTTTACACACTCATCAAAACAAGAAACACTAAACCCAAAAAACCCCCTGCCCTATCCCTTTACATCCATACACTTCGTACTATCCTCACCAATCGCAACATAAACCACAGAAAAGCTTTATTGACAGAATCACTCGCCCACACATGCTTCACTGGTCCATCATGCGTTGGATTGGCCTGAAGCAAGAGAACTTGTTGTGCTTGCCATCATAGTGGTAGGTGAGGCAAGTCATCGGGGGCGACATCGTGGTCGGCCAAGGAGCACCATCGGTAGTGATTCCTCTCTTCTTCGACATCGACACTTCAAGATCAAGGAGAGGGGCTCGCTGTGGGGTCGAAATGGTAGGAGTCATATTCAAAGTCAGAATTGTTTTCATCTTCTTCATATAACACAGATATTTTTTTTGACAAAATCAATCACAAAGCGTTACAATCCATTATAAATATGAAAAATAGATCAACTGGGTATAACCTACATCAACAAGCACTAGTTAATGAATGGATTTTGAGCATATTTTGACATATATTTTACCATTAGAAAAAGTCAAGTAAAATCTAGTAGTAGTTTGTTATTATTGGGGCCGGCTGGCATAACGGTAGGGTTGTTTTATGACGGTCAAACCATCAAATGCCAGCCACAATTTTTCATGGAGGAAACTAGGAGATTGATTTCTCCGGTTCCAATTTTTCTTTTTTGGCTTCCCATCAATTCCTCTTTATTCTTGGCTTAATTTAGGATTGGTGATTGCAAAAAAAAGCCCCAGAAGCACCGATCTGAACGAGAAACTCTCACAAGTCTCAGTAAGTAAATTTTTTTATATGATATTAGATGCCAATTTTAGATGATTACAAGTAGAAAAAAGTCATCACTAACTAAAAAGGAAATCTTAAATGTCATTATAAAGATCTATTAAATTTCGATTATGAAAAAACGCTTTAAGTACTGGCTTTGTTTCTAATAATGATATCATCGTGAGATGAAATGACTCCTAATCTCTTTTGCTCAAATCAAACTGATCGGGGACTTCCGATGACCTAAATTCAAAACCATCGATATCGAAGATTAGAATAGGACTGATGAATTAGCAAACAAAAAAATTCCACCATCGATTCAAATCTCATAAATGAAGATGCGCAAGGAACTAAAAGTTTTTTTTTTTTTTTTTTGACCGAGGTTCCGCGCGGCCGGCGAGCTTACGCTCGAACCACTTGTGAAACACGACTAGTCCTCGAGGAGGCCGCAGGACCCCACCACCACGGCGCTCCGGGTAAGACACCGATGTTAGCGCGAACGCCACCTAGCTCGCGCGCGAACACCACGGTTCGAACATGTGACCAGACAGGTCTTATGTTCTTACCAACTAGGCCACCAGCCGGTAAAAATTAAGCACCAATAAGTGAAATTAATTTCAATACGAGCGCCATCTATCCGAACGAGATAAATAAAAATTAAGCATTGTATGTCAAAATTTTTTTTTGACAGATACGTCAACGAATACTTGTACCTTCTTGCAATTCAAGAAGCAGAGACTAATTAACCTCTCTTCATATTTACGTGTTAATTCATTAACAAAACTCCTAAAATATGTTAAGTTCAAAGTACACTAGTATACTAGATATTGACATTCCCTTTTTTCTATTTGAGTTAGCGAGTTCCTTTCGTTCTGCGAACAATATCTACCAAATCTTTTCTTTGGCTAAAGAATACTATCCACTATTTTTTTTATCACAAAAAAAAAACTTGTGGGTCCACCAGAACTTGCGAATCAATATCGACTACACATTCACCTTAATTTTTTTTCGTTTAATCGGTAAAGTGAGTCTCCCAATTTTCGACTTTGAAAAACTTGTGGCTGACATTGGACTACTCGTTTCGGAAAATGAGCAAAAGGTTACCTACTCATTTCCGTAAACATTCTCAACTTGTGCTAATTTTTTGCGCCTTGTACTTACTGCAAATGCACCTTTGGTGCGGACGTAGGCATTCTTGAAGTCAAATGAATGGACCGTGCGTACTTGTTCGAAGACATTATTCTTACTCAGCTCTGATTATTGTCCGTGGCCGTGAGCCTTGACGGCAAGGTTGAAAACACCATAGCCATGAACTGCGAGCTCGGACAGCAAAAGGAAAAGTAGAGGAACGGAGGGTAGGGAAGACAGCGGGGGGCCAGAAAAAAGTATGAGCAGATTTTTAAATTGTGTATTTGATTCCACGACATTATGGAAACTGCTTAATAATTCCCCTATCTCAATAAAGGCCCGATATCCCAAAAAAAACCCTCCAACTTTAAAGCATCTGTTTCAATTATATTCAAATTTTTTTTGTCTTCTAAAAAGCCTATTAACTTTTACTTTTGTCCCAATTTTACCGAACTAATACAAAAAAAAAAATCAACTTTAGCTTTTGTCCAAATTATATTCAAAAAAATTTTCTCTCATAAAAATCCCGAACTTTAATTTTGTCACAATTCTACCACCGTTAGCCTTGCTTTCATATTCACATTTAGTTAATCCTTCGTGGTATTTTCATGTCGTTAATTAATTACATTTTAGCAAAGCCGACATAAAAAAAACCTCCAAACTTCTCTTTAGTTGTCCGCTTCCCCTACACATTGTCGAGAGATACGGAACCATTCAAGATGGCGCATTTCGGATTAACCTTGCACTCAATAGCCCAAAGAACGGCTAACGTGGAGATCCGATTATTTGGATGAGCAATCTCAAATTTCGTAGTCCCTAAAACCTTTTGTTTTCGAATTTCAAAGATTCATTGGTAAGTTCGATGAGAAAATTCGACCTACATAGGATTAATTAACGGCGGTTATAGACGGAAAGGCGATGGTGATAGAATTGAGAAAAATAAAATAAAAGTTAAAGAGTTTTTTGTGAGACAAAACAACTTTTGCATATAATCGGGACAGGTGCTAAGGTTGGGGGTGTGTTGGGTATCAGGCCGGTAAAATTATGAAAAAAATAAAATTTGAGAATTTCTTATCAGATAAAAATAATATTTTGAATATAATTAGAATAGATGCTGAAGTTTGAGATTTTTTTTGGGTATTAGGCGTTCAATAAAGTACTATGGTGCGGGAAGCCCAACAACTGTCCCGATTGATTCGTGGAGGAGGAACAAGAGGCCCAAAGCACTCCCATCCAATATCCGGCCCAGTTCATCGCTTGTCTGGGTGGATGCAGTCTCCCGTCTCCCCTGTTCGTCGTCTCTGTTCTCAGGTCGGGTCTGAGAAACTGGTTCGAACTCATCCGACTTGCGGAGGCGGACCGGCAGAAACAGAGCCAGATTTGTTCTTACGTTCTATCGAAACCACCAACGAAGGAAAGAGGCAAGTGCCCTCCTGCCTCTTCTCTCTCTTATTGAAAATTTAGCAGTTGCAACGTTTCAGTCTTCTCTGATGGTGTAGCAGCCGCTCTGTCGTCGCATTCCGTCATAATCTTTAGCTTCGCGAGCTTAAGTTTGTGACCCTCGAGCGAATTTTTAGTCCATCTCTGCTATCGATTCCGTTGAAGTAGGCATTTTCTTTTGATGGAGTTAGGAAGGATTTGGAGGGACCCAAAGTAGCGGACTTTCCGTCGACCTAAATTGAACCAACAATGGCTTCCCAATACCAAGAGCTTCACTTCGTTCTGCTTCCTCATTTAGCCTCCGGCCACATGATCCCCATGATGGACATGGCCCGGTTGCTGGCCCGCCGGGGCCTGACCGTCACCGTCGTTACCACTCCCATCAATGCAGCCCGTTTCGTGCCCGTGTTCGACCGCGCCTCCAGGTCCGGGTTGCGGATCGAGCTCCTGCAGGTCCCCTTTCCCTCGGCAGAGGCTGGCCTGCCTGAAGGTTGCGAGAGCTTGGACTCCCTCCCTTCCCGGGGCCTGTTGAAGAATCTGCTTGTCGGCATTAGCATGTTGCGGCAACCGGTGGAGCGATTGCTCCATCGGCTACAACCTCGCCCAAGCTGTATAATTGCGGATAAGATTGTGATGTGGGTGGACCAGACTGCCCGTGAATTTGGGATTCCGAGGATCGTATTTGATGGCAGTAGTTGTTTTTCGCTCGTGTGCACTCACAACATAGTTGAGTCCAAGGTGTTTGATACAGTGCCTGAGTCAGAGCCGTTTGTTGTGCCTGGTCTACCTGACATAATTGAGCTTACAAGAGCTCAGCTTCCCGGAGCTGTGAATATTGTTCCATCAGACATCAAAGATGTGCGGAATGAAATAAGAGCAAAAGAACTAGCTGCGTACGGTGTGGTCGTTAATACTTTTGAAGAATTGGAGCCGGCATATATACATGAATGCAGACGCGTGAGGGGTAAAGTTTGGTGTATTGGTCCGGTGTCGCTGTGCAATGAGGACAACCTGGACAAGGTTGAAAGAGGCAACAAGTCTTTGGTCAATGATGACCGTTGCTTGAAGTGGCTCGACTTATGGGGACCGAGTTCTGTCATCTATGCATGCCTCGGAAGCGTGAGCCGACTCACGGCTCCGCAATTGATAGAGCTTGGGTTAGGCTTGGAGGCGTGTGGCCGACCTTTCATTTGGGTCGTACAATGGGGGAACGAATCTCGGTTCGTGAATTGGATATCAGAAAGTGGATTTGAGGAGAGAATCAAAGGGAGAGGCATCTTGATCCGAGGCTGGGCGCCTCAGGTGCTGATCTTGTCACACCCAGCAGTCGGAGGCTTCTTGACACACTGTGGTTGGAACTCGACACTCGAAGGGATATGCGCCGGTTTGCCGTTGTTAACATGGCCGTTTTTCGCCGAGCAGTTCTATAACGAGAAAGTTGTTGTTCGGGTGCTGAAAATCGGTGTGAGTTTGGGGTCCGAAGTAGCCGTGAATTGGGGGAAGAAGAGAAGTGCGGGGTGTTCATGAAGAGGGAAGAAGTGAAGCAAGCAGTGAACCAGCTCATGGACGAAGCAGACGACAGAGCGCGGGAGAGACGAAACCGAGCGGTCGATCTTGGACGCAGAGCGAAGATGGCCATGGAAGAAGGAGGTTCTTCATATCTCAACATGATGCTGATGATCGAAGACATTATGCAACAAGTTCGGGGATCACTTGCAGCAGATGAAAAATAACTTGCTTGATTCGGGAATCACTTGTTTAGGTCAGTTCCATTACTTCTTGGTCTGATTTTCTGCTTCTCACTATCAGAAGCAGGGCAGTGTCTTTAGAAAGATAAATAGCCATAGCTTGCAGTCGCTGCAATCTCTTGTTGAACAACTCTGCAATTCCTTAGATTATAAAGATAAGGGAGCTGGACAACAATTAGGAAAAAACCATCAACTTTTCCTTTTCTGGGTGTCAATTCGCGTCTTCGTGTATGGCCAAAGAGAAGGAAAAGGTTCGCCATTCCTCCCCCTCATTTGGGAAATCACTTCCATGGCTCCTTATTGCTCACCTCTTTAAGTCGAACTACGTCAATGGCTTTCAACAAGTATCTTCTTGAATACGCAAAGATTGAGAAGAACACGAAATGCCAAGGATAAGGTCCGAAAAGACGACGTGGACATGTCTTGGATTGTCATCGTTCAGGTCTTCTAGATGGCAAGGAACTGTCGGAGGAAAATAGTGTCGCCAGCTTGATCTGGTTATGCACGGACTCGCACCTGTGCGGGTGGGGCTTTCGCTCGCATATTCTTCGAGCTTTGATCGATCCTTGAACGATGACATGAAGTGGAACCGCGGACGCAACAAACGAATCAGACATATGGTAAAGGTGGGATGTCTCGTTCGGTGCCACTTACAAATGTTTCCACTGACAGTCCAACTCTCCTTCTAGACAGCAACTGGCAATAAAAGCCAGAACAAAATCTTCACAAGATTTATTGGACAGGGTTGTGTTGTAACTATCAAATCATTTGCTTCACACGCACCGTTTGTTTTGCGAAAAATTAATAATTTGAAAAAATATTTTCCTATAATGATTGCTTATATCTCCTGTAAAAATAAACGAACAAAAAAATATTTTTATCGTCACCGAAAATATGGCGAAACTATTTGGAGATATAGTGTTCGCGAAAATGAAAATTTTTCATAGGGTAATAATTTTAAGATATAAAATGTATCATTTTGTGGAAAATGTTTTCCAAATCATTCAGTTTCCTTGAAACAGGATGGGGGCGTTAAAAGAGGTTTTTACATCATAGTAGTAATCTGACTCATCTGCATGCTCAATCATATGAGTTAACACATCACACCCTAAGATAACATCAACAATTGCAATAGACAAAGCTACATGTTAAAATATGCGCGATGATCATCCACGCGTATGTTTGTATATTCCTTGTTCACACTGCTCATCTTTAATTCAATCATTGCCTTTGTCTAACAATTTCAACTTTAAAAATAGTTGACAGTGGTTAAGTAAAATCTTACATGGTATAAGAGCAAAGACTAGACTCACAAGTAATCTCTCATTTGATAAGTGAGAAGGACATTACAAACTCTCCCAATCATACAGCATTGGAGCCGTCGCTAGTGAAGGAACATGAAGCTCGGAACCACGTTAAGCAAGTGAGATTCATTTTGTAAAACTCGAAGATATGATGGAAAATTTTACGGCGGTGAATACAAATCCATTGTGCTTAAATGGATTCTCTATGTAGTAATAATAAATAAGACAATCCTTTTGAAATTCGACCATCTCCAATTATCTACACATATCATTAAAAAAATTTAGAGTGCGACAGTGTATACTGTTTCAGCAATTAAATTAAAATAAATTAATTTTCTGATAAAATTCATTTGTGTTGATCTCTATATAGGTCAAGGAGTTTATAAGCTAAAATTTATAAGAGTGGCAAATGCGCCATCCGAGTAAAACATCGATATCTCTATAAATGGATCGTAATGTTTTAAACACAACCCATTTGTGTGAAGTGCAACGTACGCGTCACATCCTAATCAAACTTACGTAGTTTTTAAACGCGTTTTATCGCCAACTCAATTCGATATAATGTCTAAATAAATTTTTTAGGGCATATAAATTGAAGTGGTTTAAACCGATTAATCACGTACAGCGCTGGGAGACCATATTCGAAGCTTCAACCTGTTTCTTCTAAACAAGGTGAGCTCAGTTTCCTTTTGTATTTCTCCTTTTTATTCAGGCGGAACGCCGTCGCTGGTGTCTATACTTTGCCTAAAAATTAAAATC
Source organism: Rhodamnia rubescens (assembly GCA_021437795.1). Classification (NCBI taxonomy): domain Eukaryota; kingdom Viridiplantae; phylum Streptophyta; class Magnoliopsida; order Myrtales; family Myrtaceae; genus Rhodamnia; species Rhodamnia rubescens. The sequence continues at coordinate 461,940 of JAILYA010000115.1, read as the reverse complement.
GTCTCTCCATACAAAATTTTCTTCAAAATCATCTATGTACCCTTTTTAAAACCACATAAAACGTGTGTACCTTCGAGAATACGAGCACCACAAATAGAGTGATAGGCTGTGGGATGCCGAGGATCCTAAGTTTTCCCTCTTTGATGTCGATGGAAAGCTACTAATCAAACTTCCAAACCGCTTGGACTATCGGGCAACTACTGGTCGCGGATCCACCGGTTCGCCTTTCCACATCTTTGTCGTGTCTAATGATTGCCGTCTAGCAAGAATCTTTGGCTTTTTGTCCTAATGTAACGACTAAAAGGAGAGGGAATCTTAGTAGACTAAAGCCTCATAAATTTGAAAAACAAAAATTAGGTACACAGTAACTTTTTCTTTCTTTCTTTACATAACCCACGTCTGTAATCATTGATTAGCTTATTCGAATTACAATTTCGCAATCAGTGATCAAGAAGGTGAAGGGCATGGCAAAAGAGTAGTAGGATGCGTACCAGATCAAAATGCATTATTTAAACCAATCCAGAGACCATGATTTTCATCCTGAATCAATAAGGAAAAACAAAAAGCAAAAATTGACTTATTTTCAACAATGTTAATTACATTATCAAATCAATAGGTATGTAGCTTTATTGGTAAAGGAACCGAGGGGTGGAGACACTAGTATCATCGGTGCGAGGTCGACTCCGCACTCTAAACGAGGTACATCAAAAGTCGAAAGAAAAGAGTTAGAGATATGAAAAAAAAGACGATCGTGAGGAACAATACAATCTCAACCGTAATCCACACACCATCACGCATGTTTTACATAAATCACTTATTGATTGGGAGCTATTGTAGGCGAAAATAACTAACGGTATTATCAAACTCATCAGGTTAGCGGTTTAAAAAAAATTACATTATTAACAAAATAAAGTAGTAGACATCATCTTCGAGTTCGTAACTGAACCTTTTAGATGATCTTATAATGAGGATCTTATTAGCAAGTGAAAATTTTATCCACCATGGTTATTCATTCATAAGCCAACAAATATCTTGTGCTGGAGAAGAAAAATAACTGAAACCACACAAACTCACATGATTTATTCCGGAATATAGAAAAATCACCCAATTAATCTTAAACCTATTGCATATAAATAAGGAAAAATATAAAAAAAATTCCTAAACTCATTGCATCAATATTAATTTAGTCATAAACCTTTCAATTCGACAATTTTAGTAAATTTTTTTGCATTGGTGCCAATTCAATTTATCTAACCAACTTTAGCCAAAAACCATTGATGACATGAGCATTGTCTTTTAAATGATACCATCGGCCCTGGCATGGACATTTTCTTATAATTTTAAATATTTTTTCCTTTTCTTTTCTTTTTGCCAGTGGCCAATGAGGGTCGGCCTCGCCGAGTTGCACCTAGGCACCATCGTGGCCCCTCTTACCAGATTTGGTGAGGCCAACCCTCAAGAAGGCTAAGGTGGCTTCGCCTAGGCGAGGTTAGCCTCGTCGAACCTTGCCTGGGCGCAGAATTGATAGTATTTTTTTGGAATAATTGCCGGCCAGGTCGGCAATCCTTGCCCTAGCGTGGACAAGGGTCAACCTCCTCCTCGACGAGAGGCCCGGGCGAGGGAGCATTGTCGTTGCTCGCCCTAGCCCGTGGCTCGGCCCGGGGGAGGCCGGGCCCCTGGTTGTGACCGGTGATCCACACACACCCAAGTAAGGCAAACCCACCCTCGTTGGCCGGCCACCACCGACAAAAAGAAACGAGGAAGAAAAAAAGATAACGAAAAAAAATAAAATTCGAAACAATTATTAAAATTTTATTCAAAGGTCGATGGTGTCACTTAAGACAACTAGCGATCAAGGCAGTACTTTTTATCAAAATTGATCGAATGGATCGAATTAGCATAAATGTAAAAAGGTTTAAGATTAAATTGGTCTAATTAAAAGATTTAAGATTGAATTGGTATTAATATAATAGGTTTATGATTTTTTTCCACTTAATAATATGACAATATGATGTTTCTAGAACTGCGTTACTTTTGTTTGTGAGTCCTTTATCCCATCATCGAAATAAGTGGCTAATTATTATATATATCTATTCGTCATTTTCTGCGTGGACAGGTTCGACAGCTCAAGACACAGCACAAAATGCCGCAAAGTAAGGCGAGAAGTTTCAAGTAAAGTAATCATAATGAGGTATCTTTGTGGGCTTGGTTGAAGTGATTAGGCGGGACATGAAAAGTTGATTAAAGAAACCACGTCCAATTCCCACTTCGTCCTAGTCCGGACAAAGATAATCTCCACCATAGTTTCCAGAACATTTTTGCCGGCGGGCGGAAGTGATTGAACTCGGATTTTCTCATAATGAAATATGGAACATCAGATTTACGTGCAATCGATCAATTTAATCGGCTTCGCGGGGACCGCTGCAAGTAATTTTAAAAAATGATCAAGCGGCCATATGAAAATTTCGATCACACTCAAGTTGCTCGATTACGATAGTACACATTCTCGTATTCATGATCCCTAGATTACGAGCAAATAGGTCTTATTTCTCTCTCTCTCTCTAAGTAATTAGAGCAAGACCACCTTGCAAGTTAATGAGCAAGGTTACCATACATGTGAATATACGGTTTCTAAGTTGCGAGATCCATCTCAAACTACCTAGTGTTCGAGACCTTTTTTCTTCTGAGAAAAAGGAATGTTCGAGAAGAGGGCTAGATTTCTCGGCTATTTTGAGATAAATGACCCATCAATTATTCATCGATTGTATTAGAGAAATAAAACATGCTTTACTCATTTAGCATCTATATTTTGATACGACCGTTGCTTAATGATATAAGGTAAAGACTCGCTCATGAAGATGAGATTGTAACCTCTAAAATCTTCCGACCGAAAGACGTTACGATTTAAATACAAAAACTAGGGCATCCGAATCAAGCGCCCGATTTCCAATTAGCAAATGGTTATCTGGAAATTGTTCTGTCATTAATCCTCTCAGCGTGGAGCAACCCCCAGCTCCTTCTAGGTGGGGAATGGCCAAGTAAAACCGCAAATGACAGCGTGACGTCACAAATGTTTTCTTCTAGAAGCTCTATAACCAAAGCTGCTCCTATATATTGGAGGGAACCACGGCCACCATTTCTCGCCACCTTCACCTAAACCTTATCCACCACCGCCCTCAAGCCCTCCATCGTCAACTCTTCTTCATCCTCCTCCCAAAAAACAAAAGAAAGAAAGAAAACAAGAAAGAGATGGGCTCCGAAGCTCAAGAGCTTCGTTTCCTTCTCATCCCTCTCATGTCCCAAAGCCACCTCCTCCCCTTCACGGACATGGCCAAGCACCTCGCTGCTCACGGCATCTCCGTCGCCGTCGTCATGACTCCTCTCAACGCCCTCCGGTATAAATCTGTCTTGGATCACGCCCGGACATCGGGTCTTGACATCCACTTCCTGACTCTCCCTTTCCCATGCAAAGAGGCCGGCCTCCCCGAGGGCTGCGAGAACATCGACTCGCTCCCCTCGTCGGACCTCATCACCGCCTTCTTCGACGCGAGCAACATGCTGCGAGGGCCCCTCGAGAAGCGCCTCGAGGTCATGGAGGACAAACCCAGTTGCATCATCACCGACATTTGCTTTCCTTGGACCACCGACGTCGCCCTAAAGTTTGGCCTTCCGAGGATCGTGTTCCACACCATTTCTTGCTTCACCCTCTCGTGCTCCCACGGCATCAGCTGCTCCAAGGTCATGGGGCGGGTCAAGCGCGACGACGAGCCGTTCGTCGTCCCGGGCCTTCCGGACAAGATCGAGTTCACCAAGGCCCAGCTTCCGCAGATGATGAAGGACGGCCCCGACGACTTGGAGGACCTCCTGGACACGTTCAAGGCGGCCGAGCTCACAGCGGACGGCGTGTTGGTGAACTCCTTTGAGGAGCTAGAGAAGAATTACGTGAAATGTTATCAAACGGTCGTGAAGAAACTGTGGTGCATTGGGCCTCTGTCGCTGTCCCCAGGGGTTGACTCCGCCAAGCTCGACAGAGGCAACAAGTCCTCCATCGACCCGAACCGGTGCCTAGATTGGCTGGACTCTAGGGACCCGAAGTCCGTGCTTTACGTGTGCTTTGGTAGCCTTTGCCACGTGTCGGCCTCGCAGCTCGTGGAGCTCGCCTTGGGGCTTGAGGCCTCGCGCTGTTGCTTCATGTGGGTGATAAGGAAAGGCGACCACTCACAAGAGCTAGAGAAGTGGCTCTCCGAGTATGGGTTCGAGGAGAGGACCGCGGGGCGGGGCCTCATCATCAGGGGATGGGCCCCTCAGGTCATGATCCTGTCCCACCCGTCGGTGGGCGGGTTCATGACGCACTGCGGGTGGAACTCGACCCTCGAGGCGGTGACCGCCGGAGTGCCCATGATAACCTGGCCCATGTTCGCCGAGCAGTTCTACAATGAGAAGCAGATCGTGCAGGTGCTCCGCATCGGGGTGAGCCTCGGAGTTCGGAGACCGGCGGATTGGGGGGAGGAGGAGAAGGGTGGCGTGATGGTGAGCAGGGAGGCCGTGCAGCACGCGATCGGGAGGTTGATGGACGAAGGAGAGGTAGGCGCCGAGAGGAGGCGGAGGGTGAAGGAGCTGGGCAAGGCCGCTAGGCGAGCGGTCGAGGAAGGCGGGTCGTCCTATCTTAACATGTCTCTAATGATCCATTATGTACGACAGACGCGGAGCCGCAAGAGATCAACGACTAGATTAATGAGACATTACTAGTCGCGCCGTGCTATGTATTCTTGATAGGAGTTGTCCTCCACAACTAGATTTATTGAGCCGTCTAGCTTTACTTAACCTCAAATTCGAGATTAAAGCCCCTATGTGCTATACTTTGGTCCTATCAACCATCCGCTCTTGATAACCTAGTACTCGGATTAAGCAATAGTATCGCATCAACCTCGTACATCCGCCAGATTCATTAGTTCGCACGCATGTGGTATCGGTCGGAAACACCCCAGATCAGAGAAATTGCTCAGTAAAACCTAGCTCGCGTTCTAAAATATATCTGGACCGCTGCATCTAGTCGAACGCAAATGAGAGGTTGTAGTTTCTAATGGCTCCAATCCAGTTTATACATACACTGAATTCAAGAAATGGCCTCTCCAATGATAGGCAACTATTGGTGGGCCGTAGGGGGAACATTTGTATTGAAAGCACTCAATTGATCATGGGACTTGGCATGAAGGGACATGTGCACCCTTCCATATGGCGACAACTTTTTGCTGTCGCACAGAAGCATTGTCCTCGCCATGCACCGACAAATAATAAGTGTCAGGGTCCTGTCAAAAGACATTTGTTAAACTTACTAAACCCCACAAGCAAGCAAAAACAAACACGCACGCACTTTTCCAAATATTAGTTACGTGTAATTCAAGAAAAATTACTAAAAAATTCTAAATTCATTACAATTATATCAAGTCAGCCCAAAATCATTTTTTGATCAATTGCGTCAGAAGCATTTTCATATTCTACAGATAAAGTCCATTAGGCCAATTTTAGCCTTAAAATTGATGATGTGGACGCCGGCCGCCATACGTCGCACTTCCAAATTGACATGCAATTTTTTTTTTAATTATTTTCTTATCTCTTCTTCTTCCTCTTTTCATTGTAAAGGTCGGCAAGAGGCCATCGGGCACTGGGCGAGGATCTATGAGCCGTTGTCGGCCATTGGCAAGGTCGCGGCCCTCGGCTAGCTATGAGCAAGGACAACGAGCCCTCGCACCCTCACGATCACAGGTCATTGAGCGATGGCTCAAGACCGACATTTGTTGAACATACTAAACCAAAAAAAAAAAAAAATCAATTTTCAAAATATTAATTACAAGTAATATAGGAAAAATTATCAAAAAAATTCTAAACTTCTTACAACCGTGTTAATCCGTTGTATTTTTTTTTTTTGTCAATTGAGTCATAAGTATTTTCGCATTTTGTCAATAGAGTCCATCCTAGTCAATTTTAACCGAAAATAGATGACATGAATGTTAAGTCGTCTTATGTAACTCAAGCAATGTTGACATGTAATTTTTTCTTATTTTTTGAAAATTTTAAAATTTGTTTATGCCTTTTTGTCTCTTTTTTTTAAGCGTAGGAGGCCCTCAGCCACTAGGGGAGGGCTGTGAATCCTGCCAGCCACGGTGAGGGCTTGCTGCCCTCGCATTTGGTTGGCAAGGGCCGCGAGCCCTCATAGCCCTCACAAGCCACTAGGTAAGGGCTCACAGGCTCTCCGCTAGTGGCCATTGGCCAACGACCTCTTGTTGGCCTTAACAACAAAAAAAATAAAACAAATGCAATTTCAAAGAAAATGTCGTGGTAGCAACAACGGTCCTACGTAGGACTTCAATGGACAGTGGTGTCCGCATCATCAATTTTGGCCAAAATTAATCGAATGGACTCAATTAACAAAATATAAAAAAGTTTAGGACTTATTTGGGCATAAAAGAAATGGTTAAAGCTGAGTTGACATAATTATAGTAGATCTAAGACCTTTTTTGGTAATTTTCTCTATAATGCAAGACACATTATATTGAAAGCTGCAAAGTTTTTTTCGATTAATAACTTCATCGGTGCGCTAAGTATGATCGTTAGTAAAACTAAAAAACCCCATAAGCATGGGACAAGGGGAATCTGTCCGTCTGGCATCTTGCCACATGTTGTCGTTAGCTCTTGAATGCCACTCCTTCCGGGCTCTATCTGAGACCATACTTCAGCTTCTGCCGCCCCATAAAAAGAGATTATCTACAAGACTACACGTTAATGGATGCCAGTGGTTGAGGCGGATGATCGTAATTTATTCTGAAGTATTGAATTATTTTATTGTGAGTGACAATTTATATACTGCACTTCGATCCCAAAGACATCGCAAACCGAAATCCGATCCCGTCAATCTATTTAATTGGACTTGCTCATATATTAACCATTCCAAACTACACTATGCCAGATGATGGGTAAGTTGAGGTCTAGGTGTTAGGAATGCATATTAAGAACCCAATATCTTTGCTTAGGGATCGTTAAGAGATCTCAAATCCAATCCCTTCAACATATTCGATTAGACCGATCTCCACTTAAAAGTCTAAACTAATGAGTTATATATTAATCATGATATATTGCATGTTTCAAATCTCATAAATCTTCGAAATTGAATTTTTTCTAACACAACTCATACATGTGTCTTCACCTCATGCGTGTCATCGTTACAGATGGAGGTTGGGAACAATGAGAACTATTCGTGCGATGGTAAGGCATTTAATCAAATTGACAAATGATGGTAGGGACATGGCCACGCGTGGTGCGAAGGAACGTGCACATGTGGAGGTGATGTTGAAGGCGATCTCTATCGAGAGAAATGGTGCGCCGAATAATTGATGCGGTTATCTACTTGGTTCATAACTTAATTCTTTAATGTTCGAAAAGAATTTGTTCTAACTATACCTCCGTTTCGATGAAAATGCTGCCGTGTTAACCATTCGTTGCTGTAGTTTGTTGAGAAAATTATCAAAAGAGTCGTTTAACTTTTCGTATTTTTTGTCAATTCAATCATATACTTTTTAAATTTGCTTCTTCAAGATTATTAACAAGAAATCGCTGATGTGACGCTTGCCATCCTAAGTGACGCCGCCAAAGACTAACGTGGATGATATTTAACAATTTTTAAATAATATTTTGAATTATTTTATTTATTTATTTCTTTTCTTCTTGATTTTCGAATCTAGGGCCGATGCCCCGCCGGCCACCGGGCCGAGGGACGCAAAGCCCTTGCGGCCGCAAGCAAGGGGTCATTGTCCACGACCTCGCTGGCCATGACGAGGGTATTGTGGCCTTTGTCCCTCTTCACCGGGCTAGTTCCGCTATGGCAGGTGAGCCCTTGCCGATCTCGGCCAGGTGAGGGCAAGCAAGGGCCACGACATTCGTAGGCTTAGGGCTTTGCGACCCTCGCCTCGGGCGAGGTGATGGTCGCCAGCCCTCGGCCCGGTGGCCGGCGAGGCCCGCTAGCCTCTAAAGGAAAAAAGGGGAAGAATAACATTTTTGAAAAATTATTAAAATTACTTACGTCGTCTTAGGGTGGTCTTTGTGTAGGATGGCCATCATCCACGTCAACGAATTCCAAACAATAGGACTAAATTGGCAAAATTGGAAAAAGTTTGGGATTGAATCGGCAAATTTAAAAGGTTTAGGACGGAATTAGCAAAAGTGCAAAAGGTTCAGGACTTTTTTTTATAATCTTCCAATTTTATTTAAAGAAGATCCTAAAATTAACCTACGTAATCTATCATCGTGTATGTGAGACTGTGGAATGCAAATTTATATTTTGTTTGTCGAATTCATGTTTGACTGTTTTTCTTCATGCCTTCTGATTTTAGAGCTCTGCTCATTAGTACTATCAATTTCTTAAGGCCCCCAATACCCAAAAAAACCTTCAATTTTAGTAATTGTAACAATTATATCCAAAAAATAATTTATCTCATAAAAAACCTTTAACTTTTACTTTTGATTTAATTCTACTCAAACTTTTACTTTTGTCCCAATTTTACCGGGCTAGTACAAAAAAAACATCAACTTTAGCATATGTCTCAAGTATATCCAAAACTTTTTTTTGTCTTATAAAAACTTCAACTTTTGCTTTTGTCCATATTCTATCACCGTTATCCTTTTGTCTATAATCACCATTAGTTAATCCTATGTGGTATTTTCATGTCGTTATGTTTCATCAAAGCTGACATGAAAATTTTTTCGAACTTATCTTTTGTTATTTGCTTTCTCTACATATTGCCGGAGATACAGAGTCACTCAAAATCGCGTTTTTGTATTCTCTTTGGCATTCAACGATCTAAAGAGCAGCTAAACATGAAAATATTTGGACGAACGATCTAAATTCTCATCGTCCCTGAAACCTATTGTTTCTAAATTTCGAAGATACATTGGTAAGTTCATGAGAAAATTCAAGTTATTTAAGATTAACTAACAAGTGATTATGGACAAAAGACTAAAGGTGGTAAAATTGGGATAAAAGTAAAAGTTAGAGTTTTTTATGAGATAAAAAAGTTTCGGATATAATTGAGATGGATGCTAAAGTTGAATTTTTTTTTTTTGGTATTACATAGGTAGAATTGGGACAAAAGTAAAAGTTTGAGATTTTTTCGTGAAATAATTTTTTTTGTATATAATTATCATAAATGTTAAAATTGAAAGCTTTTTCGGGAATTAGGCCAATTTCTCAAGGAGAATCTCATTGGAAAAAAAAAAAAAAAGAAGAAGGAGGATTTGGTTTAAGAGGATCCTTGTTTTCGCTTTAATTCATTGCCCTTCTCAACTTTTTAATCCTCATTCTTCATGACATTCAATCACCTACACAAAATTGACAACGGCGAGACGGGCAAACCTGGTCCTAAAAGTCGAAAAGCTGTCCCCGGTGATCATTAGCGATAGTCGGACTCGAACCCTCGGAGAATTACTAAAAAGTCTTCAACCTATTATAATTATGTCAATTCAATTCTAAATTCTTTTCTTTTTTTGTCAATTGACTCATAAAACTTTTGCATTTGTGCTAATTTAGTTTATTCGGCTAATTTTGGCTGGAAAAGCTGACATGGTACTATTAATCTTGACGCGAACAATTTTTAACGTTATTTAAAAAAAAATATTTTTAAAATTTTATGTATTTTTCTTTTCTTTTTCCTTTTTTTTCTCATTTTTTTCCTTCCTTCTTCCTCTAGCCGATAATGGACCTCGGCGATTAGCCAAAGGCGAGGGCCCATGAGGCCGACTAGTGATGGCAAGGCTTGCCCTCGACCAGGCGACCGACCGGTGGAAGAAGAAGGAAAGATATAAATAAAAAAAAAAAGGAAAGAAAGAAAATTTAAATGAAAATATAAAATTAATGTGAAATTTGGAAAAAATATTAAAATATGATTAAATATTGTTTACATTAGCGTCCGATCCATCGATCCATCGCAATGACCTCAGTCCATCCGATCCATCGCAATGACCACAATCTAGATAGTACTTGATATTGATACACGACACGCGATATGATAATACACGACATGCCGATACATAAAAAAAACAAAAATTCGACACGTTGAAACATGTTATATATTAAATATATATTTATATGTACATGATAAATTAGTATATTAATTTTGAGGTGGCTAAATATACGACTTAAATATATATATTTTTTGATAAATTTACAGTTTGATTTCTAATTTATTGAAAATGCACAAAGTTAACTCCGCGCGCATCGAAACTATGTGTCGGGATGCTTGAACTCGCGTGTCGCTACGTGTCCGAAGTATCGATTACGTATCGATCGCATATCGGAGAGTGTCGGAGTGTCGGACACGGCATGCTGACCCCCCCAAGAATGTCAATTCTTCCTAAGCCACAATGGCCATCGCAGCTATGTAGTGGCCATCCCTAGAATGGTGCTACATCAGTCCAATTGATGTTGTAGCGACAGCCACAGCGGCCATCGTAGCCGTATAGCGGCCATCACGGCTGCTAATCCATTCGCAGACCCATGCAACATCAGCATCAGTTCACTGCGCTTACGCAGCAATCAGCATCAATCCAATTGGTAAAAAAAAAAAACAAAAACTGTGTTAATTGAGGTGAGGCTGGTTTAGATGATGTGCCTATAGCGGGTAATTCATTTGATAGCATGTCTTTCTAGAAATGGTCGTGCCCGCACAAAAAACTGAATAATGAGAAAAATTACCTGCACATGTAATTAATTTCTTTGGAGCAGCATGTTGTTGGCAATATAATTAGCTAAGTAGCACCAATACCGACACCGAGGTCGACATACAACATGAAACGACATGATACATCGATACATTATTTTTCAAAAAATAAAAAAATTCTGACACGTTGAGATATATTTTTTTTATATATACACGATATATTATCGTGTATATATAAAATTACTAGCGGTGATTTTTTTCTTTTTCTTCTTCTTGTTAGGAATTCACGATTAGTTTTTTTTTTTTTGGGTGGCTGGTTATTTCAATTTTAAGGTGGCTGGATCTATGACTTAATCATATATATTTTCGGTAAATTTATATTTTGACCTTTTAATTTTTGAAAATGCTTAAAATTAACCCCGTGCATATCGAAATGGCACGTCGGGATACTTGGATTCGCGTATCGCTAGTGTGTCCGGAGTGTTGAACATGAGTCAATCGCACATCGAGAGAGTGTCGGATATGATACGGAGGCCCCCAAAGAGTGTCGATGCTTCCTAAATAATTAGGTACATCGGGAAAAAAAAAATTTACTCCGTTGCTGCATTGGTGTCTCACAAAAAAATGCATGTGAATCTACGTGTCAATATCTGTATATCGTGAGATTTTCAAGTTATGATTAGAAAAAATAATCAAAGTGCGTGCATGCGTCCGAACATATAGAGACGCCCCATTCCTTAAGAAGCAAATGCCGTGTGGTCCAAAGCAACATTAGGATTCTCTCAGTAAGTAATTTTTGGCAATTACATAAGTAATTCTGGAGGATTTTTTTTTTTTTTTGCTAGAACAATTCTAGAGGAAGTTACACAAAACTTCAACCCATTAACCCTCCAACTATTTTCTCTTTTGCACGTGCTTAACATGTGATTTTTCATTGACCAAATTGTGACCCTTTTTTCAAATATTTTAAGCCAAATCACACGCTTGCCCCTGAGTATTCTAAGCCAACCTAAAACCCCTGCAACAATTACAGAAAAATAAGCAAAAACATCTAATGATCCTTAGAAGAATATAAACACAAAGTATGTCCAGATGGTATGGTACGGTCATGCACTTTTGAAGTTTTGGACAATACAACATTATAAATGGAATTTCACTAAGTTAATTTCTCACAAATTATTGGCCTAGACGAAAGAGGATACCCTTACAAAGTCAGCCATTCTCCATACCATCTCTCGGAGTCCATTTATGGGATTCCTTCTACTTAGTTAAGACCACACTCGTTGCTGTCCCCTTTGCTTTGGCCTAACCTATTGAGAGTGATATCACATGTTGGGGGCAAACCTACGGAAGGAGGACCATAGACGACCACACTCAACACTAAATTTTTTTTATCATTCCGTCTTAGTTCCTAGGCGTAGAGTACAATTTACATGTGGATGAGCAAAGTCTGTTCCAAGGGGGACCGAGCTACGACATGAGCATTGTGCCTCGGAACGGCCAGTTCTCACCAAATCAGAATGGACCCGACGATTCCAATTGGGTCGTTGTAGTTCTGTCAATAATTCATGTTGTTGGGAAATTTAGCGAACTGGATAAACAATAGAATCAGATTTCGAGGCATGATAGCACTTTCTTTAAGGAATTATTTACCTACAACGTTGCTAATGGTTACCGGCAAAAATCCACTATGATACAACGAGTTTCAAGTGAGAATATTAGATAAGCAATTCTAATATCTCGTACAATAACTCTATAGGAAACAATCAGAAATGAAGGCTGCATCTCTCTTGTTTGGAAAAAAGGAAAATTGAAAGTAAATATGTTCTGAAATTGAGCACAACAGTTGAATATATAATGAGAAAATGACACACCTTTTTGCTAGACCTATCAAGATAGATTCAAAACCCATTTAATAACCCACAAGTATTTAAATGGATCATAAATGGATCATAACAAACTTAGAAAACCAGCACAATATGTCACAAAAGAAAGAGGTCAAAATAAGTAAGTTATAAATGGGTCCATTATGAACCCATGTACAACCCACTTAAGACAACCCATTTAAAAGGCCTGTACCCTTTCTTTTACTTTTCTTTTTACGTTTTTTGTCCTTTTTTCTTCTTTTACTTTTTTTATTTCTTTTTTCTTACGCAAATCAACCGACCTCGCCGGGTCTCAGTGCCGCCACCCGGTTGCCGGTCACCAACCGCCATCGCCCGCCTCGTCGCCCGCCGACTTATTGCATGGTCGCATTGGTCTATACAAAGAAGTCACGCTTCGCCAATGATAGCCTCAACATGTGCCCGAACTGCAGCCTATCACTCTGGGACTGTTCCATCCGATCGACTATGCGACCCACAAAGCTGCCGTTACTCTATTCACTAGGGACCCGAGCTTCGTAGCTTCAACCGGGTTGGCTCAGGGCAGCGTGTGAGGTCGACCACACCATGATGCTCTCTCATCTTCTCTCTTCGTTCCAAAACAAATTAACTTTTCCATGCATTGTTGTTTTGGGTGGCAATAATAAAACATCCTCTTTAGCTAGTTTCCGAGGAATAAATAAATTCCCGGTTCACTCTTTCGAAATGATCTTTGATAATTTTAGCGATTAATCTCGTTGATCCCATGGCAAAAACCAGACTAAAAAACCTCGATCTGGGATTAAATTGTTTCATGTTCATATCCACAAGGAAACGTAATAAAAAATATAAAAAAAATAAAAAATATATATTTTTGCCAACCTTGCCACACTTATAAGAAAAGCAAATCAGATAAAATTCAGATAAATGAGAAAATTCAGATTTTTTAAATTATAAAAATTATAAATTTATATATATATATATATAATTTGTCCACAATCATTTAGTAATATAATTTTTTCAAAAATTTATAAGAAGTAATTTTTCTTATATTGGATTACATATATAAGTGTTTTAGTAATATGGGTTCGAGTCGAGTATGGATTGGGTATGGGTTAAGGAATTCGCACTACACATAAATGGGTTAATGGGTTACTTTATGTCGGACCATTTATGACCCAACCCAAACCCGACCCGACCCACCCGTTTGATAGGTCTACTTTTTGCGTCGAAAAGTAGTTAATTCTTATGCAACTCTTCGTGTCTAATAACGAATAGTTCGGACATATATTTTCATGTTCGAGACTATACATTTAATCATATATTTTCATGTCTGAGCCGATAGTTATTTTCGAACAGACACAAACACTCCAAAGGTTACAAGAGTGTCGGTTTGGTAGTTATGTCCGAAACGGACATAAACTTTCCAAAAGATGTAAGAGTGCCTTATATCCGTGAGCAAATGCACTATTCTAATGAGTCGCAAAGTTTATCTATATTATAATAATTTCAAAATAATAAATAAAATAAAATAATAAAAATAATTGTTGAATATTGCCAATTCAGGACCGCAACCATGTTAAGTGCACCTAATAATCGTGCACCCGCACCATGAGTATAGTGGTGGTGTAGCTCACTTGCCTATTTCTTTATTTAAAAGACTATAGTAATTATTTAACTAATAAAGTGATTTACTCTCTATCTTTCATTTTATATGGGATGCAAAAAAAGCACTATTCTGTTTGTTTTCAAAGAAACTTCTACACATGTCTCTCTTCGGTATAAAAAAAAAAAACAGGCGAATAGGTGTTAATTCACGCCGGTTTCTCTCGAACAATTCGTGTCATCACAGCCGTGTCGTGGGGGATCTGGATTTGTCTCGAGAAATATATGTCTTGTCCAAGTGGTTGATGTTCTTGTGCCGTCACGAGAATTGCTATCCCAAAGTCCAAACTATCTCTTTCAGTAGAAATGAAATATAGAGAAGCTATTATCCCTTGATGTTCTACGAGGTTCCTAACTTTCTATGTCCATTACATGCTTTCACGCATGCATTCCTACGGTACCTAATGAACTGTGCCCCTAGTCGTACGTACCAGGTCTGTGAATTCACAATAATTCAATAAAGACTTCGATATTCAACATTTTAAATTTATTTGAAATCGATTTACCACAATTCTAGTACCTGTATTCACAAAACTTTTGTTTAAATCAAAACAATAACCAACTTCTATTTCGTCAAATCCAGTCGATTGTAGTACTGATTGGTTAGAATAAGTTATCAACAAGTAAGATGATCAACGTGAAGATTATCTTGTAGGAGTGAGTAGCCGACACGAAAAGACCTATCGATGATGAGTATCAACAATCGATGAAGGTTATCAACAAGTTAACTATAGTATTTCACTAAGTGTTGAAGGATGAGGAGAGTGTCGATTTTAGTTTGAACAATACAGGTTATAGTGTTACTAACGTTATTGGTGCCAAAATGAAGGTTGGCTAATTAAAGGAAGGTTATCGGCAAGTTAACTCCATAATTTCACTAGGTGTTGAAGGGCGAGGAGAGTGTTGATTTTAGTTGGAACAATATCGATTATTATGTTAGTAATGGTATTGGTGCCAAAATGAAGGTTTGCTATTCGAATGACCTTGAAAATTGCAACCTTTTTGTGGGTAAGAGAGTTCAAGTACCAGCCCGTCAATATATCTAATTGGATCTATATTCATTCAAAAGTCTAAGCCATTGATTTACGGTCAACTTGATATATTAATTGCTTCACACTACATCAATTTTTTAATGTATGACTTCTCTAACACAACTCACACGTGCATCTTAATAGTCGGGATATGAAAAATACATCTATATCTCAAAGGATATGTAGCAGTAATTGTAGTTAAAATGTAATTAGTTTGCAATTGATGTTAGTGGGATACAATTATCTTGAAAATATTTTTCGTCAATCCATTCTTGCAAATTTTTTGCTCTATACTTTTCAATCCAGCACTCGCATTTTACTTTAGTTTTAAAAGTGATACTTCTACCTATAAAAAATCAACACCGATTTCCCATTCACGAAAAATCAAAGTTCATCTTTTTGGGGAAAGTTTTTCACCTTCTAAGTGAAATATTTTGTATGCCACCATAACAAAAAAGGGGAATTGATTTACGACGACCTACAATTTAGGAACACGCTGGGTAAGGGCGTCTTTGACGAAGACTCCTTTCACGAAGGATGTCATTGGTTATATATATGACACACATTTCGATAACATGGAATATATGAATCTTTCTACTCTTCACAAATGCACGCAAATCGCCTCATGAACGCGCATTGAGGGGAAAATAATCAAAAAAATCCTAAACATTTTGTATTTGTACCAATTCAATCATCAACCTTTTTTTTTTTGCTAATTTATTCCTAAATCTTTTGCATTTTTATCAATTTTGTCCATCCGGCCAACTTTAACGGTTGGTACCGACGTGGACGCCGGGCAATCTGACTAGGCAATTTTTAACTATATTTAATATACATTTTTAATTTTTAAATTTTTCCTTTTCTTTCCTTTTTTGTCTTTACCGTTCATCTTCTTCCTCCCCTTCTCCAAGAGATTGCTAGCATCTTCTTCCTCCCATTCTCCAAGTGATTATGCGATTGGGGAACCGATATTGATGTAGATGATGAAATCAACATTATTCCCAATGTGGAGCATGTCCAAATACAGAAAAAGTCTTCATTCTCTTACTTGGTATCGAAGAAATGTCAACAACAAAGGAGCTAGAGCGAGAGTTTACATCCAACATATAGGATCACTTCATAAAGACGGAAAGATTTGATATGGGTCCAAAATGGAATAATGTAATTTGTAAATATTGTGGGATAATATACAAATATACAGGTGGAGCCGGATATGAAATATTTAAACGACATCTTAAGGTGAAACATCCAACCCAAGCAGAAATTGACACCAAGCAACAATAAATTTTCGGGTACGCCAATCCTAACACTTCTCATTTATTTCGTTATAATGAAAAAGCTTACAAAGAAGAATCGGATAAATTTATTTTCGTTGAATATTTATCATTTATTTTTGGTGAAAGATTTGGTTTTAATCAATTTATACAAAATGCATGTGTTCCACAAGCAAAACGTGTTTCTAGAAATACACTTAAACACATAGTTAAAGATCTTTATAAAAAAGGAAAAAAAGATTTGAATTTTTTTTTTATGAATTTTAATGGACGTGTGCATATAGGTAGCGATATTTGGAGTGATCATTGGCAAATTCACTATTATATGGGTATAACATGTCATTGGATTAATGATGATTGGAATATTCAAAAAGAGTTATTGCATTTAGAGTTTTTGATGATAAGCATACGGCAAATAATATTTATAAATTAATTAGGAAAATTTTAGAAGAATATTATTTGCTTAATAAAAAATTTTAGTTTTGATAATGCCGTGGCAAATGCCGCTTCAATTGCTGACTTAGAAAAGGTTTGTAAATCCATTTTTTATGGACAATTTTTTCAAGTTAGATGTGCTAGTCATGTTTTAAATTTATATGTATAAGATGGTTTAAAAACTCTTGATATTTTTCTTGACCCAATAAAAATAGCAATTCAATTTTTATGGAAACATTTCCAAAAAATGAAAGAATGGTTAAAATTTTGTAGAGCAAACGGAAAAAGATAAAAAAAAGATTTCCAAGAGATGTTCTAAATCGTTGGAATTCTACTTACGAGTTTCTTAATGAATCTTTTGCTTACAAAGATTTATTACGTGCATTTAGTTTAGATAATATAACTCAAATTAATTTATACCCACCAGAGTGGGATATTTGCAAAAAAAATTTAGATATTTTAAAAGTTTTTAATAATACAACTTATACTTTGTTCGGTGTTTATTATCCTACTACGTATTTATTTTTAATAGAGTGTATTAATATTGATGGAGTTTTTTAAGAAAATGAAAATGATGATAAATTAAGTGACACTGTTATAGTAATGCGAACAAAATAGCTACAATATTATAGCGAAATTCCTTGTATTTATTTGCTTGTGTTTTTTATCCACGTTGCAAATTAGATGGTTTATGTGATTATTTGAATATGCATTATAAATGTTTACATTTAATTGATAGGGTAAATATTAGAAATATACAAAAAATGGTTAAAAACGCAATAATAAAATTATAGAATGAATTTTATAGTAAATATAATTTAGGTGATAGTGGATCTTGTTAATCTAATGACATACAAAGTGGGAATATAGGAAAAATGAGTAGATGGTACCAACTTCGATGCATAGGCAAAAAAAGCAAAAGGGAGCAATAGGAAATAGGGGTAATCGGTTTCGGGATGGATAGTTTTTACCCTAGAACTAAGAACTACCCATTAGAACCGGTTCGTCAAAATGTGAACCACAAACCATTCGCTCGCTTCATGGATCCACCCGAAAACCGAACCACCAATCAGTCCGATTTCGATTGGATTCCGGTTATGGTCTTACTGAGTACCAACATCAATTAAAAAAGAAAAAAAAAATGAACCAATCTCTAGTGATTGAAGAAAGAAAAATTTCAATAATGCAAGATAACAATGTGGACAACGATTTAGGACCATTGCTACATGAAAAAATTTCAATATGCAAAATTACAAGCATTGTAATATTTGCAAAAGTTATTTCAAAAGAATGTATATTTATATTATATAAAAGGACCGGTCCGATTGGGTCGATTGGATGGCTCTTACTCGAAACTAAGAACCGAACCGGTACTTGCCGGTTCCATAAAATTGGAACCGGAATCTGGATAGTATCTGCCGGTTACCATCCAAAATCGGCCGGTTGGGTACAAGACGGTCCGGTTTGGGTGGATCATGATTTTTTTGCTCACCCTTAATATGAAGTAATTCCGAAATAGAAAGTTATCTAACCGTTTCTTTTGAGTTTAATGAATCAAAACAAGATGCATTTCATAATATTGGATTGGTGAAAGAGGCATTCAACCCAATACCAAATTCTTACTCTATTTGTAAAATAAATTTTAGCTACCCTTTGTTCGACAGGTTGTGGTAGAACAAACATTTCGCACTAGAGGTAATATTTTGGACGAACGACATTCAATATTGGCTCGAATTTGGTGGAGGCTCAAGTTTGTATTCATAATTGGACAAAGGCTCAATATAGACAATAAGAAATAGATCGCAATAATGAAGCCGAATTCTTTGATGACAGAGATACCACCGCCACCGGTACCAAGACCGAACGGATAGCGATGGTTGAGGATGAAGTAAGTATAGGGTTATCAAAGGTAAAATAATTACATGGGTTTTGATTCTTCTATTCCCAAGAAGATATGCATGCGCTTAATGATAATTCATTAAAGTTCAAGCCCCCTCTCCCTCCCTTCCCCCTCCTCCCGAATTTGATTACAATTTGTATTTGATAATTCATTATTTCATAATTTCATAATTTGTATTTGATAATTTGATTACAAATTTATTGTAAATTATTACAATTTAATTTTTATATTTAAAAATCATAACCTAAACCGACGGCTCCATTTTTGGTTTTGAACTGGAATCGGGCTTGAAACCTACTCGGAATCGCCGGTTCAAAACTAAAATCGGAACCGCCCCTTAAGGGCTCGGTTTCGATTCCACCAAATCTTGGAATCGGAACCTTCGGTTCATGAACCGCAACCGGTTGTTCTAGCCCTTGGCCATGCCTATCGCTGCCGTAGTTGGCGAGGTTGACCTCGCGCAGCCATGACGTCATTTTGCCACCGCCGGGCGAGCTCGGCCTCGCCAAGCAACAAGCAGCGCCATGGTTGTCCTTCTCATTGTCCTTGTCATTCTTGTCGACTAGGATCCACGGTTCGTGATGGAGTTGATGTCATAGACGGGCAAAGTTGGAGGGGGAGGGCGGTCGATGTCGACCTTGGCCTTGGTATGCTTGGAGGAGGCACGGCCCGGATCGACGGCGTGAAAGACGAGCGGCTTGGGCGAGGTCCGGCCTTACCGAGGGATGGCGACGGTCGAGCCTCGCTAGATCCGGCCGAGGCCGACCCTTGCCTAGTGACGGCGACGCGACGCCATGGCTACACGAGGTCAGCCTCGCCCAGCCATAGGTGGATTGGCTTCGCACGGCTGCATCTGTGGTCACGAGTTGAACGAATTCCAATGAAGAAGATGAATAGTTAAAAAAGAAGAAAAATCAATAAAAAAAACTTAAAATTTATTAAAATTTCTCTTCATCTGATCGGGTCCATGTCAAGACCGGCCAATCAAAATTGACAGAGTTAGATTGAATTGACATAAATGCAAAAGGTTTATGATTGAATTAAAACAAAAAAAAAAGATCTATGATTGAATTGATACAAAAATAAAAGGTTTAAGACTGAATTGACAAAATTTAAAGATTTATGACCGAATTGATAAAAGTGCAATAAGTTTAGGACTGTTTTTGACAATTTTCCTTGTATTGAGTAAGGCTGCAATCCCCGGTGGCTGGCACGGCCCCATGGTCCGGTAACGCTGTAATTTGAACGCGGAATCTGCTGCATTTCCTAAAATGCTTAAATGATCAATTGGACAGTAAAACACGAATTGGGAATTAAGTCTCATTCTTTTTAGCTGCTGCTTCTTCTAGAAAGATGTAGATTTCTTCGAAACAATTAAGCAAAGTTTTAATTGCAAAAGCCTTATCACAGGTACGCAATTCGACCATGCCGTAATCCTTCTCCCTCTTGGATTCAAGATCCAAATTTTGTAAACCCCGTGTCGCAATTCCAATTCAACTTGGCGCGAAGCTCATCGTTAGCCAATTTAGACGCTGCCGCTCCATGGTCACTTGTGTCTTGCGCTAAACGTCACTTTGGTAAGGATCTGCATGAAGACAATGTAAAACACCCGACATCGATGTCGACGTGATATGATCAACTAATTACCTCCAAAGAGAATAAAGTGTCGACATATTTGTTCAGTCGTATAAGTAAGAAGATAACATGCTTTGGGTGTTGGAGAAGCATTGTCGTGCAATCAATCCTCTACGTAAACCCGATTACTTCTCGAAAGAGGTTTAGAATATACCCATCATTATAGAATATACTCAAATGAGCCTATTGAAATAAAAAAAAATGGAGATTTCGTAATATAGAAGAGTCGTGTGATGGCCACAACATTTTTATTCTTGTTTTTTATTTATATTATATATAAGAGTTCAAATGTTTGGAAGAAATTCGCACGTCAACGTCACCCTCTAGACGTGTGGATGACACTTGCTTTTGGTGGTTCTTCGTTTGTACGAATTAAACCGAGATCATTGCGGATCGGATTGTCGTTCTACTTTCATTTTCTATTAAATTTAAGGCGCCAGGCAAGACTTTTTCTCTAAAATCAACTTCTTGTGAGAAGGTAATTTATCTACTTTTGCTCTTGAGAAAGTTGATTTTTTTTACTTCTAGAGAGAAATAATTTTTTTTATTTTTCAAGTGGCTTTAAAACTACTTTCGAGGCAAAAAAAAATCCAGAAGTAGAAAAATGAAATTATGTAACCAAACGGTTTAACTCCAAAAACACTTCCGGAGTAAAAATTTTACTTCGGAAGTGTTGTCATGCGCGCCAGCTTTCGCGATTCAAGTGTTTGTTCTTTTCAAATTTCGAAATTCGGTAAATTTTTACAATCCTCATCGCATCCCGTCCCTTCTCTTTTAGCCATTAATTAATTGATAAAATTACGCAAGAATAAATAAAATCAGGTACGTATTCCGAAGTTTTAAAATATGATTATTAAAAAAAAAAACCTTAGTTAATGAATGGTTAATACTGATGCAGGCACACGTAAACTAAATCTATTAAATTCTCTTACAACTTCGTTCCCCCACCATTTTTCTTACAGCCAAACACAAGAATCCTGACGTCTGTTCTATTCCTTAGTTTACCGAACAAATATATAGGAATCGTCGTTCCATTCCATTCTCATTCCACTCCCCTGTTTAATTCCGTTCCGTTGTACAAAAGGTAACATCAAATCTTAACTTGCGGATTACATCTAATCTGTTCATAATCTTCAAAAATTTGAATAAAAGTTAAATTGTGGTCGGCAGAAAAGTACATTTTGCTTCTATTTATGTCCAAACAAAATCTTTGGATGGTAACTCGGCAATCTATTACGATACTCATCCATGATTTGAATGTGTCTTAGGGGTAACGTTCCATCTTATGCCCATGAATCCGTGTACGGACGACTAATCGAAATCGAATTGTTTGCGATTCAGAAGTGAAAGGAAGGCCCTAAATTGTCATTAAAAACTTGTTTTGATTTTCTTTCCACTTTCATGATGCGAGCACGACTACAGTTATGGGAGTGTCATTTAGCATTGGCCATGTTGCGGAATCTGGACATTGTTTAAGCTTGCGAAGATATACGTAGTGGGGCTTTGGAAAACATATGGGTGATTAAAAGAATGGTCGGAACTAGAGGTGTTAATATGAGTCTTTGACCTACTTTTTAACCCACTTTTATTCATTTGGATCAAATATGGATTCAACAAATTTTAAAAAATAGCTCAAATATAAATTTAGGCTTATAAAGCCTATTCAAATATGAGTTTTAACTCAACCCATTTTCGACCCGTGACTTATAATTTCACAAAATCATTTTCATTTACTTGTAAACTGCCACCCACCGCCCGTCATCGTCGCTTGCTGCCGCCTCCCGCCACCACCGCTTGCTGCCACAGCCAGCCTCTGCCCACCTCCGCCAAGCCGCCGCCGCAACCGCTGCTGCCGGCCACCCACCGTGATGGTCATCATCTTCTGCGATGAAGTCGAATTCAGAGAGCGGCGGTGATGACTGGATATCACCGACTCTGTTCTTCTGCAATGCCCGTGAAAATTTTCTAGCTTCTCCAGTGGAACTGATCAAGATGGCAAGCAAGGGACGTGCCGCGTATAAATACACTCATGAACGAACGAACGAACTGCAATTAATGTCGAGGGCGGCGATCGTGCGTCGTCTTGCGAATAAAACAGGCCCATGCATGCATGAACAACCCTCATCAATTTCATTTATTGAACTATGCGTGTTACACTCGAATTTTTCGAGAGTTGCAAGATGAATACGAGAGAGAGAGAGAGAGAGAGAGAGAGAGAGAGAGAGAGAGAGAGAGAGAGTCTAATAATTACAGAGAGGTTGTGGAATCATTTTCTCGTCCTTCGATTCCAAGAAATCTGGTGTACTTTAGGAATATTGAGGAACATGGGGTTGTCAAACTCAAACACGAATTCACTTGGCAAAACCTCACGATATACTTGAAGGAAAACTGTTTTGCTAACCGCCCACCGCCGCCGGCCAACCGCCCGCCTGCCCGCTACCACCCCCGCTGTCGGCCCGCCGCCACTCACCCTTGGCCATTGCCGTCCGCCCGCCCGCCTGCCTGTCGCCGTTGTGCGGGCAGCGGGTGGGCCATGGCAGCGGTAGTGGGCGGTTGACGAAACAATTTTTACATTTTTAAATTTTATGAAATAAATATTTCATGATTTGGTTAAATATATTTAAATTATACGAGTTGGGTTGGACATGAGTTTAGTATGAATTGAGTCGGGTATGGGTCATAAAATTTGTACTTGTATAAAAAATAGGTCAAAATGAGTTAAATGGGTCGACCATATCCGACTCGACCCTAACCCGACCCACCCACCTGTTTGACACCTCCAATCGAACTCAGTAACTCAAATTGATAATGGACTCTTTGGGGATGGCTCTTCCCGTATAGTAGGTATTGATATTCGGATCGAACCATGTAAATTTCTTGTGTTCTTTATTGTTCCTCGTGGATTTCTATGGTAATGCTGTCCTCTTGTATCTCATATAGAATAGCGACGTTGTGAGCTTTGTGTTATTTTATAACAATTGGTATTCGAGCTTATGTTAGGCTAAGGATTTTTGTTTGCCTGGTCAATGTTTGGGAATATAGTTGTTGCAACTATCTCTGTAGCCAAGATTGAAATTAAGAAATATGACGGGAATAACAACTTTAGATTGTGAAGCTTAAGTTGTGTGCCCAATTGATAATCCAAGATTCGGTAAAGGAGTTGGATGACAATGATAAGTTGTCGGAAACGACGAAAAAGGTAGATAATGTTGAATGTACGAATACCATAAAAATCTAGTGATTGAGATGCTGATTGAAGTGGCCAAGGAGAAGGATATCACAATATTGTAGGCAAACTTGATACCCTTTAGCTAACGAAGGGTTTAATAATCGCATGCATATGCTGAAGCCGATATTCCAATTCCAAGTTACTGAAGGTACATCCATCTTGTTGGGAAAAAGGCGGGCTTAGTAATGCGGAAGCGAACCCTTTTTCCCTCTTTGTGTGATTAAGATATGCAAGAAAATAAAGAAATGTAGAGATGGGGACATACAAATTTTTACGTGAAAAACCCCTAAAAAAAGAAGGGAAAAATCACGGGACCGGAGATCCAAATCTTCCACTATAATAGTAGGATTACAACAGCATTTTCTCTCTCACCTAATTTAGTGGATCACCCTCACCTTTGTGGTGGAATTCACTCTAGTTTGAGAGGATAACAATCTCTCAAACTCTTCACTCAATGGTAGCTCTCTCTGTCTATCTTTTGGAGGATCTCTCTTGCTTGTGGATTGTGAATTATTGGATTGTTGGATTGTTGGATTGCTAGATGCTGCAACCCATCTTTTCCTCCTCTATTTATAGATGGCCAAGGGACCCCTCTTCCATGCTCCAGAGAATTCACCAATTGATTAGGAGGATTTACAAAGATGACAAGCATCTTTTCAATGTATAGAGCCTTGCAAAAAATTCATTTCTCCCATGCATGGAGGTTGCATTGAAATTATGTAGTCAACAAAGCTTTAATGCTTAGTCTCACCCAATTAATTAAGGAGAAACCCAACAAATCTCCCCCTATTCGACTTAATTAGAGGGGGTTACCACCACACCGGCACCTTCACAACAATCTTTGAACTTCTTCATTGGAATGACCTTGGTCATCATGTCGGACCAGTTTTTATCGGTGTGGACTTTGTCAAGCTGTAAACGCTTCTCCTCTATCACATCTAGAATCCAATGGTAATGAATATCGATATGTTTTGAGCGAAAGTGATAGGCTGAGTTTTTCCCCAAGTGTATGGCAATTTGATTATCGTATCTCAACACATACTTTTCTTGCTTGTGGCCCAACTCAAGCAAGAAGTTCTTCATCCACAGCATTTTTTACATCCTTCCGTTGCTGCAATATATTCAGCCTCGATGGTAGACAAGGCAACACATTTTTTAAGCTTAGATTGCCAAGATACAGCTCTCCTTGCAAAGGTAGTCAAGTACCCTAATGTTAACTAGGGGTGAGCGATTCCAGGTTCCGGGTAGGTTCCACTTGGAACCCGAAATCTGCCCGTTAGTACAGGTTCCTTAATTTTCGGAACCTAGAATCTACCCCGCATATCATGGAACCTAGAACCTACCCCCGTCACAGAGTTCGATGATCCGGTTTCAAGGTACCCGCGAACCCGCCAATTTCCTTCGAGACCAACTCAACCTTGACATCTTTCTAACTCATAAACACGAATTCCATCATTCTCACAAGTAAGTCAATTATCCTAATCACAAATCATGATGTGATGAAATAAACGTAAATTGTCAATTGAAAAATCACATGCATACAGCCTTATCCCGAGTTTCCCTTCCGATCGTACGAGACTCGAAATTTAACGACCTAAAATTAAAAGAAACAACAAATTAATATTATTAGATTACATCAAATATCATTTTTGTTACTCTCTATAGTACTTTCGAAGTTCAAATCTTCGATGGCTCGAGAAAGGGAGAGGGATAACAAGTTTTCTCCTTCCCCAAGGACTTAAAATCGATTGTGGTCGCAGATTTATGCCGATTCCTTGAGCTCGCCTTTCAATTTCTAGAAGTAAATCGAGATGGTTTATTATTTTTTTTAATGAACCGTCCTTTAGTAAAATCATTGCAAAAGAGCTCGTCACTTGTGCCTTCACACAATCGGCCGTAGTGATAGTCGGCAAGGAATTAAGAAACAAAGGGGACTTGGGAGACTATGATAGCCAAGGAAATAAGAGTTTCAAATCTAAAAATCAAGCGTCTTAGGTGAGAGGAAAAAATGAACTAAGAGACAACAACAGATGAAAATAAAAACTAGAAAGCTAAAACTAGGATTTAGAACTTTAGATACTCCGGTTTCGATTCCGGTTCGGTTCCATCGAGAACCAGGAACCGGAACCTAGTTTATCGTAACCCGGAACCGAATCGGAATCGCCTGTTCGGTTCTTCGGTTCCCGGTTCTACCCTAGAACCATGCTCACCCCTAATGTTGACTTTCTTGAATCGATATCACCATCTAAATCTGCATTTTTGAATCCTTCTAACATGGGTTTTCCTTTGCCGAAGCACAAGCAACTTTTGGATGTAGCCCGGAGCTATCTAAATATCCATTTGATAGCAGCCCAATGCTCCTTCCCCGGGTTTGAAAGAAATCGACTTACAAAACCGACGTCATGAGCAATGTCGGGCCTAGTGCATATCATTGCATACATGAGGCTACCAACCGCCGATGAATATGATATGTCCTTCATTTCTTCTTTCTCACTTGATGTACTTTGTTTCTTACTTAATTTGAAATGTCCAAAGAAGAGAAGTGCTTACCGGTTTGACCTTGTGCATATTAAATTTCTTGAGAACTTTCTCGATATATTTCTCCCGGGATAGCCATAACGACTTCTTCAAACTATCTCGAATAATTTTCATCCTAAGGATTTGCTTCACTGGGTCTAGATCTTTCATAGCGAAAGACTTGCTCAAGGCTTTCTTAAGGGCAGCAATTTTCTTCGAGTCTCGCCCAACTAGTAAAAGATGGAAAAGAGGAGCCGACTAGCCATGGCCACGGGTCGGCTTTAGGCCAGGAAACTAATCGAACAGCCCGTTGATCGGGCCAATCGGTTTCGAACCGGAATTCGCCAACCAGGCCCGGTTAAGGTTCAGCCTATTTCAACCGGCCCGAAACCGGCAATTCCTAACCCGCCCAAAACGGGCGATTCCGGGCCGATTCCAAACCGGCCAATTAGCCGTTGGGCTTTAAGCCTTAAAAAAAGGAGGGGGGGAATGAGTCGTTGAGCTCTTTTCCCCATCGGCCGATCGTTGCAATGCAAATGCTTAAAATTTGACCATTGCAACGAACCCCCCCTTTTATTTATTTTTTATTTTTTCTTAATTTATTAAAACTATTCTAAATCTTTATAAATACCCCTCCCTCTTTTCATTTTTTCTCACAAATTCTCACAAATTCTCTCAATCCGCTCAATTTTCTCAATTCTTTCAATCCCGGCTCAATTCTCTTAATTTTCTGAATTCGTTTTCTATTCGATTCTCTAAAAAAAATGGTAAGTGGAAGCAGATTTGGTGACAAGGAAAAGAACGCGATACGGATAGGGGAATCC
Organism: Rhodamnia rubescens; assembly: GCA_021437795.1. Classification (NCBI taxonomy): domain Eukaryota; kingdom Viridiplantae; phylum Streptophyta; class Magnoliopsida; order Myrtales; family Myrtaceae; genus Rhodamnia; species Rhodamnia rubescens. The sequence goes on along the minus strand of JAILYA010000115.1, from coordinate 434,859 downwards.
GATTATCCTCATCCTCATGAATATTATCCACGTGAATTTGCATGTTGGGTAGACGAGGATGATAATATCAACATTATTCCCAACGTCGAGCATATTCCAACGCAAGCAAGTCTTCATCATTCTACCAAGTGTCGAAGAAATTTCGACAACATAGTAGCCGGAACGGGAGGGTACATCCAACATATGGAAACACTTCACGAAGGAACATTTAGGAGAAAATCAGTATAAGGTGAAATATAAATATTGTGGTACAACATACGCTTTTACAGTGGATGCGGCTATAAAACATTTAAACGGCATCCGAGATCAAAACATGCAACTCAAATGGGGATCGACAACAAACAACAAATTATCGGATATGCCAATCCTAACACTTCTCCTTTATTTCGTTACAATGAAAAAATTTATAAAGAAATATTAGCTCAATATGCTGCCATTGATCGTTTACCGTTTAATGTTGGTGAAAATTTTCGTTTTAATTTTTTTATAAACACCGCATGTACTTGCAAGCAAAATCCGTTTCGAGAAATACTCTTAAATGGAAAATTTTTGGGCTTTATAAAAAAGGAAAAAAAGATTTGAAAAGATTTTTTACGAATTTTAATGGACGTGTGTATATAGGTAGCGACATTTAGAGTGATCCTTCGCAAACTCATTATTATATGGATATCACAAGTCATTGGATAAGTGATGATTGGAACGTTCAAAACAGAGTTATTTCATTTTGAGTTTTTGATGATAGGCATACGGTAAATAATATTTATAAAGTAATTAAGCAAATTTTAGAAGAGTATAATTTGATTAATAAAATTTTTTCAGTTGGTTTTGATAATGACGCGACAAATACCACTTACATTCCCGATTTAGAAAAGATCCAGAAATCCACTTTTGGTGGATAATTTTTTCATATTAGATGTGTTTGCCATGTTTTAAATTTATGTGTATAAGATGGTTTACATACTCTTGATACTTTTCTCATCCAATAAAGAAAGCAATTCAATTTTTATGGAAACATCCCCAAATTATGAAAGATTGAGGTAAATTTTGTAAAGCACATAGAAAAAACACCAAAAAAAAATTCAAAAGATGCTCCAACTCGTTGAAATTCTACCCACGAGTTACTTAATCAAAATTTTGTTTATAAATATTTATTATGTACATTTATTTTGAATAATATTTTCGAAATTAATTTATTTCCACATGAGCGGGATATTTGCCAAAAAAAAAATAGATTTTTTAAAAAATTTTAACAATGCAACTTATAGTTTATTTGGTATTTATTATCCTACTACGCCTTTTTTTAGTAGAATGTGTGAATATTAATGGTATTTTTGAAGAATATGGAAAAGATGATCAATTAGCTCCGACTATTATATTAATGCAAGCAAAATGGCTACTTTATTATATTGAAATTCCTCTTATTTATTTGGTTGCTTTTGTTTTCGATACATATATGAAATTAGATGGTTTAGGTGATTATTTGAATAACTATTATGAATGTTTACATTTGCATAAAACGGTAAATGTTAGAACTATACAAGCAGCGGTTAAAAACGTAATAGTAGAATTATATAGTGAATTTTGTAGTAAATATGGTTTAGGTGCTAGTGGATCTTCCTAACCTAGTGACGTATAAAGCGGAGAGAGTAATAGAATTAGTAGAGGGTACAAAATGCTATTGAGGAGGCAAAAAGATAAAAGGGAGCAATATGTAATATTTCTAAAATAGAGATCTATTTAACCATTTCTTTTGAGTTTGGTAAATCTGAAGGCACATATTTTTAAATTCTAAAGTAGTAGAAGAGGTATTCAACCCAATTCTCAACCCTCGCTCTCATCGCAAGAGAGATTTTAGTAACCTCTTGTTCAACAGGTTGCGGTTGAACAAGTATTTAGTGCTTGGAGGATTAATTTTGGACGACCGACGTTCAAGATTATATCCGGATTTGGTGGAGGCTTAAACTTGTCTCGATAATTGGACAAATGCTCAATTTCGACAACAAGAGATAGATCGCAATGCAAAAGCCGAATTCTTCGATGATGATGATAGAAATACGACCGCCACGACTATCGGAACGGGTAGCGACGATTGATGACGAGGTAAGTTGGGGTAATCAAAGGTAAAAGAACTACATGAGTTTTGATTCTTCTACTCCAAAAAAATATGTAGACGCTTAATGATAATTCATTAAGTTCAAGCCCCTTCCTCCTCCTTTCCCCCCAAATTTGATTACAATGTATAATTTAATTATAATTTATATTTGATAATTTATTATTATTCTTATTTGATAATTTATTATTTAAAAATTAAATATAAAAATCAAAATTGGGACCTCCCTTTAAGGGGTCGATTCAGTCCTAAAACCTTTTACATTTATGCCAATTAAGTTCTAAACCTTTTATTAATGCTAATTCAGTCTTAAACCTTTTGCATTGGTGCCAATTCAGTCCTATATTTTTTATATTTATGTCAATTGAGTTAAAAGGGTCAATTTTGGTCGAAAATCGCCGATGTGGACATCGATTGTCCCGCACGACACGGCTAACGCTAACTTGGACATTTTTTTAAATATTATTCTAATATTTTAAATGATTTTAAAGCATTTTTAAAAAAAATTATATTTTAAAAATTTATTTAAAATATAAAAAAAATTAAAAAAAATCGCGTTAGCGCCAACCGTGCCACGTAGGATAATAGACGTCTACGCCAATGGGTTTCGATTAGAATTGACCGAATTGACTCAATTGACATAAATGTAAAATATTTAGGACTAAACCGACACTAATGTAAAAGGTTTATAACGAATTCGCACTAATAAAAGGTTTATGACTTAATTGATACCAATACAAAAGGTTTAGGACTGAATTGATACCAAAAAAGATTTAGGACTGAATTGACACTAATGCAATAGGTTTTGAACTTTTTTACACTTTTCCCCGTCAAACATTTATACATGTTCTTCAAAAGGAAAAACGATTTTAAGTAATATCCAATTCGTTGAAGTGTAATACACGATACATGCAAGATGGTCACGTTCATAGGGTCATCACACTTGAGTTGTTTATATCGTTATAGAGTGATCAAAGTTTGCATGCAAAGAAAAAAAAAGTATATACAAAGTGTTGACTTCCTAATGTCACCATTGAGCAATTAGGCCCCGTTTGGTTCAAAGATGGAGATGAGCATTGGGGCTCTAAAGTCCCTTGGCCAAATGCAAATGCTGTTTGGTTCAATTTTTAGCTCACTTTGGGAAGATGCACTTGCATCCGAAATACCCTCCCAAGGGACTTTTGCTCAAAGTAGCTGAATAGCTACTTTGGAAACTTGCATTCTCGGGATGCAAGTTCTCTCATTTAATGAAATTTTTCGAGCTTCCCCTTTTACCCTCCTTCAGCAACCATAATTCCTATTTTGCCCATTTACCCTTAGACACGCTCAAACCCTAAAAAAAGACACGACACACACGTCTCGGCCCCGTTTCCTCACCCTCTCTCGTCAATCTCTCTTCCTAGACGCAGGGCCCTCTCTCACGACTCTCTCATCGATCTCACGACTCTCTCGTCGATCTCTCTTGCTAGACGCAGGGCCCTCTCTCACGACTCTCTCGTCGATCTCTCTTGCTAGACGCCGTTGTCCCTGCGCCTCGAGACGCTACTTTGTCTTCATTACGCACGTCTTCAAGCTCGTATCTCTTCTCGGGTAAGAATTTTTTGTTTCTTTGTTCGTGTTGCCCTCAATTTTTGGCTCGGCCGTACGATCGGCGCCGAATCCCCCTCTCTCTTTGAACTCGGTATCCGCAGATGGTGTTTGTCCGTTCGTATGGCTCGCGGTGATTCTTAGTTTTGTAAGACTTGCTTGTGTTAGTCGAGCTCGGTTGATCGTGCCTCCGTGTGATGAATGGTCCATGCGTTTTTTTTTAATCAATTAGGGTTGACATTCGGCTGAATTTTGTCTAAAGTTTGTGTTTTTAATTTCCGAATCATGGTGTTTGTTTTCGTGAGTGAAGATCATTCTGCGCTAGCATTAGATGGAGTGGGTAGTTCACTCCAGTTGACATTCGGCTCTTTGTTGTATTTCTTGTGATTTGTCGGCCTTCTATTCTTGTTGTCTTGCGTTCTCGTTGAGCACAAACCAGATTATTGATTGGCGTCAAAAGGCAATGAGAAGAAGGCGACGGGTAGATTGAAAAGGTCAAGCAAGACGAAGTGAGGAAGCAGCATTCCTTCCTAATTTTTTTTGTCTTCTTGCTTTTACAAGTTAGCTTTTTACTAGTATTGTAACTTTCGACACCAAAGTGAAGAACCCCACGGCTAAAACTAGAATTTTATACGAGAAAATCCAGAGATACCAAGATGGGCTCGAGTGGACTCTTGGAAAAGTTAGGTCTCATATGACCTCTTGAATGTGGTGGCGATGGAGCAATAAACCGCAAACGCCAGATTATTAACCCACTAAGAAGAAATAATGATGCAAAAATGTTGACACTTGAAAACAGTACTATTGTGTTATGTAGCTTCTACTCCCATGTCAATGAGGGCATGTTTACTTCAGTATATAATTTTCTCACCCTTGCGATAAACATCTTAACACTCGCAATTTGTGCTTGCGCACACGCCCACATCCCTTCACGTTTGTCAATAGCATTTGTCCATGAAGAGGATCTGTCAAAGAATATATTTGCTCTTTTTCTTGCTCCGAATATATTTGTATCTACTAAAGATGAAAACTAAACAAAATCAAATCAAGTAGAGGTATTGCGGATTGATTTATGTAATGCTTGGATTGAGAGTTGATGATGGCTCTTGTGTTTGGACTTACTTAAGCATCCTCGGATAAATAGATTTGTTTTTAAGTTGGGTGATAGTTCTCCAAAAACAGCCTCGAGAACTTCTATTCGTTGTTCTTTATCGTGACGAACTTGAAAGCCACATGTGGCTTGAATACTCTCTTTATGCTTACGAAGGGAGAAGATATTCATGTTTGCTATTTCTCTTCTTAGCTTGAGAGGCCTAGGTCTATAGAAAATATTGGAATTAGTTGATGAACTAGTTGTATCACAATTGGTGGCCCGTCTTGTTGTTCTATCTTGATTGATTTGCTGGTTTCATATCTTATTTTTTTGTGCCTCTCAATTGTGTTTATGTTCATATTATTAGATGGCGAGTTCATCAAAGGAAAAGGCAATTTGACTGCCGAAGATGTGAAAATATTTTGTAAGTTGTGCATTGAGGAAATTGAAAAAGGCAACCGTCCCGCAACCAACAAGAGAGATGGATGGGCAATCATAATTAACAAGTTCGAAGAATTAACGAGTAAAAAGTATGACAAAATTCAAATGAAGAGTAAGTGGGATAATCTCAAGGAAGAATGGAAAAGATGGAGGACACCGATTTTAAGTGAAACAGGACTAGGATGGGATGACAAGAAGAAAACCATTGCCGCGATCGATAAATGGTGGGACGATAAAATTAAGGTTCGTGTCACTTCCTCTTTTATTTTTCTGTTAAATTGAAGGTCATTGATACAACTTATTGAAATACTCTTATCATTATAACAAGTGATAATAGGTTTAAGCCTTTTAGGACGAAAGGCATACATCCCGATCTTGATATGTTGTTTAGCTAGAATGTTTAGTAGTACATTGCTACACGGAGGAATCACATGGAATCCTGGACAAGGTTTACGTATTGAGGAGGATGTTGATGCCACACAACCTAATATTGCTGATGTTGATGTATCTCGCGATGATATTTTGGAGTCCGAAGGTGGTGAAAATGTTGTTGAACAAAATGCAACTCAAACTCGTAAAAGAGTGACGCGGACTTCAATGAGGCAAGCTCGAGGAAAGAAAGAAAAGAGAATGACGCCACAACAACAGACTTGGAACTCAAATTGAAAGGATGGTTTCCATTGTTGAAAGTAGGAGCAATGCCACGTCTCAAGCAGATTACGGATTTGGTCCTTACAAGGACCTCATGCAATTGGTGGATTCCATACCCGAGATTGTGCAAGATGAAAAGTTATACTTTTTCGCAATCAAACATTTTAAGGAAAAGAAAGATAATTGGCAAGTCTTCATGAGCTTGAATAGTGATGCACTAAGAGTCAAGTATCTCAAATTTGAGATGGACGAGTCATAGCTAGGATGTTGTAGCATCTTATTTGTACTCTTCACTATGCTATTTTATTTTCTTGTGAGATTTTTATTTGGTTTACGTGTAAACCCAATTTTTTATCCATGTTCTATTCTATGGTGATACGTGGTTTAATTGTTACATTGTTATTCATATAATAGGAGAATATCCTTGGTTGAAAGTTATAAATTTTTTTGGGAGGATGTGATGTTGGTATTTGGTGATCTTTGGTCTAAACATTATTATGATGCAATAATCACCGATATGCATTGGTCACACATCTGCTCACCATTCGAACAAAGGATAACTACCGCACATCTCATAAAAAGTTTGCTTGCCATCTTTGTTCAAACATCATTTAACAGTGGATTTTGAGTTTGACCCCTCTCTCTCTCTACTTAGCGGAAAATTAAGCTTGCCACCCACTTGCATTTAAAGCTGTCTTAAATACCAGGTTTGGCAGATTATCAACTCTTGGCCATAATAATAAGACCGTCCATTTTTTCCTCCTCCTACAGTATGGGGGTACAAAGAACATCCTTCCCCACTTTTCACTTTTAGAAAAAGTCCGCTTGATGTCTCCTTTGCTTTTCTATTCTCTTGCTCTCTTGTTTTCACTCTTGTTCTTCCGCTTGTTTGCTAGTGGTGCGAGTGAAAGCTTTTTCAAGACAGTGGCAAATATCCCCTCCCCTCTCACTCTACTCATCCTCTATTGCTGTGGCGGATAAACCGGCGGGCTTTTAGCGAAACCCGCAGAAAAAAAACTCAGGCAATTCGAAGGGAGATCTCACTCCTTCATGGGTATATCTTATCTTTTCTCATGCTTGTGTAACGTTCCTTTTTTTTTTTTTTCCTTTGGCCACTAAAAGCAAGAAGATCTTGGAGAGGTGTTATGAAGTATTTTATTGCAATTTCCCTTCTTTTCCAGTTGTGTTATGAGAACTACTAATTTTGTCTAATTACTTGTTTCAATTATGCAAAACTCAATTTTTAAGCGCTTATGGATTCTCACGAAAGGCAAAACGTAAAGAGGAGGAAGACAATTTCTTGGATCTTCTCGTAGTCACTCAAGCTTCTATTGCTTGTCAAGCGATGTACCTTTGCAAACAACCTTGCATGACTTCATCATATACAGGTTATGCATGGTTAAAAGAGTTGATGGGCGAAGATGCTAATCCGATAAGGTGCTATAATATGTTTCGAATGCATAGGGTGGTGTTTAGCAATTTGACGCATGACTTAGTGACACGCTATGGCCCGAAAGGATCTAGGAACACCGACGTTGCGAAATGGTTGGAATATTTCTTTATATATTGGGACACGGAGCGGGTAATAGGTTAGCACGAGAGCGCTTTCAACGCTCGGGAGAAACCATTAGTAGGCACTTTAGCTTAGTTTTAGACAAAGTATGTGATATGGCAAAAGATTTGATCCAACCAACGGATCGACAATATCGAGAAGTTCCAGAGAAGATCAAGAAAGATCGACGATTTTATCCATATTTTAAGGTAATTTAATATTGTACAATAAAAAATCAAACCTTAATGTAAATCCAGTAATATTTGTGTTATTTGTTCTAGGATTGCATTGGAGCTATGGATGGTACTCATATCCCACCGTGATACCTACATATGATCAAATTCGTTTTATTGGGCGAAAAAGGAACGACAACTCAAAACGTGTTGGCCGTATGTAATTTTAATATGGAATTTATTTATGTTTTTGCCGGTTGGGAAGGACAAGCTCATGATACTCGTGTCTTCCATGAAGCCGTTGGAAGACGTGATGCACATTTTCCCCATCCTCCTCCAGGTTCATTAGTTAATGGTTTATCAACTTCATGCAAGATCAACTTATTATCTATGCGACATGTTAATTAAATTTACATTATATTTGTGTAGGTAAATATTATTTAGTGGATGCTGGATATCCAAATCCCATGGGTTATTTGGGGCCATATAGACAAGTGAGATATCATTTGCCGAATTTCGACAAGGTCCTTCACCTACAAGGATATCAAGAAGTGTTCAACCGTGCTCATTCATCGCTACGGTCGAAATTGAGCGTGCCTTTGGCGTATTGAAGATGAAGTGGCATATTCTAAAAAAAATGCCAAGTTATCCGTATGAAAAGCAAGTGCAAATTGTCATAGCGACAATGGCTTTGCATAATTATATACGGAGAAATGCCGTAAAGGATATGGATTTTGAAGATGCGGATTTGGATCTCGAGTATGGATATTCAGTGACCGTGATATCGTAGATGAGAGGGCTAGTGCTTCAAATACTAATGCATCCCCGACATGGCATGTTTACGTGATGAAATAGCCATGGGTTTAGTTAATAATTAAAGAGGCTTGTAATTTTTGGAGGTAAACTTATTTCTATCCTTAATGACTTATGCGGTCATCTTTGTAATTTTTGGAGAAAAACTTATTTTTAGCCTCAATGACTTATGTCATCATATTTATTATAACGATCTTTTGATTGCACACGTCATATTTTGACTTTTTTAACTTATAAATTCGTTAATGTGTCTTTTACGTTACTCTCAATGACAAAATATAAAAATTGCAGCCTTTTTTTTCCTAATTTTAAAAAAATTAAAGTTAAAAAAATATTAAATTGGGATACCAAAGGACTTTTCAAATTTAAAAGTTTACCAAACAGCATTTTGTTCAAAGTTACGTCTAAATGCATTTTTCAATTACAGTTTACCAAACAAGTATTTGCATTTGACCAAACCCCTTTAGCTCAAAGGCATTTGCATTTCGCCAAACCCCTTTTGCCCAAAAACGAACCAAACGGGCCTTAGTTGTTGCGTGCATAACCCGGTCAATATATGAAATGGCCCAATCAAACCTGATGGAGGACATCAGATTACAAGCATAGACTATGGGCAACACGCATGTGGATGATAGAGAAAACTGTTGTTTTATAGTGACGATCATGGTTTAACATATGACCGATCAATAAAAGTCCTTACGCAATTTCATGTCACCGCTATATGGCGAGAATATTATCGTGGAAGTCTAAATATTCGAATGAAAATTCCCGAGAAATGGTTGAACTAAAATCATTCAAACAAGCAACAAGGTGTACCTTAGGATATAAGTTTCGACCGTGTTTGAATATTATAGTCAGGGACTAACATCTCGTGCAAGGCTAAGACTCCATTTGTTTCGTGATAAATAAATCACTTAAAGAATATTTCTTAAAGATGATCGATCGTATCGCTTAAGATAATTCGTCAATTGAAATATTTTATTATTGATAATAGTTTAAGTCTAATTCATTTATATTTTCAAGAGATAAAATTAATCGCTTTTTGGAAAGTATTTTTTTAAATTATTTATATTTCGCAAAAAAAAAAAAACGGAACTTAAGTTGAACTGCTTGGCGGGATCAAGACGGCATGTCACATCCATGTTAGAATCCGTAGACACCACTTATTTTGTCGATGATGAAGAAAAAGTCGGCTTCATTCTAGAGGTGGCTGTCAGCTTCTGGAGAGTTGCGAAACCTCCACGCCTTTTACGCATCCACAAGATGTTGTGAATCGTCCATTTCCTTAAAACTATAAGTCTCGCATTACCTTCTGCGGTAAGCAATAAATAAGACCCGTCCTTCAACTTAGATTATTACTTCGAGTTTTTGTGCGTCTAAGCCCACTTGGATGGGACCGGGTCATTTAAAATGTCGTCAGAGTAGGCTCTTTCTCAAGTAGAGATATGGTTCAAGGATGGCCGAGAGGTGGGACTAAGAATTATTAAGATGGTAAAAGGAGTGGGAATGAACCGAATCGCATATAAAATAAAGGTAGTGTCGTTAAGCGTTGCGAGCCGACACTAACACTGGCGTTAGTGTTTGAAGTGGGAAATATGCGATATCTCAAGTCCCAAATTAGGTAGGGGAGGACCAATTAACGGTTTTGGAATTACATGAGAACTAAGTCCCTATTGGTATTGGTTGCCACCTAGTAATGTTATTTTGAGTACTTCTTTTTCGGGTTTTACCCTCCTACATTGGGTGGGGTTGTTGCAAACCGTAGGATAAGACAAACACAGAAAATCGGGGGACAATTGTCACAACAGTTCTAACCTTTTACTCTCTTTTGTCAATTCAATCATAAATCTTTTAAGTGTGCCGATTAAGTTTTAAAATTTTTCACCTTTTGGCTGGCTTAGTCCCATTGACGGAAATCGGCCGACGTGACGGCCTTGGGTCCCACGTGACACTTCCTTTTTTGACATATATATAATTTTTAATAATATTTTATTTTTTATTTTTATTTTTCTATTTTTTCTTTTCCCTTTTCTTTTCTTTCTCTCCGCCAACCTCCGACCCCCGGCAAGGGTCGCCATCGCCCGGGCTTGTGAGGGTTGCCCTCGCTAGGGGCATGGCGGAGGGAAAAAAAAGGAAATGGGAAAAAGGAAAAATAGAAAAGATAAAAAAAATATGTGGAAAAATATTAAAACATTATGAAAAATTGTCCATGTTAACGCCGGCGCGCCACATAGTGACGACCGACATCCACGTTAACAATTTCCAAATAAGAGGACTCGAATTGAGAAAATGTAAAAAGGTATAGGACTGGATCAACAGATTTAAATGTTTAAGATCAATTGAAAAAAATGCAAAAAGTTTAGGATTTTTTTGATAATTTTTCCGAAAATCGATTTGCAAAATGGTCCGATAGGCGGTAAATGAAAGTTTAAACAAACTGTCGTATGCTGCGCAATAAAAAAGTACACAAGACTATACCAATGTCCATGTTACTTCAACCGGAGGCGATCATTTTTAAGGTGAGTTGATTTCCAGTGCGAGTTGGTCTCATTTGGAAGACCATAGTTCCATTCTGAATGCAAAAGTATTCCTCTTTCCTTTTCTAAAGAAAAAAGAGAATAATAACATTACAAGTGCCATATCTTATATACAATGCTCGTTTGAGTGCCATCATTTTCTTTTCGACCAAATTGAGTGCTATAACTTCAAAAACGTTCACTTAAGTGCCGTTACTTTCAATCCATCACTTGAGTGACAATTTTTTTAAAAACGTTCACCCAAGTGTCGAAATCCTATGCGACATGGCTCTTGCGGTGAAGGTTCTCAAATAGTTATGGCAATCCAGGTTATCGATGGAAAAGTTGTATGACACTCCAGTGATCGGAAAAAAGTTATGGTATTCAAGTAAACACCGTACAAACGTTATGACAATCAGGTAATCGAAAAAATACTTATGACACTCAAAGTAAGCATCGCACGAAATTGTGGCACTTGTGGTATCCTTTTCCCCAGAAAAAAAGACACTCTAAAATCAATCCTTTCTAAACCTGGCCTTGAACCGTCCGGTCCAACCTGGTTCGGTTCGATTTCCAAGCGGAACCGGATCGGCACTCACCCTTATTCAACCGGATGGGATCTCTTTGTTTGATCACCACAACTGAAGGCGCGGTTGTTGTAGTTCAAACGCACTTCGTTCATCCAGAGCGTGGAGTGTACGGAGATGGTCTTCGCATGCCAACAACGCAAACGCAATTATCAAGAGCGACTTTGACATGTAAACCCGGATTAGGTGATGCCCAGCGGGACCGTGAGTACAGATAGAGAAGATTTAGAGGGGCGAGGCCAAAACCTCTCGCAAGGAGTCGTCGCCAGATGGACTCTTCTATTCTATAGACCTCGCTTCGGTGATCCCAACGTGTACGTCAAATCTAAGTTTCAGTCTTCACGTCGTAAGGCTATAATTTAAGCAAGTTCCCCTCCAAAAGAAAGGGAAAAGAGAAGGAAAAAGAAGAAGAAGATGAAGATGCAAGAGCCTCGACATATGATTGAGTGGTCAAACACGTGGCAAGCACGGAGCAGATGTCGCGTCCGTTGTACGGGGTCTCTCACTCAAAATAACTTCAGGGGCCAAGGCTGCATTAGTGAAAAGTCTTAACAAATGCTTGATCGATTAAGCGGTTCACGGATATTACGGACCTTGGGAGCCAACGATCCCTCGGACCCTTGTGTCCGAAAATTCTCAAAAAATAATATATAATGATATCTTAAGGCATGATGCGGGGAGTGTTGGAACATTACCAGCTGAGCCAACCCGCTTTGGCAACTTTTGAGAAGTTATTAACCAAGAGTAGAATAAGCAGCATCAAATTGCATCTGAACCACTAAAGACGGTGAACCTCATGTAGATCCCATCACATCTAACCGTTCAGATTTAATTTAATACATATGTCGAGTTCACCGAGAATAACTTCGCGGGACGTCTAAACATGGCTTGAGCAAAACTTGTGTCGGGACAAATTTGCTTCAGCTTCCAGGCAGCTTCCTGTGCCCGTCTGTTCTGCTGTTGATTAGAAGGCAAACAATTGCAGTTGTGCCAGATCTGAGCATTACTTGAATCCAGGAAAGTACAGTCTTTGACTTCTGTAATGAATCGTTCAAAGTCAAAACCACTCATTTAAAAACTCTGAGAAAGATCTCGGTTCGCCCAAGGCCTTTTTCTTTGAAAATGAGGGTAAATGTTCCCATTTTCTAGGCGTCACCAGCCAAGGAAGATCAGCTGAAACTCATGTATATATAGCACGGAGTTCAACCAAACCATCGTCATGCCTTTGAAACTTTCCCATCAATTTGTCTTTGAAAGTCCTAGTAGCGTAAACAAATTCCTCCCCCAGTGTGCCTCCTGCCGCATTCCCTGAATCGATCAAACAGTTCCGCTCCATAATGTCTTCGCTGCAGCAGTCGGTTCACGCCGTGTTCATTCCGCTCCTGGCGCAAGGTCACATGATCCCTTTGGTAGACATGGCGCGGATTTTCGCTTCACGGGGAGCTGTTGCTACTATATACACGACCCCTGTCAATGCCTGCAGGTTCAGAGCAACTGTCGATCGATCCGCCCGAACTCGGAATGCCGATCCGGCTCATAGAGATCCCTTTCCCGTGTGAAGAAGTGGGGCTCCCTGTCGGGTATGAGAATCTCGATATCCTCCCGTCGCCAGAGCTATTGACCAAGTTCTATGATGCAATGGGAAAATTGCAAGAACCAATTGAGAAGCACCTTCGAGAACAAACTCCTGCTCCTAGCTGCATTATATCGGACAACTACATATTTTGGTCATCCGAAACCGCTCAAAGATTCGGAGTTCCAAGATTTGTTTTCCATGCAATGTGTTGTTTCTCCGTGTTGAGCGCTCATAACATGAAACACTTCAGTTGCTCGGACTCGATTACTTCCGACATGGAACCGTTTGAGGTGCCGGGGATGCCAAAGGGGCTCAAGATCACAAAAGCACAGGTTCCACTAAATTCCGTGCGTCGACAGGATTTCGACGTTTTCCGTGGGAAGATACAGGAGGCTGAAATGGCAGCTCAAGGAGTTGTGGTCAATAGCTTTGATGAGGTGGAGCACGGGTGCATCGAGGCGTACCAAAAGGCGATTGGGAAAAGAGTTTGGTGCGTCGGACCTGTTTCTTTGAGCAACAAAGACGAGTCAGACCTGTTTCAGAGAGGAAACAAGGCCTCGAGCGATGCAGGAAAATGCATGGCGTGGCTCGATTCAATGAAGCCACGATCAGTGATCTATGCCTGCTTAGGAAGTCTATGCCGCTTAGTCCCGTCGCAGCTGATGGAGCTAGGGAGGGGCTTAGGAGCATCACAACAGCCTTTCGTTTGGGTAATCAAAAGGGAAGAGGGGGATTCAGAATTAGAGAACTGGTTAATGGAGGAAAGATTTGAGGAAAGGGTTAAAGGAAGAGGAATGGTGATACGAGGGTGGGCTCCTCAGGTGGCCGTGCTATCTCACCGAGCAATCGGAGGATTCCTAACACACTGCGGCTGGAACTCGACCTTAGAAGGCATGTGCTCAGCACTGCCGATGATAACTTGGCCTCTATTCTCGGAGCAGTTCGTGAACGAGGCACTCGTGGTGGACATACTGAAGATTGGGGTTCGAGTGGGCGTGAAGGTGCCCGTGAGATGGGGGAGGAAAGGAAGGCAGGTGTCCTGGTGAAGGAACATGACATCGTGAGGGCTATCAATGCACTGACGTCCGAGGATGAGGAAGGAGAAGAGAGGAGGAAGAGAGCGGCTGAACTTGGAGAGAAGGCAAGAGAAGCAATGCAAGAGGGAGGAACTTCTCACTCCAATGTGTCGCGAGTGTTGCTTTACATTACGGAAGGACCAACCCAGGAAGTTGTTTGACGCAATCATATACTTCATTTGATTTACGTAGAAATATATCATGTATTGAATAAGAAGTGCATTCAACAGAATGCACCTACAATATGTTGTGCTTTCACCATACTTGACTATTCCACTATCGAGTTAGCCACTATGCGTCACAATTCGATGATCAGGCGTTTCGGTCGAACTTCTACTTAGGAATTTCCAAATATAGTGCTCTCCAATTTTCCACAGATCAGAACAAGAAGGAAACTTGGCAACGCTTCTGAAAATTTTCCATCCGACTCTATTTCAAATACCATGGTCCAGCATATATCCTAAAAAGTACAACCAAACTGCTGTGCAGCGTCAGCTAAATTGCAATGGAACAGGATGATAAACTGATATCTCAGTCAGATATATGGATCGACACCTACTAATTTGCCCTCTGGTCCTTCAAGTTTCTATGAAACCAAGAATCCAACTAAACAGCAGCATCTCATCGCTTCCTCGATAACTGTAACCCTGATAACTGTATCAGAAAAAAGAAATCGCGACAAGGTCCAATTCATTTGACAATTGTGGAGACCAGAAAATGCCAGAGTCGCTGGATTGATCCATATGGCTGGACAAAAAGAATGCGTAGTGCGTGGGCGACCCGAAAAGGCGTTTCAAGCATCCCTAACATCTCTTCCATATAATGGGTCATTGACATTTCGTGACCTTGGAGGACACCACACCATTACCACCTTACGTTAGGAAATCAGAATAGCTCCTATATACTGGGAGTTTTTCTATTGCCTACAGAAGCATCACAATACATGTCATATATCAAACAGCAAATGCAAGAGGTCGGCCAAATAGGAAAAAGAAAAACAGAAATCAAAGGCGAGCACACTTGAGCTTCCAAAGAAACGGAACGACAAATTAGTAGAACGGTCATATTAAACCTTTTCTTGCTCAGGACCTTTTTCCTTTAAGCATTACAAAAAAGCAAAGTCCCCCATTTCCCCCTTTCTTCAACCTATCCATGATGGGTATTTTTATGGTCAAGGGGGACCAAAAATTGTGAATAATATACAAAATTGCATCACTAAAAGGAAGGGGAAGAAAAACATGTACAAGAGAGAACCCAACTAACCTCTGCTAAAAAACAACTCCAAAAGAGAAATCCTGAAACTAACATATTCCTGGATTGTCAACGCTGCACCTTGGAACCGGTTTTTGCAGCATAGATGTCCCTTTGAAAGTGATCATCTGGCTGCAGATTTTCCTATAGCTAGTGAGCTGCAGATTAAGAAAATATCTGTGTTAGCAGTGATAAAAAATCAACATAATAGAATTCAAGATAGGTTGATCCCATTAAACACCTGATCAAGTTCCATCTTTACAAAACCAAATTTGTCTGTCCATATAGACTCTGCTTCTGCAGCAGCCGGTAGCACAAGGCTCCTCACATTCAAGAAACCCAGCAGTTTCTGAATGCAAGAGAACAGTAGTTGAAAGTAACCCTGATTGAGAATATGAGTTTAAAGCCAGTTGAGTGAAAATTCGTAGTGGTTAATGTTTACATGACGACTAAATCAAATTGATTAGGTTCCATGATACAGAGAAACTAACCATGCACGGTGCTTTACAAGAGAGTGGAAAAACATGTACATTCACATGTTGAGCAGCAACTGCAAAGGTGTGTTTCTTTTTTCACATCAAAGATAGACATGCATCAATATGTACAGTAAAGTCTCCCTAAAATTGATGAAAACTGCTCAATCCCAGACTGCATCACCAGCTCAGTGAAATTAGAAGTCATGACCACAACTTCAAATATTACACCGAAAACCCATGCAAAGAATGAAAATCACTATAAGGGAAAAGAAGGGGCTGCTTAAAGTAGGGGTGTGCATGGTCCCGGCCGGTCCAGTCCTGGTATGAAATCGGGGACCGGACAAGTAGTCCCGATCCCAAAATTTTCGGGACCAAGGACCGGACTGGAACTGGACGGGACCAAGACCGGCGGTCCGGTCCCAATGGGATCGCCAATACCAGCTGCTTATAGAAATTAACCCTTGTAATACATGCATTGCTAATGAGGAGCGAGTGAAGAGGCAAAGGCAAGAGGAGCAAGTGAAGAGGCAAAGGCAAGAGGAGCAAGCGCCGAGCAGAGCTGCGTAGCGAAGATGAAACGTTAACATCGAGTGAGAGGAGTGAGTGTCGACTGTTGAGCAGAAGATGAAGATAGATAAACTCACATTTAGCAAGAGGAGCGTCGATTGTCGAGCAGAAGATGAAGATGGGGATTAGGTTCAGGTTAATTATTTCTTAAAATTTTTTTAATTTTTTCTCTCTTCCATATATATTAATACATATTCTAAAAGGTCCGGGTCTAATCTGGTCCCATCCACCATGGAACCGGGAACGGACAGCCCGGTCACCGGTCCCCTTTATTGGGACCAAGGACCGGACCACACCCCTCAAGGACCAGACCAACCCGTGCGGTCCGGTCCGGTCCCAATCCGGTCCGGTCCGGGTTTGCACACTCCTAGCTTAAAGAGTGCAGTACCAAAATTTCTAAATGCTATTGTGGTGGGAATTTATTAGAAACCAGGAACTGTTTAACCTATTTCTGAGTAGCTGGTCAGTACTCTACAGCATAAGTGAAAAAGATTTCATGTAACCCGATCCATGATGAGATCATAAGGGCTTGCTGAAGTACAAAAAGCAGCTCTTCATTTTGGCGGGAAAGCCAACATACCATTGTAAAAGGTGATTTCAAGGGACAAATAACCACTAAAAGAAACAGGGAAAGACGTAGAAGGAAACTTTGAAGAAAGATATACAATATCTCAAGCTTTCAGAAGATTTGAAACAAAAGAAAACACGATGGCATGACATGATCTATACAACTGACCCCACACTGACATAAGACTTGTCTTTGCAGTCAAAGTTCTCTTCCTTAATTTTTTTCGCCTCAAACTATAAGAACTTCATTACTAGATAATTTGGGTAGGGAGAACTGCCAAACAATATCAAAACACCTGAAGAGAGCAATATAATTTAACCTGGTCGTGACTGCCCTTTTTGTCGCTACTAAGGGGAGTTCAGCTATTTCTTGTCCGAAAATCCTAAGAATTCCTGCTGAAACAACAATTGAGCTGCAAGAATTGCACCACAAAAAATGATCAAAATCCCTTCACTCCTATTAACCTGCTTTGAGGTGCATAAAAGTTCTTACTTGACAAGTAGCACTGCACAGTACATTCCGCCGTACTCTTGGTTCCTCGTGCTCCTTCTGCAGATAACGCAAGCACAGACATGAAAGTTAAATTTAAAGGGTTAAGACATTCAATGGTGGAGTCAAAGATAGCAATACACAAGTTCAACCCTAGTGGCTGGAGACTTACCCATACACCATTGAAGGAATGAGATCACGGTTCGTAGTAGGATCAACTATTGGGTCAAAGCATTCCTGAAAAGTTATGGTTGAATTTTTAATTAATAGTTACTCTGATAGTGTTTCCTTTTCTTTTCAAACATTTTTTATCTGCAATTTTTGGTTTGTATAAACCAAAAAAAAAAGGAAAAAGATGGACTGTGAATGCAAGGTCGGGCTTGACAAATAAAAAATTGCCAATAACGGACATTCGACCAGATCACATGACAACTGACCAAGATCCTGAGAAAGGCACAGAGTAATGCGATTGCAATTCGACAATTACACAACCAATAACATACAAAGGCAACACACCTGTAAAATATACCTATCAAATCAAAGTATATATAGAGTACATATAGTATATTCAGTACAATGAGTAATTTTAGAACATAAAAAAGAGTAAAGAGAAAGCTAAACTGAACAACAACACTATGAACAGGCACACACTAAAGCATGATCACCAAAAATGAATAAAAGAGTAGAAAAAAGTAGCCACAGCATCATTAAATCCCAGATCTTTCATTACGTGATCTCCAAATGCACCATGTAACACAAAGAAGTGCAGAGCTCCAAGTGTTCTCTGATGTATCACCCGGAAAGCTGATAACCTCGAATATGAGGTTTACCATTCACGACTCAGTCCACGATCTAACACTGGGCATGAACCATGACATTTTCGAACAGCAAAGTCACAGTGAAGAAAGGACGATAGGCAGATAAGCCCTAATGTATGCACATACAACAGAGTCAGTGATAATGGAGTGTTAATATCGGTTATTTACATTTGGTAGGCTTTATTTAGTATGTTTTGCTCATGCTGGTGTAGGGAAGGAAGAGTGGGAGGGCGAGAGGATGTCAAAAACTTTTTCTTAGTTCCTTCCCCCCCTTGTGTTAGCCATAGTTAAACTATCCTACTGCCACAGGTAAAAGTACAACTTTTCACAAACTTATGTCATTGATATTCGGGGTAAAATGTGGACCTTAGTTTTAAGGTTGGGCTTAAGCATTTAAGTCTGCTGGAACATCACTAGGAATGAAAATCTATGCTGTGTTTGGAAGATGACCGAAAAGGGAGGGTAGGAAAAATTGGGTGGATGGGAAAACTCTTAATTTTCTGTGAGAAGGGAAAGGAGGGAAAATCTAAGGTATTGAGCATTTACATCCTGATCTTATCGTTCCACTCCCAATCAAAACTTTATGGTACTGGACATATGGTGGTTTAGTCCTTAGTCTTCAACAACTGGGGAAGGTTTGGTGCAAGTTTTTTGCTTCACCCTCATTTGCATCTAATCTATGTCATAATTCTTGCACAGAACCTAGCCAAATCACAATCATAATGGTCTGCGACGATGGAAGAAAATCTTTGAAATTAGCACAGATACAATAATCATTACCAAAATTCTACTATCGGCGACCAGGATATTAAAGCTTCAAAGATTAAAACCTACTTTTCCAAAGATTGGGGAAGCAGCAGAAAGTGAAAAATGTTTAGGGAGAATACGTGGTTTGAGGCTATTTCAAAAATTTCTATCAATAAACAACAGTGTCAAGGTGGTAGTTCCTGCTGGAACACAATGTAACATTGATGATCTGGACGTCTGGAGATTTCAGGTCAGAAAAACTGCCAAAACATAATTTCCAAACCTAAGAGCCCATCTTGAGCCTTCCCAAGCAATGTCCATAACCAAGACCAAACTTGAAATTTCTAGGCAATCTTATATTGAAAAAAAAAATACACATACTATTTACCAAATGCAGGCACGTGAAGAATCAATTTCCACTGACCCTAATGAAGGCTCAATAGATTAATCTACTGGACCTATGACAAATTCCAGATAGACCCTGTTAAAACAGAATGTACAGCTCAGGTTCAAAGATGGTTACATCTGCTTGAAAATTACAAGACTCAACAGATCATCAATTTTTGGCAATACAATGTTAAGCTAAATAAGCCATGACTCATCATGGTTTAGCATTTTCTTGATGATCTGCCGGAATTAACATGCTTCAACAGAAGCAATGAATCCAGCTTACACTTTACGGTGAAGTTTGCATCAGATGTGAGCTAAAAGGTGCAAATTGCAAAAGGTTGTCACAGTAGTTAAACAATAGAAGAACACCTCAAATTAATGAAAATAGGACCCAGATTGGGAAATCTTAGGACCATTTGGGGGGCCAAAGGATGTAAATGTTGCGAGTCTAGAAAAAATTGCTTGTGAGATTACAGTACTGATGCCTTCATGGTTCCTACTTATTCATAGTCCTGGCCCCCACACCCAAGAGGGATAAAGGCTGACTCCGTTTTTGCACTTTTCAGGAACATTGGTAGTGATAATATAGGAAGAGCACACCAAAAGATTGGATCATCTAGAAAGTCCTTTCCTATGTCCCTAAAAGTGAGAGCTTCTGAAACTTACTTGTTCATGGATACTATCGCTTGGAAGCATCTCAAATCTCAACTTGAAAGAGTTCCACGCAAGTGGCACAATTGAATAGGACTACAGGAATGTTATAGCAAATTCACCGACTCTTTCAATAGCTAAAACACCCTAAAGAATTGTAAAGGGCTGTACTTCTAACCATGAGTTTCCACTTCCGTTGTCGCAAGAATTACTAAGCCATCTCTCTAACGGGCTTTTCCATTTGCTTGTGTTTGAACCAAGAGAAAGCAAACAAGAGAAATCACACATATCTCATTCACCTAATAATACCAGCCCTTTTTTTCATAGTTAATCAAGTAGAGAAGAGTCTTCCACAGGGTTCCACTCCTGCATCCAGTTGTTATTTAAGTAGACAACCGTACTCCAAAGAATCAACATGGTCATCTAGCCAGGGGTTTACTCACATGGAATATAGAAACAGCCTCTGAAAGTAATCTCCTAGATTCAGAACAAGCAAAACTGCCACTCAGCAGCCTCCATCTTGCATCACAATTATTAACTGTTGCAAGACCTTTCTCCTCATGTTTCTTCTTTAAAATATTCAAAAGAGAATCTTGGAGCTTCTCTTCACCACGAACAAGCAGGTCCCGCAATGTGGAGTGGATCCTACTGCAGTTTGTACAACAAAACCACTTCCCCTTTGGTAATTCCTGTCAAAAGAATTGCACCGCCATTTTCATGATATCCAGTAGATAGTAAAAGAAGCTCCCGCACAAGCAGTGTAAGGTGAAAACATGATGCAATCATCTTAATCCGTACCTTCAGACTGGCCATTCTATGATCCCTCAAGCAGCCCACATGATATTCCTTCTCACACTACGAAGGTAAATCCAATAAGAGATTCATATCAGCTTTTATGCGAAAATCTAAAGAATCTTGGATCCATATTGTTGAGGTCAATCCACAGTTCAAAAACCACAGAAAAGAAAGACTACCTGGTCACAGAGAATGATGGTGCGTGGACCAAATCCAGATTTGCTAAAATCATAACCTCTGTATATTACGACAGCAAAAAGCTATTGAATAAGTAGATTGAAGAGAAAAGTCTTGCTAAGAGGTAATATGACATTTACGTAAAAAGTGGGCACCACAGTTCATAAAAACCTTAAGAGATGCTCATAGACAAAACACAAGCTAGACAAACTTTTGCTGCTATAACAATAACCTGCATAGTGCACATCCAGTGACCTCAGAACCTATGTTCTTGACAATACGAATGCATCTCTTTGTTATTTGCTCAATGGGATCAACTCCCGAAACTCTTCCAGCAGCAACAGCATTGGCATTCATGAACTTCTCTTTTTGAATATTCTCACAATAATTGCAGTACCATTTACCACGTGGAATATTTGTCAGAGAAGCACATTCTGCAATCATAGGTAACGGAAATTGAAAAGTCATAAGGAAGTACGTCTGTCACTTAAGCCACTAGTCTCTAAAGCAGCAAAGTAACAAAGATCTCCAATGCATGGATTTGCAATATCCCTTGCATCCAAAACTAGGGAACAAACACGAAAATGAAAACCAGGAAAAGCATTGTAAGAATAAAAACTTGCACATGAACACACTGGCATAAAAGAAGGGGTGAGGGGAAGGTTCTTGTCATGCCAGACTAGAAAAGAGCTTGATCACAGTCAACGCTTAAAGCCTCTGATCCTAGCTAGTGACAAAATAAAATTGAATTGCTGGACTTTTAACAAATGATATGGAAAGAATAGGGAACCAACACCAAAATGAAAACCAGGAAAAACTTCACAATAATAAAAACATACATCACATGAACACACTAGCATAAAAGAAGGGGGAGGGGAAGGATCTTGTCATGCCAGACAAGAAAAGAGCTTGATAAAAGTCAACGCTCAAAGCGTCTGATCCTAGCTTATAGAGTAACAGAATAAAATTAAATGTCTGGACTTTAACAAATGATATGGAAAGATTTCAGATAGCAACCCAAGCTCATCCCCAAAAAGAAAGGGAAAGAAAACCAACAGCTGAGATTATCATATAAATGAGGGCTTCAAAGTCAAAGTGATCCCCAGAATAAGAGCTCAAGTATATATTTAGACGGTTACCATGCAAGACTTATGGAGTTTTAATCTTTTAGCAGTGCACGATAATTCCATTATATAATAGCTCCTTTTGGACTTGAAATTAAGATCAAATAGCATGCAAGTGGTGACTGGCAGATTGGTTTCTATAATTCATGAACAGGAGCCTACCATGTCCATAGTTCAATTAGATGCAAAATGAAAAGTTGACCACTTAGGACTTTGTTCTAGGCATTTTTAGAAATAAAGGAAAGACAGTCTAAGAAGATAATATCTGTGCTTCAAACATAACTACATTTGTAGTTTGAAATATCTCGTTCTTCTATAGTCATGAACTTGGAAACTATACCCATTCCAATCTTTACTTTGGCTTTTTCTATGAAAAGAAATAGAGCTGGATGTTCGTCTTGATATGTATATTCTTCAACTATGCAGCATAACTAGGGAATGACCTTTATGGAAAGCTCTTGGGCAACCATCACAGAGCAAAAGGTTCCCCACATCTGCACAAATAATGCACAGGTTGTCATTATCCTTGGCAGAATATTTACGCCCTTTCGATAGAGAGATTGCCAATTCATGGAGAGACACCCCATTGGATGTGTAAATATTCGAATAGCTGTCAAATTAAAACAGAACAGATAAGTCAGCTGACCGAACTTGCAAAAGAAAAGGTAAGGGACAAAAGGAAAAAGCAAAATACTCACGGCTTCTTGCGAGAAGCCCAGCCAGCATGAACTTCAAACTGCGAGGGGCTGACCTGCATATTAAAGTTAACTAACATATGTACATTCTTCAATTGTTCTAGTAACTGTAGTGCAAAAGGAAGAAATTAATACCTCACAGTTGCAGCATCTGCAAAATATCCCAAAACCCTTTTTGTAACCCTCAAGCAATTTCTGTTCACAAAAAATAATCGATTTCAAATTGGCAAGTGTGTTTTCAGCACCCTTGAGTACCATTTTAATAAGCACACCTGTCCTCGGGAATAATAAGCCACCTCAGTTCCATCTGGCAATCCCTCTTCCTCAAAAACCAATTTATGCAATCTCTGATCTCTTCAGAAAGATGACAGCAAACAGATAGAAGAGATTACTTTTAACTTTCAAGAAAGAAAACATGTAGGATAATCAAAATCCATCCAGAGGGAGAAAATACGATCTCACTTTATAGTTATCTTCCATTGACTCTTCTTATGTGAAGAGATAGGTGCTGAAGAACTCTTCACGTATTGGACCTTTGAAACTAATTTTGATGACCTGAAACAAAATATGGGAATAAGGAATATTCGACAAGACTCTCTAATTAATGGTAAAATGTAAAGGATCATAAAGAATGCACAGTAATTGTCTTTGTATAAATGCCAGGCATTTCTTGAAAACTTGTATAAGCTGACTTTCATAACTGTAACACAATCCAATCACAAATGCCAACTATGAAAAAAATGACAAAGGCACGATTATTGCTCTTATCTTTAATGCACCAGTATATAGAAGAGATAACTGTTAACTTCAGAAAAAGAACAGGATAACCAAAACATATCCCAAAGGCAGAAAATAGAATCTGACTCTATAGCTGTCTTTCATTGACTCTTCTTAAGTGAAATGAGAAGTGCTGAAGAAATCTTCAAGAATCTAAATACATGATCTGATGAACGTGACCAGAAACACACTAAAAGAATGTGGCAGATTCAACAAGAAAGTCTCATCTATGCAAAGATATCAGGACTGCACAGTCAAGTCTCTATATAAATGACCGCAATGTTTCAAAACTTAAACGAAAGAACAAGTTGACTTGCGCAGATGGAAGAAATAACCCAGACTCCAACCCTGACAATAAATCCAACATGAGATAGGCGAAATGTTTGCTCTTATCTTCGATTTGCCATTTATTACAAAGAGACAAGCAGCAGAGAAATATAGAGATATAGGTGCATAATTTACTGAAGAAAGGGTGACAAACACATGAAAGGGCGTGACGAATGATATGCACTGCTAAAAAAAAAAAAAAAAACGGAGAGAGGGAGTGTGCAATAGCTCATATTGCATCTATCTTTCTTCATTAAATAAAACACTAATCACTAAACATGGACTTGCAAAACTATGCCTCACTGAATGAGAGATCAGCATTATAATGGAACTAACTTCATCTTCAATTGACTCTTCGTTTGTGGAGAAATAAGAGCACATGCGCTTCGAGATGCTCTCAAAAGTAGATCTGCTCTAGGTGACCTGTTGTAAAGCAATGAGCGAGGCAGGGTAAGATACAAAGACTCAAGTTATAAGTGTATTACACTGAAACACAATTTATCTAGATTCAGAAGATTCCAACTTTCTGGATGCTTTCCACTGAGTCCTCTTTGGAGAAGAAATAGCTGCCAAAGCATCATCAGCAGACTTTGACATTAGAAGCTTGTTTGCAGGCCTGAGATAAATACATGCAAGCATATCTCAGAATACGATCTAGAGATACTTCTTAGTATGAAAACATTCTCACTGTGTCTTTCTTGTCCCTTCACTGCCACCTAGCAAAGAGACACTCATTGAAGGACTCATGGAGGACTTCAAGGTTACAACTGTTCTTGCTAATCTGGAATAACATAGATCGCATCTCTTAAAAGAAAGCTTTCTTAGCATTTCGAATTCCCAGATAAAAAAGTCTTACTAGTTGACATCATCAAAACAAAGCTGACAGAACTGAGACCAACCAACATCAACCATCTACTAGATAACTTCTTCAAGGGGAAGGGGGGGGGTGAACAGTATTTGTTTAGCAAGTAGCCCGAATTGGAACATAAGACTTGTCGAAGGTGACAGTAAGACTTCCCAAGTTGCCAGCCAGTGGGGAAGAACTAAATTACTCCTTAGTGAAGGCTCAAGCCTCTGACCTCGAGGTACCCACATTTATATGTCCGACCACATGGCCACGAGGACGGCCAGTTATTCCGCAGTGAAGGCACAGATATCTTATAAAGATGTAACACATTTGTAGATGCATTAAAACCCTTTCTAGCCCATTCTCCCATGACTTGAAAGAGTAAGACGCATCACAAAGGAAAAGAAAGTCCATTACATGCTATGCAAATCAGATGGTTGTCAACATATATAGGAAGATCACCATTAAGCCCCACCAGACTGATTCAACATGCCTCATAGCATGAGAAATCTACTAGCTACAAAACATGATTATTAGAATAGGCATACCTAGCCCTGGTACGACTTTTGTTATTGGGTGTGCTTCGACATTTCTTCGACTGCACACATGCATTACACAAAGACCCTGCTCTGGCAACAGAGAATGCAGGGAACGTACCTGAAACATGAAACAAGAATCAAAGAGGGAAACTCACAGAGAGAGAGAGAGAGAGAATTCAGTTAGGATCCTCATGCCATGAGGCTGCAAACACTATAACAAGCGCAACCATAGGCATACCTTTGCACCCTCTACAAGTGAATGATTTTTCCACGGGTGGGTGATGAATTATACTTTCAACTGTACTTTCTAGCAAGTGAAGGGGAGCTTCCCTGCAAGCCCTCAACACATCAAGCAGGCTCTTTCCATTCTCCAAGCAAGTGTACTGCGAAGCACGTTTGTATGCTCCGCATGCATGTATCTCAAATTGGGAAGGTGGAATAACCTACACATTCCCGAAATTAAGAGTAAAATAGAAAGATAAACTCGATTAATGGGTGTACCCTGTTGACTAATATGAAGCCAACTAGTAACGATACCCGCACTTACGCTGCATCCATTGCACTTAGCACATGAACACAATATCCCTCCATCTTTTATTACTCCTCGAAGCCCAGATACCTGTATCAAACCGTCAGAAGTTGAGCATTATAACGCCAAGAGCAAATTCTAACATAAATTTTACGTTAGTCATTATTCATAACATAAACTACGTACCATATTGCTGCCGCCGACGTAAACTACAGTGACCCCATCGAGCAAACCAGTATCAAAGAGATCGCTGACTGTCACCAATTCCCCGTTCCACAACTTAGACATTTTCGACTCTAGATTATTTCGTGTGGTTATGTCTGCGGTCTCGCCATTTGCATCCCCCTCCACTTTAGAAGTCGCTTCATACTCTACAGCATGCGACACACTTACTAGAGTCTGTCCCTCCTCGATCTTATGTACCAGAGATGTTTCGTGCCGGCCACGATCTTCTCGAATCACAACGTCTACCAATCCATCAAGCTCTTCAACAAATTTCGTTTCTTCACGAGACTGTCGTCCTCTTACAGTGCTACTGACATCCTCCTGCACAACAATTTCGACCAGTCCCCTGTCCGGTTCTTCATCGAAAAAGCAGTTTCGATCAGTCTCTACCTCCACTTCACTCGTGGAAAAATCTGAAGTTCCATCAGATGGTTGCTCCCCGGTCACATCATTCGCGACGTCCATCTCTCGCAACCCCTCAAAAATCTCCATTCCACTAATTTCGGCGTGCACAGTGAAGCCATTACACGGCTTAACCCTCCGAGCATACACAATCAGGGAAGACGAACCGTTTAATCTCTTGCTGCCTCCACTGTGAACATCGGAACCGCCGTTACAGCGACCGCGTTGAGCTCCAGCCTCGGACAGATCCGAACCCCTCGCAACCTGACCGAATCGCGCACAGAACTGCGTCTCGCCCTCTTCGAAAGCGGACTCGTCCTTCATATCTCGGCCAAAATGGGGCTCAGAAACCTGCAATCGCCAAAAGCAGATCAAAACAACGCGCGCGAACGGCGCTTTGGCCGCAAGAACGGCACTGACGATCCAGAGACAATGTACCGAGTGCTAAGGCCCGCGCCATTCGAAATCGGCCCGCGATGCGCAGAAATCGACGGACGAAGCGCCTGAAGCGATCGGATTAAGAGACGTCGAGGGTTTTCCTGGAGGCTTTCGAGTGTGAAGACGGAGGTCGTTTGATGGAAGCTTGACGATGAAGGAAGAATAAGAGAGAGAGAGAGAGAGAGAGAGAGAGAGAGCACAGTCGCTGAGGAGAGTGGATCTGTGTGTATTTTCGGGAATCGGAGGAGTGAGCAGCGAGAGGGACAATGGCAGGATCCGTAAATAAAACCTCACGACATGACCAAAATGCCCCCGTTAATCACCGAAAATTACAATCTAGGTGAATGTCCATTTATCTGCCTGCCGTCAAAGTGATCTCATAGAGATTCTTTACTTATATACCTATTTTCTTTAATTTTTTGTAACTTAGGACGCCTACGATAACACTTCGAAATAAAATTTTTACTTTAAAAGTATTTTTAGAGAAAAAATCTGTTTAATAACACAAATTTTAAAATAAAAATTCGTTTGGTTCACAACTTTAAATGTTTACTTCGAAATAACTTTTTACTTGAAGTGATTTTTGTAGCACTTTTGAGAAGTAAAAAAACTTACTTCTCATCATCGAAACTATTTTTTTCATTTTTCACTCCTCCATCTTCATATTTTCTTCCGTTTACGGGTGATCTCTCTCTTTTCGCCACGTGCACTCACTCTTGAGAGACGCGGGCGGGTTGATTCGATCGGGAAAATATTTCAATAATAAAAATTATTTCATAATAAAAAAATTAAATAAAAATAAAAAGGAAAATTCGAAAAAAAAAATCATAATAAAATAAAAAAATCATAAAAAATCATTAAAAACTCCGAAAATTTTGAAAATTCCAAAAAAATTCAAAAAATAGGAAATGGCCATAATCAATTGACCAAGACCTATTTTGAATTTTTTGACCCCCGATCATTCCAAATTGACGATTTTTCCTTTTTGGCAAATTGTCTCTAATTTCTCCCAAATCATTTATGAACTCTAATCACACATTCTCTAAACCCTTAGGGCTATATTAGGAAAGCCTTTATTTGTATTGATGTGCTTTATCTATGCACATGATTGCACATTTATTTTATTGAATGTGATCGGTAGGATTAGTCTTCCGACTTGCATGAAAATCCGTCGGTATTTGCATTTAACCTTTTTGAATAAAATGCATTTTAGGTTAGGATCAATAATTTTTCGTAGAAATTTTGTCATTTTATCAAATGCTTTTCTTTGATAAAAAATTAACTTATGAAGTAGAAGTAGAAGTAGAAAAATCAACTTCGCTCAGGCTTATTACAAGAAGAAGTGTTGTAATGCGCACCACATTAGTACCACGAAAATCCTCAACACACCGTGAGATGACACATGATAATTAAGGAGTATACATATTTAGTATTTTATATGTAGCATGGATACGCGTTTGACTCGGACGCGTCCGAGATCCACACCACACTCAAGATACATTCGGACACTCGAGTCAAAAGAACTTTCTACTAAAAAAATTTAATTTTAAAAAATTAATTTAAACTACACTTCTATTTAGCCGACCGACCAAGAAGTGAGTCTC
The DNA here is from genome assembly GCA_021437795.1 of Rhodamnia rubescens. NCBI lineage: Eukaryota > Viridiplantae > Streptophyta > Magnoliopsida > Myrtales > Myrtaceae > Rhodamnia > Rhodamnia rubescens. Next base: position 406,248 of record JAILYA010000115.1, on the reverse strand, counting down.
GCACCTCATCCGTAGCATTTTTAAAAAGCCACCCTACTTGTTATTCTTACTAGGCATCTACTGTGGGCACACATTTCTTCACCTTGTAAGGAGTCTAGTCTCATCTCATTCTTAAAGAGAATTTCTACTTGTCTCTCTCCTCGCCACCCGATATAGGACTCGTATTGCGGCTTGCAAATAACTTGGATTTTCATTCTCAAAATTCTGTTATGATATCGGACATGTGAAGACCTAGGATCGTCTCCTTTCTAACTCATTCATTACAATTCATTTAACCCATGTTTCACATGATGAAAAAACTCCCTACAACTTTTGCACACGAACAAGAAGCAACCAAAATATCGGGAAATAAACTTCATCGTTAAAACTAGCAACACTTCTATTTACTAGTAGCATCTATTATTTAAACCATTACATAATTTTCGAATGGATTTAGTCAAACTCATGGGGAAAGAAAAGGGTAGGCTCACAACTCTTCCGTTAACAAACACACATATTCAACCTCACACTAGACAACTCGGCCTACGGACTCACTATACAACGAATATCGAAATCTTCGGGCCGGAACTTCATGGTAGCTCAATGTCATGCAGTAATTGTCCTCCCGTAAAACCCGGGGATCCGTCGAAATCTTAGATAGACCCGACTAACCCGCCATCATTCTTCAAGAACCAAGCCACGAAATGCACCATGCTAATGCGTGGGACCGACCGAGCTACCGTACACTATATCCCTTTCTTGAATATCCACTCCGATAACCATGCTGATGCACGGACGGACCGAGCCATGCTAGTTCCCCGAAAAATAAAGGGATGAGCACACAACCTAGTAGGAAAAGCACTAGTTTCGAGATAGAATAGAAGTTATAACACTTAATGTCGTGAACTATCAAGCTATCTTGTGATTCATAACTCAAACTCATCAAGCACGACATTAGTCATAACATCAAGCATAGTTTTAATACATGCCATAGGCTTTTCTTCTTTTTTACTTTCGAGTTTTAATTTCCCAAACTTTTCAATTCTCATAGTAGTCTTGTTTAACATCTATCATCACGCTAAACATTTGTCAAGACATGCAATATGCATTCTTTTCTTTTCACTTCTCGGGCATCCTTTTTCTTGAGGTTATATCGAGACTTCCAATATCAGCAACGTTGTCACTACATGTGCACGACAAAGACATTTGTTCAATCAATCACTTGATAAACGACGTCTCTACCATCACCTCAAGTAAACTTTAGGCGAATTATAGTATTCAATTCTATTGTCGTGAACAACGGCCACTTTAAGTCATTTACCCCCGAGTCCCTACACCGTAGCTTTTCTAGCTAACAGTGGTGATTATCATTGTCAATGCCAATCATATACTTGCACACGCATGACCTCTTTATTATCTTTGATTAGGATTATCATATCATCCACACATTCTAAGAAAATTCATATCCGCATGCAATACATACTTATACACATGAGAATGACTTGATTTTTCAATCTAACTTTAGCAAGTTTTATACACTCGTTCCGGCATGCATTTCATCTCATTCATAAAGAATAACCATGCATTCACTTCAATCAAGCATTAAACTAACACCCTATGTCAAAATTAATAATCTTTCCACCTTTTTGATGTAGAATCCACCCGAGAACACACGAAAATGGGCGAGATTATAGCCAAAAAAGTAAGAACACGTGAGGAATGAGGAGATGGATGTGAGAGCTAGAGGGCGTGAGGAAGAGGGAGAGAGAGAGAGAGGCGTGAGAGCTAGAGAGGAGAGGAAAAGAAAGAGGGAATGTACTTATAGAAAAAAATGAAGAGAATCCACCTCTATTTATAGTAATTTCTTATCTTGCTCCCCCAAGTTTGCTAATGTGAAATGCATTTAATTTATCTTGACTTTTTCCTAACTTCTTTTTCAAGTTTCATTAATACACTTGAAAATGAGGCAATTGTCCTCCTAGAAAACCCGGGGTCTCGTCGAAGCGTTAGATAGGCCCGACTAACATGCCATCATTCTTCAAGAACCAAGCCACAAAATGTACCATGCAAATGCGTGGGACCGACCGAGCTACCGTACACTATATCCCTTTCTTGAATATCCACTCCGATAACTATGTTGATGCACGGGACGGATGAGCCGAGCCATGCTACTTCCCCAAAAAATAAAGGGATGAACACACGCTTAAGTAGGAAAAACAATAGTTTCGAGATAGAGTAGAAGTTATAACACTTAATGTCGTGAACTACAAAGCTATCTTGTGATCCATTACTCAAATTCATCAAGCACGACATTAGTCATAATATCAAGCATAGTTTTAATACATGCCATAGGCTTTTCTTTTTTTCGCTTTCGGGTTTTAATTTCCCAAACTTTTCAATTCTCATAGTAGTCTTGTTTGACACCTATCATCACGCTAAACATTTGTCAAGACATGCAATATGCATTCTTTTCTTTTCACTTCTCGGGCATCCTTTTTCACGAGGTTATATCGAGACTTCCAATATCGTGCAACTTCGCTACTACATGTGTACGACATCACATTTGTTCAATCAATCACGTGATAAACGATGTCCGTACCATCACCTCAAGTAAACTTAGGCGAATGATGGTATTCAATTCCATCGTCGTGAACAACGGCCACTTTAAACTCATGTTGTTTACCCCGAACCCTTACACCGTAGCTTTTCTAGCTAACAAGTGGTGATTATCATTGTCAATGCCAATCATATACTTGCACACGCATGACCTCTTCATTATCTTTGATTAGGATTATCATATCATCCACACATTCTAAGAAAATTCATATCTCGCATGCAATACATACTTATACACATGAGAATGACTTGATTTTTCAATCTAACTTTAGCAAGTTTTATACACTCGTTCCGCATGCATTTCATCTCATTCATAAAGAATAACCATGCATTCACTTCAATCAAGCATTAAACTAACACCCTATGTCAAAACTAATAATCTTCCTACCTTTTTGATGTAGAATCCACCCGAGAACACACAAAAATGAGCGAGATTATAGCTAAAAAAGTAAGAACACGTGAGGAATGAGGAGATGGATGTGAGAGCTAGAGGGCATGAGGAAGAGGGAGAGAGAGAGAGAGAGGCGTGAGAGTTAGGGAGGGAGAGGAAAAGAAAGAGGGAATGTACTTATAGAAAAATTTAAGAGAACCCACCTCTATTTATAGTAATTTCTTAGCTTACCTCCCAAGTTTGCTAATGTGAAATGCATTTAATTTATCTTGACTTTTTCCTAACTTCTTTTTCAAGTTTCATTAATACACTTACTTCTCATTGGTCTACTTATTTAAGCTAGCTATCTTAGGTCTTATGCTAGCCACTTATCCTCGACTTCATTGGTTCATTTATTTAGTTAATTAATGAACCTCATTTAATGCATGAAAATGACATTGACCTTATCCTTTAGAACATCCATGACATTTGAATTTTCTTACTTATCTCCCAAGTTTCATTAATGAGCTTGCCTCTTATCGGTCCATTTGTTTATGCTAATTATCCTAGATCCTTAGAATAGCCACTTACTCATTACTCCATTAGTCCATTTGTATGCTTAATTAACGAACCTCATTTAATGCATGAAAGTGACACTAATCTTATCCTTATCTAATTGATTTTGCATTGACTTATGTATTGACTTGTGCATTAGTTTGCTTTTTAACCAATGACTTTTGACTACTAAGTATCGGGACGGAGACGAGAGATTTAGCGACACGACCAAGCAATCGATGTTGGTCCATCTGGCAAGTTCTTTGTGGACGATTCGGCTTGGCCGCCCGACATCATGCTAGGATGGGCGTGGCCAGCCCACACTACAATTGGACATGTGCCCACCCTCCGTGCTTGGGTTGGACCGATCCAACCTCGGCCGGATAGGATTGGCGACTCTCGCCCCGGTTCGTCTTATCCTCGCTCGTTATTTAGACCATCTCGTTATACTTTCTAAAGTTTAATGGTCAGTCAAAAGTTTATTTTATATATAATTTACTATTGCTAAAATCGATGATGTCACAATTCTACCCTTCTTAAGAAATTTCGTTCTCGAAATTTAAACGTATCTCATTCTCTAAATAATTGGTGGTACTTAGGTCTCATAATTTCTTCACTTTCCCATGTGGCTTCCTCTACACCATGACGTTGCCGCAGAACCTTGACTAAGAGAATAGTTTTATTCTTTAGAACCTTTTCCTCTCGCTCCAAAATCCGTATTGATTTCTCGATAGAAGTTATCCTTTCATCTACATCAATCGTCTCGTAATCCAAGATGTGAGTAGGGGTCGATTCATACTTTTTTAACATGGACACTTGGAATACGTCATGAATATGAGAAAGCTTACGAGGTAAAGCTAATTGGTAGGGCATGTATCCTATTCTCTTAAGAATTTCAAAGGGTCCTACAAACCTTAAGTTTAACTTACCTCGCATGGCCAAGGCGCGACACACCTCCGATTGGGAAAATCTTTAGGAACACATGATCGCCCACTTTAAATTCCAACGGCTTTCATCTTTTATCAACGTAACTCTTGTGTCGACTCTGTCTTTGTCTTAAATCGATCCCATATGATTTTTACGGCGTTTGTGGTCATTTATAACAGTTTTGATCCCGTTAATTGCCTTTCTCCAACTTCGTTCCAACAAATTGGAATTCTCAGGTCCGCCATATAGTTCTTCAAACTGTACCATACCAATGCTTTGTTGGTAGTTATTATTATAGGCAAATTTCGTCGATGTAAATGTTCATCCGGATTGCCCTTGAATTGATTATGTAGGCTCGTAACATGTCCTCCAAAAGTTTAATAGCTCTTTTCGATTTGCCGTCGGCCCGAGGATGGTATGCCATACTATATTGGAGCTTCGTTCGTAATGTTGTTTGTAGACTTTTCTAGAAAGCTAACTTAAACCTTGGGTCTCGATCGGAAGTGATTGAGACTGGACCTCCGTGTAGTCGTACAATGTGTTGAACATATAATTCTGTGCACTTTTCCATAGTGAAATTAATCCATGTTGTTAGGAAGTGTGTTGACTTTGTCAATCGATCCACTATTACCCAAATGGAGTTGTGTCTCTCGAATTCTTGGCAATCCCATGATATAGTCCATAGTTACATGTTCTCATTTCTATTTGGGAATTTCAAGTGGTTTCAACATTTCGGAAGGCTTACAAGTATTGTGCTTTTATCTATTGACATGTTAAATACTTGGAGACATGCCTTGCAATGTCCATCTTCATACCATTTCACCAATAATGTTGATGAACATTCCAATACATCTTCGTATTTTCGGTATGGATACTATAGCTACTCCGATGAGCTTCGACAAGATTTCTTCTTTTATTTGCTTATCATCGTACACATGTACGTCCTCGAAATTTCGAACTCCATCATCGGTAACTTGGAAGTTGGGTTTCTTCCCATTCGGAGCTTCTTCTCCAAGCTTGGAGACTTCAAGATCGCTTTGTTACAAGGAATTGATTCTTGATATAATTTCGGATCAATTCGAACCATAGCAACCAAGCTGGATAATTATCCAATACCGAACGCGAACTCCACCTCTCAAGCCTTTTCTAAGAGGGTTCGCTCTTTGATAATCAAATGTGCAATTACGGACTTCCGACCGAGAGCATCCGCCACCTTATTTGCTTTCCTCGGATGATATAGTAACTCACAATCATAGTCTTTTAGTAATTCCATCCATTGCCTTTGTCTCGATTTAATTCCTTCTAGGAATATAAATATTTTAAACTTTGATGGTCAATATAAATTTCAAACCTTTCTTCGTACAAGTAGCGCCTCGAAGTCTTCAAGGCGAACACGATGGCGATTAGTTCAAGATCGTGAGTTGGGTAGTTCAATTCATATGGCTTCAACCGTTTGGAAGCGTACGCGATGACTTTTCCATGCCGCATGAGAACGCAACCGAGTTCTTTATGAGATGCATTCTTTGTAGATGACGATACCTCCCGATTCTAATGGTATTGTTAACATCGAGACATTGTCGCCCTTTGTTTCAATTCTTGAAAACTTCGCTCATGTTTGTCTATCAATTCAAAATTTGATGCCTTTTTTGTCGTGCTCACAATGGAGCTACTATACTTGAAAACTTCCCGACGAGCCTTCGATAATATTCGATCAATCCCAAGAAACTTTGTACTTCCGTCATTGTTGTTAGTCTTGATCAATTTATCACAGCTTTCACTTTTGTCGGATCCACGGATATCCCGTCACGAGTTACAAGTGACCCAAAAATATCATGTGGTCTAACCAAAATTTGCATTTGCTGAAGTTGGCATATAATTTCTCCTCCCAAAGCTTATGTCATATCATTCTCGGATGTTGTTCATGATCCTCAAGAGTCTTAGAATACACCAAAATATCATCAATAAAAACAATGACGAAGTGATCTAGGAATGGCTTGAATACTCGGTTCATCGATCCGTGAATGCTGCAGGTGCAATAGTCAATCCAAAAGGCATGACTAGAATTCATAACGGTCGTACCGTATTCGGAAAGCGAGTTTTGGGAATGTCTTCGGGTTTGATTCTTAGGCGATGATATCCAAATCTCAAATCGATTTTGGAAAACACTACATCGCTCCTTGTAATCGATTGAACAAATCGTTGATTTTTGGTAACGAGTACTTGTTCTTTATCGTAACTCGATTCAATTGCCTCGTAGTTGATGCAAAGGCGCAATGACCTATCTTTCTTCTTGACAAAAAGTACTAGTGCTCTCCAAGGTGACGCGCTTGGACGAATAAAGCCCTTATCAAATAGGTCTTACAAATTGCACTTTTAATTTCTTTAGCTCTGCTAGAGACATTCGGTATAGGGCTTTGGAAATAGGTTTTGTACTTGGGGCTAGCTCAATGACGAATTCTATCTCCCGTTCGGGGGTAACCTATGTAATTCCTTAGGAAAGACATCAAGAAACTCTCGTACTATTGGAATATCTTCCAATTTCAGTTCTTCCTTTGACTTATCTATTACGGTGGCTAGGTATCCTTGGCATCCTTTCTCAAGTAGTTGGTAAACTTCTAATGTATAAATAAGAGGTATTGAATGTTCTATTTCCCATGAAACCTTATCTAGGACATTCAAGGCCGGTGAACTGGATAACTTTTCTACAACAAATCCAAGTTGGCTCATTGTCCACTTAGCCAATCCATGCCTACATGGCCAACACTATGAGGTTTACCCTTTGCTTTCTTCCATTAATGGTTACTCTACATAACTTGCATTATAAGGTGGATAAAAGAATCTTTCCTAAGGGCGTAGATATGTTAAGAGACACTTCAAATGGCTTAGGTCGTAACTCGGCTAGTCGTGCAAATGATTCGGAGATGAATGAATGTGTAGCACCAAGTGTCAAATAATATATGAGCATTCCTATCGCATACTAAGATTGTACATGATATAGCGACTTTGGAGTTCATAGCTTCCTTTTGGGTCACCGCATATACTTGTCCTTGAGTTGGGGGTGGCTAAGCATTTCCTTGTTGTATAGAGCCATGCTGAACAAGCCGTCCTATTAGCGCCACTTCTTTGAGTCATCATAGGACAATCTCGTATCATATCTTTGTTGGCACCTAAATTTTGATTTTTCTTAAATCACTCATTTAAGCATAAAATGAGAATTAGTCATAATTCTCCAAAAAAATTAATGTCTCATGCATTGCATACTTATTTTGTGTCACTCATACATATAATTTCATTCAGGCTAGAGGCAAAGCGTTGAGCTTCAATTTCATAAGGAATTAGGTCGACTTGTGGTGGAAATTTTCGGTAATATGGAATGAGGGTAATGCCAAATTTTACGAAGCCTATTACACCTATTTTAAGCTTCAATTTCGTCTATTCAGAGCTTAATTATATGATTAAGGCTTTCAATAAAATGTCTATTATTTGGAGGAAGTCTTAATTGAACTAGAAAATTTGAAACAAGCCCATAATTAGACATGTAAATTTTGGCCAAGGCAATCCCATGAGGGCGCCGAATTCCTATGGTGAACTGGACTTAGTTTCAATTTCAAATTAGCCCATTATAGTTACATAATTATGCAAGGCTTCTAATTAATTCCCCTTGTAATTAATTGGAGCTCGAATTAGGCTCGAGATCACACCACGAGCCCATGAAGCATGAAACATTTGGCCACCATCATCACCATAATCATTTGGCCAAAATTTTCTAAGAGTCATAGTAGGACAAGTCTCTCTCAAGTTAAATCAAGAATTTTATTAGGTTGGAAGGTCTTATCTTAGTGAGTGTTTTAAGAAACAAGAACTCTAATCTAATGACTATTGGTAATTCCCAATCTAGCTAGGATTCATGATTCAATGATCGATAACGACTCATATTCCTACTAGGACTAGTTAATCTAGCTCTATATAAAGCAAGTGTCACCTTGTGTGGGGTATTCAACCATTACTATAATTTTCGAGACATCGAGGAGCTGGAAATTCAACATACATTCAAGGTGATATAAGGAGTTTGATTGTCTCCCCATCCGGTCGAGACAATCCCCTCCGGTCCCGAGACATCATCCGATCGAGCCTCCATATTCGCCACTCGTTCTTGCGCCCACCACCACCGCTGCTCCTCACGTGCACCGTGCAGCCCCTCGTATCCCCTGTTCCTTCGCCTTGCAGCTCCGGGGGTAGCCGCCATAGCCAGCCGTTCGAGGATCCGTTGAAGTCGCCGCCCATTCTAGCTCACAAGCTAAAGACCCTCCGCTGTCCAACTTGATGTCATCACAAAATAGCTATTGTTCGGCTCTAGTATGAGGTTAATTAGCCTTTATTTTTTCATTATTTGCAGATCTAATGTTGTGGTTATGTGTTTAGATCGATTGGATAAGGATTTGTGCTTAATTAGATAATATCCAACCTTAACGGATAAACTCTTATGTTGAATGCTTATCTCTAGCATGTGAATTGGTTGAGATGTTTATCCGATAGTTATCTCTTATCTCTAGCATATGAGTTGGTTGAGATACTTATCCATTGATTACCTTGCCTTACCTCTCGTGAATTTTCTGAATTTATTTGATTAGAGATAAGATTTGAATTCAATTTGATGTTTATCCAAATGTTGAGAATTTTCTGAAATTAAATTTTCAAATCTTTAAGGATAATTTTTCTCAAGTTAACTGAACTTTGGATAAGGAAAGCGGACCGCACTTTTGCAATTTCGGCCACCCCTCTCAAATTTTTGAAAATTTAAATTAATCTGGTCCGATTTTACTTATCATCTTGCCATGTTTGCTTGTTTATTGCATTTTTATATAGTTTACACATTTATAAACAAACATGCCCATAATATGTACTCCCTTGTGCCTAGACCCTTCGAAAAATAAATTATATTTCCCTAGCCATGATGTTGTGGAATGAGACTTTATAATTTATATAGAATATCGTATTCTCGTCCTTTGTATTAAGGGATGATGTTATTCTATACCTTTACCTCGCATACTTGGTTCGAATCTACGAGGATGTAGCGGATAAATTCCGCTCTATCCCAAATCTTTGGGAATGAGTGAATTAATCAAAAAATTCGGAATTAAATGGTATATTATGGGCATTTTTGTTTATCGTTGTTCATACTTGCTTTATTTTAATTCATGTAAATTAAGTCCATTTTTTCTATTGTAAAAAATGTTGAAACCTCATTTTTGTGTCACGAATAACATCTAATTTAAGTTAATACTTTGAGAAATCATTTTCTTAAGTTAAATTGGATATTATCACATTTTATGACATGTTTTCACCATAGTCATCATTAAATTCGAAAATACAAAAAAATCACATTGTTGTTTGCATATCATATAGTTTAGAGCATAATTTTGCCATGTCATTTAGTATAGTTTGCATTCGCATCTTTTTCAAAGAAAATCAAAAGAATTCATTCAATTCACATCATTCAATCAAAATGGACTTTTCATGAAATTTGGTATCGAAATGGCATTTATTTTTCTAAATTAATATAACCAAGTCCCCGGACTCATTATCTCTAGTTCGTAGGAAAAAGATGTTCTCTCGCTATTTTATTTATGTTTCTAATCAATTATTAGTGACGGCTCTAATTTAATAATTTTCTTGAAATTGAATCTAAGTTGCTACTCGGTAGGACTTGGAAGAGTCTCGAATAAGGTTAGTTAATTTAATTAACATAATAATCCGTTAACCTAAGATTTTCTAAACTTTAGGTTGCTATAGCTTGGCAACTCCACTAGGGAATTCAAATTTTTTTTATAAAAAAATTAGAGGGTGTATCGATTGTCCAATTTTCGAAAAAATTTTAAAAAAAATAAAATTGATTTTTAAAAAAAAAAACATAATATACCCTTTAATTTTCGGAAAAAAATGAAATTCACTTGTGGACTTAGTCCATTGATTTTCATGATTACTCTAGATTGATTGATTGTGATTTTCCTTGATTGTTTGTGAATTGTGATTAATTTTTGGATCAACCGAATGGAATGGTTCTTGATTTCGAATGGATTTTCTTGGGTTACATCTTGATGATCATGAATTATACTTGATTTTTGGACTAATTTTTTCGGTAATGATCATGTTGAATTGCTCTTGATTTTCCGATCATTACTGCAGGTTTACTTGATTTTTGGTATTTAATTTAATGATTTATCTTATTGCAAAATGCCATGATTGAGTGGATTATACTTGTTGTGCATGGGTTTATACATTGCATCACACCTTAAAATGCTAGTTGAACCTAGGATGGTGTTTGGGCAAGACTCTTCCTGGCCTAGAGATGGAGGGATGGATGACCTTGTCTTCAACCCCGACTATGTTAATAATTCCCCGTCTTGGCCTAAATCTATGGGCATGAGAGGAATCCTTAACATCCCCAAGCTTAAGAGGTGCTAAATAAGGACCCGAATCTATGAATATGATTTGCCCTTTAAAGCTCTAAAAAACTCGGCTAAAAATGCATACATGGACATCATTCCGCTTGTCTTTGAACCCATGATCTTCATTTGTACATGTATTTTTTTGTATTTTTTATGAGTCGATCCATGGCTATTGGGTGCGTCGTTATTCGGTCTTCACTTCATGGGGCACGATAATATCTCGCATCGTCATAATGTCCAAGGACGACTTCATTGGTTGGCTCTCCCGGTTGCGTCATGTTGTGCGAGAGTATGTCGAGCGTAGGCTAGGAATCTGCTCTTGTTGCTGGATATTAAAGTTCACGTCGGGATTGTTTAGGCTTTAGCTCATTCTTTGGGTCCCTCGGACGGCCACTTTCTTACTTGGTAAGCATCACCACACCTACCTTGGATGAGTATAAGCGTGCTCATTGGCAAGTCGCTTGACGTAGAACTCATTGGTCCGTACCCTAGGCCCGATCGCTCTATTGTTTTAGCTGAATATCTAAAAGTGGGAATTTTGATCGTTCAAAGGGTCTTAAAATCGAATTATGGGAATTGCCCATTTTCTTTCCCGATCAATTGTTTTAACAAGGCTGAATCTTTACGGAAGGGAAAAATCTTTTTGCTAGCTTTCTTTGGGTTGATAGTTTTTCTTCATCATAAAAATTCCGTCAATCCAAGAATGGCTTATTTTGCCCAAGAGGCTTGTGAGGAAACGAATTTTGTTAACGCGATCCTGGCTAAAATTTTTATTTCTCCGAACAAGTATAGGCGGGGCGGGGCTAAGGTCTTGCGAGGCCCGATCGAGCTTTTGTAAGTATAGTTTCTTTCTCATATCAAAGGGTGTCAAACGCTTGTATCGGCCGATAAGCTCGGAAAGTTTGGCCCTCCAATGGTCATTTTTAAGCATAAACAGGGATGAGTCTCCCGATTATCATTTTGCTATGTAGGTAAAGAATGTGAGAGATCCCGCCACTAGGTCTTCCGTTGGCAAGAGCTGGTTCTAAGGTATGGTAGCTCGTCTCATCTCAAAGCCGGACCGATCCCGTTGCTAGGCTTTACTGGGATGGCGAGTATTATCCACTCCGATGTATCCGACGGTTTGGATGTATGCAAAGGTGCCTCCACCTCTCTTGGTTGAGCAGAGTTTACCTAAACTTTGAGATGTATGTCACTCGACCACGAAGAGACAGCCCATCTCTACTGGCAGCTTATGGGCGGCCCAGTCGCCCAACCAAGCTCGGTTTCCTGGGGAAGCCCTTGGAGCCCGCTGAGGAAGCATATAGATCGACGAAGGAGTACTAGCTGAAGCATTCCATTTCTACGACCTAGCGTTCGAAGCTCCCCAATATTACCCCAGCCCAAGACACGAATAATGAGCTCGGTAGTTGCTAGCCGAAGCGTACGGAGAGGTGATTATGGCAAGAAGGGCCCTCAAGCGATCATAGACCCAAGCCGGCCTTTGATCTAAGAGGTCGAAAGATGGAGCCAAGCCCTCGAAGTGATATCATTTATCTTACCGATGTCATGTCATGTTCTTTGCAATCCTAGGTTTATTGTTTAGGAATTTTTCTTGGATTTCATGGTTGTAGCACTTTTGTTATCTTTTTCAATTAATGAATCGGTTTTGTTTTTATCCCGACCTTTCTCCTTTACATGAATTTTTTGACCATTTTCGAGTTGGATCTAACTCCCATGCATCGATAAAAAAATGTTCACGGGATCTTAAAAAATGCAATCTATTATGACCTAATTCTAGTGACAAATAAATTGTCATGAACAAATAAATTAACGTCAATTATTTTAACATGACATGCAGCCTCGACTATATGAACCCTAATATGCAAACACCAAATGACAAGGAAAATATGACATAGAATTGATTACATGGTATAGATGGTAACATAGCAATGACATGTTAAACAGGGATGACATGGTATAAATGACATGGCATGAGGACATGGCTAAAATTGATGCAAGGATGATGCAACTAATTCTATATGTTATGCACGTGTTATGTTTTAGGATTTCCTTACAAATTTAAATTATGAAGACTAAACATTATCCAAGTTTAGGAAATAATTTGAATTAACTACTATTCTAGCTTCAAGATTATAAAAAATTACTAAATATCTTTTAACCATGTAATTCTATCTAGGAAACTAATCAAATCTATGATCTAGTAATGTTGAAAGCAATAAGATAATCTAAAATCACCAAATATATCTAATCAATTTAAAATTGGAAACAAATAAATTGATAACCCGATCATAATGCCTAAAGAACGAACTACCATTTTCGTGCAATCCATAACCCAATTGCAATGCCTAAAGATCGAATTATCCTATTCATGCACACTTTGTAATAGGATCCCCAATTTGGGTATGTCTAAAAATATCAAGACAAATCAAGTTAGATCATGGACATCTTTCTACGGATCATGGACATCTTTCTACTTGAGCTACAACCTTCAACCACTGCGACCACTTTCTCGCATGCTGGATTGTTTCTTTGAGGAATACCGTGTGCATAGAGCCGCTTTATTCAACATAGATATGCAAATCCTTGCGGATTACTCTCGCAGATGATTTGATTTGATTATATTAGGGATTTGACTTGATTTACTTGTATAGATTCGCAATTATATTCTTTATATAGAACTCACCTCGTGATAAATGGGTCCTTGAGCCCGCCACTATATGTTTATAGGGTGTCCCACCCTTTAGAAGGGATATTGAGTCTTTGAACCCTCGATCGGGGAATTCTTTATCGCCAGGAATGTCATTTTCATGAAGATATTTTCCCCTTCATGGATGCCTCTTCGACCTTGAATTTCTTTTCTTGAAAATGACTCTTAACAGTTCTTGCACGAGGATGACTTACCTTCTCCATCATATGTGCTGATTCTAACCTCTTCTCATTCGATTCCTCTCGATACTCCGAGGAACATACATCGGGAATCCCATGCGACAGCTAAGACGTTTCCTATTGTTGCTGATTTACCATCATCTCCAAAACTAGAGCCATCTTCTCCTATGACTCCTCCAAGTAGCTTCTCGACGTTTTGGGCGTGTCTCTTGACCACCTACTTGGACTTGAGATTTTACATGTAGTTTACTTCAAACATTAGGTACACCGTATCCCGTCTCTTCTTACATCTCTTTTGATCGACTATCTCCCAAACACATGTGCTGCATGAGTCGCATTTTTGAAGAGATGGAACCAACCTACTACGATGAAGCTTTTCAGGATCCTATATGGCGAAGGCCATGGAAGCGTAAATACGGGCTTTAACTAATAATCATACTTGGGACGTTGTTCCCTTGCCAAGACATTGGTAACCCATTGGATGTAAATGGGTCTAAAAAATTAAATACAAATAGATGGAGCGGTTGAGCATTATAAGGCTCGGTTAGTGGCTAAAGGATTCACGCAACGTGAAGGCTTCAACTACCACGAGACCTTCTCTCTAGGTGCCAAAGATGTAATTGTTCGAGCATTCTTATTCATGGCTGCTTTCGCAATTGGGATCTTCACTAAATGGATGTCAACAACACTTTTCTTCATGATGATCTTGATGAAGAAATATATATAGAGCTACTACCTAGATTACGGAGACAAGGGAATATTGGAGTATGTTGTCTCCGTAAATCCTTATATGGGCTTAAATAGGCATCTCATCAATGGTACGCCAAGTTCACTTCTGCTCTCACTGCAAGTAGGTTTCCAATAATCCAAGCATGACTATGCATTGTTCATCTAGACTAAAGGTATATCATCAATTCATTTAATGATATACATTGATGACATATTAGTAATGGGAAATGATGATGTGCACAGGCAAAATATGCAACTCCCAAACATCAAGTCGAACAATAGGGATAGTTAAACAAGCGGTCACATCAATCAAATCACGACAGTTTAGCAAATATCACCTTTTATTTTATTATCTTTGTTAATTCAAGGAAGTGAAATATCTACAAGTCCATTCTTCAGGCTACTTTCTACAACCCTCAAAGATACCAGGTCGAATTTACACGACTCCCAAACTACTCCAATAAGGTCCACGTCCACTTCTAGTTCTCCATGGCTACGAGTCTAAAAAGGTTATCCACAACGGGGTGAGATATAAGTCTCGGTGAGTCAACGCCTTTAAGCCCGGCTAGGGCGTTTGCTTCGTTCGAGGCGTCCTATCAACCAAAACTTTGCACTTAATACATGATAACGGACACTCATAAATCCACCCAAGTCACTCAAGAACCAATCGGTGCATCAAACCAAGCGGCCGATCACAACGACCAATTAAATTTAACTAATTAATCCGACTACGATCAATAATTCTAATTTCATAAAGTCGAGATGATATAATTCTAACCATCAAATAATCAATCGCCCGCTTGGCTCTAACTTATTGTTCACTCGCGATGAAACAATAACAATCGGCTAGTCAATTCAACTAAATATCAACTAACCATAGTCCGCCTAGCTAATAAGTTTAACTTAACAATTATGATCATGTACCCTAAATCGAGTTTCTAACTAATCCGATCATAATTAGTCTACCTAAACACCCTACTGCACTAATTAACCAACTTTGAACTCAATTAGCGTCCTAACCAAGAGCCGGAGGCTCACTCACTCTAACAACGACGACGGCACGCGGTGTTGGCGATCCTTAGCAAGCGGCGGCAACTCACGACGAAATGGCGATACGGCGGCAACTAGTTTGCGGGTCCTATGGGGTTCACGGGTAACCACGGGTCCTCGACACCGATGGGTACGGACGGCTCGACTTCGGGTGGCTAGCGGGGTCGGGGTTCACGGTTCTTGGGCATGCAGGCAAGGCAAAGGGCGACGAAGCTCGAATCGGCTATGGTTGGAGCAGGCAGAAAAGGACGAGCTCGGACCAAATCTCGAATCCACGAGGGCTATGGGTCGCGGGGCCACTTGTCAAGGGTGAGCGTGACATCCTGGAATTTCAATGTCTATACAATATATGGTTTTAGTAAAGATTTAA
Source organism: Rhodamnia rubescens (assembly GCA_021437795.1). NCBI lineage: Eukaryota > Viridiplantae > Streptophyta > Magnoliopsida > Myrtales > Myrtaceae > Rhodamnia > Rhodamnia rubescens. The sequence goes on along the minus strand of JAILYA010000115.1, from coordinate 390,314 downwards.
TCTTGAACTCTAGTTGGTTATAATGATATGGGATTTTGAGGATTTAAGAGACGATATTTGGATATTCATGAGACGTCGATCGAAATAGGTTAGGCTTCGGTAGTTTAGTCGTCGAGCGAAGCTTTGAGACCATCGCGCCCGAGCCTAGCCCCGACCGAGCCCTAGTTGTGAAAGTACAAAAAATACCCTCAATCGTCCGTGCCAAATGACCTACCTATCCCGAAATACTAAATGATCGTTTTGCCCTAAGATATTTATGCACTAGAAGCGAAAATACTCAAACTCGATGTGACCTTATGGGCCCCCTTGTCAAGTTCTCAACCACTAATCACCTCAAAGTTAACTCACTCACTCTATTACTTTTATCTCTCTCTCACGCTCACTTCTCCTCCCTCTTTGTTTTGGACGATAACTCCCGGCACTCCCTTCTTTGCTGCCGCCTGCACCACCCCACCTTACGCCACCACCAACCGCCCCCCGCTGTCGCCGTCGCACCATACCACCGTTAGCCGATCCACCGTCAACTTGCCGCCCCCACCAGGCCACCGCCAACTCTTCTCGTTCTCTGCGGCCGTGACCCGAGCCAAGCTGCGACCTTCACCTCCTCTATTTCTTAGCCACTCACAACGCTACCTTCAACCACCTCATCCGCCGCTCCGTTGTCACCGCCTATCCCCTCCAACCTCCAGCCAAGACGCCGTTGTCATCCACTAAGCCAACGACCCCCGAGACCCGCGGCTCCTCCCCTTCCGCTCGATCCCGTGCGGCTCCGCCGTCATCTCTAGCCCGTGGCCCAAGCCTCCCTCTCTCGCACGATGCCACCATCTACCTCGTCACCGTCCCTCCGACCCGACCTCCTTCCTTCGTCCGAACTTTTCCGTTCGCTGGTTTGTTGCTTCCACAAGCCGCCGTTGGACCAGCGAGCCACCCGAACTCGAGCCGACAGCGGCCCCTTCGCTAAAGACCACCACTTCCCCTTAGACCCGTGAGCCTCACCGATGCCTTGCAATAGCCGCATGCCGCCGTGCTTCTACCAAGCTATGGGCAGCCGAGGACCCGAGAGCGGCCGTTCGACGTTGAACCGAGCCGAGTCCCACCTATAACCCAAGAGCTCGAGCCATGCCGTCTTGTGCCGTTGCCGTCGCCATGTTGTAGCCAAGGCTCATAGTCGTCGCCGGACCGTCTTGGTGAGTTAGCCCCTAACTCTTGATTAGAACTCTAATTACGTTTAGAAATAGTTAATTAGTACATTAGGGTGTCTAGGTAGATTGATTATGGCCAGTTTAGTTAGAAACTCGATTTAGGTTAAATGACCACAATCAAAATAAGTCAAACCGGGACAATTAGGTGGACTGTGGCTAGTTGGTGATTGGACCGAATTATTTGACCGATGCAGTTGTTCGATTGCGAGCGACTAATAGGTCGAGTGGAGTGGACGATTGATTGTTTATTGGATTGGATTTTTATATACTCGATTTTATGAAATCGAGTTAATAATTACAATAAGATTAATTGAATGAGTTTAATTACTCGTTATGACCGATTGCTTGATCGGATGCATTGGTTGGCTGCGAGTGTTCTAGGTGAAATTGTGTGTGTCGATCACCCAATATAATATTCAAAATCTTGTAGATAAATTGTGCATTCATATGACCATGTGTGGAATCAAACTGCATGTTTTAGGTCGTGACACCAATCAAGACATGGGAGTGTCGTCTCAATTCTAGTGCAACCAGAGAATCTAAGTTTAGGGACTTGTTTATGCTAATTAGGCGATCGGCGTCCTTTCGGTACCAAACCAATCAATATATCCTAAGGTGACCATAGATTCTACTTGTCATTCAAAGCCAACAGTATCTAGCCGGTGTTAAATGATCATGCATACTATTTTTTTTGACATTTTCGTACAATTACCTACTTAATCCTTACTCTAATGCCTAGGAAAGGGATTAACAGGCAATTTATCAAAATACAATGCTACAACAAACACTCACGGTATGAAAAGAAGCTAACTATATACTTGGAATGTAAACATACAAACCAATCAATATTAGTTACAATCCTAAATGCCGGACCCAAGACATCGTGTATACATGAGGTCCCAATTTGGACCACAACAAAGATAAACAACAAGCAAAGGAGCAAAGTAAGAACAAAAGCCAACTACAATAGACACAAATTAGGTCTCGATTTGGACCAAATAGCGACAGCTTTAGGCAAGGGAAAATCGGTGACCAAAATAAGAGAGGAAACTTGAACATTCGGCCTACACAAATCGACAAAATCAAAGCACAAAATCATCACGGTAAGAATCAAGAGTAAGAAAGTAATCACGACAACTATCCAGATGGTCTTGGCCGGCGTGCTCATGAACTCAAAAAGAGGGTACAGAGAGAAGGGTGAGGGAAACCCACCGGCAAAGCTCAAACGGATGATAGATGGTGGATTGTGGCTAGTATTCAAAAATCACTTGGAGAAGCAAATCCCCTCCATGGGCACGCTTGATTTTTCAGTCCTTCCCGTGAATTTCTCTCTTGGTTCTCTCGGCGAAATCCTCTCTCTCTCTCTCTCTCTCTCTCTCTCTCTCTCTCTCTCCTATTTTTTTGCTCGTGAAGCTTATGCCTTCTCTCCAAATCAAGTTCACCTTTTATAGGCCGATAAATATCTAGCTCGGAGGCTTCTTGGCCTCACAAAAAACAAGTGGATGGGAATGTCGGGACAGCTAGAGTTTGCCGATGATTATCACCTATATCGCAAGAGAGCACGAGGAAGAAGAGAGAGAGATGGACATGGCTAGGCTTGTGGGCTATGTGCACGGGAGAAAAGAGAAGGCGAGGGGAGAAAGCTAGGCCTACAACCGGCCCGATTAGAGAGAGTAAAAAAAACAACACGAGCCTATGCTGCATTGGCCCATTCGTGCGAGGAAATGAAAACGTTGACTGGTTGCCCACATGGATTCGAGCTAACCCAGCCCAATCCAATCCCAATTCTTCTTTTTATTCATACAAAAACTTATACTAAGTTAAACTTAATTTATATTTTCCAAAATTTGCAATAGCACAAGAAATAGGCAAATTATAATTTAAACCTTTTCCCATTTTAAGACTTGAGGAAAAAAAATAAATTAAATTTAATGGGGACCAACATAATTAGGTTTCAACATTCCATGACCCTAATCATGAAATTATCATCGTTGAGGCTCACTAGTGTTAGAGGTGTGCGTGAGCACATTATAAAAATGAGGGTCATTGTGGCTTAGCTCAAACATCTTGAGATTGAGATACTTGAATCCTTCCTTGTATACTACATTTTGAACTCTTTTCCATAGCAAGTGTGCACCTTTCAAAATCTCTTATAACACACATAAGGAGAAATGGAGAACTAATGAACCCATGACCATGTGTGTTCAAGAGGAAGAAAGAATGCTTATGGCAAGTGGGAGAAAGTGCTAATTTGGAAACATAAGGAAGGCATAAAGGGCAAGATAAGTATAGGGAAAAGGGTAAAGTACCTCTCCAAGCTGACATTAAAAAATGAATCCATATGCTTCTTCTATAAAAGGAAAGGGGATACTAAGAAGGATTGTTAGCAATTTATGGCTTGGCTCAATATAAAGGTAATCCAATCTCTTGTATTTGTTATGAATCTAATATGACCGATATAAGCCGTAACCCTTGGTGGTTTGATTGTAGATCTATAATCCACATTTCAAATTCTTTACGGGGTTTTCAAAATCAAAGGAAGCTAGTGGGAGGTGAACTCTACATCTATATAGTAAATAAGATGCGTTTGCATCCGGAAGCTATTGAGACAGGCATATTAGTTTTCAATAGTGGCTTTGGAGTTCCAAGCTTCTCCGAAACTTGATTTCCGTTTTAAGACTATTACCCTTTGGTTATTCCTTTAACTTTTCAAATTCGACTTTTAGTCTGTCATTTAATTTGAAAATGTTGGGAATAGTAGTTTGTCTGAAGGTCTTTTTCAAATTAATTTGCAAGACAATGTCTTTTATAATGCGATGCATGTTCATAACAACACTTGGTATAAAATGATGTGTTGTGAATAAAGATTCCTCTATATTGTGGCATTGGAGACTAGAACAAATCTTAATAGATAGAATTAAGCGATTGGTAAATGATGAAATACTTAGTACTTTGGATTTTATCGATTGTGACACTTGTGTGGACTACATAAAGGGAAGGCGGACCAACAAGTCAAAGAAAGGTACCAAGAGGGGTATGGAAATATTAGAAATCATACATGTAAACATATCTTGTCCAGATATGGACTCCCAAGGTCATAACTATTTCATCACATTCATATATGATTACTCACGTTTCATGTATCTCTACTTGCTTCATAATAAGCAAGAATATATGCCTTTAAGATGTTTAAGGCTGGAGTAGATAAACAATGCAAGTAAGCAAATTAAGACACGAGATTAGATAGAGGTGGGGAATAATATGGTAGCTACACCGAAAGTGGACAATCACCTGGTATATTTGCAAAGTTTCTTCGAGAGCATGGGATAGCTGTCCGATACATCATGCTTGGTTCTCCGGACTAAAATGGTGTGGTAAAAGAAGAAACCGGACTTTATTAGACATAGTGTGGAGTATGCTTAGCAACTCCAAACTTCCTAAGTCCTTATGGACTAAAGTCGTTAAGACGGCAATGTACGTATTAATTGGTGTTCCAACCAAGGTTATCCCAAATAGGCCTTTTGAGTTATTCAAAGGTTGAAAATCGAATTTGCGACATGTATGCATTTGGGGATGCCCATCCGAAGTGAGTTTCTACAATCCACAGGGAAAAGAAGTTAGACTCAATGACTATAAGTGAGTATTTCATTGGATATACCAAAAAGTCCAAGGAATACAGATTTTATTGTCCATCTCATACCACTAGGTTTGTAGAATTGATAAATGAAAAATTTCTTAAAAATGACTTGATTTGGAGGAGCAATCGAATATAGGACCCTGTTCCCAAGAATGATCATTTAGATACTTGACCTTTCACTTCAAGTATCGATTGATTATTATTCATAATGCCCCTCCAGTTCAAGCGACTATTGAACAACCAATAATTGAAGCTCTACAACCTGTTGATATTGATCCAGTTTATCCAATTGTTCAACAATCACCAAAAACTCGTGAACAACTAGTTGTACAACATGCTCCTTAGGAGAATGTTGATACAACATTAAGAAGATCTACCGAATAGCAATTCCTAGTGGCTACATTGTGTATCCGCAAGAATTTGACAATAACATTGGAGCCAAGAATGATCTTGAAATGTTTGTATAAGCAATGAATTGTGATAATTCTAATTTGTCATATAATGCCATGAAGAAAGAGATTAACTCTATGGCATCTAACAAAGTTTGGGATTTGGTTGAGTTGTTTGATGGTAAGAAGGCCATTGGTTGTAAATGGGTCATCAAAACTATGAAAGACTCATTGGGTAATATAGAGAGATGTAAGGCTAGACTCGTTGCCAAAGGATTCACTTAAAAGGAGGAAATTGATTACACGGAGACCTTTTCTCCCGTATTTAAGAAAGATTCTCTTCCTACTGTTTTAGCGTTAGTTGCCCATTTTGACATGGAATTGCATCAAATAGATGTAAAAATGGCATTTCTCTATGGAGAACTAGAGGAGGAGGTTTATATGGAACAACCGTAAGATTTCTTCTCTAGTAATAGTGAGCATTTGGTGTGCAAGCTTAGAAATCTATATATGTCTTGAAATAAACATCCCGCCTATGGTACTTAAGGTTCCATAACGTTATCTCTTCATTCGGTTTTATGAGAATGTCATCGATCAATATATATACCCGGAAGGTCGGTGGGAGCAAAATCTATTTTTTTGTTCTATATGTGGATGACATTCTACTTGCAACCAATAATAAGGGGAATAAGGGGTTTCTATATAAGGTGAAATAATTTCTCCGTAGGAATTTTGACGAGAATGATATGGGTGAGGCATCTTATCTCATTGGCATTAAGATCCATAGGGATAGAGCTCAAGGCATTTTAGCATTGCCTTAAAAAACCTATATGGAAAGATTTCGGATGAAAGATTGTTCACCGAGTATAGAACCCATTGTGAAGGGTGACAGGTTCAATTTCAACCTATGCCCGAAGAATAATCTAGAAAGGGAACAAATGAACAACATCTCATATGCTTTTGCTTGTTGGAAGCTTGATGTATGCTTTAGTTTGCACTCGACCTAACATTGCTTTTGCTACGAGAATGTTGGATAGATATCGAGTAATCCAAGTATGGACCTTTGGAAATATGCAAAAGAAAGTGATAAGGTACCTACAAGATACAAAAGGTTACATGCGTATATATAGAGGAACTACCAGCTTGGAAATAGTTGGTTATTCGACTCGGACTTCGCTGGTTGCATTGATTCTCATAAATCAACATATGGATACATTTTTATGTTAGCCGGCAAAGCTGTGTCATGGAGGAGTGTGACGTAGACCATGATTGCTACTTCCACTATGGTGGCTGAGTTCATTTCTTATTTTGAGGCCACCTTGCATGGTGTGTGGTTGAAGAGTTTTATATTGGCACTTAGAATTGTGAATTCTATTGCTAGGCCATTAAGGATATTCTGTGACAATTCAGCTATTGTTTTTAGGGTTAAACACCACAAAAGTGGTAGTGGAAGTAAGCATATCGACATTAAGTATTTAGCCATAAGGGGACAAGTTAAAGAAAACAAAGTAGTCATTAAACACGTTAGCACCGAATTGATGTTAATTGATACTTGACTAAAGGCATGCCACTAATGAGTTACGAGAATCATGTGGTTAAGATAGGAATAGGTCCTGTCATGAGGATTTTCATTGTATGGATGAATTTATAAAACTCTTATTCAGTTATGATATATTTCTCAATTCCGTTGTACACATTCATTTACTATGACAATTGCAATCATTTTAACTTGGAATAAACTTAAGGTTTATTCATTAAGTAGATCTTGAATAAACATAGGGTTTATTTATTACGTTATTTTATCACATGTGTGCTGATTTTGATGAGATAAGATGCATTGTGATACATGGAAGATAATACTCATTCTAAGAGGACTTGTCGCCATGATTCATGTGTTTTGGCTTCAGCATGAAGTTAATGTGTATTTGTTTCAATATTTCATTGATAATGTTAGGATCAAGTGGGAGGATGTTATAATAGTAATAGTATGATCTCACATTCAGTTGATAATTACTGACATTGTAACATTATATTATTCACATTAATTACGTGATAACCACCTCGCCCAATTCACATCTTGGTGGGAGATGTTATGTATAAGGGGCTAGTAGTTGTTAAACGAGTTGTTTGAGCCAAACACCCGTCGGTTATGACGCCAGTTTTTTCATGTCGTCAGTTTAATGAATAACATACCTACAAAAAATGTACGCAAAGAATAGAAAACACCCACCATCGGTATCAAAAGGGGTAATTAGCTAGTGTAACTCATTTTCACCAATCGTTCAACACTCTCATCCGTATTCCGTGTCTTCATCAATGGCTAGAGGTATGTTTGTTTACTCTTCATGTTTCCGCATTTAGTTCCCGATTTTTTCTAGTTTGGTTCATGAACTGAGGAATCGGAATTGTTAATTATTCTGAATTTTAGTCTAACATTGTTGTCCCCTCATCTTTCTCTTATTCTCTCTCCTTTCTTGCCGCCCTATATTCTCTCCCATTTCTACGATTCTTGTCTTTCCTTTTTGCATATGCTTTTGTTCTATATCAGTTTGGCATTAGAGTTAGATCGAACTTCACCAATTGGTATCGGGACGATAGCAATTCTTCGTTATGTCATATCAAAGTGATACTCTAAATTTGTTTGGTATAAGAGCTAGATCCTTTCTTCATCATCATTTGATATCTCCGAGTTAGAGCCATTCTTCATCACCATAACTCAAATTGGAGGTCTAGTTTTAGAATTCTATGGCAATATTAAACGAGGATTATTATAACGTATGCTTCTAAATTTGTCATTTTTATGGAATGACTTGCTAACTCCGCAATTATTGTTTTAAACACAAAACCTGATAGAATGTCTTAAAATGTCGCTAGGAAATACTATAAGGACTAAATTTGTAACAAAATAAAGCATAAAGATTCACATTGTAGTCCCGCAAGACTACGGAAATCAAAACGGTAATTTATCCTAAATCTAAAAAGGTCTCCGATGGTTAAATGCATCTTGGTCAATTGGAACAAATTTATTAACTATATAATGGATATTACGTAATCTACATAGACAAGATACAAAAAAAAATTGATTTGTAGAATAAGACGATAAGCTATCAATATTAATTGAATATATACAAGCTACATTGTCGTGACCTAAAGTTTGGGAACCTTAGGTTAATGGATTATCGGGTTAATTTTTAATCAACCTAACTCGAATTCTCCCAAGCCCATACCAAACCGCAACTTAGGTTTATTTCATAAAAAGTTATTCAATTGGAGCCGCCACTAATCGTTCTTGGTAGGTCAATTAGAAACCTAAAAAAAATAATGGGAGAACAATTTTATTCCTACGAACAAGAGAAAATGAATCCGGCGACTTGATTACATTAATTGAAAAAATTAATGCCCTTTCGGTACTAAATTTCACGAAAAACCCCCTTTGATTGATGATGTGAATTGAATGACTTAGAAAATGGAATGGACCATGTGATACTCGAAAACCATGAATTTTTGTATTTCAGATAAAAGGGTGATTATTATGAAAACGTGCCATAAAATGTTATAACATCCAGTTTAACTTAAGAAAATTATTTCCCAAAGCATAACTTATATTAGATGTTATTTATGACATAAAAAGGACTTTTGACATGTTTAACTATAGAAAAATGAGGGCTCTTAGATTCGAGCCAAGTATGCACATAGAGGTATAGAATGACATCATTCCTTAATACAAAAGGCAGATCGCAAAATTCAATACAATTATAATCCCATTTGATAAGATCATGGCCATGGAGATATAATTTAATTTCCGAAGGGTCAAGGCACAAGGGAGTATATATTATAGGCATGTTTGTTTATAATTATGCAAACTATATAATGAAATTAAACAATCAAACAAACATGACCAGACAATAAGCAAAGTCAACATTTTGACTTAGAATTTTTGAAAATTGCAAGAGGTGGTCGAATTGTGAAAGTGGGGTCCACCTCCCTCATCTAAAGTTCGATTTTAATTTTGAGAAAATTATCCTTAAGATTTGCAAATTAATTCCAGATAATTCTAAAAAAAATGGATAATTATCCAATTGAATTCCAATCTTATCCATAAATCAAATAATCTTAGAAAATCCATAAGATAAACATATCAAACCAACTTCACATGTTAGAGATAACAATCCAAAGCCAAAAATCATCCAAAACAAACTTGACACTATCCAACTCGAACATCCTCAAAAATTAGATAAAGTTCCATTTAGCTCTATCCTTATCTTCGACACATAAATATCATCAAAAAACCACAGATAAGGCTACTCAACTAACACAAAGTGAAAATTCAATGCGAAGATCATCCGCTCGCATGGCAAATTCGGCCAAGGGGTGAGTGAGCCGAAAATCTTCTATTAGTTCACCAAAAATCCAATTTTTTTTCAATTCAACTTAGACCATAGAAAAGTGCCAAAATTTTTTTAACTTTGAGAAAAGAGTTTTTCCAATCAAATTACATCAATTCTCAAGATTAGTCAAACAATTTCATGATCAAATTGAACTTACTAAAAAAATCAGAATTTCTATCCAAATCAACTCAATTTTGGGTTTAGCCTTAGAATTAGAAAAGGTTTAATTTTTCCAACTTTTATCCCAAATCAAGTGTGCTCAAGACAGTGAAAGAACATCAATGCAAGTTTCCAAGTAAACAGGTATGATTTAGCAATCAAAAGTAAAAAAAATTTACCTTTTCTAAGCCAAATTTCTAGCACGTGCGCGCTTGAGGAAAATGCCCAAAGCAACCCGCTTTTCGAGCTCGATTCGTCACCAAACCAACCCTGGATGATCTAACACAAGTAGTAACGAGGTTAGAACTTTAAATAATGACAAAAGAGGGGCTGATCGACCTCAAACCAAGGTTGATCAGTGACGCCAAGGGCTGAACATTGAGCTAATCAAGCTAGACAGAGTGCCGGTGATGTTGCGTGGACTGTTTGGGGCACGACCGGGCTGAGCTGGACCACGGGCAAGCTGGATCGTGGCTGAACAAGGCTGGACAGGATGTCAGCTGTGGTGCGCGGCGCTGGCCGCACGGGTGGAGGGTTTGGCCAAACTTGGTTTGAGCTTGAGGGAGTCATCGGCCTAGGGGATTGTCTCGACCACGGGGGAGACAATCAAACTATTAATTTTCTCGAGAATGCTCTCTAATTTTTGTTCTCAATGTGAATGCTGAAAATTAGAAGAGTCTCCCATTGGCCTACAGCCAAGGGTTGCTTATACAGACTTTGATCTACTAGGTTGCTTATACAGACTTTGATCTACTAATCCTAGTAGGAGTAGGAGTTGATCTTGGCTATAAGATTAGTAATCCTAGCTAGGATAGGATTGATTATTAGCCATTAGATCTCTAGATTTCAAATCCATTAAAACCCTAGCCCTAGCTAAGATAGGACTCCCAAATTAAATAAACTCTTAATTAATTTGAATTTCGGAGAGTCCAATCCCCTTAAAACACTATGAATTTCGGCCAAGAGAGAGTGATTGTGATAATGGCCGAAATTCTCCTCTCTTGTGGGCTTATGGTGCAATCTTGGGCTTGACTCGGGGCTCTAATTAACCAAATGGATAATTAATTAAAGACTTTGCTTAATTAAATAACCAAAATGGGTTAGTTTGAATTTGAAGTTAGGTCTAAACCCACTATAGAATCTAACACACTCACCCTCCATGCTTTGGTTGAATTTTCTGATTAAATCCTAGGCTTGTTTCACATTTTCGGGCTCAAATTAAGGCTTTCCTGAATTATGGACATTTAATCAAAAGCCTTTCTAATTTAATTAAGCTTGAATGGGTCAATTGAGCTAAAAAAATAAGTCTAAATGGCTTTATAAATTTCAGTACTACCACATCATGCCTTAGTCGAAAATTTCGGACTAAGTCCGGTCCAAACACCACTGTCAATTTAAGTTCAATTGCTTCATTTCCGGCTTGGATGCAAATGATAATATATAACGACAGAAATTAAATATGCAATGCATGTGTAATTAATTTTTGGTGAGAATTAAAGCTAATTCTCATTTTATGGAAAGTGAATGATTTAAGAAAAATCAAAATTTAGGTGTCAACATATATAGACAAATTAAAAAAAAATTGGTTTGTAGAGTAAGATGATAAGCTATTAATGATAGAATAATTAGTTATTAAACATTGTCTTCATCTAATTGCTTCAGCTTTTAGAACAATTGGCAATGGTCCTACAAAATCTCATATGGTATTAGAAAAGGTCATGAGTTCGAATCTTTCTAGTCTTCATTTACCTCTTCGCATGCCCAAACGAACATTTCCGTGTTTAAATATTTATGTGGATAGTGGAAAAAATTTCATTTTCTCAATTGAGGTAATCATGTACTAGGAGGAATCCATCTTGCATGCGAAAAGTATGAGACTAATGAGATGTATGCAATTTTTTCTATGTAAGGTTTTTAACTCGCTTTTAAGCTCCATTGAAATATGAAGTCCGCCCAATTGCTTTAATTAGAGTCATGATTTCACATTCTCCTCCCTCAAATTCGAATTGGGGTATATTCGACCAAGGATTTGGGAATTTCAGGGTCTTGTTTGGGGAGAAATGCACGTTTAGGATGAAAAGGCCCATATCCAAAGGCAAGAAAGGGGCACATGAACGACACGTGGTCACTGGGATGAGGGGGGATTATCTCGATCATGATGATCCAATCGGAGAGTCATTTGAAACAAGTTTCATTTGAGGACTTTTTCGACAAGTGGATCTAGTCACGGGTGTATTTTAGAATTTTCTCGGATATATATATATATATATTGGCTCTTTCTATAGGCCCATCCTGAAAATTTGTCCATATCACTAAGCTGCTACCTAGTCACTAGTCTGAGAGATAAGAATTTGACATGACAACATTATGGTATAAGGGAAAAAAAAAATGCACGGGCCAGCATGATCCTAAACATCTATGTACTTTGCAAAATAAAATAAAAAAACAAAGTTACAAACTACTACCAGGGAGGAACTTACGGAATCATACAGATGCAGCAAAAGTATGAGATAGTTTCTAATTTCTTCATCAGTTTCGACAATTTTTAAAACATGACAGTCATTATCATAAGCTCGAATTCAAAACCAAATCCAGCCATTATTCATGATAAAAACATCACCAACCCCACCGAGAAAAGCCTGCAAATACATGACCAAAATGCTAACTCCAGGCAATTCTTCTTATTCACTTCAAGCAAACACGAAGAAGCCAGAAAAGCAATAAATGCGGGCTGTCGAACTCAGCTCCCCATGGTAGCTTCTTCCCTCTGCAGAGAGAAATCGCCGGAAGGACACGGAAACAAGGGTTCCGATAAGAACCCGGAAATGCCAAAGGATCCAAAGTTGCCCTATCTTGGGAGATCCCATAAAACTTCCTCTCATCAGATCAAAAACAAGCAGCTCCCATTTTTTTTGTTCCCTGACCTAAGGATCAAGAGCACATCCTCAAGGTCACACACACCCACACCACACAACATGGTCAGCAACAGAAACATCTGCAACAACACTAAGATAGAAGCCAAAGCCACCCCCAAAAGGACTGAAAATTCAATGGGGGGTTGGCTATGGAGAGAGCCAAAGGAGCACTACATGGTGGGTTTGGGAAGTTTTGTTTTGTGCAGTACTCAAGAGGGTTTGAGGAAGTAGAGCGTGCTGCTATATATATAGGCAGGCAAAGAATTTATCATAATTTGAGTTCTTTTGGTCATGAGAGCAATAAGAGAGGGAGGTGACTTCAGTGTCACTTTTCTGGTGTTGGAAATGGCAGCATCTTCCAAGGCATATGCCCTCCACATCCGAGCACAGCCTCCCTTTATGGGGGATATTCCTTTTTAGTGAAACTTGTTCACGAATGTCCAGAGAAACCCGGTTAAATATATGAAATATGCTTAACTCAGATGTCTTGAAAAGTACTCGTTAGCAAGTGCTTTTCTTTTTCTTCTCTTTTTATATTTAGGCCTCCGGAATTTATTTGTGGTATTTATGGCACAAGCTTTCTTGTTCTGAGAAAGAGGATCTCTTGGAAAGGTTGGGGGTGAGATCAGCCACTTCAGTTAAACAAAAGGAAGGGAATTAGGGCGGACCTTTTAGCGTCATCGCTTTGTATCGTCTGCTTCGTTTATTTTAATAGAGTGAGATCTCATGTTCTGTGGTGACTTCAGCAGCATCTTTATTTCATGATTTCTCTAGAAAGAGAGTTTAGGATGCTTTTGCTTACATATTATACTCACGGTTAATATCACGAAAAATTTTAAACTAATATACTTACGATAAATTTATATCTAAATTAATTTTTTGACCACAAAAAAATCTAAATTGATACCCTTGTGACAAATTTACCACAAACTAATTTTTTAACCACTAAAATTCTCAAATTGGTTCACCTAGAACAAATTTACCCTTCGTTAGTTTTTGTTAAATTGGGTTAACACCATGAAAAATCCCAAACTAGTTCACCTATTTAAATTGTGAATGGTAAAAATCCAAAATCGATACACTCATCAATTATCATATACAATGTAACTCAGTAATTTAATGATAAAATATAACGAAAATTAATGGAGAGTAAATTTATCACATGTTAATTAATTTTGAGGTTATCGGTGATGAAAAATTAGTTTATAATAAATTTATCTTAGTGGTACTAATTTTGAGTTTTTCATGATATTAGCTTATTTCGTTTTCATCTTTAGTGAAAACAACGAGAAATTGAGAATCAGCCCACCCAAAGAAGTTCATTCAGTGGTCATGCGTTTGGTTCGGACAGAGTCAAATGCAGTATATTCAATTTCCGGATCGCTTAAGCCAAAAAAAAAAAAAATGTTCCGGATCCAGGCTTCTTCCGACGAGAATATTCGTGAGGAGTCATGGTCAATGCTCTAGAGCAACCCCCACCCGTTATAAAACTTTGCATACAAATCTTTGAGCTGGGCCGGACTCGACCGGGGCCAAATTGGGTCGGGTTGGACTTTTTCACTAAATGTCCTTGAGCAAGCCCATACAAAAATGACTTCGAACTAAGCACCAGGCTGATGATCAGGTCTATTCTGCGGATAGAGCCAAACTTGAAGTACGTGGAAAAGTTATTTTGCATGTATCTACAGTAATTACTAATTATTTGAACTATCGACCACTTAGATCATGTAATTGTAAGACTTTCCATAACGTGGGCTACATTAATTGGAATTGTAATTATCATTTTTACGAGGTTGATCCAATAAAGGAGGGATATAAGGATTTTTAATGGGCCAAATATGGCCTCCATTTAGTGTGGGCTGAGTTCAGCTGGCCCTTGATGAGAGGGCCCAGCTAAAACTCTATAAATAAGGCTAAGGCGTCCCCCTCTAACCCTCATACTTCATTTCGCCATTTCATCTCTTCATAAAGTGAGAGAGGAGAGTGTGAGGCGCCAGGCATTCGAAGGGCGATAGAGAGGAAGCGCTTGAGATCCGAATCCCAAATCAAGTGCACAAATTCCTTTTCCTCTATTGTTTTGTTTCTAGTTTTCGATTACGGCGATTTCCACATCAAGAACGACGAATCCCAAATCAAATGCACAAATTCCTTTTCCTCTATTGTTTTGTTTTTAGTTTTCGATTATGGCAATCCTAGGTATTGTTTGCGACGACAGGTGGCCGTTTGGACGGCCAACAGTAATCCTCTGAAAGAAAAGTTACCATTAACTATTATTATTCCATAATTCTCGTGTACTGATTCCAAATTTTGATTGTGGAAAACACAAGACATAAACGTCAAAAGAGAGGTTATGATTCACTTCAATCTTAACTACAGACAGCATCTTCGCATCTACCCTGAAACAGGTACACGCCGCTTGTCTTGTTTGATTCGGCTAGAAACAGATTCACTTGCAATCGAAGCATGGAAAAATTCTTAGCGGGTCGTACTGGCTATGGTGATCGTCAACGTGACAGCAGTTGTTGATCTCCCTTTCTTCTGATCCTCCTGCAACTAGCAGCTGCTTACTGCCTTATTGTATCTTTTTGTTCTTGACCCGACGAATGTTTAAGCGATTGAAACTGCAGGATAGTTCACATGTTCGAAAGACACTCAGAACTTACAAAGACGCTATAATGTTTTGCCAGGAAAATTTTTTGCCTTTCAGGAGAACCATCTCTTGGCGCTCTGGGAAGACTTCAGCTTCATCACAAGTTCCTCGCGTTGAGCTTCCACCTCTGCGTACTTGAGGCTCATATGGAGATAGCGCTCGCGTATGTCTCTCAACTCGGACTCTAGCCGTGACCTTGTGCGCTCAAACTTTTTCCTTGTGACTACTTCGCCTTCGGGAGTAGCTTTTCTAGGAGAGTCTGGAGGGGGATGCCCTCCTGGCAATCTGCAGGAGAAGGCAGTCTTTAGCCACTGCTAAAATGGTTCAGAATTCGAGTTTCATATGCGGCATACACATGTTATCCAGGCAACACTTCTTAAGGTTGCACACTCACAATCTTCTATGCAAATTACAGATTTGAGATATTCCATGAGCAGAAATCTAGGCGCTAATACTATGAATCTCTTCAAGATATCACATGAAATTACCTGCTAAGTGGAATATTATCCGAGTCATCCGCCACTGCAGAATCAACAAAATCATTCCCAAGTAAAGATACTTTTGATCTAGGATCGACTCCAACATCATAGAAGCTTTCGGCATCGCTATTACTGATATGGGCGTCCTGTCAAGTGGGCAGAGGAGAGGAAGAATATGAATCAATGATGGCATTCCAATTTTCAGATGAGTCGTCTACAAGCGACGACATGACCACCAAAGCGGTAATAAGAAAAAATCCATGAATGTCCCAGAAACAAGAATGCTGAAGGTATAATGAAAGGTCCAAATTCACAGAAAAGTGAGGTAAAACACAGAAAGCGAAGAGTTGCTTGTGTTACATCACCTCTATGTGATGCCGGGTATTGGATATCTTAGGTTGATCTTTCACTGCTTGTTGCCGTACATTCTTGACGACCGGCTTCCTTCTTACGTCACGCTGCCACGATAAATACAGTTCATGAGTTAAACTCGATATGTATCGATGACAGGTTCACCCAAACAACTAAATATGAATATCCCAACCTTTGACGGGCTTGAATCTTCATTGGCTGAATTTGCCACTTTCATATGAGCTTTAGATAGTCCAGTGTTCCTCGTGCCGTTAACATGCTTCTGGTTTCTTTTCTCTTCCTTTATAGAAGTTAGTTCTTCTTCGGAGGCTCGGGCTCTTCTCAGGTACTCGTCTTTCTGCTCTTCAAGTTGTTGTGTCATCCGCTGACAGTGCTTGTGCTCTCTCCTGATCCGGTTCAGCTCATTTTTCACCTCAACAGCCTCATCACATTGGGCCTGTTTGGCCATTAATTCACCTTCCATATGTTGAAGCTTCTCTTCCAAGATAACTTTGCTCTGCCTGCAATCTTCCAAATCATTCACCAGCTCCTGTAGGGTAGAGATTTTCTCCACAAGTACATTTTTCTCGGCCTTCAGGTCCGTACATTCTTTGGACACTAATTGCAGCGAAGCTTTGGCTTCCTCTCGACCGCGTTTGGTTACAGTGAGTTCATTTTTCAATGCCGAAAGTTGATCCCGAAAATTCTCAAATTTTTGCAGATAGTTCTTCATGTTGGTGGATTCATCCATGAGTTGCTGGCGGTCATATTCACATACAGTAAGCCTCAGCTCGAGTTCGTTAACGTTGGTTCTTAATTTCTCTTCCCTCAATTTGTGATTCTCCAACAGCTTCGACAATCTCTGTTCAGTAGCCTCCAGCGCCTTCCGGTCCTCTTGGGAAGCAGAAAGTTCCTCTATCAGGTCATTCACTTTCCTTTCGTTCTGTTCTCGCATCTCATTCAACTCACAACCTTTCCTCTGCAGTTCAGATCGAGTTTCATGAAGAGCATGTTCCAGTTCAGCTTTATCTTCACATAATATGGATATCTCTTCGGCAGCATCAGACACTATTCTCTCTCTTTCCTCGTGAATTTCCGATATCTGAGTAGTCAAATGTTCAATCTCTTGATTCAATTCACGGTCTTTCCTTTGCAATTCAGATAGAGTTTCGCAAAGAGCAAGTTCGAGTTCAGCTTTATCTGCGCATAATTTGGATACCTCATCGGCAGCATCAGACACTATTCTCTCTCTTTCCCCATGAATTTCTGATATCTGATTACTCAACTGTTCGATCTCTTTTCGAAGGTTCTCGACTTCAACTGTTTTGTCTGCGTATATCTGATTTAACATGCTCTCTCCCACAGCAAGCTGCTCCTTCTGTTTGCGATTTTCATTGAGAACCGCATCTATTTCCAATTTAAATGTTCTCTCTTTTGCTGCGACATCGTCAAGCAGGGAAGAGATATTCTCTTCTAATGTCTCGACCTTCTTGGAGCAACCATTTAGACAGCTTCTTAATTCCTCATGCAACTCCACGTTCTGCGTCTTTAACTTTCTGTTTGATTCCTGAAGAGAGTTGCATTCTTCGGCAAGACTCAAGACATCAGCTTGTAACTGTGCTCTTTCTGCTTTAAGATGATCACATTCTTCCTGAGTCTCTGACCACCGTTTTTGCATTTCCTTCATTTCTTTTTCTAGCTGAGTCTTCTGCTTCTTGCTTGAGAAACTCAGCTTGGATATCTCATCATGGAGACTATCACACAGTGCTCTTGATCTCTCCTGCTCCAACTGGGTTGCTTCTGTCTCGTCCAACAGATAGCCTAGTTCAGCTTCCAATTCTGCTATGCGCATAGACAAGGCTACATTTTCTTGTCCTGTCTCGGAAGATTTCCTCCCAAGAATTATGTTGGGGGAAACATGGGAATCCACATTGCCGCTCAGAACCACCAAATCATTTTGCACGTCAGTGAGGCACTTGGCGGTTATCTCGCTCTCTCTCTGCATAATTTGCAACTTCTCCTCTAGCTCAATCTTTTCTTTCTGAAGATCTGAAACCAGGGCCTCTAGTTTAGTATGGCATTCTCTCAGGTATTCAATCTCCTCCTCTTTCAAAAGTAACATCTCCTTGACTTTTCGCTCCTCGTTCCCATCCTCGACCAACTCCTTACCAAATTCTTCATCTTTGTCCTCTGCATCCATCTTCATGCACTCATTGCTTTTTTCATTTGCAATGAGCATTTCATTTTCCTCCTCATCTTTGTGGCCATCCATACAGTTGGTCGCAACATGAAGACAGTTGTTCAATTTCTTAAGCTTGAATAAAAGGTCTAAGTTTTCTTCTGTAAGCTCATTACAGTCACTCTCCAGCTCCTGAACCTTTTCTTTTAGGGACTCGATCTCTTTAGTCAGATACTCATCACCTCCGTCAGCAGACTCTCCAGAATGCTTTTCTTCAAGAGTCTTGGTTAGCTTGGCCTCTAGACTGGCAATTTCTTCCTCCTTATCTGATAATTTACTTGTGTATTCTCTCTCAAATTCCAAGAGTCTCTCTTCCAAACCACCTTTTTCATCCATCTTACGCTTTTCGTCTTCAAAGGCCTTTTCCATCTGTTGCAACTTAACTAGCAGACCCTTCTCCGATTCCTGGGTTTGCTGCAACTGGGTCTTTAGACTCTTGTTTTCCGCTATATTTGATAGTAGTGAATCTTCCATATCACCGAACTTTGACTGAATGATTGCAACGTTTTCTAACTCAAGTTTCTGCTTCTCGACCATCTCTTCAAGATCCTGTAGAACAGAAACAAGCTCGATGTTCGATTCCTGGCTTCTGCTCAACTGCAGAGTCAAATCAGCATTTGTTTCTTTCAGGAATCTTATTTCTTCCTCCAACTCCTTTTGAATGTGGCTAACTGCTTCTTTTTGGCCATTTAAATCATCCACGGTTGTTTGGTCCACTAGTGAGTTGTCAAGCAGCAGCTTTATCTGTTCGACTTCTTTTCTCAAGCTCTCCCGTTCTGTATTAGCAGCCGAAAACTCCATATCCAGATCCTGGTGATTCTTGCACAGATCAGAGAACTCCTTCCTCACCATATCCAAATCAAGCATTAGCTTTCGGGCATGTCGCTCCCACATTTTAGCCTTGGCACAAAGCTCTTCTATCGTGTCTTCCGCAGCTTCCAAGAGATCTTTAGAGGAACCAGAAACCCTCACAGATAACATTTCCTTTTTACTATGTGATTGATCACCCGAATCCATATTTTGGGATTTGGAGAATGGAGGATTCGATTGAAAAGAGCTATCGGTCAGATTGCCACCATCTTCTCTGTGCAAGGCATTCTCTGCAGAGCCGAAGCTCTGAGGAGAAGCAGAGGACGAAAAACTTGCTTCCTACAGAGATGTCAAGAAGTCCGGTCAATTTTTCGTTGCAAATTGACTAAAGCAAGGTAAAGTGAGAGCCTGCCTCAAATATTTGTGCAGCATCAGCATCACATGATTGTGGCTTTGACAACACTTGAGAATCTGAGATATCATATTTTACTCCAACATATTCCAGGAAATAAACTTAGCACCTAAGTTATAGTTGAAGTAATTAACAAGGAAAAATGCAGCTCAGTATAAAAATATTCAGATGCACTTGGAGGGAAATTGCTATACTTACCCTACTTGCAAGATGTTCGGGGCGCCAGGTTGACCTGAGTTCTTTGTTAGAGGAAGTAGCAGCGTTCTCTGTGAATGTGCTTCCAGACATATCTGACTTGAAGTCCCCAACGAGGTTGTTTGAGTTCAATTCATTGACTTGAGAATTTGTCTCTTTAGATTCATCATCCCTGAATGTGTGAACGGTTAATTCCTAAACAGACAGCTAGTGGAAGGCAATGAAAGGGAAAATAAGGGCAATGGAAGGGAAGAAGCTACTAAATTGTCTTCAACCTGAGCTTTGTTCTTGAAGTCAGGCAATGTATTTTGACCTGCAAATCAGTAAGGCATGCAAATCTGTGTTAAGGAAATCTGAAGAGGCACAAACATTACTAGGACATCGAACCCATACGCAAACATTGTACACTCAAATCAAAGCCAGTAGAATCAGGAGTAGGAACTTATATTGCAGTCTACAAACAATTTCTTTCAATGTTTCCTATTAGGAATACATGTAAATCATCTGTCACTAAATGTTCAGTTCATTTTACAACCGCATAGACTCGAAAATTGGTTGGATATTTTCAGTCGACAACTTTTTGATCCCTCCAAACTACTCTTTCCTGTGAAGAAACTCGCTGCATTTCCTTCTTTCTCTTTATTTCCTTACTTGCTCATTTAGATTCTGTTGCACTTAGTTCATTAGATACATGTTGTACTTCACGTGCTCCTGATGTAAAATGTAAAACTAGTGTAATACTCTACTGTCTTTCAATGTTTGAGGCACCTCAAGCTTCCCTATCACAGTTACAGCCAATTGCCTGATTTTTGTCTTTTTCTCATTGATTTCCAAATCCAAGAAGAAAAAGAACATATATTTGCATTTTAGTACGACTAACTTGCAACACCGTTCCGTAGTTGCACTTTTTCAGAGGGACTGAAATGGGAACGGAAGCACTGGAACTGATGTAGTTCGTCGCATTGATTGTTGCCTCTCCGAGGATGCCAGATCTCGCTGATCCCTGTAATAGACAGCCACGAGAATTGTGACTACCATGTCTATTGCCTTGCAGCAATTCGTACTAAGCATCGATGAACAGCTCACACTAGCTCTATAAAGAACCAGCTAAATCATGTATAAAATCTGCAGTGCTGCGGATGTTACCATGGAAATGACAAGCTTGAAGAGACAGTCTCCCAACTCTTTGGAAGGATCAACATGCGAAACCAACACAGATTCCGCCAGAGTCTCGGTCCATTGACAACTTCCATTTCGCACCAACGCTTTGCTCGACTTAGCAATTGTTTTCCCCGTTTCTACAGAGACTACGGAGACAAAGAGCTTGTCCCATCCTTTTTGGTACCTGTTGCGACATAAACGGTAGCAAGAAATTAGTCTATCAATTACTGAAAACGGCAGCAGCCCTTTAATTTTGATGAAAAGGAATGCATACTGGATCTAGTCCAAGAGAAAAAAGGTTGAAGCTAAGTCTTATTTTTCTTCAATGCACAATATAGCTGCACTATTACCCTGATCAGCTATTCTGTAATCCAAATCTATCATGATAAACAATACCAATTTCAACTATATGTGATGGATGACAATGTTTGCCCCACTTCCGGTTAACTTCCTTAAACCATTTGTCTGCTTGACACATCAATGGAAGAAGATTGCATCAATCACAGCATAGGAGATAAAGATCTTAATTTGTATAAAAAGAAGTTTTATAATCAAGTGAATATGCTCCATAGTGCACACGCTCTTACCATTTTAGAGACCAAAAAAGAGCAAAAAATTAAGAGGAAGTCATTTAGTACCAGTGTGCCACATGACCCTTGAGATCAAACTAACTTGTCTGGCTCTGAAAAAAGGGCCGGAAGAACAGGAAAGAAAGTGAAGGAGTACCTGGAGAGCTTTCAACTGGGAGAGATTGAAATCAAGTCTCTCCCCTGATTTAGCAGGTCTGTTCCTGTGCAATCTCAACATCCTCTCTTTCGGTACGGCTCAATGCACAGTTCAATGCTTCTTCACTCAGCTCTCCTAGAGAGCTTCATATGAAGGGTATGATCACCCAACTTAACTACCCCGAAACAAGGACAGACATTGCTTAGAGAGCGCCAATGAGGGAATGAAGGAATAAGTGACAGAGACAAAGCAAATGGGTGGAGAGAGAGAGAGAGAGTTAGCTAGCTGGTCATTGTAATATGGGTTAGTATTTTATTATCTTCGACACCAAACTAAATTACCAACCTTAAGAGTTTCACAGCAGAGAGAGAGTGAAAGAGAGAGAGAGAGAGAGAGAGAGAGAGAGAGAGAGAGGAGAGAGAGAGGGGTGAGCCACCAAACTTAGGACATGCAATTGAGTGGTGCTGTAGTGTAGTGCAAGATAGGAATCAGTTGGGCCGGGCATTAGTTTTTGGTGCAACAATGTGTGTCATTATGTCAAAATACCGGCACCCTATGCCATACTGAGTATTTCAGGTTACATCTACTTCAGATTGTCTCAAAGGATGAAAATGGGTTACTTACAGTACGTAGAAACATTACGCGTAGCTCAAAACTCGAAAGAGATTTCAATGCCTGTAACTTCTTTCTAATAGCAATATCTTAGCTTTCTTATTCTAGCGTCCTGACATGACTATAGGATTCAATCGATCACCTTTAGTTTAAGAGGATTCATCATCGTGCGGTCATAACTCCTGGATTATTCGATGACTCATAATTTCGGACCCCTTAAGACATGCGTGGTCTGCCCGGATCGTGCACAATGGTAAACTTTATGTTTCGGACAGACGACCCTGGTCCATCTTGTACATAGTTAGTTGCCTAATCAGTTCAGGCAACAACTAGCAAAGCTTACTACAAAAAATTTCTTGGATCCGACCATTGACTGCGGAGGAAATGTCAAACAATGAGAAAATTTGTCCGTATACTTTCACCTTGATTTTGTAAACGATACCAAGTCTCTCACTCCCACGGACAACGATGTTCCTAATGTTATCCCTCGTGTAGTTCCAGGCCAGAAGCAGCTTGTCTCTTCCTCGACGAAGTCGAATGTAGATTACAACTCCTAGGCCACATTGTTTTTCTCATCATACAACTTCTTCCAAGGCTGCATATTCTGATCTCTGTCGCCTTCTTCCATTTGTTGAAGCATCCCTCCCAACTCACTAGGCTACTCATTGGGGAAAAAATGCGAATGTGATCATTACAGTGTCTATTAGACCGTAATCTTCTCGGGAATTTATTGGGCGCCATTGACAAACATTGCCAAAGAGACAGATTTTTTGAGATGGTATCAACACGTTAGATGTATCGAACAGCTTATGCGAAAGCGACGATCCTCATTTGATAAAATAAACTTGAGATTATCCATCTTCATCATAGAAATATCCGGTTTTAGCCAGCTACCAATAAGTACTAAATAACTAAAGACTGACAGTTCATAATGATCACCAAGAAGGTCAATGGAGGGATATGGAGAGAAATCATTCATCACAGTAGTAGGAATTGAGACGTTTCCACGATCGTTGCAGAACTGGAGTAAAAGAAAGATGGAAGGCAGCTTGTACAGCAGCCAAGCAACCAGACCTACAAATTTTATCAGCATCCCCGCGATTTAATATAGGAAGCACAATCTCTATGATTAATGCTATTGTCACTTTCGTATAATTCATTTGATGCCTGTCCTAACGGGGTGACATGTATACTGACTTACAGGAGGTGCAAGATGCTGAGTAATTAAAGACAGATAGATGATAATTACCAAGTGCAGGGTAAAAGGAGCCTCAACCCGAAAATTAAAATAACGGCAGTAGCACCACATATCATACTAACAATGTGTGGCCATTGTCTCCAGGAGAGCATCATCATTAGTCCCTCTTCCAAGACACTCTTTCACTTCTGGAACTCCAGCATAGCATAGAAATAATCGATGTACAGTATTCGGAAACGAGGGAAGCCGGCAGAGAGCCCGAGCTGCTGGAATTCCTGTTCGGTCCTGTGCTTGCCCTTGGCCCTGTAGATGGTCATCACGAAAATGTCGCCCTCGAGAAGTGCGCGAGTCCGGTGGCTGTCGTCCGAGTGCTTCGGTAGCACCGGCTCGCAGGCAATCAGCTTCCCACCCTCAGGGAGTGCCTTGAAGCAGTTCTCCAGTATCTGCTTGCACTCGTCGTCCGTCCATGTCAACAATACCCACTGTGACCACAAATTCCATCCTCGGTGTTAAAAAGCGCATGGCTATATTTAGCAAAAGATATGCACAACGCATTCACCTACTATTCTTGATATGGACCTACTAATGACATCATCGACAGAACAAATCAAACTTAGCAAAGACTAAAATTATAGGGAGAGTTTGATTATCATAGGCTACACATAATTTAGCTTGGACCACATGCGCCAGGTCTAGCCAAGATGTTTCCCCGCAAAAGGAGAGCAGAACCTACAGAATCATAAAAAGTGAAACTTCCACCCAAAGAATTCAGAATGTGGACTCTGATTTCTTCTCTAGATGGTGCTAGCTGTCGAACCAAAATCTAAGCATTTCTCATGAGAACTGTCAGGTGAGTGAACCGTCGGCTGAAATGCACCAGCAGGGTAATTCCATAGCCTAATGTGGTTGGTTTGGATGTTGGGCCAGAGGGTGTACCTAAAAGCTGAAGGTTCTCATGATCCAAAAGTAAGCTACATACCCACTTCATCAATTATTGCCGACATTTGAAAGAGGACTCAAAAGGAAGAACCAACAGGTTACATTACGCTCATCACTGAGGGAACATGAGGCAGCAGGTACCATCTGTTCTATGCCATACAGCTTGGTACTGCACTCACTCGTCCATCTCTGTGGTAGCAGGGCTTAGAGACTCACTGGATGAACTAGGTATATCATAACATGAGGCCATCATTGTGTCTGGTACAGATCGATATCAACATCAAAGCCAAGAGAATGGCTTGAGATGTATAAGAAGAGCTTGTCACTTGTCTTGGCTTGATCGAAAGAATACAACACTCACTCACGAGATGGGCGAGCGCGTGTAATATGGAATCGTATGAATCATTTGTTTGTAGTTTTCTAGTACCAGAACTGCTCATAAAGGTGGAATTTGATCGAAAGCTGATGACCAATGTAAACTATACTCCGATATTTACATTAGTGCCTAGTTGTACAGATTGGGATGAGGACACAATCAGAAAAGAATTCATAAAACTCCATTACATCAATGAAAACTTTACCAAGGAAAGCAAAAGGTGGATTTCCTACTCCAGCAGAAAATGTATCAATTAACCAATGCAATTTAGCTGTTGTAGCCTTTAAGTCATTAGATTATACAGACATATACGATCATCAAGTCCATGGCTGGCAAACAGCTGTTTCAGGCGAACTTCATTAAGTTTTAGTCCAAGTTGGAAGTAAATAAACAGCAAGATGCAAATTCCTTTTGTTGTTCACGAGATTGATTGCAGCGAAACTATCTAGCTAGTGAAATATAATCAATACCAAACATGGGGAGTTCAACGAACAACGTACCCTCATGAAAATGGCATCACCAGCAGGGACGGACTTGAACATGTCACCCCCAACATGGATCACTCCTGTAAAATAGGGCAGCTTTAATTAATCTTCAGCCACCAGAAGACTGTTTTTATCCTCTAGAGAGGGTAGACGAAAATAGAATAGTGAGAAATTCGTGTTTTCTTGTGGAATTCAATGTAGACTCCTCCATTTCTTGATGGATCATGGTGAAACAACTCCAATGTATTCTGTCCTTCTCCTAGTTGACTTATGGAAAAGAACATGAATGTATCTCGAGTCCATTAGATTCCATTCGAGCTGCGAACGGACATGTTTCTCTGAATCTTGGAGCACCATAAGTTTCAAGCTTGCTGAGGTTTCTCTTTTTCAATAGGAAAGTTAAGGTCGAAATAACGGCTGGAAAACCAGTTCTATGGTAGCAAATTGCCAGGTCTTCTTCAAAGGGCTCTTGATGCAGCAAGAGTTATGGCATGCGGGTGGAGGTAAGTGTATGCCATTTGCTTATTGAAAAAAACGAAATGGTTCTCTCTTTGCATAATTTTGAAAATCATGTATTATGTACTGACTTTCATAACTTTGTCCCTGTATTAAGGCATCGTTTATTTCGCAAAAAATGTGACGTTTTGGAAAAATGTTTTCGGTGTTTGGCTACAACCTGAAAATAAATAGGAAAATATTTTTCGCCATTTAGTATGGGAAATCTGATTTGATTTTTCAGGAGAAAATTACCAAAAATTTTTTAATTTTTGATTTTGTTTTCTTTCTCGCCAATCGCCGGCCACGACGACTAGCCACAGCCGAGGGACGAGCTCACCCATGGCCGGCCATTGGTAGAAGAAGAAATAAATGAGCCAAAGAAAACATTTTTCGCCAATGAAAAAGCACGTTCAAACGTGGGAAAATGATTTTCTTTTTTTAAAAAGATAAAATCATATTCTTT
Source organism: Rhodamnia rubescens (assembly GCA_021437795.1). Lineage (NCBI taxonomy): Eukaryota > Viridiplantae > Streptophyta > Magnoliopsida > Myrtales > Myrtaceae > Rhodamnia > Rhodamnia rubescens. Next base: position 364,030 of record JAILYA010000115.1, on the reverse strand, counting down.
CCTCTTTATTTGACCCAAACCAAGCACGCTCTTACTTGCGCACTCCTTTTAATTATTTTTATTTTTGGTTTTTATTATATTTTTTTCTTTTTAAAATGAATTTTTAATTATTTCTTTTTCTTTATCTTTATTTTTTTCTTTCTTTTTTATTTTTCATTTAAAATATTGTTTCAGTTCATTTTCAAATTTCAGCCAAAAATTGAAAAATATTGTCATTTTTCTCGAAAATAACTTGATGAAAAACAATTTCCGAAACATCGCATTTTTCGCAAAACGCGGAGCCTAAGACTTGACATCCGACTTATAGCGCTCATTGACTAGGCACATTAAAACATATTAACCTTGCTAAACTCCCCGAAAGAGCATCCGACGCGATGCAAAAGATATTTCTTATGCTGCCTTTGTATGAATACCCTTAGGGCCCTTGTTAATATATATTTAACAAAGCTAATGTTCAAACTCTGATGACACACTTTCTTGGAACGGTTAACGTGTTTAGAGCTGTAACATTTCCTTAATGGGTTAACTAAACAAGTACCCTAAAGGCTCTCCCTAGAAGGATTCCTCGTTTGGGTTTCAAGTTATTTCCTTGGAGATGTAGTTTTTGTTCTTTTTCCAGTCACAATGGCTTGACACCTAACTTTGAATTTCGTGTCCTGAGATAAACTATCGTTTATTGCTCTTTCGATATATGGCTCTTGAAATGTGTTGTCTTTACGTAAAGAAAAAGGAAAGCAAGAAGAAAGCATGCGGGAATCTCACCAGGAATAGGAGGCGCTTTGGCCACGACCTCGGGCAAGTCGAAGTTGATCCCTTCCCGGACGTGCGCGTGCCTCCGCATGATCATCCGGAGGCAATCCCCCGCGCTCCCGCCCACGTCGACCAGCCTCCCCACCCCGGAGAACCCGTTGTAGCCGTCCAGTACCGCCTTCATGAACGGCACGGACACCCCCGACATGGCCCTCTGCATCAGCTCGTTCATCTCCGGGTTCTTCCCGTAGTGGGCGTACGCGGTGTCGCCGTTGGCCTTCACGAAGGGCGCCTCGGCCGGGTCCACCACCGCCTCGTGCACCAGCGGCCACGCCCTCATCAGCGCCTCCTTCTCATATGACGAGAAATTTATAAATAAATAAAAAAGAATTGATTTTTTTGGTGCGCACAAGTACCGAAAGATTCGGCTGCTCATTGGCTGGGATTTTAAGCCAAAATATTCTGAAGATACCGACGTCCCGTGAATCTTCGCCGTATTATGTTATTAACTACAGACTTCTAAGAAGATAAGGAGTTAATTAATAGCTTAACCTATGTTGGGACGGGTCGGTCCACACACCCGAAATAATGACGTCACGGAAAGGAGAATATTTACCTAGATAGTACTCAAATCTGACCATGTGAATAGACCGCGCGGAAATTTGTCCTCTTGCTCTGAATGTGGAAAGTGAGTTTATGCTAAATCGCATAGCCATTGTCTTTCCTTAGTCAGAAAAATGCACGATAAAACCTGTCGTTTTTTTTTCCTCTCTCTCATCTTTCAGCCCATGATAGGGTATAATTTTTATGTGTTTGGACTCACACGCACCGGACAATAGGGAAAGAACCGAATATGGATAAACGACGCAAATGCTTTCGAACTTTTAGTAAAATGTGCGATGTAATCTTCGAACTTTAAATTTATCCAATGAGGGCCCATGAACTTTAACTTAATATTCATTATGATCCATAATTCTTTAACTTATTCAATATAATCCCTAGACTTTAGGTGCATATTCAATATAGCTCCTAAACTATATAAAAATATTCAATATAATCATTTTATTAATTTCTCATAAGAGATAATTTATATTATCTAGGGACTAAATCGGAAATGCGCTAAAAGTTCAGAAACTATATTTATCTAAGTTAAAAACTTCAAGGGGCTAGAGAGGCAATAGGCTACTACAGTCAAAGCGAATTTTATGGATCACGGGCTCGTCCTTTTTTATTTTTTTTGGGGGGGGGGGGGAGGGAGCACTCAAGCGAAGAACTCAATGACTGTTGCAGTAATAGTCAACGGAAAAATGAGCCAATCCTGTTCCCGTGCAGAGAACAAACTGACGATTCTTCTTCCGATGCTTTGTGCGATTTAGTGAAGCAAATCTCTCCGACGATCTTTCGACTCAGTTTAGACCCAGGATTTCATTCTTGTTTTTTTTTTTTTTCCAGAAATGATTCCGATTACCACGACGAAAGGATAAGTGACGATCGATCGGAAATGCGATGTACGGACTGAGAGGGTTTCGGCGACTTCGATTTTACCTGGTGGTGCTGGAGCACGTAGGCGGCGTACGACAGGCCCTCGGCGTCGGTGACCAGGGTCTTCCCGACCTCGGTGAGCGAGTACCTCCTCTCGGGGCAGCCGGAGGGGGCGGCGACGTGCTCCTCGAAGACGCCGTGGCTGGCGAGCATGCGGAGGAGCCTCTGGAGGTTCTCGGCGTCGCCGCCGGTGGGGAGGGAGCGGGCGAGGATCTCGGAGGCGGAGAGCGGGGCGTTGGAGCCGCCCTGCCAGAGGGCGTCGGGGACGCCGAGGCGGACGACGGCGTTGAGGGACATGGGGACGCTGATCATGTTGGCGAGCTCGAGGATGCGGAGCCTCGCGGTGTTTCGGGCGTCGGAGGTCTCGTCGTCCATGGATGGGATGTTGGCCCTTTTTTTTTTTGGGGGGCGAGGGCGGCGCGGGAGCGGGAGCGATGTTCTCTTCTGGTGCGGGCTTGGCTGGTCAGTGGTGAGCGAGGAAGAGAGAGAGAGAGATAGTGTGTGGTAGTTTAGGGCGGCGGATCAGTCGTGGGGGCGGATTCGCTGAGAGAGGTTTAGGTCACGCCCACGTCATTTAAGGTCCGCCGAAATCCTCTCAAAATACAATGGAATTGTCAAAGTCCACATAGAAAATATCTCCAAAAACCCTCAACTATATTTACTGTGATACGTTTATCCTAAATTTTTTTTATAACATCAAAAGTTTTAAATTTATACCGGTGTGACATGTTTATCCTAAATATTTTTTTATGACACAAAAAACCTTCCAAACTTGCACTAATGTGATATATTCATCCCAAATTATCTTTTGAAACGCAAAAAACCCCAAACTTACGACATGCAAATATAAGTTTAGGATTTTTAGTGTTTCTAGGATAAACGTGTCACATGAATATAAATTTAGAGTAAATATGTCACATGAAAAAAAAAATTGAGGTTTTTTATGTCAAAAAAATTTAAAATAAATATGTCACAAGAGGCATAATTTAGGATTTTGACGACTTTTTCTTAAGTTTATATTTATCTAAGGAATTAATTTGCGAATAAAAAAATGATTTTTCCTCTCTTCTCTTCTCTTTTTTTGTGTTTAAAATGATTTTTCGGACACCATCATTGTTTTACCCTTCTTGTCCTTTTGTTTTTTGTTTTTTTTGGTTGTTCATTAGACATCATCTTTGCTAGTTAGTTTATTTATGATATGATTTTAGTTAGGCATAACTCAAGTGTGCTCAGTTCGTGACTTATTCGCGATATGGAAAAGAGATGTTTCAAATTCATCCAAATTGGTTCTTTTTTAAAGCGCATAAAATTGAATTACTAGATGCGTTTATTAAATGACGTGGCAGGCTATAGGTGCCGAGCGGTCAATTAAATAAACATGTCGTAATAACATCACTTGGTATATGATGCATAAACCGACATAAGGTTTATTTGTTTCACAGAAATTGAATTCTGCTAGAAAATATTTGAAACGAAATAATTTTCGAAGAAAATGAATTTATTTTCCTATTTTGGCTTTTCTTTGAAAATCATTTCCAAAAATGATTGCGGTAGAATATTTTTACTTCATTTGAAAGATGCAAATCAATTGCATTTATCGCGTGTCTAGTAAAGTAATTTATTTAATGTTGAAGAAATGATCAAATGAACTCAACTGACAAAACGTGAAAAGATTTAAAACTCAATTGACAAAATCAAAAGATTTAAGGCTGAATTAACAAAAAGTACAATATATTCATGACTTTTTGGACAATTTTTCATTTAATGTTGTGTTAACCTTATCTGTATTGACAATTCTTGTATTTTTTTAATTTATAAAACGTAGTTTTTGTTGGCATTATTTACACGCCTCGCATGGCAATCTGTGCTGTAAATATGTATGAAGCCAAGTAGACGAGTTCTTGCAAAAAATTGCATCGCATAAATTCAACTCTCTATTTAGTAAATCGAACTGCAGTGACGGATTCATAATCGATCGGCAAATACTCTCTACAGTTCAGAACTAGGAAAGCAAACCTACATTTGAAATCCTTCGGAAATCGTAAAGGGGGCCAACTTTGTTTTCTGAGTGAATTTAGGGGCACTGATCCAGCTTAACTCTCCAGCATTCTTTATCAATCTTACACAAAAGCAGAGATAATGCCGTATCTAAACGATTCCTGAACAACGTTTCGTTTTCTGGTGCAATGAGAATGCTCGTTGCAGATGCCGCCATGATCAACGATGCGCTTAGAAAAAGTTTCAACAGCAAAGCCGAACGGTTCGACTCGAAATTGTAGGATTGAAGCTGCTTATATTGGAGATAGCATTCATGCATTTCTCGAGCTCTCCTAACCTATTCAAGTTTGGGAAAAAGCCACAAAAAACCCCAAACTATATTCATTATGACACATTTACCCCAAACTTTTCTTTGTGTCACAAAAAAATCCCAAACTTTTATCCATGTGACACATTTACCCCAAACTTATATAAGTGTGACATATTTACTCCAAACTTTTATTTGTGACACTAAAAATCCTAAACTTGTATCCGGTGTGACATATTCACCTCAAAATTTAGGGCAAAAATGTCACAAGCCTACAAATTTAGGGTTTTTTGTGTCACAAAATGATAATTTTGGGTAAATGTATCACATTGATATAAGTTTGAAATTTTTTGTGTCATAAAAAAATGTTTGAGGTAAATATGCCACACGAGTACAAGTTTGAAATTTTTGGTGTCAAAAGAAAAAGTTTAGGGTAAATGTGTCATAGTGGGCATAGTTTAGGGTTTTTGATGGTGTTTTCCCTTCAAGTTTACATAGATCTCGCGTTCATTTTCTCTTGTGAAGAATAATCAGCAATTTCTTTCTAGAAGTAAAAGAATTAGAAGCTTAAAAGAATAAATTGTTGAGGGGACACATAAATTTAGACATGTGTACATGCTATACAATATAGCTCACCTGGAGGAAGATGAAACTAAAGCTTGTGCAGCTTGCCGTAGGCTGACTCTCATGTACAAGCCCTGCAGGAAAAATCCATTAGTACTCATACTTTGGTCTCAATATTTCCTTACACAATGTTTAATGGATGCATGAAATGAACCGCATGACGATCAAATCGGACAATCCATGGATTTCGTCATGGGATTTTTCACCCCAGCCAGGATAAGGATATTTGCTTTCATGGGTATTACTAACTGTGTCAATGCCGGCTTAACCAAAGATGGCCTAATCCCAACCCCATATACAATGTGGGGAAAAATGATCCTTGTTCACTTAAACCTCAGAGAAGGTGAAATACCAAAGTTCTTCAGAATCAACTCAATTCAGAATAAGTTAGCCAAAAAAGGGGGTCGCTTAGCATAAGCTGCATACATTTGTAGTATGGATTGTCGCTCCAGTGGTCATGCTGATGTTCTGATCAGGAACCAGCTCAAAGTTCATGCGCTCCACAAAGATTGCTAGAGCAACTATAGCTTCTAGCATGGCAAACTGATCCCCAACACATTTACGTGGTCCTCCACTAAATGGTATAAATCTGCAAATTCCCCTTATCATTGTGAGTATATATATCCATGCCAAGATCCATAAGAGCAAAATACATCAATGCCAAAAAGAGGAAAGAAACAATGATCTATCATTCAAAAAAGAAGAGGGAAGAAACGATAACCAAGAGGCAGAATCAAGTTTTGAAGGCTGTGCGCTCAGCTTAAAAGATTCAAGGACAAAAAGAAACCTGAAATCGGTATTAGTTTCATTAGGCAGTGGACCTTCCGTGTAAAATCTCTCTGGCACAAACTCCTCCGCTCTCTCCCAGACCTAGTATATTCGATACAGAATGGCACACAAACAATTCATGAATCAGAAACGTTTCAAGAATTGCTTCCCAGTGCAAACAACGGCATAAGACAGGGTGCTTATGTTTAGCATCAAGACATTATGGAAACAGAATTCTATCTGAATCTGACAACATAAGTAAGAGGCATCAGCTCCAACAAATTGATTGCAAGATATTGCTCTCAACTTCATCAGGGAAGCCAAAACAGTCACTAAAACAAAACAAGGTTATTTCAAGGACGGCACTCTGGAGAGGAAAAGGATGAAGCTCGGTCTACGAAACTAAATCAGCCCAGAGAAAAGTACGGAGATTCCCTTCAGTTCAATAGAAGGAAGCTAGTCTTATTCATACTAACAATATTTAGTACCTGATTTTAAAACCGAACATGGATGATGATTGATGAAGTTAAACATAATGATGAAGAGTTGGGGATGCAAAATGTTCTGACCTGCGGAGAGTGATGAATGTTATAAACAGATATCATTATGTCTTGGCCTGGATCGACCTTGTAATTCCCTGGAAGGACATCAGAAGCCACTGCTCTTCGTATCAAAACCTACAATAATTTAAAAAAAAAAATTGAGACCGGGTCAGCCTCAGGATGAGAAAAGGAAGAAAAAGCCTACAGGAAGAAGTGCAACTTACGGGTGGATGTGGATACAAGCGCAATGACTCGTTAATGCAACATGTCAAGAACTTTAGTTTCTTTGTATCTTCATATGTAGGAGGCCTTCCTTGTAAGACTCTGTCCACTTCTTCCTGGGCTTTCTTCAACAATGCGTCATCCTTAATGTTATAAATATCAAATCGTTAATATCAAACAATTGCCACTAGCTATAACTCAGAAGTTCCAACCATCTGTAAAGAAAGAGAGTTAAAATTGAAGGGTCACAAACACATTTGCCCAAAAATATGTATAACAGAGGTTCTAAAAGCACAAAATAACCAGATGTTCATAATTTGAGTGTTAGTTGAACTCAATATCTGCAAAAGTATCACGCCAATCCGAAAAAGTGCCCATGACACAGTCTAAACAGCCTCTTCTATCTGGTAGGGCATAACTTAATGACCAAAAGGATAACAATACATGCAGACAGGATAAATACCTTACTTAGAAGATACAGCGTCCAAGTCAGAACCGAACCAGTAGTCTCATGGCCAGCAACTAACATTGACAAAAGGTCGTCACGCAATTGCAAGCTCGAAACCTATAGGGGAATGGAAAGTTGCATTGCAAACCATCAAGTGAGATTTGAGGAACGACCCCATTAAGGGCTCCTTTTATAAAAATAAAAGATAAGTGCCGAAAATATAAGCACTAGATTTTTAGTGCAGAGAAAAATAATTTGCTGAAAGTAGAAATTAAATGTCGTTCTAGAATAACTTAAAACTAATGACTGAATGTTATTAAATTCTTATCATACGTGGAATTGTGATCACTATAGGCATGTTTTAGGCCGTCACGCAATTGCAAGCTCGAAACCTATAGGGGAATGGAAAGTTGCATTGCAAACCATCAAGTGAGATGTAAGGAATGACCACATTAAGGGCTCCTTTTATAAAAATAAAAGGTAAGTGCCGACAATTTAAACACTGGATTTTAAGTGCTGAGACATATAATTTGCCGAAAGTAGAAATTAAATGTTGTTTTATAATAACTTAAAACTAATGACTGAATGTTATTAAATTCTTATCATTCATGGAATTGTGATCACTATTGGCATGTTTTAGCAATATATTGGTAAGATTCAAATTGCCATCAATCACTTATGGATTAAGTCATCCCTTCCTTATTTATTCCATTAAGAGATTTAAGAGATTTTTTTAGCTAAATTGAATCTTATATGTCCTTCTTAGTTATGTCTGTCTAATGATCCAGTTTAATTGCTTTGTCTATTCATTTGAAACTACAACATGCTAAACCTGTGAGCACCTGCATGGTCTCCGCACAAAACAGGTACATACAAAAAGATTGCTCATAAATGTCACAACTGACCAGCACAAAAAGAACAGGTGGTAAATATGGATATCGCAAGCTTGCTAGCAAGCGAGAATTCGCTTCCATCTTCAAACCACCAAGAAGAACATTGGAAAAATGGATAAAAATAAAAACGCAAGCAGTATTTTCAGATATGGGCTCACTTCAGAATATTATCCAAATAAAAGTACCATGCCTGCAAATTCCAACTTCAACAAGACCGTCAATGGAGTCAATTTTGTGCAATGCCCAAGGTACATGACAAAAACTAGTCTACCATTCACAATTTGCGGTAAATTCCACCTATGGTCATTGAGAATTTCTAATAAGGTCACTAAACTTTGCTTTCAATTACTCAATGCACTAAAATTACATTTTTTTGCAATTGATTTTGGTTGGAATCCAACCAATTACTTCCACATGTTACTAATGTGGCAGACACATGGCAATTTTCTAACACCGAGTCTTTGCCAAGTTTCCTACATTAGGCATTTTAGTCAGGAAAGTAGGGCAAATTCCATTCAAAGTGCATCCATTGCAAAAAAAAAAAAAATGAAAAATGAAAGTATAGAACAGTGACTAATTGAAATCAAAGTTCAATGACCTGATTACAAGTTGCACCACATTTTAGTGATTATTGGTGGAATTTACCCTCCAAATTGGGTTGCACTTGACCATCATCTAAACTAGTGACAATCTGGAAGGAAAAAAGCTAAGGCATTGCGCAATAAAGCTGAGCAAAAGACATTTAAACAACTCAAGAGTTCTCGATTTGCAGTTGATGCCTTCAAACAGGTCTCAATTGCAGCTTGCAGTTCAACAAGATGCTGATTTGGAGGGAAAACTCATTTAATAGTGTCAGTGACCAGATTCAAAGACAAATGCTTTAGAACAGTGGAGGCTCGAGATCCCATTTTGATGTTCTTAATGCAACTTATATACCAAAGAAAGCGTGGACATCATCACATCAGGACTATTTAAAATAAAATTACAAGGTTTAATTGCAGTGGCAAAAGCCAACCCTAGATACAGAACAGGAATACCTCTTCTCTGCTAGCAAGTAAAAAGCGAAGGATGCTTGGATCTGTTTCGTTCACATATTCCTCTTGATCAATTCTTTCACCTTCTGACTCCACTATCTCTTTGCACTTTGCAATAAGCTCTTCCACAGTTTTCCTAATTACCGCAACTGCTTTTTCTGCTTTTATTTGTCTTGGCACTATTTTACAGAGGAATTTTACCTGGATTAACAACAAAAAATGTTCCAGATTTATGCACTATTCCAATAAGCAAAAGAAAAGGCGGAGCAACAAAGCCTTGCAGAGAGACTTGCCTTCCAATAAGGCAACAAATCAGTTGAGCGAGCTTCTGCCTCTTTCAAAGCAGTGTAAACTGCATCAATAACTGGGCTATCAGCAGTTAGTGAATCAAAGTTGTAGTTGAACACAGAGAGACCAATTGCATCAAGAGTCAGTTGAGAAAAATTTTCCTCCATATTTACAGCAGTGCCGTCTAATGCGGCTGCTTGCAGTTTCTCCACCAATCTCTCCGCACATCTGCAAAAGACCCTATCTACCATCACAGACAAGTACTTCTTGTGAAGAGATGGAACAACAGCTCTGCGCCTTGCCTGTCAAAAGATTTGGGTCGGTCTACTAAGAGATACTAAACTTACCTACCATAACTGGGTTAAATCACTGTTCCATGTGCAAAGTTTTTATAAGCTGAAACAAAATAAGGGAACATCACAAGAAAAGTAATGACAGCATAAGCATGATTAACCGTTACACAGCCAGAGCAACCACTGGACAACACAAGAGTAACATCTGCTAACTTTTTACTCTTTTCTATTGATTTAGCGACCAAGTTTGATAAAAACCAGAACAACTCTGCAACTGAACTAGGTTTACGTCAAAAGTACTAAACTCATGCTTCCTTGGTAATAATGAGGTGATACATGGATAATTAGATTAACTCCTTAAACATGAAATTGGAGAAAAGTTGGCACGACATTTACAGCAAGTTCAAGCAATTCTAAGTATAGTACGAATAAACTATTCAACTAAAATTTAACTTTGGAGATCGTAGAAGCTAAAAATTTTGTAATGCCAGAGTTACAAGAACTGATACAAAATTCAATTAACAGAGTGATATTTCAGGTTCCTGTTGTGTGTGGCTCGCTATAAATTGCTCTTGAATCTCGAGGACAGACACATCCAGTCATGATAGAATAAAAAAATTTGAAAGCCTTAGTACAGTTAATCTTCGTCTACAACTTCGCATTCCTATTCCTCATCTTTTCCCAAACTTCAACTTGTACTTACTTCACCATTTGCACATTCCAAGCTTATGCATCACGTGAGTTTTTGCAAAACGGGAGATAAGAAAATGTCTAAACACGCAACATACTTGCCACCATTCTAAGACAACCAAACTGTTCAAACAGTTCGCACCGCACACAAAAGAGAAGCACACGCATGCCACAACAACGACAAAAGAACCCACACGACATTACCGTCCAAAGAGGGCCTTCAGCGATGGCAAAACCCGACCCGAACAGGAACTCCGACACCTCGGCGACCAAACCCTTGGCATACTTCCCGTAATTCCTCAACACATGCTTCGCCATCGCGGGGTCGCTGATCACCACGAAGTTCCTCGGACCCGCCGCGAGCCGGTAAATCGGGCCGTAATCGTTCATCCACTTGAAGAGCGGCAAGAACAGAGCCCCGCCGAGGAGGTCGGACACGTCGTCGAGCTTGGCGCTGGCGACGGGGATCCCGGAGCTGTCGCCGGGGAGGATGGTGAGCGACCGGGCCAGGGAGGTGAGCCAGTCGGGGCTGACCCAGGAGCTGGGCTTGGGATTCCCAACCCTGGGGTTTCGGGCGGAGGACTTCTTCTCGGCGGAGCATCTGACAGAGCGCGAGCCAAGAGGATAGAGAGTGTGGGGCGAGGGAGGGAGAGGGGAGGGACAAGGGCAAAGAGAGAGCGAGACGAGCATTGTGGAGAGGCTTTAAGAGCGATGATTCGGTGGCGTCATGCTCCTCCGACCAGGGGTTGAAAAACGAGGAACCAAAGTCGAACGTTGGAATCACCAGAGGTTGAAGCAGGATCAATCTTATCCTTCTCTGATCGTCCGCGACTGTAGTGATACGCGCCGTGGCGGGGTAACATAATTGCTCATGCTGCGGCGCAAACGGCAGACACGGCAACACTTTTATTTTAGAAATTAATTTCTCTCCTCCTAAATAAAAGTGAATATTTTTTTTTTACTTTTTCAGGTAATTTTGGAGCAAAAATGTATTTCAAAAGCAGAAAAATAAAATTGCGAACAAATAGATTTGTGCTCCAGAAGACCTCGGCAGCAGAAATTCTATTTTGAAAGTGTTTCAATTGCATCTTAAAATGTATCATTAGGGCTATGCTAAAAAATAACGGAGATCACCCGAATCGAGTCGATTTTGGATGATTTCCATTTCCAATTTATTGGAAACAATAAATATCGATGCTGTGTAAATCGAAGCACCATATGAGAAATGATATGTTCTTGTCATCTTTATATCGTATCTCCCGTTCTTGGCCATGAGTGTATCACCGCCCCTCTTCTTTGGACCCCAATATTGGTCTAAAAGAAGAAATTGAAATCAAAATGGAAAAAATAGAAAAAAAGAACATGTTTAAATAATGCCTTCAGAGTACAGAGTTACTTGGGTCGATCCGGATGGTCTCCAAATCGAGACGAGCTCATTTGTCGCCTCTACCTAATTGCATTTTCGTATCCATAATTATCTTACTTTTGAAAATCTCCGGAGTGAAGGCCCTACATTCATCTTCAAAAGCGAAAGGTGTATGTTTTCGTTATTTACATGGTGTCCACCGTCCATGGATGAAGCATTCTCTTAAGGATTTTGGTAGAAAAAAAAACAAAAACCTAGATCTTATTTATTACCACCATTTTTACGTCCTCATCCATAACCCGACCCCCAACCAATCTACGCAACCATTCTTCTCCGTTAGTGCGGCGCTCACCCGTGTCTCTACATTGCTTACGTACCACACAAAGTCCTACCCCACAAGCCGACTCGACCAACCGAGCTTCCACACCGCCCGGTGAGCCGGTCCATGGAGTTGTCCGTCCTTAGAGGCAACAATTTAAGAAGAAATATTGCTAAGAATTGGAGTTTGTCTTTGGGTTGGGTATTAATTGAGTTCGACAGGGTTAGGTCGGTATAGGTAGCTAGCATTGTATTGCATAAAAATGTAGATAAGGACACTATAAATATCATAACTTATGTGTGGCATTCACTTAAGTGGCATAAATTTTTTTAGACCACTTGAGTGCTATAACTTGTTAAAAATGTTCACATGAGTACCATAATTTTAATTGTCACTTAAGTGCCAAAATTGTTTATTCACCGAAGTCTGAAAGTCCAACGTGTTATAGTACTTGTGTTGGACACTTTTCAATATAACTTCTCTGCCGATAACAATGAATTTAATTTCGGACACCACAACCGAAAATCCCGCTTCGCCTTATGCATGACCTAAGAACATGCGCCTTCCTCCCTTCCCATTGAGCTTACTATCACTATCATGAACATAATATGGGCAACCAAGTATTCTAAAGACAAAATAATCAGCAACGCTACTTGACCACACCTCTTAGGGAGTCCGACATCCAATCATAGTCGATGAGGATCTATTGTTAGGCAAATCATCATACTAAGCACATCCGTTAGAAATTTTCTAGCCATATCAAGACAAGAGAGCATTTTATAAGTTGTTTCTAGTAATGTTTTGCTCATCAACTTTGCAACATGTTATGGTTCACTGGCACTAGTGCGATGTTTTAGTATGCCTTCCTAAATGCGAATTCGTTTACCGGCTTGTAAAGAAGTTCATGCTTATGTTAGTTCTCACATGTTTGATCATTTTTCCAGTCTCCTTTTCGATCAAAGTTCTAAACTGCCCGATCTTGAATATACCATCAACCTTGTGCCTAAGCATAAACACCTAGGTTTTTCTTGAGTAGTTATCCACAATAGTTAGTATAAACTTAGACTCTCAAATCGCGATAACCCGTGAACATCCAAGTGCATTAATTCCGCATTCTCCATAGTTTTTCTAATAGTCTTACTGAATTGCTCTTTCCATTGCTAGTCTAAGTTACAACACCTACCTACATTCAAATCCTCAAAGAACATAATCACATAGCAAATTCCTTTCACATAGAACATTTAGGCTTCTCTTGCACATATGCTCCAAACGCATATGCCACAATTCCGATTCTTAAACAGATATATCCAACGTCTCCACAGTGTGGTTCATCAATGTCTCACCTTGAAACCGATGTAAGTCACTATGCTTGATTCCTCTCATTATCACTAGGGCACTTCCAACGACTTTTAGAACTCCACATTTCAAAGTATACCAACACTCAATTGAATCCAAGACACTCAAGAAAATCATGTTCTTTTTCAACTTTGGAACATACCTCACTCCCGGTCAATATCCTCACAATACCATCATGCATTTTGGTTCTAACAACGCCAACACCCACAAGATCGCACGTGATGTTGTTCCCCAACTACACTTTATTATTATCCATGCATTGATAAGTAGTAAAGCAGTCTTTATTTGGTGTAGCATCAAATGAACAACCACAATTCATAATCCCCTAGTCAAACAATCAATTATTTTCGATAGATGAGACATAATCAGCATTGTCCAAATTACTATCAGCTTACAAAGTAAGATCATCAACAAACTCAACTATTTCATTTTTTAACTTAAGGCAATCCCTTCTAAGATGCCCCATCTTGCCACAACTCCAAAAACTAACACCATTAGTCATAGACTCGACTACATTTATCCAATTTTATATTACTTTTGCTAACACATGTGCAAGTTATTTCTCTACTTTCACCTACTAAAACAGTAAATACATCTTCACGGATTCTCTTCCGCCGATATCTTCACTTAGAATCAAATTGCGAATGCTATCAAACTTCAATATTGTTGACACGGAGGAATTATTAATAGCAATAATAGTAGTATCTCAACTTTCGGGTAATGAGAATAATAGAGTTAAAGAACGTACCTCTTCTTTGTTGGGAATATCACTAATGTAGTAATTGTTGAAAAATCTTCAATCTTATTTTGATGATAACAAAGGTAATCAAATATTAGTAATGTGTGTATTGGTTAAGTTATACAAAGTTATATATGCACAAGCTGAAATGCAAATGATGTTATAAAGGGCAACAAATGTTTGGAGTGCTTTGTTGATCTTTAGGGTTGGTAGCCGATATCTAAGGTAAACAAAATATTATACATTGAAGATATCTACAAGCTAGAAGGATATTCAGATAAGATGAACAGTTGGATGGACCTTGATCGAGGGTGAACAAGTCGAGAAGAATGTGGATGTTTGTGATGGCTCGAAGGTATAAAGATCGAGTAAGCAACAAGAGAAAAAAATGCAAAAAGAAAAAGAAAAAGTGGAGGATCATATGAAAGAAACAAGACATCAAAAAGAGCAAAGATCGCTTATGGGCAAATCTTTATGGACTTGAGCGAATTTATGCTCGGATCTTGATTATCATTTTGAGGATAGAAGTAAAGATGATGGGTAGTACTTGCTAAGTTCTATTTATTACGGTTAGTGCACCTTCTATATCTCTTACTCTTTATCATTTGGCTATGTTCATGAAGTAAGATGATTGTTCATGATATGTGCGAATAACAAAAATATTCTCCGATTGTTGATAATGATTGCATACCGATGATGTTTGTATGCCGATTATGATGATCTTAAGAAGTGAAAACACTTAGGTAGGGGGAACAATAATGTTCTTGTCAATGTTTATATAAATTGTTAAGATTTTGTCTCTTAATGCTTGTATTTAGATAGAGTTTCATGATAAATGATTTTATCCATTATCTCTTCTAAAATATCATGATACTTCTTTTGCTTGAAGATGCATGAACTCTCTTTCTTATTTCAAAAGATCTTCGGAATATATCCATTGTGTGACCATTATCCGAAATATCCTCAATATAGATCTTTATATTCCCCGACAATATCATATTGTTTTTTAAATGAATGGAGAGAATTATTGTGATTGTATGCACCTATGTTCCTTGATACACTCATTTTGATGCATATGTTGTTTGATCCACCAAACTTGAGCTTCATTGCACATCTTTTATGTTCCCTCGAGTATATTGAATATTAGGAGAGGTTAGAATATGAGAAAATGAGCTGAATTGCATATACATATACACACACATAGCACCTTTTTTATGATGAAAAAAGGGGGAAGATTGAATGAATATGTATATGTATTTGGATGGAGGAGTATTAGATCACATAATATTTATTCACTCCTATTTAAAACTCGTGTGACTAAGTGCATTGTGTTAGCACATGAGCTATCATAATGTTTCTACTTGCTATTTCTCGATTAATCATTGAATATCTTAATATTCGAGATTGCATTACTTGCTTATTATGCCTTAAACTGAATTCTTATTTTTGGCAAAATAAGCAAATATGTTTTACTTTTGATGCACTCAAATTCAATATATTTTATTCCGTGTTAAAACATCCGCATATTCAAAAATTGTATTGTTATTGCCAAAAATGGGGATATTGTTGAGAATATTACCAACATGGTGATCATTGAAAAATATCTAATTTTGTTTTTGGTGACAATAAAAACAATCAAAGATTACTAATGTGTGTATTAGTTGAGTTATACTAGGTTATATATATAGATAGTTGTTCGACATTGTTTTGAGAAGGCGACACACGCTAGCTCCTGTTCCTCGATAGACTTCCTAATCTTTCGCCGCACATCTTTCACTTGCAAATGGCTATTCATTTTTCCAATAAACATCCGCACATGCTTATTGTTCAAATATCACAAAGATACGATATTGACATAAACATAGTCACAAATGATCTTTGGGTCAATTGGTGTTGTTTATAGAAAAATCGTGGGAATTACTTGTGATCCATTATCCAAGGATCCTCTTGAGTACCTTAGCATCCAAAGACATCTTGATGATAAATTGACTATGATACCTCCAATTCATTTTGAACATCTCGTCAATCTTTGACTTGTTCTCCTCTTTATCGAGAACTTCGTCCTTATACCTAGTCTTCATTGAACTCGGGTCATTAATATCATCACAATTTTTGCAGTGGCTCTATACTTTTGATTAAAAATCTAGATAGTTGATTAAGTATTTGTCACCTTCCAGGAGTAAACATTTGTACGATCCCTTACTCATAACCAAAGATGTCCACATCCATATAAGTCAATGATCATCGCTCAATAGTGTTCACTTAGTGTGCACAAGTCTCATATGAGGAAGCACTTAATCAAGTCCATTCTACATTAGTCGTGTTTTGACGCTAACCACTCGACCGTGTTACCTAGTCTAACCCTTTTCATGAAGGTTGCTTTTCTTTTGATGCCTACCGCATAGGTCGCATTGTTTAGTAACTATTTTCACAAGCTAGTCGTATAGGCCATTTGATGCTATGACGCTAGCTATAATGGTCGCGTCGCTCGGGTTTCTATTTTGCAAGGTAGTCGTATGAACCGCTTGTCGTTTCCTTCCAATTCTCAACCTTTTGTGTATTGTTTTGAGAAGCCAACACTAGACTCGTTGCTCTCAAACTAGCTAGGTCTGGAAGATTCACCACGAATAGTCGAACACCGCTTAATTCTCCATCTCTTAGCTATTAGACATTGTCTATTCAGACTTATATTCAAACTCAAGTTGACATCTTCTATTCATTTTGAGTTTGAGGAGGGATGTTAGCAATATTAAAATATTTATTTGATCATGCATATATCTCCTTTGATAGTGCATATCATTAATTAATTATATTTAGTGTTATGTTTATCTTATTACCTTAGATAGTCGTCTAATAGGGCCTATAAATAGACTCCATGTACTCTTTTCTACATACATCAAGATATATACTGAAAATTTCACTATTCTCTCTTTCGTTTCATCACTCTTAACTAGAACCATCAAGCGGGTGGATCGAGACATGTCGAAAATGATCCATCTCAAAAGATTCATTTAACTTATTTTGATCCATTTTCATATAATGCAAGTCTAGTGGAGCATACGTGACCTATTCCCCACAAATACCCGTCCCCATCCATATTCCTAAAAAATTTCATATTTAACAAATTTAGAAAAACTCGTATCCAAACCGAGGTGAGAGTGTAGAACGAATGAGTGCGAGTCGAGATAGGGCGAGAGAGAATGAAAACAAATCATAGAGTATGATTAAGTTTAAGTAAGAAGTAAACCCATTTATGTGTCACGAATCGTTTCACATCTTACGCCTCACTCAAACCACTTGGCCGAAAACCACATGCAAAACGACTCTAATTCATGCCATTTCAACAATAAGCAAGACAATCAGCCTATCAATTTCGACAACCCAAAACCAGAAGATCCCGATTCAACCAACGCAACTAATAGGCAAGTCTATTTGCCTAACCGTGTGAGCTAAATTCCATCTAGGCACAAGCAAAGAAATTTAGCATCGTCGCGCCCATTAAGCGATAGATAATTAATCTAGTAAGTAGGGTAGATGCTCCACTTGCCTTAGATCTTTCGCTTGAGAATACGAAGCTCAAATCGTCCTTAGAGTAGGCTCCGATCATTCCATTATCCTATGGTCCATGCCTAAATACTCTCTTATCGTCCAACTTCAATTCACTTCAAATTGACCACAAACGAAGTGATCGAGACTTTAGTACTAACTTACCCAAGATTTGTGAATACTTAATTAAGCGATGGATCGTTTGTTTAAAGGTGTTTTCCTCTCCATGCAAGCTAAACTTTCTAGTACCATACCCAGTTTCAAACGGTGAAATCATTCCGATCCGACAAACAATAACCAATCTAGAGGAAGGGTTAAAGGCATTACTTATTTTAGGTTTGAGCTCGGAGGAAACGGAGGTGAAATCGACATTGAAACGAGCTCAAATCCTCCTTCTCCCTTCCTTGGCGCGTGTGCGGCCGAGGTGCGAATAATAGCAACTTCGAGCGGTGGAGAACTAAGCCGGAGTCATTCTTGGGTTGTTGCTTGTCGACATTGAGTGGACATGCGAGAGGAGGTGTAGGTGAGATGAGCCCGATAGATAGAGAGAGAAGAGAGCTTCCATGGAAGGGGGCATGATCCACGAAGGTGAGGGAAAGAGAATGAGATGTGAGAGCAAGAAAGTAATATTTATATAGTGAGAGGGAAACATGCAGCGGCTTGGGATGGCTAGAGGCGCTTCTTGAAGCTTCTAGGATCAAGCTTCGTGCTACTCACTCTGTTAAGACCAAAATAATTACCAATTGTCAATAGTGCCATTAGCTCAATATCCATCGCGCCCATCGACCAAATTACCATCTTGATCCTCATTGTGCTCATGAACCTCCTTGGGACCAAAGTATGAGCTAGATGATCTTGTCCTTTCATTTGAGAATTACTTCACCCATCACTTCGTTTCGTCCAAAATTAACTATTCCACATAATAAACCAACTCGGTAGAAATTTTGATCGTCACAAACTCTCCCCTCCTTAAGAAATTTCGTCCTCAAAATTTTCGACATTGCTCCCTCCTTAACAATCCTTAAGACTCCTCATATAAAATCCAAGATCACAAGTATCACACCATTGTTCTAGCTCATCATCCACCTTCATTAACTAACCGCAAAGCTCAACCACAAGTTCAAGCCTAAGGGCGTATCATTGCTACTTACCGTCTAAGCCACCCGTCAATCATCATACTATATCCTCAAATATACAAAGATTATCAAATCCTAAATAGTGATCGACGTGTCTCTTATCTAAGAAGTAGCTTAAACTACTATCTATTCCCTATAAAATACAAACACGTGCACTTGTAAATTTTAACTCATACATGCCTACCAAACACTTCATTCATTAGCATACCTTATCAATCCACCGACCCGCTTTGATATCAACATTGTCACGAACCGTTCCACATCTCACGCCTCACCCAAACCACTTAGCTGAAAACCACCGGCAAAATGACTCCAGTTCATGCCATTTTAGCAACAAGCAAGACAATCAACCTATCAATTCCGACCACCCAAAATTAGAAGATCCTAATTCAGCCAACACAACTAATAAACAAGTTTGTTTGCCTAGCCATGTGAGCAAAACTCCATCTAGGCACAAGCAAAGTAATTTGGCATTGTTGCGCCCATTAAGCGATAGGTAGTTAAATCTAGTAAGGAGAATAGATGCTCCACTTGCCTTAGGTCCTTCACTTGAGAATATGAAACTTGAATTGTCCTTAGAATAGGTTTCTATCATTTCACTTGTCCCATTGTCTACGTCCAAATACTCTCTCATCATCTAACTTCAATTCACTTCAAATTGACCCCAAACAAAATAATCGACTTTAGAACTAACTTACCCAAGACTTGTGAACACTTAATCAAGCAATGGATTGTTTGTTTAAAGGTGTTTTCCTCTCCAAGCAAGCTAAACTTTCTCTTATTATACCCATTTTCAAACGGTGAAACTGCGCCGATTCGACGAACAATAACCAATCTAAAGGAAGGGTTAAAGGCACTACTTATCTTAGTTTGAGCTCGGAGGAAACGAAGACGAAATCGGCCTTGAAACGTACTCAAATCCTCCTTCCCCTTCTTTCATGCACATGTGACTAAGATGTGAACGACGACAACTTCGAGCGGCAACGGGTTGAGTTGGGCCATCCTTGGGGTTGCTGCCGGGTCGATATCAAGCGGCACGGGCGAGATGAGATGCAGGTGAGAGGAACCGATAGATAGAGAGAGAAGAGAGCTTTCGTGGTAGGAGGAAGTCATGCATGAAGGTGGAGGGAAGAGAATGAGAGGTGAGAGAGAGAAAGTGAGGTTTATATAGTAGGAGGGAAACAGGTGGTGGCTTGAGATGGTTAGAGGCGATTCTTGAAGCTTTCAGGACCAAGCTTCACGCTACTCGCTTAGTTAAGACCATAATAATTACCAATTGCTAACGGTCCCATTAGCTCAATGTCCATCGCGCCCATCGACCAAATTACCATCTCGATCCTTATTGCACGCATGAACCTCCTTGGGATCGAAGTATGAGCTAGGTGATCTTTGTCCTTCCATTCGAAAATTACTTCACCCATCACTTCGTTTTGTCCAAAATTAACTATTCCACTTAATAAACCAACTAGCGAAAATTTCGGTCGTCACATTATAACCCAACACTCATATTAGGTTTAAACTTATTTATAATTTATTTAACACTCATATTATGTTTAAATCCATTAATTAAATATAATTAACCCATAAAACAACTTAGTAACTTAGTACATCATATATGGGTTGAAAAACGGGTTTATGACACATTTTAATAGATTAGACCCCATTAATCGAGATACAATACAATTGCTACATACCCGACCCAAATCATAATCACATCATAGATTAATGAAGTTATCATATTCACACCAATCTCGGGCAACCCCTAGCGTGGTCATGGTCCTCACCTATTTGGGGTGGGGTGGGGAGGAAGAGGTGGTGATGATGTGACTGTATCATCGGGCGTGGAAGGTCTTTTCCGTTTTTCAACCTCTTTGGCTGCGTTTGGTTATTCGGATTTCTAGTTAAGGTAAGACTGGATAGGATAGAATAAGAAATCCAAGGATTTTATTAGATCCTACCTATTATTTGGTGAACTACGGATTTAAAGCCGGATATTTTCATATCCTATCCTATCTATTGTTTGGTAGAAACAATATATCAATATAAATGACATATATGTCCCTATGTAACGCTCATGAAATAATATCAATCTCATTATCATACAAATATCATTCTCATGCCCAAGTATACTTGAAAACGGGCACAATTAATTGGACCTACAATTCTAAATCGTTCCCATAATTCAAGTCATTGTTGTTAATGAGACGGTCAAGGTGGTCAAAAAGAGTCCGGCTTCTAACAAATATGCGATCCTTCAATATATACTTATGGTAGTGCCTTTCAAAGAATAGAGGATACATAATCATGTACATCATACACAAAAGCAACATGGGTAGGTTCATCTTCTTTAATATCGGAATGCTAAAAATTTTGTCACTATCATTGTGATCCATCTAATGAGAAAAAGAAAAAGAAAAGCATTAGGCAAGTACAAACTGGTAGGTAAGATAAAGCTAAATCATCCACAATAATATCTTTTTCAAAACAATAGAATTAATAGAATCTCACCGAATCAACTATGACTATTGCTTTTTGACAAAAAGAAAACTATGATTAGTGCCAGAAACGCACAAACGCAAAGGAAACAAACTAAAGTTGATAGGTTAAGGAACAAAAGTGTGAGATAGAGTTATGTATCTCCTCGGCAATATGAATAAGCAAACATAATGTTCATACCTCAATGCCTCACTGTCAAACATATACTACCTTGGTAAAAGTTCTACTTCACAAAGCATAATGTAATGACTTATTTGGGATCACCCAAGATAGTGTCACGCAGCAGAAAACAAAGCATCTCTCATCTCGCCCACAAAAGTTCCACTTCACTCTTTTGCCAATTTTTTGTTTTGTCCACCCACACTCCGTTTGCTTTGCAACTCCGCGTTCATAAAGCCTATCACAGTACGTAAGTGGACCGCACAAGACATTGCTTGAAAAATCACCTCTCTTTGCCTTTTTAGACAAGTCACCAATCCTGGTACTTGCTGGTGCACCATCAAATTTCAGAACAGGTTTGTAACTTCACTCGAGCAATCTCAATTTAACCAGCCAAGAACATATTTTTTGCTTTTCAGTAAATGCTACATCAACTAAATCTCAAGCTTTTCTTCCGATTCATAGTGGAAATCTAAAAATCACAGTGGCAATTCTCTTACCCAAAAATCGATAAGATCTTTCCAAATGAAGTTGCCCAAACATGGAAAAGAAATTCGCACTCAAATCGTTTTTAACGCTCGTAACAATGCTGATTTAATCCCTACACCCGGCCTTCATGCATAAGTCTTAATATGAGAGAGAGAGAGAGAGAGAGAGAGAGAGAGAGAGAGGATCATGATTATTTATCTTCGCAAATTAGAAAAATATGATGCTTCAACTTTCTCACCTCTTATGTAAAGCTTTGATGTGAACCAGAGAGTTGTGGAGAAGAAGACGCTCCACTCTCGCTACTTTAGTTACAGAGGCGACATAGGAGTTGTGAACAAAGGAAAAGGAAAAGAAGCATATGATTTTTTTGAAAAATAGCTGAATATAAAAAATCATCTTATTTTTTTAAAAAAATTGAAAAATAAGTCACACTTCATCAGGCTTATGTTCATATATACTTCATGTGGCATCAAATAATACAGCATTTTTTATAACACAAGTACTTTGGTTGTGACATTTTTTTCGGCTAGTTTTGCACATATAGAATTACAAAATGTCACATCGTTACCCTACCTAGATCATAAAGCGCGGAGAGACTTAGGTCGATCATAGCATAGAAAATGACCATATACTTGCATTGCCCTTGTAGTGCAAACACCAATCTTAACACCAAAGTACAAGAAACAAAAACCCTAGTAACTCCCCACTCTTTTCTTTCTTGTATACGTTATCGTGTCTAGGCCACCTCCAACAAGAGGCTCTTCCAAAGAAGACACAACACAAAGACCAATAGTTGGTCACAATGGGCTCATGGCTCAAGCCCATTTGATACCATTGGCCCAATAGAACATGCTACACACCAAATGAAAAAGTTCATTTTCCAAACCAAGAGACAATAACATCTAGGGGTGATTGATTCCCGGTCCGATCTATTCCATCTAGAAATTGGAAACCATTCCCAGTTTCTAGTATCGCTTGGTCCTGGGACCGGTTCGATCTAATTCCTAGGTCCGATTTGATTCCCGAGCGGTCCAATAAAAAGTAGTGGGAACAACCTAACTCGGGGACATCAATAGGCAAACATGCATAAACAACAACAATCAAGAAACCAGCAGCAGTTTAATTGATTTTCAAGCAATGAAGCACATCGTTTTCAACTTCTCTTGAAATAGGCAGATTATTCTTTCTATTTTCTCGAATAGAAAAATCGAAACGCTTCACAGGTGGCATGCTCGGTCTTCGTGAACTCAGAAATCTCCAATACATAAATGATCTCCAACCAATGGAAAGGGGAAAGGGCCAAAGTATATATGATAGAAATGAACTTCGATGATTTAGCGAAGCTTTAAACTTTCCCAATTTTTAGAAGTTTCAATAACCGGTGGATTATTAGGTTTACATTTAAAAAATAACAAATAAATAGTCTAGTTAGGGCGGTCCGATTTTTCACTTAAATCGGGAATTCGACTGAAAATCACCAGCTCCAATTTTTTAGAACAAGAAATCGAGAGTAACCGCGGTCGGGCAATTTCTAGGTCAATCCATCGATCTTGCGATCCCTAATATCATTGACGGACCGGATCTACGAACCCGTCCAGTCGGACTAAGCACCATTGTCGGGTAAACAACCCATTATTGGAACAACTCACTATCAAGGGCCAGGTATCAATCTATCTATGCATTGTAGCACCCAGAGTGATTGGCGGTCATTGTCCGCAAAGATCTGACTAGAACTCCATTCCGTCCAAAAGCGGAAAAGTCATCATGTAAAGTACCAACATTGGCTTAAATTCTCTCTGTTGGTCCGAAGGCTAATCAAATAATCCAAAAATCAATTCATTTGACATATAATTGAAGCCGCTAGATTTGTTGAGAACTCGCTGTTTTTTCATGAAGTCCAACCTTTTTCCCTATGGTTATAGGGACGGTATTTGTGATCATCAGTCTTCGACCAAATAGGGTCTATAGCTTTGGAGCGAGAGAGAGAGAGAGAGAGAGAGAGAGAGAGAGAGGGCGGAGGGAGAGAGCCACCAAGTCAAACCTCGAGCCACCGACATTATTCTTGATGGTCAACCCCCAATTGGTTGACTTGGCCCAAGTGAACAATGAGATGGCCCACAGATGAACATGATTTTTTTTCCCTTTCTAGATTGTTACTTATTTGTTACTTTGTTAGGGATTTCAACCGGCTTAATTGACACTAAAGCTTAAGTAAATCAGTAATTTGTTTGACTATTGATTGATTGAGCATACGTATATTGAGTATGCAGTTGATTAACTTTTAAAAGCTAAATTCTTCAAAGATTAGCATCGGAGTCGAAGTCAACAAGACCCTTCTCTTCGTGGAAATTGGGTGCTTACTAAAACCTAAACCGAAATATTCAAATTTAACAAGAGTGACTGAAAGCATTTACCCTCCAAGAAAAGGAGATTTGAGAACAATCAAAGAGGTGATTTTATTAACTTTAGCGTCATGCTTAATTGAGTGTGCAACGAGTTCTAAATTTAAGTTATAATGTACGTCGTACTTTATCTGTGTCTTATAGTATACATGGTAATTGATGTATACTCTATTGGATAACCTGAAAGATCAGGGGGAAGGAAAGAAAGAGAAAAATAGGAAAGGGCTATAAATTTCTGGTGCGGGGATCAGATAGAGGGTCATTATTCTATTGAAAGCCCTTGGGAGATTCAGAAAGGGGTTGGAGTTCATTATCATGGTTGTTGGTGGTTAAATAGTTAATTGCACATTTTCCTACATTTTATATATTTTCTGCCACTCTATTTTCTAAGTATTTACTTTTTGAGATGTTTGGCATTGATGTGGATGTGATGTCTTTTTTTTTTTTTGGTCAAAAAAGAAAAGAAATGTGGATGTGATGTCGTAGAAGCAAAAATAGGCATTTATTCAAAATAGGCTGGGACAGCATCCAATGTGTCTCCATTCATAGATCTTCAACTTGTGGTTGGAATTTGCCTAATCAAAATATGTCAATAGGTGCACATTATTTTAATTAAGGTTAGATTATGATGAAAACTACGTTTACAAGTACGATGTTATAGCTGTTGTGCACGATCTTAGTTCTGTGTTTAGTGGTCAGTCTAGCTTAATTTGAGCTGTGCTTATGGAGCTTTTGTCAACGGGTGTATTGAATTCACTTCCCCACCAAAATTAATTAGGGAGAGAAAAGGAAAGACAGTTGAATTTGGATCTTTGTTATGGATTAATTAGCTTAAAATGGCGATCCTTTTCATGAAGTCAAACCTGACAGAAGTGATGAATTTTCATCATTTAAATAAGGTTGTTGAGTTGCTGATGGCCACCAATGAGATTTGTCGTAGATACGCCAAAAAATTATAGTATTCAATTTTTCTGAAAGGTCCTATTGCTGGTCCATAAGGTTTGACCAAATCTTATTACTTAATAAATGTCTTCCGTGCATTTTAGTTACACTCATGCACGCGTGTACATACACATCATCAGGAAATTTATATAAAAAAGGTTTGAAGGTGGTTGATAGTTACTTGTTCATTATTCACGAGAGTTATTTTCAAAAACGAAATGGTGATAGATTATAGGTGCTTCTAGGTGTGGAAGCACATCTGGCAACATCCTCTGAATAATCATTTAACCAATAAATTTAGGACTAAATTGGTAAATCTATAAAAGGTTTACCAAGAAATTGACATAATTCAAAAATTTACGACTAAGTTGGCAAATCGTCAAAGAATTTAGGGCTAAATTGCCACAAATGACAGGTTTTAAACTGACGTTGCTATATGTTTAAGACTTTTTGAACATTTATCCCAAAAGTTGACAGTGGCTATGGAAGGCAAGCACGATGGTCCTATGGTTTCTTAGTGGGAGAGTTACCAATTTAGGTCCTAAACTTATTGAATGTATTCTAATTCAATTCTAAACTTTTCAATTTTATCAATGTAATCTTGAACATTTACGTGACATTCCAATAAAGTCTTTTCAGCCAAAGGATAACTTGTAAATTGCTACGTCAATGATTTCCGAGTGGCAAATGGCCAAAAGGACTACATTAAAATTTCACATATTGTATTTTATTATGTTGTCAATTGCTTATTTATTAAACTTTTATTGCTCAAAGGTTTTGGACTACATATACAAATTAAAAAAAATAGAATTGAATTAGTATCAGCATAATATATTTAGGTCTAATTGGGTCAATGTAATGGTAGAGACTAGCGAAGAAGAAGAGAATATGAGCTTGTTGGGTACAGTCTCATCGTAACAGTTTTTGCGAAAAGGGGTGATGTAAATTTCCCATAATTCTTCAAAACTATAGCACATTCCAAGTTACAGTAGCTTATAGAAAAAAGTGTCAAAAAAAGTCCTAAACCTATTACATTGGTGCCAATTCAGTCATAAACCTTTTGCATTTGTGTTAATTGAGTAAATCCGGCCAATTTTGATCGAAAACTCGTTGAGGTTGACGTCCATTGTCCTCTCGTTAATTAATTTCAAAGAAAATTATAAATAAGAGTCCGAAATGTTCCTATTTTCTTAAATAAAGACCTAAAGTGGACCTTATTGCAAGCAAATGCATGAAGTGGCCATGTTAATCTCAAATAAATGCCTGGAGTGAGCATGGAAGTTTCAAATAAGGGTCTCTCTCACCGGCCGGCTAAATATTCCGACCAGCCTAGGGTATTTTCCGATGGGGGTTTCGGGATTGTTAAAACGCAAAAGAATATATTTATAAACCAAAACCCTAGACAAGATTCATGTGTATATTGAAATCAATAGGAGTTCAAGACGTACCTTTTGCGGATCGAAGATAAATTGACAATCGGTTATTATTCCGGATTAGCGCCTCAAGTGTTGTGCCTCTACCGGTATCCACACACATGAACTGAAATCTCCAACAATCCAAGTGCTAGCTTATAAATCTTGGAGCTCCTCTTGCTTGATTGCCTTTGATATTTGAGACTCTCTCAAAGATCTAAGAACGAGAACGATTCTCTCGTATTTTTCTCCTTTGGAATAAGGCTTTCTTAATGCTATGAGACGTCTCTAGGGTTTTCACTGTCTAAAGGGGTTTCTCACTCTCATCCCCTTTTCTTAATAGTTGGCTATATACAGCCCCAGTTTTACGTGTAACAAAAGAAGCGGGGCTGGGCGATTCGGGCCCGCCAAACCATTTGTCTTCAATCGTGCGTTTAATCGTTATTTCATAACATGCACGATCGCGTAGATATTTAGAATAGGAGAATAAATTAAAATCTACTTCTTAAGTAGATCAAGGCGTAGAGAAAATATGAACTCGGTTCACTATAGTGTGCGACCTGTAGGGACACTAAACATTAGCGATATGCTCAAAAACCTTTTTGGCCCACAAGTCATAAGCGGTCTCTAGCAACACATTATGACTACCTAAGTATAGTGAAGGTCGTTTTTGACACAACCTAATCCACAACTAATATTAGAGTATCAACCTTGATTAGTTCCTAGGGCGAACCGCTAACATTTTCTTGCAAAGACAATTTTAAATTTTAAATTTTTCTTCTTTTCTTTTCTTTTTTCTCGTTTCTTTTTTTTCTTTGCTGCAACGACAAGGGACCGACGACCCTTGTTAGCCACTAGAGTGAGGGTTGGCCTCTCTTGTGGCCGGTGAGGGCAGCCCTTGCCGATCGGGCGAGGGTGACCCACGCTTGTAGCTTGGAGGGCGGCCTCACCTAGACGAGGCCATTCGACGTAGGTGGCGATCGGCTGGATCGAGCAAGGGCAACCCTTGTCCAGCCCTCTCCCGGGCATCACGGTGGGCGACCACCAGCCGAAAAAGAAATTAAAAAAAATGAAAAAAGGAATAAAAAAATAAATAAATGTAAAGGATGAAAACGTCATTGCCAGCCCAAAGGTAAAGCCCTTATTTGAGACTATCATGACCACTTCATGCACTTATTTAAAATCATGTCCAATTTAGACTCTTATTTAAAAAAATGAGAGTACTTTAGGCCCCTATTTGGAATTTTCCATTAAATTAAAGTGAGATGCACATATATTGTAGAAAAAGGAAAAGATTAGAGGTGAGCATGGATCTCATATAGAAGTGGGAATCGTGAATTGGACTAGATTGACCCTATATATTGGTCCGACTCTCGGTTCTTGGACTTCTTGGTCTAGTTCTCGAATTCAAATTTTCTAGAACTAGTAATGTACTATCCGGTTCCCTAGTAGGAACCAAACCAAACTGGATCGGGAATCAAAAAATTAGACTAAATCGAGGTAACTTAATCCTAGTAGTATCAACCTTTTAGAATTTGGAGTATCATTTGACAACTATTATTATTCAATATGTTCTTACATTACTAGGATTAGTTTTAAACATGCTCTCATGCATGTGGAAGATACGTGCCCATTAGAGTCCACCTATAACATGTTTGGGGAGAAGAACAGTTTAAGTGTCAAAAATTGTGCGCGATGCTCACTTTAGTGAGAAAATTTTTAGCGGGATCACTTAAATGTCAAATCGGAGATAAAACAATCACTCTAGTACCTCATGCGAGAAAATCCAACCAAAATAAATACATTGCATTTTGAATTAAAATATTAATATTAAGTGGTACCTAAAAAAAAATTAAGTTCACGTGAACTTCTAAACTTAAGAAAATTAAAAAAATAAAATTATATTAAAAAAATAAAAATTAACCATTTTTTAAAATATGTACATTATCTAAAAAAAATTAAAAAATCAGCTTAAAAATTTAACAAAAAAGATAAAAATTAAAGAAAAATAATCGGAATGGATAACCAGGGCGGCAAGGGTGGGGCATGGCCTACGGGGGTCGCCAAGCCCTGGCCATGGGCTTATAACCCTTGTCGCATGGTTATCCCTCCTATTTTTTAAATTTTATTTTTTAATTAAATAAAAAAATATATAAAAATTTTAGATAATTTTGCTTTTTTAAAATATGATTTAAATAAAAATTATATTAAAAATCGAATTTGAGCCAAACCAACATTGTCTTAGCCACATCATTACCACGTAGAGAGAGGAAATATTAAAAAAAGTCATCATTTGCGGTTAATCCAAATTGATGGTGTTAACAAAAAGGACTCGTTTGCATCAATTTGACAAATTTTAGAACTTAATTGCACTTTTTATAGATTTTAGGGCTCAATTCTACTTTCGTGACAAATCCGAAGACATCTAATGGACATGTCCTTTCTTTTTGAATTTTTAGCCTTTTTATTTTTTTGGAACTAATTGACTTTGTATTTTTTATTTTTAATATTTTTTCCAATTTTAATTTTTTCTATTGTTGACTAGACCTCTAGCGAGCCACATCGGCTTGATATATGAATAAAAAAATGACACGTAGAATTTTCGGCTAAGCATATTAGAGTTGGCATCTAAGTGATCATTTTTCAAAAAATTTAACACCGAAGTGACCCGGACGAAATTTTTGACACTAAAGTAAGCGTATACACAACTTTGGCACTTCTAGTGTTCTTTTCTCATATATATGAATATGCATTGCAGGATAAATCCAATATACTTCGACTTTAGAAGCCTCAAATTAACTAATCACTAATCTTTTACACATGTTTATAGTTTACTCTTGAATCAACCTCTTCAATGTACTCTAAATGACAACATAATATGACTTCCCTTCTTAGGTTTGACAAATTATTCATTTATAAATGGTTCTATTTGAGATAGATAGCTTTGCTGATGAAACTCTATCTATCTGAAGGGGATTTTATTTTTGTTGCTTCACTTTTCATTTTACTACTAAAAATGAAACAAGAAAAGGAATTGAAAAATGCAACCAAAAAAAAAAAAAAGAATTGGCCGGTAGCCTGCAGCCGATCTTTCAACTGCAGGTTCAGTTCCAGGATACACAAAGCAAATTTCAGGTTTCAAATATTGAAAATCGATCTTGATAGGATAAGTTCCGGGCTCCCGACAAAATCCAGATCTGCCCACCCCTAAAAAGGACAATAGAGACTGCTATCTATTTGGACGTTGCACAAAAACTCGACGGTAGTTGTAAAATGCACCAGTAAAAAAATATGCTGTTTTCAACTCAACTTGATATTATGGCCAGCAAAAGAAAAAGCTCAACCTGATAATCTTAGAATAATTCAATAATAGGTAATAGTAAGTTCAAGATTCTAAGAGATCCTAGCAAACGCAGCAATGAAGGACCAATCGTCGTGCACTATAATTAGAGAAGTGTTTTTTTTTTTCCTTGGGTTGCTTTTGCGCTTTCGAAATTGACCACAAAAAAAAAAAAATTGTGCTGCACAAATCTTCCAGCAAACTCTAGCTTCTTCAAATTACTTTATTTGCTACTAAATATTAACAAGATCGGACAGTGAAAGACAAAATATTCGCCAATTCACAAACTTCTTGTATTATATCATATGATAAGCTTTTCATTAACCAATCTTAATTTAGATGGAAACTGAAGTGCATGAAGTAATTAGTTTGTTGATTAAAGAGTACAGGTGTTTCACCGAAATTTCTTTGCGACAAAATATCTTTCACCGAAATTCGTTCTTCGATTTTTAAATGTGATAAAGGGTCTTGTGGCGATTCCGGACAAGAGGGATCTAGATATTCAGAAAATCAACACATGAATTATGTAAAGGTCTCAATATAATCACACAAACGTAAAGCCAACCAGAGTTTGACTCAACGGGAAGGTTCAAAGAGTATAATTCTAGAGAAATCGATACATTAAAACTTGGGAGAAACTACGCAAACGAACATCCAGCCGGAGTTTGACTCATCAAAATGGCTTAGAGAGTACAATTCTTACCAAAATAATGAACCAACACACCCAAAATATTGCTGGAGCTTGACTCAACGACAAAGCTTGAATGCACTTCGATACTACACCGAAGTTTGCCTTGACAATACAGGATCTAGGATAAAGATAGATGCCGAGTTTAACTCGACGACGAGGATCCGAAAGTTATAGCTAAGAAAAGTAAAGTATGGTGTTGAAAATAAAGATAAGTGAATTAGTTGATTTGTTCAAGAGGGGAGGGGGGAGGGG
The DNA here is from genome assembly GCA_021437795.1 of Rhodamnia rubescens. Classification (NCBI taxonomy): domain Eukaryota; kingdom Viridiplantae; phylum Streptophyta; class Magnoliopsida; order Myrtales; family Myrtaceae; genus Rhodamnia; species Rhodamnia rubescens. The sequence goes on along the minus strand of JAILYA010000115.1, from coordinate 332,986 downwards.
GTATCTTTGTGGATGCTTAATGGTATATATAATGGTTGAGTAGGTAACTGTCCCTCAACGGTTATAACTTTTGGCTCGTTGGTAGCTGCCACGTCCACTATTTCCCGCGATCTCATTTGACCATGTCTCGCAGGTAGTTTTTGTGTCTTGTGCTAAGGTCCATGTAACTATCGACCACCTTCAAACCTTCGTATCGATTAAGTCCTCTTCTTTATTGTTCGGATGGGGATAAGTACACTAGAAGTACCATAACTTTTGTATGGCATTTACTTGAGTGCCACAACTTTCAAAACGCTCACTTAAGTGCCATAACTTTCAAAAATCGTTCACTTGAGTGCCATGTTGATGTGGACGCCGAAAAAGCTGACGTGACAAATTAAAAGCTGACTTGGCATGCCGGAAAGCTGACGTGGCACGTCGGAAAAGTTGATGTAGCACTCAAGTGAACGGTTTTGCTCCGACGTGGCATTCAAGTGAACGATTTTGCTCGACGTGGTACTCAAGTGAACGATTTTTGAAAGTTATGGCACTCATGGTATACTTATTCCGTTCAGATGAAACATGCCCACGTTTTCAATTTTTTAAGATCCTTCGAGCTGAATCTTCAGGAAGTTGTTTTAACCCTCAAACAACCGTCGGTAAAAGTTTTCCAGCCGGGTATTTAAAAGCAAATGCCTGTCTTTTCTAACGCGCTTTTGAAAAATATTCTAAATTCTTAGCGGCATTATCCATCATTAGCACCAATATTGGTGGTTGCATTATCCATTTTAAATATTTGGAAAATTAGACACATGACGTTGACCCGTACTGTATCAATAGTTTCTCCAAGGTTTCCTCACTGATCGGCATCTATAGGAATTCTCATGTGCTTTGCACGTGACCTTCTCGTATCTTGACACCACACTTTGATGTCTTCCCCGTCTGATGCCGAGAGAGAGCATAGAGAAGCAGGAGGTAATACAAATGAGAACTAAAAGGAATAGAACGCTCACCACCTGTAGGAATCAACCTAAGGGATAAGACAAATAAGAACAATTCCTTGTTCTAAAGCCAAAGATAATAATTTATCAAATAATCAAGTCTATCTTACAACTGAGATTTCGCCTCTTTATATAGAGGGAATAGAACATAGAAAATATACTAGGAATTAAAGACTTGACAACTACTCAACTAACAATGGCATGGGAACTAGACAATAATAATAACATAAGGAATAGACGATATGGGAACCAGAAAGCTTATTGAAGTCCTAGTAACTAGAAATGCATTAAAAGACCTAGGAACTAGAAAGTAATAAATGGCACAAAGACTTGACTCTTCAGCCTTATTCTTCTTCTTCTTCCAAATTCATCCACCAACATGACTAGAAAATAACCATCTTAAAAGATTAGCCAATAACCATCGAAAGGCTCATAATAGCCTCTCGATTGATATGTTGATGATTAACTTCGAATTTGGCAACTACTCGGAGAGTTGGTAACTTAAAACATAACTGGTGAGAAAGATTCAAAAACTCCTTAATCGGTAACTCCGTTATCGGCATCTAGGTTGTTGACATCTCGGTTGCTAGTCTTCACGTCAATATCATCATCTTTAGCTTGAACCCATTGAAACATGATATGGCTAGAACTCCGCTTTAGCATAAATAAACATTTATGTGGAAACTTATGGATTGTTCCTTAGAATCGGCTGCTCCCATATCTTTAGTTGGATTAACTGATGAGGACCGAGTTGAGCTTGCGAGCCAAAGGATAGAAACTAATGCTCTCGCATGAAACTCCCTAGGTTGAAAAATATTTGTCCTCAAATCTTGTTGTGGCTTCTCATCTCCAGGTCTGGATGTTGCAAAATTTGCCACAATCGAAAAGGAACTTGATACCCAAAATCTCTCAAGACGGCCTATCCAACGAACCAAGTAATACATCAGCTTGAGTCCTATGGAATTCTTCAAGGCTAAAAACACATCTTCAAGCTTATTCAATAAAAAGCAGTTGCAAGTATCGGGAACTCTGTTTCTTGTTTGTTTTTCTTTGAACCGCAAACAAAGAAAAAGTAACCTTTACATCGAAATAGCCTTCTCAGCCTGTGTTTTCCTCAACAAAAAACTTTCATCACTCATGTTTCCCTCCTCAGGGTTGAAATTTGTAGATCACGGCTAGATTCAAAGGAACAAGGATGACGTGTTTCCGATCCTTGTTAAATGAGTAAAGCGTTTTCGTAGCCATCATGCAAAACTTTTCTATCATATTGCCAAGGCCGCCCAAGAAGCAAATGGTAAGTATCCATGGGAACAACATTGCACCATATTTCATCATAATATTTTTTCCCCATGGAGAATTGAATGAGACATCATTTATCAACCCTTACGTCATTCTCCTTGTGAAGCCAAGAAAGCTTGTAAGGTTGCGAGTATTTCTCCATCTTGAGGTGCAATTTTTCCACCATCGTCGTAGCCACAACATTCTCGCAACTTTCTCCATTGATGATAATATCACACAGCTTTCTATGAGAAGTGCATCTAGTGTGAAAGATGTTGTTGCGAAGCCACGTCCTTTTTCTTTGGGAGCAGCATTCAAGATCCAACGAAGGATTACACACTCTCCTTGATCTTCATAGATTACTTTATCTTCCTTCTCCGATCCTTCAATGGAACTAAGTGCATCTTCATGTTTCTCCTCTTCAGACTCCTCTTCTACTAGAGAGACAACTTTATGATTTGGACAATCGAAGGCAATAAGTCCAAACCCTTGGCACTTGAAACACTTGATAGCATTAGGGCGATTGCAACTCGATGCTCTTCTTTGGAAACAACTTTGAAGAAACTACCCTATTTTTAGGAACAGAGGCTCTCTTGCCTTTGGGATAACTTTCTTTGTTCCGGTACCGAAAGCTACTACCTCGAGCTTCTTTAATTTGTTGTTCCACCTTAAGCCCAAGTTGACAAACATCATTATAAGTCCAATAAGATTGAAGTTGGACAACATTACTGATTTTCGATTGAAGTCCACCATGGTAGTGGGCAACAGTTTGCTCCTCGAACTTGAAAGCATTACAAAGCATGATAAGGTGATCAAATTCTGATGTATACTCTTCCACGGACAACTCCTTTAATTTGAAATTGTGAAACTGGATGAAGGAACTTTGACGGTAGTTCATTGGTAAGAACTTCTTCTTCAATTCTTTCTTTATCTTCTCCCAAGTTGCCATACAACTTTTTCCTTCACGAGCTCTTTGCCTCTTCAAGTGTTCCCACAAAACAAAAACATGCCTATTGAGCTTAATGGCAGCTATCTTCACTTTTTGCTCATCTAATATATCTTTGTAGTCAAAGATTCCATGAATTCTTTAGGATGCAGTTTTCCTTTGATTTTAGGAATATCAACCTTCACATAGGAATCCTGCTGAGATTCATGGGGCCTTCGATGCTGATGTTGAGGAAGCCATTCCTCAGTCAAAGCATGATTTTGAGCACCAGCAAAAGGGTTGACATCCTCTTCATCCGAGAGAGCAGCTTTTGAATCATGACACATATCATCACATTCCAGAAGTTCGAAGCGTTGTAAATGGTCATGCAGTTGCTGCACTTGTCTACATGAACCATCCACCTTCAAGTCTCATATGTCTCTTTCTCGAGTGGTTGATGATTCAACGTTTAGTCCACATAGGGGACGACCAGCCATTAAACCTTAGCTCCGATACCAACTTGACGCCCTGGAAAGAGTGTAGAGAAGTTAGAGGTAATAAAAGTGAGAAGTAAAAGGGATAGAACACTCGCTACCCGTATGAATCCACCTAAAGGATGAGAGCAAATAAGAACAACTCCTTGTTGTAAAGCCAAAGGAAATAGCTTATCAAATAATCAAGTCTGCCTTACAAGTGAGATTTCGCCTCTTTATATAAAGGGAATAAAACATAGGAAATAGACTAGGAATTAAAGACTCGACAACTACTCAACCAACAATGGCATGGGAAGTAGACAACAATAATAACATAGGGACTAGACGACATGGGAATCAAAAAGCTTATTAAAATTCTAGTAACTAGAAATGCATTAAAAGATCTAGAAACTAGAAAGCAATAAATGACACAAAGACTTGACTCTTCAGCCTTGTTCTTCTTCTCCCAAATTCATCCACCAACATGACCAGAAAATAACCATTTGGAAAGATTAGCTAATAAACAAGGAAGAGGCTCATAACAGCCTCCCATTGATATGTTGATGATTAGCTTCAAATTTATCAACTACTCTGGAGAGTCGGTAGCTTAAAACGTGATCGACAAGAAAGATTCAAAAACTCCTTAATCGGTAACTCCATTGTCAGCATCTTGGTTGCTAATCTTCATGCCGATATCTTCATCTTGAGCTTGAACCCATCGAAATAAGTTATGACCAGAACCTGCTTTAGCATGAATAAATATTGACGTTGCTTGACTAGCCAACGAAACCATATGGAAACTTATAGATTGTTCCTTAGAACCAGCTGCTCCCTCCGCATCTTTAGTTGGATTAACCAACGACGATTGAGTTAAGCTTGTGAGCCGAGTGGATAGAAACCCATGCTCCCACATCACTCTAAGGTGTACATCATGTCTTTTGACGAGCAGGTTATTTTGGGTGCCAAAAATAGGAAATTATTATCACATCACTTTAATTTTTATAATTGTTCATTTGGAAAAAATGTCAAGAGTACCATGTGTAGATGCGTAATTTGATCATTTAATATTAGGGACTTGCAGTAGGTGTTGCATAGAGCTTCGCTTTAGGCAGGAAAAACATAGGATTGCTGGCAAGATCTTAGGTTATGACTCTGTCCAATTGATATGTCTCAGAGAACCTTGATTTGGTGATAGAGGCGCGAGACTTGTCCGAAAAGTCCAAAATCTATTGTAAGGCGGCCAATTTAATTGTACCAATTTAGTTCTAAATTTTTTGACGATTTGTCAATTTAGTCATAAACCTTTTGACAATTAGTCCTTTTACATGATTATCCAAACAATAGGTTTATGATTGAATTGGCAAATTTCAAAAGGTTTAGGACTAAATTGGTATACCATCAAAAGATTTAGGATTAAAGTAGCACCATAAAAGGATTTAAGACTGAATTGACCGCCGTATACTAAATTCAGAATTTTTTGGACAATTATCCCCATAAACTTCGCTATTTCTCATATTCATTTACTAATAACAGAACCTCATAAGGCCACTCCATCGCCACATTGAAACTCAACTCTTTCTACAGCTACTGTTTTCATAAGGGGACCTCAGTAGACATAGGTGATGGCATAAGGGTTGGTGCATGTTTTTGACTGGAGCAATCTCACCTACATATGGACTTTTTGGAGCATTAAAAATGAGAAGAAAAACAACAAAAACTAGAAGAAGCAGAAGAAAATAATAATGCTGTCTCTAAACCAATCAATACCAAATAATTGATGCTATAAAAAGTCAAAGTACACACAACCTCCCTCCAACTTGTATGCTAGGCATTCTCTTCCACACTTTTCATCATCAAGTCAACTTCCGCGTCTCCAGGAAATTCTTCTTCTTTGGCTCGCAAGACGATATGTACTCGAGAAAGCTCCCGAAGTCGGTGTCCTTGTACCGCCGCGGGTTCACTCGGTTGATGAGCTTCGGCGACGGCCTCACCATGCACTCCTTAGGAAGGCTGTGCAAGGAAGCCACTGAGATTCGAGATCTCTCAGAGTTGACGAGGACTCTGTGCAGAACGCTCTTGTACCTCCCATTGCTGAAAATCTGTCAGAAAACATAGGTTTTATTTGTATATATTTGCGCATGAATTACTTTTTCACTGCGTAAATGGAAGATTTCAAGTGAAAATTGGAGATAGTGAGAGAATGAAAAGGCAAGTGCCATTTTAATTATTTGCCATGGCAAGCTAATTCCTTTTCTTAAGAGAAATGGGCAGAATTTGATGAATAAAATTCATTGGGAAATTATTTTAATCAAATGATAGCTATGATTATGTTAGTGAGTGCCTCGGCCACTCGTCAAGTGACTACGTAAGAAAATATGACATACTTCAATGTATGAACTTGCCTTGTTAATTGGATAATCATTATTTTAAAAGTTGAAATGAAAATTTTCAATGAAGTGTATCTATCAAGTTTCCGAAAAACACGGGTTAACATAATCTGCATGTATACACAAATCATGTGACTTATTTGCATTTAAACATCATTAAAAATTATATCCATTTTTAGATTTAGTGACCAAAATTACAACCACCTTCTAGCATAAACAAGATTAGTGGTATCTAAGGCTTTGTTTGTCTCACTAAAAATGAATGGTTTGAAAAATATTTTTTTGAAAATGATCGTTTGTATCACATGAAATAATTAGTTAATTAATTTTTTATTATTATGAATCACAATTTATGCTCAAACTATTTCGCTAATAATACAAATATTATTTATTTATTTATTTTTATGAATGACATAAGCAATTATTTTTAGAAATATATTTTTCAAAGCATTTATTTTCTGCCAAACAAATGGAGCATGATCATCCTTGGCGTTTCTTTTTTCTGAATACCCACCTCCAAATGGTCGCCCACGTTGACGACGAACCCGTTCTCGATGGGCTTCACGGTGACCCAGTTCTCTTGGAACTGAATCTGCAGGCCTTCAACTTCGTCTTGGAGAAGGAGGGTGAGGAAGCCGTAGTCGGAGTGCGGAGGCAACCCAAGCGTCAAGTCGGGCTCCGGGCATGGCGGGAAATAGTTCACCACCATGAGTTGGCTTCCATTTTTTAACTTCTCCATGATGTCGCCATCATCCTCTTCTCCTCCTTCTCCCTCTGGTTTCATCTTCTTCTTCGTCTCCACTGTGTCGGACGCATGCAGGCCTTCCAAGATGGCCTCCATCAGCACCAGAAACAAGTCTCGGGTCTCTTTCGCGTAGGTAGCGGCCACTTTCCTAGTAACAGTCCCACCAAAATGAAAAATAATGAGACAATATTTTATCACATTTGTACACTCTTTTTTTATGCCAAATAGAGGTTGCCTGTCCACAAATAATTTTTGCAATATTATATATGAGAGTGAAGTTGCATCTACTATAATTTAATTTGCGTGTGAATAATAGCCACAAGGCGCAGCCTATGATTCGAGAAAATAGTGTAAACAAATAATGTCCACTGCCTAGAAATAGTGTTGACAAATCATGTCCACGGGGGTGAGAGGAGGAGAGACGTTTTCTTTTTGTCAATCATTTTTGTCTGGTTTGGTAGCTTTCTTTTGCACAAGTCAAAGTCATGTGTGGAGGCTCGGCTTTCTAGTCTGGACGTTTGACAAGGATTGATGACATTCACTCTTAAGAGTTCATACGCAATTGATGGGACTCGAACGGGTGATTTTCAGAATTTAAGTTGGAAAATTTCCAACGACTCAGTAGTATCGAAATTATTTTTATGTTTAATGTGAAGGGAAAGAATCACGAAAAAAATAATTAGGTAAGCTCCGTCAATGGATGTGACGAAAATAAATGATAATCAAAGTGAAACAAGACGGGTGTGGGGTTTCAACCTTTTTTTCCCAATAAATTCGAGTACAAGTCTTTCCATCTTCGAGTAAATACGGCTTAATTCTCCTTTTACGAAATTGAATTAATCACATTGTCAGAAAAATTCAAATTTACATTAACGCTATATTTGTTCGCAAAAAATGAATAATTCGAAAAATATTTTCTGAAAAATAATAGTTTGTATCGATTGAAAAAATTATTTAATGGAAAATATTTTCATTGTCAATAATAATTTATATTTAAACATACTCATGGATGATAAGAATAAGTTTTGTAATTTATTTTTGTAAGCAATACAAGCGAATATTTTTAGAAAAATATTTTTTGAATTATTCATTTTTCGCAAAATAAATGGAGCCTAAAGTTCTTGTTTTTATAATCTAAATAAGCTCCAAATAATCATAGTTCTTTTGCTCTCAAACTAATGCATGCATGGCAGTTTTCCTGTATCACAAACATGGGCTTAACAAATAAATATTTACGAAGTAGGTGGACTTTTTTTATGGCATATCGACACTATTAACATGCTGTGAAATGGACGAACGTTACTCGAATTGAATTTGTGAAGTGACGTCACGAAGCATAAATGAAGATTGAAAATAAGTTAGCTTTATTCAACAACCGGTAAGGGATTTATGAACCTCAGGTCAGCTGGGGAAGCAGGCCAGTGCGTGAGCACGTCCGGCATGGGCTCACATGTCAGCTTCAGGAAATCCCTCCAGCAGAACACATCGTCCTTCCTCTGGTTGAAGCTCGTCCCGCAGCGGACCGGCGCGGACATGTCGGCCGACATGTACTTGGCCCTCTCCTCGAACGGCATCCCGAAGAATCCTTGCCCCACGTCCATGATGCCCTCTGCCGCACCCCTCGTGACCCTGTGGTTGACCACCTGGAAGAAGCCATACCTCTTGCATGCATCGGCGATGGAGGCGACGGCACCCTGCCGGGCTGGGCCCCGCAGCTGCGCGAGGTCGATGACAGGGAGCTTCAGGCTTGGCTCGGCAGGCTCAGGCTTCGGCCGGTCTTGGAGGGGCAGTACGTACTTGGTGGGCAGCCTTTGGAGGCCGCTCTCGTGGAGATGCTTCACACCGTGCTGGAATTGGGTCTCGGTCGGCGTCGGTCCCTGATCTGTGATGGCGCCCATTGAAGGGATCCAGAAGGCTCTGCTATATCTCCGAGACTGCCATTCATGATGATTAAAGTCAAAATCAGCCATTTTCATACGCACTGCAAGAAAGTTTTGAGACTAAGATTCTGCAATAGAAAGTTCAGAGGCGCGTGGTGCAAAGAAATACGTTAAATGTCTTTCATGCAACAAAGTTCCAAGACGTACCAAAGAGAGGGAGAGGGAGAGAGAGACGTGTAGAAAACTGACGATGGAGGGACGAGTTGGTGGTGGGGGAGATGGAGAGGGAGCGTGGTGGATTTATAGGCGTGATGGGAGGGAACGACAGTGGAGGAGGTTTCGATGAAACCAGCCTTAGGTTTTGAGAATCCTGAGGACTTGGCTCTGGTTCCATGTAAAAACAAGCGCCGTTGACAAACTAGGTTTCTTCGCCTGGTCAGAGGCCACGAGGTTGTAGGGACGTACCGAAGACCTTGTCCGTGCCAATGGACTTCCAGTGTCATTGTCACGTGCTTTATATATGATCATGATGGGAAACTCTGTTCAGTGTTCTTGCTCCGTCCTTAATAGGTTACGCGCTTCTATATGGTAATTCTTTATTAATTCGCTGTCCGCCAGCAAAGCTAAACGTAGACTTTAGACTTATCTCTCCCCCAGCCCTCTTCCTCTGCCACAGCCCGTCTCTCTCTCTCCCTCTGAAAGAAGCAACCTTCCTCCGTTGCGGTCTCTTGCAGAAGTGGTGACCAGCACGTCCAACCTCAATTGACCCCAGATCAAGGGTCACTTGAGCCCTAGGATCTCGAATTTGAGGTTGCAACGTGAAATCCAGTGCTGCCGTCTCTTATTTGAGTCGACCACCGGGAGAGAGGGAGATTGGTGGGGGCTAAGGCACCTAGAGGTATTGTCGAATTATTCTCAGTAAGGGGTACACTCGGCGACCAACCATCTGACACTGCTTTTAGATGTTATATGGTAACAAGCATTGTGACCAGTGCATGGAAGCAGGGTGTTTACACAAAAAGATATCCAAAGCATTGTAGTCCGCAGTTTGGTCGACAAAAGCCTATTAAGATAGCAATAGGAGGAGAAATTGCTAAGTATATGGAGCTATTAGTCGCCAAAGTGCGGTTGATTGAAAAGAAGACTCGGTTTTGCTCAACAAAGATGTCAATGAAAAATGACTAAGTGCTGAAGCGAAAGGTCAATCTAACCGTCAAGGTAGTGGAGTCCATGTAACCGTCAAGGTAGTGAATATAGTGTAACTTCTTGTAACCGTAGATAGGATTATGAAGTTTTTTGTGGTTTTAAGTTCAGTATCGGTTTGTGTAACCCTCGATTCTGGATTACCAAATCCCCATGTGTACTCTCGTGAAGACGCCCGTCAATCATTTAAAGAACTCAATATTCTTCCGCAAATTTATCTTTACTTTCATATGATTGATTTTTTCCTGCAATTTAAATCGCTGGCAACAATTATTCCCAATGTTTGTATCTTCAAATTCCTTGTTGTCGCGACCTAAAAATCAGGCTAACGGACTATTAGGTTAATTCAATTAACTAACCTAATTCGAACCCTCCCAAGTCCTACCGAATCGCAACTTAGGTTCAATTCATGAAAAATTATTTAATTAGAGCCGCCACTAATCGTTTCTTGGTAGGTCGATTAGAAACCTAAATAAAATAGCGGGAGAACTATTTTATTTCTACGAACTGCAGAAAATGAGTCCGGGGACTTGATTACGCTAATTGAAAAATTAACGCCCTTTCGGTACTAATTTCATGAAAAAGCCTCTTCGATTGATTGATGTGAATTGAACGATTTTGATTAATTGGAAAAATGTGACATGAAGACCATATATTATGCGCCCATAGGATGATTTTTTGGTATTTTCGGCAATAAAAGAAAACATTCAAAAGCAATAAAAAATCTGAATAAAAATAAACAAAAATGCCCATAATATACCTTTAAATTTCCGATTTTTCCGAAAGAATTCACTCATCCCCAAAGATTTGGGTTAGAGAAGAATTTTTATCCACTACATCCTCGAAGATTCGAGCCAAGTATGCGGATAGGGGTATAAAACAACAACGTCCCTTTTGCCAAAGGGAAAGAACACGAAGTTTTATACTAAACCACCATCCCATTCCGTGAGATCATGGCTAAGGCGTGTGATTTAATTTTTTTTCCGAAAGGCCTAGACACATTGGGAGCATATATTATGGGCATGTTTGTTTAAAGATGTGCAAATTTTATAATAAATCAAAAAGCAAACAAGCACGACAAAAAAGATTTAATTTCCGTTAGCGTTCTTTGTCAATTTACACATCAATCCATCCATATTCTAAAAAGTGTCTCATCAATGCAAGTGAAATATATTTTTGGTTTTTGAAAGATTCATCGACCCTTTTCGATGAAACATCATTTTGGCACGTCTGGTAGGATCCTTGTCTATTAATTTGAGAAAGCTTTTATGGTGAGAACCAAACACCAACAACAGACAAACAATGCTGATGACAACAATAATCCAGTACCAAAAATTGGAAATGATATTGTTATTGTGAGATTTTATGGGACCATTACCAACTGTTCTAAAAATTGTGCTACTAGATAAAAACGTGATTTAATATTAATAAGTATCCCAACACCCCTCATGCTTAGTCCGGTCTTTTTACCTAGTACTTTGCATGTACATATTTAATTGGTAAGGCAAATAGAGTTTGGGAAGGTTTGGCCTTAGGATTTCTTACTTTGATATTATGTGAGATTTTGCGACACCACTATTAACTACTATAAAAGTTTAAACAGTTAGATAAAAACATGATTTAATATTTAATTACTCTAGCAGCCGCATGTTCCGAGTCTTCGGCCACTCTACCCCCAGCGAGGGGAATGATCTTCCTAGGCATTTCATTGAAGAATAGCTAAGGATAGTGACACCAAGTCTCGGGGTAGTGGCAACCACGAGGAGGTTATTAGAGGAGCAGTCTAATGACATTGCTAATTAATTGTCTGTCATATGTCAGATGTAGTACAGTCAATAATCGTTGATGCTATAAAAGATCCTTGTCTACGCTTGGATCATCCAATTAGCCAATGCAAGTAAATTCTATGGCACTAGGGTAAGTTTCTAGTCCTCCTTTATTTAACAATGTGGGTCTAGCTATTCAACCCCTATAAGAATTTTGCGAAGGCCTGAGTCCTCAAGTCAAGGCCAAAATTTTGGAAATGAAGTTGATCAAAATAATCAAATTGCTATCAACAATTTGAAAAAATAGATTTATTGACAGATTGATCAAATGCCAGATGTTGAAAACATCAGGTCAACAGTGATTTTGGTGCCACCAAATGCAAATTAGGTCTAACTTATAGAACAACGTCAATATAAGTAATCTGGCAAGGTATGTCCAACCAAATGTTCAATTAAATGTAGCACAAATTGCAAAAGTGGTGATACAACAATTAGGATTAGATAGGGATTTCATCGGACCTACTTACAAGCAGCCTTATTATGAATGGATCGATAAAACTTTTGCTAGAGGTTTCAAAACTCTCGACTTTGCCAACTTTATTGATGAAGATGAACAGCCGACTATCGAGCATGACGGTTGATTCATAGCCCAATATGTTGAAGCAGGGACAATGAGATTTTGAAATTATTTTTTTCATTTATCTTTGTCGAAAATAGTTTTCACTTTGTACATTAACTTATCGCGCAATTCTATTGGTGACTAGGCTAAGATGCATAAACAATTCCTTTATTTATTTTACATAATGATACATGAGATATCGATTGTTGATTTGGTCAGGCTCTTTCAATATAATAATGAATGGGTTGATTAACTTATTGCTTAATTCAAAAAGGCTAAAAACAGATGCCAAAAAAAATTTAGCTTTGAATGAATTATAATACAATATATGAGAAAGATTCGAAGGCCAAAGATTTACCTATTTATTTAAGTACAAGCACCTATTTAAAAGAACGTGAAAACTTCACACAAAACGTGACTTTAATGGAAAGAAAGCATCTAAGTATGAACAACCACTTAAAAGAAAGAATAAAGAGGCACAAAACGTGACTTTAATGAAAAGAGAGTGTCTAAGTATGAACAACTACTTAAAAGAAAGAATAAAGAGGCACATGAAAACTTTACCCGAAACACGACTTTAATTGAAAGATATAAGTCAGATGATGAATCTGACCAGAATGAAAATACTGAAAGAGCTGTAGCAAAAATGGTGTCCAACAAACCTTCTGTTTGTCTCATCCTTAAAGCTTGCCAAAAGAAACAAAAAGAAAGAACAATGGGGAGCGTTAAAGACATACAAGTTTACTCGTTCGATATTAAAAAATCTGAAGAAATCTTCAATTTACTTTTGAAAGATGGTCCAATTAGAATGATTGAAGGCCAAGCAACTCCAAGTAAAGAAGATATAGTAAACAAAAAATGTTGCCAGTAACTTTTTTATGGAGTCATAACACAGTTAGCTGTATTGTTTACAGAAAAACAACTTGGGAGGTCATTCAGTGGGACAAAAATCAAATTTACCTATGACAAGGAGGTATATAATGACTCTTGATTACTAGCAGAACGAATGGGTCGACTAATCAATTAAAGCTTGTTTGAGAGACAGCTCAAAAAGTAAAAAACTACACGTATCTTCTTACTTTTAGATAATACCTATCACAATGAAATTTCTTTAATATTCGGCAAATCTTCTTATTTTTGTGAGTAGTTGAAAAATTACCTCTTTGCGAGAATTTTACATGGATAAAAACCAATTTAGAACCCTAGCAGTTGATTTATGCAACATCCATAAAGACACGGTTTAAGGATAGGAGACTTCATTTATGCACTCACCCGACCATTGAATCCGAAATCACACCAAACAAGACACAATGGCACAACCTGTGATTAGCAGCAACTTAGAGGGTGTTTTTGGTGTCTCACATTCGGCAACTTTTTTCGGCTCCCAGAGTCGGATAACCAATCATTTTACTTCACATGCTTCTCAAACAAATCGTTAAAAACAACAACTGAAATGGAGTTGTCGATTAAGGTTCCACTTTCAAATGGGTTTACAAAATTTATGCTTTTTGGAGATTAATAAAGGCTTTGAAACGTTCATGATTTTGACACCATAGTTTGACTATATATGATGGATATAATAGAAATGTACAGTCGTGTAAAAATGATTTGATACTTAGTCTGGTGTCGGAACCATGTGATCTAAGAAACGACTTCTCGGTCGATGCACTTGGAAATATCCAGGGTAATTGATATATAGGATGTGATTTGAGGCTAAGAGAGATCACAGTCATCAATCCGAGAAAAGGTCAATAATGTTGAGGAAAATGTCTTATGATGTTTTGAAGATGACAAAATAATCAAAGGCTACTAATGTGTTTATTGATTAAGTAGAACCAGGTGAAAGAAGCACAAGCCATTATGCGAGATGGTATATTAACGGAACATTTGAAGGTTATGATTTATCTATCAATAGTGAACAAGGCATTGGGCGTAAAGGCATCTATAAGTTTAAGGTACCTAATTAAAAGGTGAACAAGTTTAGAACGTGAAGTTTGGTAAAGTTTGGAAGGACTTTGGATGGGTGAACAATGAAGTAGATCCGTAATTGCCAATATGCTTGGAGGGACCAGAAGATGGAGCTCAAGATATTGCATCTAAATTATGCATTCGAAGACTGGTTTCTTTTATGAAGACTATTCGGACACAAGGCGAAAGTCGATACGTAAGACTATTTTTGCTTCAAGTCCATTTTCGAAGGTTGTTCGAAGGCTGCGAGATATATTGTTTCCAGATTCAAGACCCACCACCGACATATATCCGTTGCTACTAAGGTATTTATGGAAGCTTGTAATCTTTGATTAATAGGATTATTCTCTAAAATGATTGATAGAATATCTTTGATTGAAAATTACCTTCCACGGGACAATAAAACTTCCATATTTGAATAACTCCACTTATGGAAACCGAAGATTGAGTTGTATGGGCGACGAATCTGGGGATTCGGATTCAACACCAACGGTCACCAAATCTCTCTAGATACGGTCTCGTTCAATCAAGATTGATGATGTTCAATAATCGATTGAAGAGTGATCCTTTGAAGACCTGTCCAACGGCTAGTTTGGGAGTGAAGGAATATAAAAGGAGATCCATGGTGCTACTATGGTGCAGGGATAAGAATCATAAATTCCAAGGTGCTTGAGTTATTCGATTCATATTCATACTTGTCTTCGTGAGCTTTATACGACAATCATTGAGAGGTTTTGTAAGAGTGATTAAGAAAGGATAGTGGGATCTATCAAAGAGAGTATCATCACTTGTTGTAAACCTCCATTGATTCATCTAGTGAAATCCACCAATCGGTTGTCGGCGTGGGAGAGTGTACGTAGGCTTGATCTAAGCCGAACCACTATAATCGTCGTGTGCAATATTCTCTATCTCTAAACTCTTATCATTTTGATTGATAATATTGCATATTTGTGTTCATATTCTGAATATGCATATCCAAAAATTGCATACCCGTGTTCGGAATCAAAACCGCACATATTTAGATTCGATTCGGATTCTATGTATATTTTGACTTGATTAGTTTAATTTCGCATTTTCTAGTCAAATTTATTTAGAATCACCTATTCACCCTCTCTAGGTGATATTACTAGATCCAACAATTGGTATCAAAGCGGGTTGCTCATTGTTTTGAAGTGTTTTACTTTTGAGTTAACGATTTATCATGTCTAGCAATATTTCTTCGGGATTAGGTGATGCACAGTTCAACTACAAGCCTCCTTATTTTGATGGAAAGGATTACAACGTTTGGTGCAATAAGATGAAGTGGTTCTTCAAGGCACTTGACAATCGATGTAGGATGTCGTGAATAATGGAGTAAATCCTACCACCGCTACAACTTCCGAAAATGGGAACAATGCTCATGCTCCTACCCTATCGAATGCTTGAAAGAGCAAAAAGACAAGGACTTTATTCCAAAGTTCATTTTACACACTCTTTTGCGTACTATCCACTCCTTTATACAATCGTGTTGCGGAGGAAGAATCATCAAAGGCTATATGGGACAGACTTCATGTCACATTTCAAGGAACTAGCAGAGTGAAAGAAACTAATCTTCGCATTCTTCCAAGTGATTATGAAGCTTTCAAGATGAAGCCCGATGAGTCAATTGCTGATATGATTGATAGATTTTAAATACTAGCAAGTGGTCTTACAAGGCAAGGTGCTCCTGTTTCTTAGCCTATACGGGTTCGCAAGATTCTTTGAGGATTTACGGATGATTGAACCTACATGAAACTGTATATTCAAGAATGTCAAACAATTAGACCATTATCCATTGATGAACTTGTTGGGACTCTACAATCGTATGAGACAAGCACGTGTCAACAAAAAAAAGGATACAAAAGGTAATAAGTCGATTGCTTTAAAATCTAATGTTGATTCTAATGATTCAGATTCGAAGATGATGACGAGGCCGATGAAGAGCTTGCTTGCACGGTAAAGAAGTTTAGAAAAATGGTCGGGAAGGGAAGAAAATTTAAAGGGAAAAAGCTATTCAAACAAGTTGATCAAAAGAAGACCTTCGACGATACGGAAAAAGGTACGGATGTGATTTGTTTTGAATGTAAGAAAAAGGGACACATTAAACCAAATTGTCCTTTGCTAAAGACAAAGAAAGGCAAGTATGAAAAGTCCAAAAAGGCTCCAAAAGCAAAGACTTCAAGTGATAGTGAGTGCGAAGATAGTGATGAAGACTATGCAAATATTTGTCTATTGGCAAATTCGGATTCGAGATGAAACCATTGAGGTATATCACTCTGAAATTCCAAAAACGTTTGTGATTATATTGATGAATTGTGCTTGGATTACAAAGTTCCTATTAAGAAGATCTTCGAATTGAAAAACGAAAACTCAAAGTTGAGGCAACAGGAATTTTCAAATAATGAAAACATTGAATTTTTACAAAAGAAATTTTCGTAAATGAAAAAAAAATCGAGATTTGCTCGCAAAAGAGAATAATTTTTTAAAAGAAGAAATTTCAAAAGTTTCCAAAAAGTTTTCTTTCAGTCCAAAGTCTTCAAAAACTATTCTTTCTATGCCAATTCCATGTTTTGATAAATTAGGACATGTTTTTTGAAGAAAAGAGTTTAATCAAAAATGATTTTTTCAATGTCAAGGAAAGATTAAAGGGTAAGTCTCCAAATATTGTTTTCGAAATTATTTACGAAAACATTTTTCAAAACTTGTTGGCCGAAACTTCTCTAAATATTCAAACTTTCGAAATTCAATTCATCACAAGAAAGAATGTCAAAAGGTTGGAAACAATCGAAAAGGACTTCTCGGAATTTCGATAAATCTTTTAACATGAATGGACCCAAATTCATTTGGGAACCAAAGAAAAGATGAGTTGTTTTTCTTGCAAGGAAAAAAAAGAAAGAAAGAGAAAGAGAAATCGATATGTTGTTATATTTTCTTTGCAAACATATTTCATTTATTTAAATTCTCATTGTACTTGATATTGTGCTTTGGTCGATTCATTTTTTTAATAATTAGTTGTGCTAAAAATATATTATTTTTATAAAAATCCTGTGGTGCATCTTTAGTGGTTCATAAGATAAGATTAAGTGATTGGTTGATATCTTACTTGGAGGTAATGTGATTTATTTGATTGATGCTCTCCGATCTTATCTTGTTTAGAAAAGATTTTTTTTAAGAGATATCTTTACGTATGATGTAATGGTTGAGAAAGAATCTTGTGCTTTCCTAATTTGAATTAGACATTATCTTGTTATGGCATGTTATATATCATTGGTTGTGTTGCAAAGTGAGTTACTTAAGAAATGTTATTTTGATTATATTATTTATTATAATGCCATAAGTTTATGGAAAGGATCTTTGAATTTTTTAGAAGTTTCCTTATTTTAATCTAACGTAAAGGAAATGCTCCATATTTTTGGATACCAAAAAGGAAATGACTTTATTGCAAGATTCTCTACAAAGGAAAGATTGATTGCAAATCAACGCAAATCATGATGCAATCGAAGAAGGTTTTCAATGAGACATATTTTCTAAGAAGGTTGCTGCTAAAGTTCGAAGCACAATTGCGGAACATTTGTTTAGAAGCAAAGTTCGAACCACAACTACTGAACGTTTGTTCGAAGCGAGAGGACACGAACCGTCACCTTCTTTGAAAAACCTCTATTGATGTCTATAACCCCGGTGTTCTCTACCGAACATAAATCAACATCCGAACATCGCTTGAAGTAACTCGCACTCGGGGGAGTTTTCGAAAGAAAGACAAAATTCTCTTCTCGGACATAGGGGGAGCTAGAAAAGGTGCACAAGGATGACATTATTGAGGATACTCATATCGGTTCTTGCATCCTTGAAGTTGCAACTAAAATGGAAATCGAGAACACTCGGGAAGAAGACCCTGGAGAAAACGATGTTAAGACCCACACCTGAAGGATGGATGAATACAAGGGATGAAGTTGTGAAAATTGGGCATGGCGATGATGAACGAGCTGAAGAATTATCGAAGGAACAAAGATCTTTGAACAGACCAATCACCAGGACTAAGCGAAAAAGCAAGGCAATAGTTGCTAAGAAGGCCTCACGTCCTCGCGTCCCGAAAGAATTTTTACTATAGCGGGACCTTCTGCTTCTATATCTTCGGACGTCCTACAAGTTGTTCGTGCCGATATCGGGAAGTTGAAGACATCCATGAGCAATATAGTAAAATATCTAGTCAAGTTGGAAAGGACCATCATCAATCCGGACTACTATAACTCCCTTCATACCCTTTCTAAGCCAACCCTATCTCCGCCTTCCCAAAAACGCAAGCGCACCAGTCACAAATGACCTTACTTGCTATTTGCGCATGTCTTTTTCTTGTTTCTGGATGCCTTGTATTTTTTAACATGCTTTGTGATGTTCTTTTACGTTGTCTTAGATATATGCACTACCCGTCCTATCGAAATAGAATGAAGTTATTCACATCCCGTGTATTATATCTTCATACTATCTTTCTTTTTGCTAATAACAAAAAGGGGGAGAGTTATATCCCGAAAACGAGGAAGTGCCAAATTTAAAAACAGGAGTAATCTGCAAAACGAGAGAGCTACGGTGAAAACCAAGGCAAAAGCCTTGATCCCGTGAAACAAGGGGAGCAAAAGGCAAAATTCCTAAGGATTTAATTATTAAAGTTTCTTTTCAAGATGCTCATACTTGAACCTGTTTATCTTTGAAAAACATCTTGAAATTGCGACTACTTAGCTTGATCAACATCTTTTCAAATCAAAATATCAGCTTAGTCGGTCTTTTCCCTAGATTCGATTCCAAATCTTTTTGGAGAAAACATTATTTGCAAATGTGCCTTCAATACGAAACATTAGCTATGCAAATCTTTACTTATCGCACCTTATAAAATCTCTCTCACACTACATCTCGAGAATAGTTTTATAATCATCAAAATGGGGGAGATTGTTGGAGAAACATCTCATAAAATATTTTGATAATTTTCAAACTATCCTTAGGTACTTTATTTACCTTTGGTGTGCATATGTTTATTGCATAAGGCAAAGGATCACCAAATGGCCATCGGGTAAAAATCGCGTGAAGACTGAAGTTGTTTCATGAAAATAGGCGCTAAGGCTCTCAAAAGATCCGGTCACCAAATATTTGATACCGATACTTGAAAGATCAAGTGAAATGAGGAGCATAAAATGCCAACATGCCAATGTTTTGAAAAGATCTCTTGAAATCGCTCACACGTCTTTGGAAATGGCCAATAGGAGGATTTCGATTTCTCTTGAACGGGTCTACGGCGTGTCAAAGGATTTGCGGAGTGTCGACGAGGAACATCGGGTCGGTGCCTATTTTAGGAAAGACTCGTCGACAATGCAAAAGCAATCCTAACGCACCGCAATCTGTCCCATCAATCTCCAACGATTCTTTTGCTCCTCCAAAGGTACTCCTATGGCTATTTTGCTAAGGCTTATGCAATGAGGAGGTCAGGTCGGGTAGACCAAAAGCAAGGAGAGAAACCACTTAAGTTGATTGTATATCCTATTTAGTACTTTAAACGTGTGTTCTAGTTGAAAGGCACTTGTGTGAAAGATCTTATGATCTATTGTTGCCGGTAATCGTGCATAGACAAGTGTACTTCAGAGGTGGTGTGGCCGTATCATGATAGTGTGATCTACCTTATGAAAGATCAGCTCACTTACATTTTGTAACTTATGAGGCGGATTACTAGTGCATTCCGACCCGAGTTCCGGCTATTAGTTATGTGGAGTGGACGTAGGCTTAGTGTAAGCCCAAACCACTATATATTTGATGTCTTGATCTCTTCTTGCTCACATCCCCGCTTGCATCCTCTTAGTTATTGTTTGGGAAAATATTTGCCCACCCGATCTTTTTCAATTCACTTTTGATTTTCTACAAAATATGAAAAAGTTTTGAAACAACCTATTCACCCCCACTCTCGGTTGCATAGTAGTCCTAATAGAAACCTCTCTCATTACTCTACTAGAACGTTGACCGCCGTCCGACCGCCGTTCGATTGCCGTCCGTCCACAAACTTACGCCGCCATTATCACCGCGCCTACGGCCCTAGCCGACCACCTTAGGCCGTGACCGACCGTATGCCTACCTAGTCCGACGAATCGTCCGATTGTTCGCCAGTTTGATATCTCGTTTAGTCAAGGCAAGTATATCTTTATCTTTACTAATATGTTTTCTATGATTACGGATGCAAGTATTGGATTCCGGTGAATGATATTTGTGGTATAGATGCTTTGGATATGAGTATCGTGTTTTGGTTTAGTAGGATTCTAATATCTACCATTGATGTGGGATATGTTTGGTTGTCTTGGACGATCCTCAATTTTGTGTTGTTATAGCTAATTTAGTCATTTGGCATTGGAATCCGTCTTGCGAAGGAGGTTCGGCTTATTCCCGTTGATTAACCATTTTCGGATGAGCAAAATAGCCGGAGGTTGTGGATGATGATCTTTGGAAATACGGAGTATATTACCTTTCCTTTGCGAATCCTCCCAGGATATTCTTTGTGTTTAAAGAGTAAAGTAAATGGATTAATTCGGATATGATTAAAAGGCTATTGTTTGGCATGTGTGGTATCTGGTTAGTGAAACCATGAATGGTATACCCTTTGATTAGGCGTGCCAGACCATTGGACATTTTTGTATTCAATTTACTTGTGCCTTGTATAACCGCTTGATTGTTTTTACTTAGAGCTTACCATGCGCCGATTACTACGATTAATAAAAAGATTAATTAAAAAAGAGAGCGAGGTTTTGGAAAGCCATATCATCGAGGTGATGACGATATGGGACGTCACATCGCCTATGCTAAACTCTAACGATTTTCCTCTTACGCAAGATAATTATTCTCACGACTCTAAGCCATCTTAAGTCAATCTCGTATTACTTCTACGGCGTCGGTCATTATTTGAATTAGTTCAGGTCCGTTAATTGCCACTAGCCAACTTCGTGCAACAACTTGGAATTCGGTAGGCTTTTACATATAATGCTTCAAAGGATGCCATTCCAATACTCGGTGGTGCTATTGTTGTAGGTAAATTCCGTGAGATGTAAGTGTTCATCCCAATTGCCTTTGAAATTGATAATGCATGCTCGTAGCATATCTTCCAAGGTTTGGATGGTTCTTTTTGACCGACCATCTGTTTGTGAGTGATATGTCGTCTTTGTCTTATGCAACCGTTCCCAATGCCTCTTCCGGACTCCGCCAAAAGCGGATGTAAACCTCGGATCTCAATCGGGCGTGATCGATAATGGAACTCCACGTAATCTCATTATATGCTGAACATATAGCTCGACGTATTTCCCCATTGAATAGTTGATCCATACAAGTAAAAATGAGCGAGACTTGGTTAATCGATCAATGATTACCCAAATGGAGTTGTGACCTTATTGAGTCCTTGGCATTCATTGAATGAAGTCCATAGTTATGTGCTCCCACTTCCATTTTGGGATTTCTAGTGATTGTAGCGTTCCACCAGGCATGCAATGTTGAACTTTGACTTGTTGGCATGTCGAGCATTTTACGACGTGTTTGACGATATCCATTTTCATGTCGTTCCACCAATAATGTTATCGAAGATTTTGGTACATCTTAATGTTTCCTGGGTGGATGCTATAATTACTCGATGGGCCTTTGATAAAATTTCTTCCTTCAATTTATCGTCGTTAGGAATGCGGAGATGTCAACGAGAACTTCAAGACTCCATCACCCGATTCTTGCAAGTTTGGTTTCTTCCCATTTAAAGCTTCTTCTAGGAGTTTGGCTATTTCAAGATCGCTTTGCTATAACGCCTTGATCTTTTGTATTATTTTCGGTTCAATTCGAAGGGTCTCAATCAAGTTGGAAATTCACCCCACCTCAAACTTAAATTCTGTATCCAAACTTTTCCAATGAGGGTCCACTCTTTAACCATCATGTGTGCAATGGTCGACTTTCAACTAAGAGCATCTGCGACTCTTCCGTTCTAAGTCATGAGTCGGATAGTTCAACTCATATGGTTTTAGTTGCCTGGAGGCGTAACCGATTGCTTTGCTATGCTGCATTAGGACACATCCGAGTCCTTCATGAGACGCATCACTATAAATCAATAAGCCTCCCGATCTTGCTAGTATGGTTAGAACCAAAGTGTGGTTATTAGCATCTTCTTAAGCTCTTGAAAGCTTTCTTCTTCACAAAAAATACAGGGCGCTCTCCAAGGTGATGCGCTTGGTTAGATAAAACTCTTATCAAACTATTATTGTAACCGAACCTTTAATCCCTTAAGTTCGATCGGATAAATGGTAGGGAGCTTTGGAAATGGGTTACGTCCCTAGAGCAAGCTCAATAACGAACTTTATTTCCCACTACAAAGGCGCCCTAGTAACTTTTTTAAGAAGACATGTGGAAACTCTCTTACAATGGAGATATCTTTTAATTTCATTCCCTCCTTAAACCTATCCACTACGGTTGCTAGGTATCCTTCACAGCCGTCCTCAAGAAGTTGCCAAGCTTCTAGTGCGATACTAAAGGTAATGAAGGGTTTTCTCTATTTCCCAAGAACTCTTAACTAGGGTGATTGGGTGGGTGGAACTAAATGACTTCCCATAACAGTCTACCTTGGCTTGTTGTACACTAAGCCGGTTCATGCCTAAAATGACATCATAATCATACAATACTAATACAACAAGGTCCACCACTTATCCTCTCCTAGTAACGATAACTCCACCCTTCACTTATCAATGTAGACAAAAAGACTTTTCCTAATGAAGTAGAAATACTAAGGAGTATTTCAAGTGGTTTAGGTTGTAAACCAGCTAGTCTTGCAAATTATTTAGATATGAATGGATGTGTAACGCCGGTATGAAATAATGCTTGGGTACTTTTATCGTGTACCAGGATTGTAGTTGATATAATTGTCTTGGCAATATTTGCCTCTTCTTGAGTTCTTGCATAAACTCAACCCTAAGCAAGTAGTCGGCGAGCATTTCCTGGTTGAGCATGTCTACCCTAATTCATATGTTCAATTGGTGTAGGTGGTTGGACTCGTAAAGGGTAGTTTCTGTCATGTGGCCTTGTTGATCACATTTGAAGCAAGCTCTATTCCGAGCTCCGCATGGCACATTATCATGTTGTCGCCGCCGATTTGGTATGTCTCCTTTTGCATCGCTAGTTGCTTAAACCACTCTCCGTTGTTACCTCTAACGAAGGGTCACTTCTTGTTCTTGTTCCCCTGAAGAAAGAAACATCCCCTTGAGGTACAACCATTTGGGATCTCTCCACGAAATCCCTTTCTACCGATTGAGCACATTCATACACCTCTTTGTAATCCTTCAAGTTCACGGCACCGGTTGACTTTTGATATCGGCCTCAATCCGTCCGGGAATCTTTTTAGCCCTATCCTCCAATTCTTAAATTAACTTAGGGGAGAGTCGGGACAGTTCGGTGAACTTTGCTTCATATTGGTCCATTGTCGAGACCATTCTACTTTAGATGTAAAAACTCCTTCATCTTTTGATCATGAGCATAATCGAAAAGTACTTTCCCAAGACAACCTCAACAAAAGCATTCCATGTAACAAGAGCATCGGTAGGGAAAACTATTCCCTTGGTAGCTCTTCATCGAGAATTGGCATTTTCCTAGAGTCGGTACTCTTCCAAAGCTACCCTATCAACGTCAAAACATCCCAATAAGGTGAAGATTTTCTCGAGTTCATCAATCCATGTTTCCGCTTTGTACTAGCGAACTTTGATGGCTTCATTCATGGTCTTTCCTTTTCCCTTAGAGGTTCCAGCTTTAGAATTCATACTATGCGAAAAAATTGTAATTTACTAAATTCACGTTA
Source organism: Rhodamnia rubescens (assembly GCA_021437795.1). Lineage (NCBI taxonomy): Eukaryota > Viridiplantae > Streptophyta > Magnoliopsida > Myrtales > Myrtaceae > Rhodamnia > Rhodamnia rubescens. Next base: position 308,900 of record JAILYA010000115.1, on the reverse strand, counting down.
ACCATGTCGATCCGATCGAGTAAAAATATTTTTACTATTATATTTTATTTACAATCTATTTACAATGGTGTTCCCGAGGATCGAACCCTTGTCGCTCTTGGATCCACTTCATTCCCCTACCACTAGGCTATTTAGCAAATGGTGATATAAGTCGCTTCCGGGTAAGTACACTACAAGTATCACAACTTTTATACGGCGATCACTTGAGTTCCATAACTTTTTTTTCGATCACCTCAATACCAAATCGGAGCAAAAGGGATCACTTGAGTGCCACTTCCGGCAAAACGACCTACGTGGATTTTCTACTTAATGTTTTATTGTGATGTGAAAATTAAAAAAAGAATGAGAAGTCCACCATGGAAATTCTAGTCCAGCTGTCCTTCTTAAAGAGAAAACAACGCTGAATCACTTAGACTCTAAAATAGGTTGCGTTCGATCGTGCTTGAGAGAGAAAACGAGAAAAATTAAGGCTCGAAACCTCTCTCTCTAGAATCGATCTACGTCCCACGAGATTCAACGCTCGCCAAATACAAATTAGGGCTTCAATCTTCGTCAACCTTTAGTGCCTTAAGCAAATTGATCGAAGGCCCCATTCTATTCCTCGATTCATGTTCAAGTCTTTGAAGGCGAGAGGAAGCGTTTTCGCGTGGCGAACCGTGGTCGACACAAGCAAAGGTAAGTGATTTGTTGTTTGTGTGAAGTGATTAATAAATGAGACACATGCTTATTCATTTGGCGTTATTGACAGTGAGAAGTGAAGGAAAAGGTGAGAAAGGCAATCCGTTAGAGAGAAAAATTAGGGTCTCGCTAGCATAGTATAAAGGTGAGCTTCATTTTCCGAGTTGTACCCTTATGTCGTTTTGTGTCCACCTGGCCGACAACGTAATTGTTGTTTACCGAATGTAGTGGGGTCATGGGGACCGAGTGCTGAAGTTATCGTACGTTTGCTTTGTTGTGGTCCCTGTCATGAAAAAAAAAATTATTCTTTCTTTGGTGCGGTGTCGGGGTTGTGGTCTCTTGGGAAGTTGCATTGCTTAGTGATGAAGATGAGGAAACACTTTTGCATACACATTGCTCAAGTTATGCTGATGATGAAAACATTACACAAGCAAGAGAACAAGTGAGAGCATTTCGATAAATGAATGAAGCACAAGTTGGGGTAGTGGATCAAGGCACTTATGTAAACAGGGGAAAATGGAGCTGCTTCAATGATGTTGATGATACCCATGTAGTTCCAACTCCGGTCCCAACTCAGTCCAACAATGTATAACACGGGAGGAAATATCTAGTTGTTGTCTTTGCTTTTGACTATAAATCCTTGGCCTATTAACTTGATTTTTTTCGTCTTTTTGCGAGGTTAGAAGGAGACTAGCTAAAGACGTTCCTAAAACTTGTGCACCACAAGGTATATATGGTGCAATTGAAAAAAGGATAAGGTATGGCTATGGGTTGATAGACATGAACCTCGGGATGACGGTTTTGAATGTTAGTTTTTTAAAGTATTATGCATTTAAGACATGACATTTGGTTGATATGGTAACTGAAGGTTATATGATTGTAGCTTGAGAGAAATTTAGAGGTTTTGATATCTCAAGGAAGACCCACTCAAGAATCAACTGATACAAAGAAACCGAGAGGAGACACTGATATACCAACCCATGGTTACTCGAGAACAAGCACACACACACACACAAAAAAAGCAATCAATGCCACCTCTAAAACAGAGGGTATGAAGGCCAGCTGCAAAAGAAGTTCCCACCCCAAGCTCGGTTCCATCTTAGTCAAATGATCTCGCAAATGTCACCGCATAATCGATCGCCATAGTGCCAATATCCATGACATTTAGTTCAACATGAGACAATACAAAAGTACTTGAACATCTAAGCAAGTAAATGGCTCCTCCAAAAGATAAGATAGATGAAAAGGAAACTGCAATGTAGGGTGTGAATATAATTCCGGTTCGGAAGAGTGCTACGTTGTGAATATAAATCAAGTGAAGCCTTTAAAGAGAAAAAAAAAGGAAGTGACATGGTTGTTCAGCTTGACCGATGGGAAGATCCGATGGAGGAGATGATGTCCGTTGATATTTCTTTTAGAATTTTGAAGTTGTTAGAGTTGTGTTTGATGTTAATGCTGCAACTTGGTTTGATATATGTTCGAAGCAACGTGGTTAGGTATCATATTACTACATTTATATTGCTGCATTTTAGCTAGATGTACATTTGTAGCAATGTGATTAGATGTTTATTGCTGCATTTTGGTTGATTGGTTATGTGTTCAACAACAATATTGTTAGGAGTTTTACTGCTGTAATTTTTTACTAGTGTGTTTAGCAGCAACATTTTCTCGATTTTATGTAAGTGAACAATGTAAGTGAACAAGTTCTAGCTATTGTTGTTGTTGTTGATGTAAGAATAGGTAGCACCATTGAGTAGCAATGATTATGTTGTTGTTGTTGGTGGTGCAAAAACCTAGCCGTAGCAAGGTTTGGGTTTGTTTTATCAACATATACTTGGTATTGTACCACCGATACAGATGAAGAACAAAACCACATGATTAAGAAAAAAAAGTGAACCTAAAACATGTGAAGAACGAGAACGGTGAATGATTTAAAAAAAGTGAACCTAAGTAATCACTTTTCAAAAATTGGGGAATCTAAGTGATCACTTTTCAAAAATTGAGGAACTTAAGTGATCACTTTTAAAAAGATATGGTACTTAAGTAGCTACTTTGTGAAAGCCGAGCAACTTAAGTGGTCGATTTAACTAAATTTATGGCACTCAAACGATCATTCATAAAATTGTTGGAACTTGTTCCATCCTTGAACATCATTCCATCCTTGAACATCGTATACAAAATAGCAAAAACCATGAGGAAGATGCATCATCATCCGTGCTCTTGCTGCACATCATTTATCATTTATATAAAACATTGCATTTGCACCAAAGAATCATGCCACAAATTGCATCATCTATTTCCACCACTGCAATTTCCATTTCTTCCCAAATACATAGAATCACAAAAAGTAACAACGTTCTTGGCATAAAAAACATTCCAATATTTCACGTTCATGTACGACATTGTCATATCATTGCTCCTTAACTACGGTAGACTTAGAAAAACCTTCTCTTTAGTAGGGTTACATATGCCCACAAACTAAAACAAATCCGCCAACAATAACACCATAAAAATCACTCAATAAATATCTTTTTGATTTTTCATCCTTGAAAATTCCTTCTTCTAGTGGTTCAAAGAAATATTGCAGACCCTTATCTTTGCTTCCATTGAGTCACCATCGTCTAACTCATCTATCAATACATGTCAACGTTCATCTCATTCTTGAAGTAGCTCCAAGATAAACTCCATTGCTCGGTTTGAGAATTTCGAGTCAACCCACCTATAAGAAAGTTGACAACGGTATAATGAGTTCCCAAGACAATTTTGTTCATGCGTGGTGCATGAGCAGGGAAAAAGCACAATAACATATCCCCTCAAAACAAGCAAAGAAACCCTAAATCCAAAACATTTTCATGGCTAAACTCATCAAAAAATTGATAGATCAAGCACAATAGAGTAATGGACACCTAAAATATCCAAAATTAAAGTCTTCTCTATACTTGGCGTATCCATTGAACCTTCTTCTAGGATTATCTCTCGTCCAAGTCGTTCTTATTGGACTACGCAGCCTACAATAGCAAAAATGTAAAGCTTCATCTTGGCTTTGCTCGTATGTCCAGGAGTCACTTGCCTTGCTTCGGTTCCCATCGCGAATTTGGACGGTTGATTTTGGGCAATTTGAAAATTTCAAATTCGTGGAGTTCGGTTCGGTAGGATTAGGGTTCTTCGATTTCATTTTGCGGGAATTTAATTTTCCCCAAATTGTTAAAGACTCATTTCAGTAGGGTTAGGATTCTTCGACTTTGATTTTGCCCCAAATTGTTAAAACAATTGAATGGTTCTTTAATAAGAGAAGAGTGCGATGTCGTTTGCCAATTTATTTGCTGATTCAGCCTTTTCAACAGGCTACATCGGCTAGTTTTACATTATTTTAATGTCACGTAGGATTTTCCGATGACCCAAATCCCGATGGCACTCAAATGGTCGATATTTAAAAGTTGTGGCACTCGGGTGATAAAAAAAAAGTTGGGGCACTCAAGTGATTGCCGTACAAAAGTTACGATACTTGCGGTGTACTTACCCCGTCGCTTTCTTTAGACTTTTATTTCTTAGGACTCCCGTGATATGAGAAAAAGCAATCAAGTCACCAAATCAATAATACCACAATAAAAAAAAATCATGCAATTGAATGCACATACTTCACCGATGATTCCAACTATTGGCGTGGCACCTCCATGTGCGTTTTTCCAACACTTTTTTCAATGACTCGACACAACTAGATCATCCTTTTCACTCTAAACTACTAAAAAAGTCTAAGCTCTAATACCTCTCAACACGGGGCTATCACAATCCCAAGATCACCCCGCTAGTCTATCTAATTCAAGTACCACCGCTTACCAAATTAGGTTCTAAATCTTTTCTCTAGCTTTTATAATAGATTCCCTTTACCTTTTTATTGTAGAAACGCATCGGCGGTTTGTGTGGTATAGCGGACATAACATTTTCCAAGACATACATAAATACGCATATATGTGTTAGTAGCTTTTACATCATCATATAACCTCTCATTTACTATTGTACAAACAAAATTCGAAGGAGGTTACCTACCCATTCTTGTACTCTTTCTCCGGTACTACTTTCCACATCACAAGACTTCAATCCCCTTCATAACACTATACTTACTTTTTCAAGGTGACCTTCCTCTTTCGAACCCCGGCGGTCCATCATAGTTCCTCAAGAAACCCAAAAGTATTCCATCTATATTCTGGTGCCATGATACGAACTCGAGGGTCAAAGGCACGAACAATCCTATTTCAATGAAGATGATCACCTTGATCATAATATATATGATACTAGACTCCACATCGATACCGTCACGTTGGTACATATGTATATGGTAGATTGACCAAATAGAGGAACTTGTGATGGGTCCATCGGTTTCTGAAAAATAAATGGATAAGCGAATAGCCCAACAAATGAAATTACTAGGCCTAAAATAGGAATGTCAGCTTAATACTCAACAAAGTTATCCCGTGATCCACTGTAAAAATGAGCATGAATCTTCGTTTGCAAATCATCAAATGCATGGAGTCCACCGCATAACTTTATTTCAAATGACATGAACACATCAATTCATTCAATTCACATCAAACAGCTACTCCTAGCTCCCCGATTCATGCATATTTGGGCCATTAAATAGTAAGTCATATCTCGAGAACACCTACTCGTGGGCTCAATGTTACCTAATGATAAACATCTCGCATAATCACCTTTATAGGAACGACAGACCCATAATAGACCTACAATACGAACCATTGGGACTTTAAGAGAACTAATGGCAAATCCCGGCTCCCGATTCATGCCTATCTAGCCCATACGTTGTTCCTCGGATAACCCGTTCAAACACATTCTTGCGGACATATGATTCAAATCATTTTAATGCAAGAGAGTATCGTTATGGCTTAATGCAATAACACTTGTATTGCACACAAAATGCACACAATTCATATCAATCTAATGTAATACTTTGTTTAAGTAATACACGGATGTTACTTTATTAGATCTAGTAATCTCGTTTACCTTTATCGCTTATCAAGACTTAAAACTATATGTGCAACATGTGAGGTGCGATGTGGGGGAGATGCACGGTGACGTGGCAATGGGACGATGTGGCGGCGGCGGCATACGACATGGCTAGACAACGCAGATGGCGGATGGCAATGGCGGGGCGAGGTGGTGTAAGGGAGAGGGGAGGTGGTCGTTGGAGGGAGAAGAGAGAGAGCTGATTGTTGTGGTCTCAAATAAGGGGATCAAGCTCCACTTTATAGTCGAAAGTCTTTATTTTTATGTACATTATTACTAAACATTCTTGATCCATCCAATTCATGACATCTAGCACCCTATAAAGTGAAGTTGTCATACTATATCTATGGTAGCTACTTAGCTTTATTCCATTGGTCCATTTGTCTCCTAGGTTCTAGAGTAGCTTCTTGGCTCTTTGTAATTGGTCTAAATGTCATTATAAGTTAATCTAATGGATAAACTATGTAATTATTGTTATACTAATCCTAATTTATAGTCAACGGTCAATTAATTATGAACGACACATTGGGCGACGGGTGGCGGCACCGGCCGTAACTAGCAACGTCCAACCATCCGACCCACCGAACAGTGGTTCCGTCCGGGGCAATTCTACCCCGCACCACCGACCAAATGAGTGCATCATCCGCTTGGCCTCACGTTAGCTAGGTGCGGGCTAGTCGGGGTCGCCTTATACCACCATCGATTGGGCATCATTCGCCCTTGGTTCTTTGTTTACTTTCCTTGTCAAGTTTTCTACAAATGTTAACATATTTATATTATCTTGATTTCGTCATCCCTATTAGTGTGAACTCATTTTTATTTTCTTGACTTTGTTAATGAAAACGACAATGATCTTATCTTATCTTAAGCTATGAAATTGACATTGTTCCTATGCTTGAAAATGACATTTTCATTTGTCATTTACATCTTGACTTCGTATTGACATATCGAAAATGACATTGATTCAATATTGACTTGGCATTGACTTACCAAAAATTGACATTTTTTTTACTCACCACTATCGGGACAAGAGAATAGGAGTATTACGGTAGCGGATTGGGCAACGATGACAATGGCCTACCATATGCTGGCCTATCGAGCAGCCAAGCACAACCCTAACCAGGCGTGCTCGGCCCGGCTAGGCCGGGCGTTCAGCCCATCCCAATGCTTGTCGAGCTTGTCCGAGGCCGGTCGACGGCAACCGCAGTTTTGTACCTTCGGTTATTGATCGGCGATCCCGTCTTGGCGATGTCATCCTTAGTTATTCATCTATTAACTTTTATAATCAAAGATTAATTCTAATTTTCTAATAAGAGAATTTTCAAATCATCACATAACACTTGAGATAAAAATATTTAAAGTAATTACTTGATTGAATATAAATGACAAACAGTTTTTTTCATATCAAAATATCTTTAAGGAGGTTTTCGTAATAGTTTTATACAAAGACTTTGTATCCTTCATCATATTTATGAACGAGCTAACCGAGTGGAATGACATTAATCCGGAGTTTAGTCGATTCGATGAAGGTTACTGCTCTCCATCTCATATGGGTGGAGGGTACTATTTCCACGCCTTATTACTATCTATAGCTGAATTTGCACCTTGTTTCTATCAAGCGGTCCGCCTAAAAATATCTCTCTTTCGTCATAGCCAAGAACACAGAGAGAACTACCTAACACCATTACGCACGTCACTCTCCTCGTTGGCCTTTGCTTATTATAATTATAAGAACACAAGGACAACAGGTGGCCAGATATCTCGATGGGTTGAAGCGAAGAACATGGCGTTGAAGGCAGAATTGATGTAGCAAGAATGGAGTAAGAGGGGCTGCGAGAACTATAGAGGTAGCGATTCGAATAGTTCGATTGAGAAGAGCGGTTTCAACAATCGATATAATGCATAGCGAAGTCGGGATGATAAGACGGCAGAAAAGCGCCCTATGAAAGAGGCAAGGGACAAGGGAATGCAAGCACGAGAGTTGCGAACCCAAATCCTTACGCTAAACCAGCGGCGATAAAGTGTTACAAGTGTAATCAGCCTGGACACAAATCTAATGAATGCCCTCGCAGAAAGACAATCAATGTGGCAATGAGAGGAGAGGAGGAAGATGAATATTGTTGTGAACCGATGGTGACGAGGCCAATTTTGAAGATGAAGAAGAGGAGGAAGTAAATTGTGTGGTGCGCAGGATGATGTTAGCCCCAAAACAGGAGGATGATTCACAACGCCATCGCTTATTCGGAACCGATGCACCATTCTAGGAAAAATCTTTGATGTGGTCATTGATAGTAGAAGTATGGAGAACATTATCGGAAAAGAAGCAATGAAGAAGCTGGAAATACCTATGGAGAAACATCATAACCCCTATACGTTAGGATGGATTAAATCGGGGCAAAAATCATTCGAGTAACCGAGCGATGTAAGATTTCATTCTCCATTGGGAAATATCACGATGAGTTGTATTGTGACGTGGTAGACATGGATGTATGTCACGTGTTGTTTGGGAGGCCGTGGCAATTTGACGTGGATGCTCGAGCATTCGGGGAGGAGCAATCAATATAATCTCGTGAAAGATGGATTGAAGTATACGTTGCTGCCCCCGAAGAACAAAAGAAAACAGAGTTCTTTGGGAGTAATTTCCTTACCCTTACAAGGAAATTCGAGTCCGAAATTAAAGAGACCAGAGAAATTCATGTTTGATAGTGAAGCTAGCAATTGAGGTAGAGTTTGGATTACAAGTGGAGGAGCAACCTTGAAAACAGTTAGGCCTTTATTGAAAGAATTTTGTGAGCTGATGCCTAAAGAGATTCCCGATGGGTTACCTCCTATACGTGATATTCAAGTACCATATAGACTTAATTCCCCGGTGCTAGTACGCCCAATTTACCGCACTACGAGGATGAGTCCCGGGAGAGTGAGGTCTTGAAAGAGAAGGTTGAGGAGTTATTACGAAAGGGACATATTCAAAACAAGCATGAGCCCATGTCTTTGTTCCCGCTTTGTTAACTCCTAAGAAAGATGAGAGTTGGAGGATGTGTATAGATAGCGAGCCATCAACAAGATAATTGTGGGCTACAAGTTTCCAATTCCGAGATTGGATGATCTGCTTGGATAATTTGCATGGGGCTAAGTGGTTTTCGAAGCTGGATTTGAAGAACGGATATCATCATATTCGTATTCGGCCTGGCGATGAGTGGAAGACAGCTTTCAAGAGAAAAGAGGGGCAGTACGAGTGGATGGTGATGCCGTTCGGGCTTTCTAATGCTCCAAGCACTTTCATGAGGCTTATGAATCGGGTTTTGAAATCTTTTATTAGCAAATTTGTCGTAGTGTATTTTGATGATATCCTAATTTATAGCAAGACCGAGGAGGATTATTTAGAGCACCTAAGGGAGGTTTTGATAGCTTTGCGGATTAATAAATTGTATGTAAATATTAAGAAGTGCAGTTTTTTTACTAATAAGTCGTTATTCTTGGGATTTATCATTCCGCCTTGAAGGAATAAAGGTGGATGAGATGAAAGTCATAGCAATAAGAGAGTGGCCAACTCCTAAAATAGTTTCCGAAGTTAGGAGTTTTCACGGGTTGGCTACTTTTTATAGACGATTTATTAAGAATTTCAGCACTATTGCAGCCTCAATTCGAGAATGTATGAAGAAAGGCAAGTTTTTGTGGGGAGAGGAAGCCGAAAATAGTTTTGCTATTCTAAAGGAGAAGTTATGTCTGTGTGTTATTCCGACTTTACCTGATTTTGATAAGTTGTTTGAAGTTGATTTTGATGCCAGTGGAGTGGGCATAGGAGCTGTTTTATCTCGGGAGCGCAAACCAGATTGCTATTTTAGTGAGAAGCTTAGCAACGCGAGGCGAAGTGGAGCACTTATGACAAAGAATTTTATTCATCATAAGAGCCTTGAAGACATGGGACCATTATCCGATTGGTAAGGAATTCGTGCTATATTCGACCATGAAGCTTTGAAGTATCTGAATAGTCGAAGAGGATTAGAAGAGATATGCATACACGATGGTGTCGGTTTTGCAAAAGTTTCCTTTCAAATTACAGCACAAGTCGGGTGTGCATAATGTAGTAGCCGATGCGTTGGGCGGAGAGCGGCTTATTGATTACATTAAGCCAAGATATTACGGGGTTCGAGCAGCTAAAAGAGGCGTTATGCGAGCGATGATGACTTTGGGCAAATTTGGGAGACATGTGCTTCTTTGGTCAACCTACGCAGCAGTTCTACATCATAGATGGTTATCTCATGTGAGGTAATCAGCTCGCCTTCCTTGGACCTCATTACGCGAGAAGATAATTCATGATTTACATGAAGGGGGATTAGCTGCTCATTTGGGTCGTGATAAAACTGTTGCTTTGCGGTTCGAGAGCGATTTTACTAGCCCTAGTTGCGTAGAGACGTCGGCAGGTACGTGCAAAAATGTTATGTTTGTCGACTAGCTAAGGGCAATCAAAGAATACAGTGCCGTACATGCCTTTACCTGTTCCTGAAAATATATGGGAAGATCTGTCCATGGATTTTATGCTTGGTTTGCCACGAACCCAAAAAGACGTGGATTCTGTTTTTGTTGTGGTAGATAGATTTTCCAAGATGGCGCACTTCATTCCTTGCGAGAAAAACATCCGATGCGATAAGTGTGGCCGATTATTTTTCAAGGAAGTGGTTCGCTTGCATGGGGTGCCTAAATATATTACCTTGGATCGGGCGATAAATTTCTAGGGCATTTTGGCGGACTTTGTGCAAGTTGTTTGATTCGTCTTTGAATTTTAGTAGCACAAAGACATCCGCATGGTCGATGGACAGACGAGGTGGTCAATAGAACTTTGGGCAACTTGATCCGAAGCATATGTGGAAACAAGTCGAAGCAAGTGGGATATGGATTTGTCCCAAGCGAGTTTGCTTATAACAATGCGATCCATAGTTCTCTTGGCAGGTCACCTTTCTTTATTGTGTATACAAAGGCGCCTCAACATACTTTGGATTTGGTCAAATTGTCTAAGCAAGCAGACAAGAGTATAGCAGCGGATCACATGGCTAAACAAGTTATGGAGGTGCATCATGAAGTTAGACAAGTGGAGGAGGTTAATAAGAAGTATAAGGCAGCCACGAGATAAACACAAGCGAAAGCAGGTGTTTGAAGTAGGTGATCGGGTCATAGTATTTTTTCGTAAGAAGCGGTTACACTTTGGATCTTACAAAGCAAATTGCAGCGAAGAAGTATGGACCTTACACTATCAGCAGGAGAATCAACGATAATGCTTATGTTATAGACCTTTCACATAACATGGGCATATCCAAAACTTTCAATGTTGCTGATTTGTCGCAGCTTCATGAGTCAACCAAATCGATGTATCCGAATTCGACTCTAACTCGAGGACGAGTTTTTCTCAAGTGGGGGAGAATAATGTGGATGTTATTGGTAGTGCGTTTACGGATCAATTGGATCGCGAAATCCAATCGGAAGGCGAAATGGTGCTGCGGCTAAAATCGGCAGATCGGGTTGACTTACATCGGATCGAGCTCAAATTCGGCCGTTTGAAGCGAAACGGCGTGTTAATCAATACTCACGCCTTTGGCTATGATTAATGGTGGATTTTAGAGATTCAGGATCGTTTAAATGGAGTTTTCTAATTTTTTTTTAGTATTTTTTTGAATTAATTTTATGTTAGTGGCACTTTTGTAATTTTTCATTTTTTTTTATATTTCGATTCCTAGTTGGTCTAGGGTTAGGATAATGGCCTATAAAAAGTGTTTCTCACGTTTTGGGATCAGATCATTAATAATATTCACGAATTTTCTAGATTTATCTCTCTCTAGCAAGATTTACTTGCGATCTTACGTTGAACGCCTGCGTCATTACTAATATGATCTCACATTAATGTAATACTGACATTTAATTTCATTTACACTATATTATGCACATTACTTTGAGTGGTAACTATCTCGCCCAATAACCGTCTTAATAGGAGACAGGTTATCTATAGGGTAGACGTTAGTTTAAATGGACCATCTAAGCCAAACACCCCCTAAAGCGATTACGGCGATAGTTTTCATCATTAGTTTTTTCTTATTTCGTAACATCGTACATTGGGAACAATAAGTTAATAGAGAACACACCATTGCTCAAGAAGAGGGCATCTCGTTTCCGCCAATCGTTCACGTTACACATCCGTATTCTACTTTCTTCATCAATTGCTAGAGGTATGTCATCGTTCCTTTACGTTTCAGCATCTCATTCTTGATTTTCATGAGTTTTGTTGGTGAACTAAGGAATCGGGATTGTTAATTACTCGATTTCGGTCTAACATTGCCCTCCAACACCTGCCACCTATGTCGTGCTATCACCTCTTTGCCAATGGCCGCCACCAAAGCAACTCCGCCTTCCTCCCTTACTCGTCTCCTCTCCATTTTGTAATTGCATCCCGCCCCTCACCCTAGAAGCCACTCGCCATCAACAAGGTTGAGGCGCTCACTATGATGAGCCAATAGTTGAGGCTTGGGCTCTAACTAGACCTAGAATCCCAATTGAGGACTCGGATTGACCTCAACTTGAGGTTGATTAGGGTCAATGGTAAAGGCACTAATTTATCAATCAATGGAGAAAAATATGGAGATATCAATCAAAATCACAAACTTTATTCTTGGAGATGCTAGAATTAAGGGATGACTACTTTCGTAATATGATGATCTATTTATTATTATTTTTCATTATTGTATTGTTTCCTTATGAAGTGCAATAGTTTGTAATATCTTTATATACTTAAGGGTTAATACTATGAAAAACCCCAAATTGGTACATCTCGTGATAAATTGATTATAACCTATTTTTTTTACCACAAAAAACTTCAAATTGGAACGCCTATGACAAATTTACTCCAAACTATTTTTTTGACTACCAAAAATTCCAGGACCGATACACTTGTGACAAATCTACCTCAAATTTGTACATTTGTAACAAATTTATCTTATGTTAGTATTTCGTTATCAAATTGTAGCATTAGATGACACGTTGCGGTTGAAGAGTATAACGGTTTGGGGTTTTTGCCCCATGTTTGTCACGAGATGTGTCAATTTGGAATTTTTTGTGATATTAACCATATTTAACAAGGGTAAATTTGTCGGATGTGTACCATTTTGAGTTTGCGATAGTCGAAAAATTTAGTCTAAATGTAAATTTGTCACGGATGCACCAATTTTGAATTTTTCATGGTCAAAAAAATAGTTTGGGATAAATATATGACATATGGAGCAGTTTGGGGTTTATTGTGGTAAAAAAAAAATAGGTTGAGATAAATTTGTCACAGGTGTACCAGTTTGAAATTTTTTGTGATCAAAAAATAGTTTTAGGTAAATTTGTTACGAGTTTACACAGTTTGGGATTTTTATCACTATATTTAAATTCATCTCAATAATTGTAGATCAAGAATCAAATACATTTGTTCTTTTATGGTATCGAGCATGACATCGAAAGAAATCGATCCTTAACCATGGCTTCCTTCAAATATCCATACCCCTAGTCTTTGAACATTAGCGAGTTTTGTGTCACCGAAACCGACCCAAACAAACTATTCTGTTTGGAGAGCACAAATGCTTGCACTAATTGAAAGTCAAGATCTAATGGGATTCATTAATGGCGAGTACCGAGATGCTTGAGTCCAACAATCACCTCCTTAGCTTCCGGAAAAGAAGCTAAAGTTTTAGAGGAGGTGACAAATCAGAGTTTTCACAATGGAGAAGGTCATATCGCCTTCTACAGGAACCATATCATTACGACGCTCTCGGAAGAAGCTCTTGCTAAAGTAGTAGACTTGAAGAACTCTGCTAAAGAAGGGGATGGCTTTACAAAATATTTTTGCCAAACTATTTGAGGAACGTGAAGTTTTAATTTTTGCAAATCCAAAAAGTGAAAGAGATAAAAAATTATCTCTTCACAAGTATCTTGGTGCTGTTCAAGAATATTTTAATGATCTATCTATTATCAGATGTCCTCCCGGGAAAAAAAGACGGGTATCTTTGTTTTGAATGGCTAAGGTGATCAATATTTGAAAATCAAGAGACACGTAACAAGTAACAACAAGAAGGTTCCGCCTTACTTTTACCCAATTTAGACTAACGAATATGGTCTAATAGCTTGCTTTTCTTTGGTACTATCAAATATGCAAGACATGGCCTGTTGTCTGGACAATGGACTTTCTAAAAAGGTACTTATTCCTAGCATTCTAAAATATAAAAAGACAACAAAAAACAATTACTAACTTTTAAAAAAGTACGAAAAATAGTTTAAAAGAGTCTAGCTATGTCAGTAGCCAGACTCTAAAGTAATTTTTTCATGTTGAAAGGATTTAGGCACTTGAGATTCAATAAAAGTCAAACTCTAAACGCTATATGAAGAGAAGAAAAGAAACATATAATAAAGAAAGTATAAACCTCATTAAAACCACATTGGTGGTCTAACTGTATGTATCATCTATAGATATAGACTGTAGATGCTAATTAAATAAGTTGCATCATTGTCAAGACATCAAGACACCTGCTTTCACATATACAAGGACACTACTATAGAGAAACTCATAAACATTTTGTCCAGATACAATAGTTGATGCTGCGCCATGTCAACCCTTTCTATGCCCGAAGCTGAAACTTCAAAATATGCATTGACCAAAAATTACTAATATTAAATATTAGTAATTAAATTGACAAAAAATGAAAAAAATATTGTCCATTTACTAGGTTTAATGTATCTGTATGCATGCATTTAATAGAGCCACCCCCATCCTCTAAGTCCAGGCTTATCCACGCGTGGACAGCCTCGTTGACCTCGCATTTTTCTTGTATTTTATGTAGTGGTTAACGTGAGAGTTTGGTCATTTTTAGTTTGGAAAATGTCGTCGAGTACTCATGAACGGTTCGTTCAGTAGTGAAAGCATGTATCCTATGACTTAAGCTCCATACAGAGTTTTAATATCCCATACCAAAGGAATGGTGAAAATAACGTGAGAGTTGATGGAGCTTGCAATTCAATATCAAACGCGAGAAAATGAAATTGCTTGAAAAAAAAAAATAAGAATGAATATTAAGAACACTAGAAATTTTATGTGGCTTGATCTGAATGTCAATGCCTACTCTAGCTGTGCCAAAAATCCACTATATATCTGGAGAATCACAAGGTTTACAATTACTCAATCTCTCAAGTATTTTCCAACCCTAAATTGTCCCAAGGAATTCCAATTATGTCTACTCACAATCTCTCGCAATATTCCCACTGAGAAAATTCTCAAAACTGCAGAATCCGACGGGAACTCTATGATTGAAATACAAGCAAACCCATTTTTCATCAACTGAAATAAGAACCCACACAAAGAAAGGATTCATTTCTATATATTCATGCGTGACTTATTGACTCAAACTTAGAAACCTTAAATACTTTATTTTCTTTTTAAATAATCGATCAGAGTCCG
This sequence comes from Rhodamnia rubescens, assembly GCA_021437795.1. Classification (NCBI taxonomy): domain Eukaryota; kingdom Viridiplantae; phylum Streptophyta; class Magnoliopsida; order Myrtales; family Myrtaceae; genus Rhodamnia; species Rhodamnia rubescens. Next base: position 293,725 of record JAILYA010000115.1, on the reverse strand, counting down.
CCAAATTTTCGACTCCATTTATTTTGATTGGAGATGAAGTCTAAGTCGACATCCGAAATACAGGCGGAACTTATATTGGGTCATGCTTTCGATCAACGAGCTCAAATTCAAGACATAATTTAAGATCTACTCACCTTGGCTCAATAAGTGTAGTCAAGTCATAGGACTCGTCAACCATGCGGCTTCCCAACACCTCGACAGACGCTTGACCACCATAGATATATGTCTAAGCCTAAGCTAAGTTCGGACTTGTATAGAGATGTGAACTTAGTCTACATGTCTGCAGGATTCTCCATTGTCAGAAACTTCACGAATGTATACTCTGCTGCCATGTTGTCTCCGACGTAGAAATATTGGTCAGCCATTCTCCCACGATATCTACGGCTTTATGTCACCCAATTTTCACACCCATCACTTATCAACATTAGAGCACACCACGCCTTCAACCCCTTTCATTGTCACCATGTTTTCGGCTTCAACCGTCTTGGAAATCACCTAGTCTCACAAAGCAATGACTTCAAACTCATAGCACAACTAACAAAAATAAAGGAAAAAGAACACTTTTGGTGTTAAAAGTTGTGTACGGAGATCACTTTGGTGCTAAAAGTTTCCGTTGATCACTTAGGGCGCGCATGATAACACTTGCGAAGCAGAATTTATGCTTCGAAGTCTTCCGAGCATAAATCCGTTTGATAAAGTAACTTCGCAGAAATCCGTTTGGTTCATAACTTTAAATTTCTACTAAAACAACTTTTTACTTGAAGTGATTTTTGCAAGCACTTTTGAGAAGTAAAAAAAACTTACTTCTCACCATCAAAAGTTATTTTTTCCCTTTTCACTCCTCCCTCATCATATTTTCTTATGTTTACGGGCTCTCTCTCTCTCTCTCTTCGCTTGATGTGTACTCACTCTTGAGATGTGCGGCCAGGTTGGCCCTTGCCCGAAAAAATATTTTTAATAATAAAAATTATTTAATAAAAAAAATTAAATTTAAAAAAAGGAAAATTAGAAAAAATCATTAAAAAGTATAAAAAATTCATAAAAAATTTAAAAGTAATAAAAAAATTTCAGAAAAAATTCGCGAGCTCTTAAAAAAAAGCATAATAAAAAATTCATTAAAAATTATTTAAAAATATGGAAATTTTGAAAATTTCAAAAAATAGGAAATGACCACAATCAACTAGCCAAGACCTATTTTATATTTTTTGACCCCGATCTTTTCAAATTGACGATTTTTCCCTTCTTGACAAATTGTCTCCAATTTCTCTCAAATCACTCATGAACTCTAATCACATATTCTCTAAGCCCTTAGGGCTATATTAGGGAAGCCTTGATTTGTATTGATGTGCTTTATTTGTGCATTTGATTGCGCATTTATTTTATTGAATGTGATTGGTAAGATTAGTTTTTCGACTTGCATGAAAACCCAGTCGCATTTGCATTTAACTTTTCTTGAATAAAATACATTTTAGATCATGATCAATAATTTTTTGTATAAATTTTTTCGTGTTATCAAACGCCTTTTTTATCGAAATCAACTTCAAGTAGAAGTAGAAAAATCAACTTCGCTTTTGAAGCGAAAGTTGAAAAATCAACTTCGCTTCTAAAGTTATTTACGAAGCGAAGTGTTGTCATGCGCACCCTTAAGTGCCAAATCGAAGACAAAATGATTACTTTGGTGCCTCCGATAAAAAATTCCAGCCATTCTCAATACATGGCATTTTTAATTAATTTTTGAATTTTAATTGGCATTTAAAAAAATGAAGTCCACGTGACGTGGACTTCAAAATTTAGAAAAAAAATAAAAAAAAATTAGATTTTTAGAAACCAAAAATTAACAGGAAATTTTTAAAATAAAATTTTATTTAAAATAAATTGAAATAAAAAAAAAGATTAGCAAAAAAAGAAAAAGATAGGCAGATTAAGCGATGAAGGATTGCTTTGTAATCCTCACCGCCACCGCTCCACCATTGCCGTCAATGGCCGGCGAGAGTGGGGCATGGCTCGACGACCCCGCCCGGATCCGGGCGAGGGTCGTGGCCTCACCCTAATCGAGCAAGGGTCGCCGGCCCTCGCCCAAGTCTAGTCGAGGGCGACCAACGACGCACCCTCACCCGCATCTAGGAGAGGGCCGCCGGGCTCTTGCCTTCAATTGGCGCCGCCACCGGCCATGCCCCATCATCATCGGCCATTGCGGGCAATGGTGGGCGATGGCAAGGGCTACACTTGGTTATTGATCCCCTTTCTTTAAAATTTTAGCTTTTTTTTAATTTTCAGCTTATTTTTCAAATTATTTTAAATAAAAAAATTTAAATTTAAAAAAATGGCACAGTGGACCTCCAAGAGCCACGTCGGCATCATATATTAATAAAAAAAAAGTGCCACGTCGGATTTTTGGCGAATAATATCAAAATTGGTACTTAAGAAATCATTTTTCAAAAAAATTGGCACTTAAGTGATCCAACGGAAACTTTTGGCACTAAAATAATCTCCGTACGCAACTTTCGGTACCAAAAGTGTCCTTTTCCCCAAAAATAAAGGTATAACTACTCAAAAATAAACTCCTTCAAGTTCCCAACCCGACCGAGTCTACAAACAACTGCCACACCACATGAGTCACATTCTGTGAACATACCCCTAACATTTGTCTTCCCCAACAAAACTAGAGGATCTATTTCACAACATCAAAATGTATAATTGTATTAATCGTGCACATTCTCCTAACAACATGTTTATGATCAAGCCTAATGTTATCCACAATAGAACCTAGACAACTAACAACACTAGGATGGGAAGCATGGGACAATCTACGTTCTTCTCTATTTGGGATAGCCATACCTTGTGCCACGTTCTATGCCGCGTTATTTTTTCGCAACTTCCAGGACCACTCATTAGAAAATAGGGCAGACGTTATCTCTTCCAAGGAAATCAAAGGTGTGCCCCCTTGAAAGTGGATAAAGGAAGTTCACAAAAGAATTCCATAGAAACGCCAACAACATCGGCGGTTGCTTCTCACCGACAAGGCTTCATCAACGTCCATTAGTGCGTCGGGAGCTTGTTAAGCGCATCTAAAGAGGTTCTAATGGATGTTCTTTCTGTTGAAGTTGTTGTCCCACATCGCTTAAGAACGGGTCTTATATGTTCTTTATATTCATGTGGTCTCCCTCCACCTAATAGCTTAAGCTTTTGGGTTGGACTTTCTTACATGGTATCGGAGCAAGGTTTATCCCTTTCGCGAATGTGCGTGTGTCCATCCCCTATTTTAGTCAAATTCCACGTGCCCCGCTCGTAATCCGGCTTGCACGTGAGAGGGGTGTTGAAGTTGTTGTCCCACATCGCTTAAGAACGGGTCTTATATGCTCTTTATATTCATGTGGTCTCCTCCACCTAATAGCTTAAGCTTTTGGGTTGGACTTTCTAACACTTTCAACCACCTATAAACCTTTTTAGCATATACATGCGATTGTTCTAACCCTCCATCAATTGAAGGGCCTCAAGTTCGCCCATAACGCTGCAATATCCTTCTCTTCCGCCATTTCTACCAACACCTCACGCGATTTTGTCAATAGGAGTATGCTCTTCCCCTTCTCCATCAACTATTCAACCTTATTTAGCCTCTTCGATCATTTTGGAAACTTATTATCATTTTCCCAACGCATTCACTAATCATTGAGTTAATAACAGAGCATGCATCTTAAAACCCTATAACCCAAAGTTGTTCCTTCCATTGTGCTTCTTAATTTCATTCTCGTCCTCTATACATAATTACAAACATAATATTTTAGACAATGATTAGACAAAGCAACACCCAAATCAATTCTGGAAACCCTAACATATCTCTAACACTAATTCAGGTGAAAATAACGCAATGAGATAACGGATCTTATAATCCAATATCAAACGCTAGAAAACAAAATAACTAGATAAATCAAGAAGGAACTAAAAAGACACTAGAAACTTATATGATTCAAACCGAGTGTTGGTATTTACTCAACATAGAGAGTCAACAATCAAGAAATCCACTATGAGTTTAGAGAGTTATAAAATTTATAATCACTAAATACTCGCGTATTTCCTAACTCTAGATTTCACCCAAGAGATTCCCGATTGTGTTTAGTGACAATCTCGCTCAGAAAATTCTCACTATTATAATCGAGAGAAAACCGAATAATCACGATGAAAACTATATGTACAAGACCAAAGAGAATCCACTTCACTTCAACCGACCTAAGAGACCACATGAAGAAAGATTTTGCTTGAATATATTCAGGCTTGACTTGTCGACTCAAAATTGAAAATCGATGATTTCCTTCTTCTTCTTTTTCATTTTTAATCCAATTTCAGACTTCATCAAACTTTTGGGTCCACCCAATCTACTTCGATAAAGTCCGAGTTAGACGATGTCTAAAATACAAGTCCGACTTCCATCGAGTCGGGTTTTCAATTGATGAATTCAATCTTGAGACATAATTTAATAAAAGTCATCCAACATGAGGTTTGTGTTTGCTGGGCTCACTCCCATGTGAAGGAAGCCTAATAAAGTGCAAGCTCATAGGCTTGAGCCCGTATAATGATACATATGGAGAGATAGGCTTCTCACTATCTTTTATATATAGTAGCCGCGAGAAGACATTCTTTTTCAGAAGTAGTAGCAAGAGAAAAAGAGAGCAAAAAAATCTGGAAAGAGGGTGCCGTTCGATTTCATCAAACCAACATAGAGGTCGATTCATGGTCCGATTGCTCGTGACGCATTGTTCTCGAGCTTGATCGGTTTGATTTTCATCCGGATCTTCTTTCATTAGGTTTTCGTGGGTAGAACTAAACCTACGTTTTGGTGAGATTTATCATTGATCTCTTGCAAATTCACATGTATTGCCAAGGATGGTATTCTTGATGTATTTGCTGCTATATACCTCTAGTATTAACTAGAGAAGAACATTGTCTACCAAATTCGTGAATAGTGAAGTTTTTGGGTGGACTCGGACCCGTGGTTTTTATCTCCTCACATCGGGGAGATTTTCCCCGTAAAATTGCATTGTGTTCGTAGGTGCTTAGTGTTCATTTATTTTGCCGGATATAATGCTCCATTATATCATTTCCTATTAGGTTTGCACAAGAGAGGAGATTGCTTTATTCCGCTGCGCTAATTCGATATTGTTAAGATTGTTGCTGATCTCCTAACAAAGTGGCATAAGAGCTTTGGTCCTTGCTGGATTTTTGTGCCTTGTGTTAAACAATGGAAATGAATATTAGTAGAATGGTTATATTGAATGATTCAAGTTATCATGTCCGGAAAGGAAAAATGGAAAACCTTTTATATGTGAAGGATTATTATTTGCTCATGTTTGCTGATGAGAAACCGGAGAATAAATCTCATGTTGAATGGTCTATATGTCATCATTAAGTGTGTGGTTATATTAGGCAATCGGTAGATGATCGGGTATACTTGATTTAGTGCATTCTAATGTTTGTGGTCCCATGAAGACAAAATCACTTGGTGGCTCTCTTTATTTTGTTACTTTCATATATGATTATTCAAGAAAATTTTGGGTTTATACTTTGAAATCGAAGGATCAATTATTAGATGCTTTTAAGAAGTTTCAAGCTACGGTTGAGAGACGGACTAAAAAGAAGTTGAAAGGCATCGGGCGATAACGGGGGAGAGTATGATGGACCTTTTGATGAATATTACAAATAATAGGGTATTCGACATCAAAGGACACCTCCCAAGACATCTCGGTTAAATGATTTAGCCGAGAGAACAAACAAGACACTAGTTGAATGGGTTAGATGTTTGTTTTCACAATCAAAGCTATCGAGATCCTTTTGGGTTGAAGCTTTAAATACGATTACACATGTATTAAATCTTACTCCATGTGTTCCTTTAGAATTTCATGTTCCCGATAGAATTTGGATAGGACAAGATGTTTCTTATGATTATTTGTGTGTCTTTGGGTGTAAGGCATTTGCGCATATTCCCAAAGATGAGAGATCTAAACTTGATGTGAAAACATGACAACGCATATTCATTGGCTATGGACAGGATATGTTTGGCTACAAGTTCTATGATCCAGTTGAAAAGAAAGTTATAAGAAGCGAGAGATGTTGTGTTTATGGAAGATCGGACTATAGAGGATATTGAGAAATCATAGATAATTTCAACGTCATAGGTTAGTGATGATGTGATTGACTTGGATTAAGTTCCTCACAAACATGTTCCCGCATAGGTTAATGAGGAGCAACTAGAAATGTATGTTTCGGACAATGTGCATGATGTTGAGACAGGATGGTATTGTTCCGAACCGGAAGCTCCATTAGATACTCCACCGGATGTTCCAATCCAGAGATCTCGTACCTTCCACCAGATATTTTGCAGATGAATGTGTATTATTAATCGATGCGGAGTGAACCAGAGTGCTATGCAAAAGCAATAGAACATGAGTGCAAAAAAAAATAGTTTGATGCCATGCAGGATGAAATGCAATCACTTTATGATAATCATACTTATGAGCTGGTGAAGTTGCCTAAAGGAAAAAGAGCTTTGAAGAACAAGTGGGTATATAAGTTGAAGCAAGATGAATATACTTTACAACCTGCGATACAAGGCTAGATTAGTTGTTAAGGGATTCGGTTAAAGAAAGGGTATCGACTTTAATGATATATTTTCTCCGGTGGTAAAAATGTCTTCCATCCATGTGGTCTTAGGCTTGGTAGCTAGCCTAGACATGGAAATTAAATAGATGGACGTCAAAACAGCCTTCCCGCATGGTAATTTGAAGGAAGAAATATACATGGAACAGCCGGAAGGTTTCAAAGTGAAAGGAAAAGAGGACTATGTGTGTAAGCTAAAAAGAGTCTCTATGGGCTTAAGCAAGCATCGAGACAAGTGGTACAAAAAGTTTATGTCGGTTATGATGGAGCAAGGCTATCGAAGACTTCCTTAGATAATTGCATGTTTGTCCAAAAATTTTCTGATTATGACTTTATTATTCTCTTGCTTTATGTTGATGATATGTCAATTATTGGCATGAATGCTTCACGAATTGAGTTGTTGAAGAAATAGTTCAGCAAGTCTTTTGCCATGAAAAACTTGGGCTCGGTGAAGCAGATTCTTGGTATTAGAATTACTCGGGACAGAAATTCTAAGAAGTTATTCTTGTCGCAAGGGAAGTATATCGAGAAAGTTCTTCGAAATTTCAAATGGACAAGGCTAAAGTGGTTAGCGCTCCTCTTGCTACCCACTTTAAGTTGGGTACAAAACAAAATCCTACGATCGATAAGCGAGAAGAAAGACATGGAAGTGTTCCATATGCCTCGGCCGTGGGAAGCTTAATATATGCGATGGTATGTACACCGCCAAACTTGGCACATGCAATTGGCGTTGTTAGTCTCTATTTGTCAAATCCAGGGAAGAGAGCATTGGAATGCAAGAAAGTGAATCATGAGGTATCTTCGAGGAACTTCAAGTTTGAAAATCAGTTTTGGAATCCGGAAAATAGAGTTAGTTGGATACACGTATTCCGACTTGGCTGGAAATATTAATACACGTAAATCTACTTCTGGTTATTTGATTTCTTTTACCGGTGGGGCTCTGTCATGGAAGCCAAGGTTGCAAAAGTGTGTTGCACTTTCTACAACTAAAGCGGAATTTATTGCGAATGACCGAAGCTAGTAAAGAGTTGTTGTAGCATAAGAAGTTCTTGGAAGACTTGGGTTCAAGCAAAAAGGTATGTGTTATCTTGTGATAACCAAAGTGCAATTCATCGTGGTAAGAACTCAACTTTTCATTCTAGATCAAAACATATTGATGTTAGATATCATTGGATAAGGGATGTTCTTTATGAGAAGTTGTTGGAACTTGAAAAAATCCATACGAACCATAATGATTCCGATATGATAACGAAGACTGTACCAAGGGAAAAGCTTGAATATTGCCAATTGATAGTGGGGATGGTGAATCCCTCCACATCGTTGTGCGAGGGAGATTTGTTGGCTGGGCTCACTCCCATGTGGAGGAAGCCCAATGAAATGTTATCCCATAGGCTTGAGCCCATATGATGATACATATGGAGAAATAGGGTTTCTCACAATCTTTTATATATCGTAGCCGCAAAAGACGTTCTTTTTCGACGTTGTAGCAATAGAGAAAGACAAAAGAAAATCCGAAAAGAGGGTGCCGTTCGATTTTCATCAAACAAACATCGTAGGTCGATTCGTGATCCGATTGCTCGCAACGTATTGTTCTCGAATATGATCGGTTTCATTTTCATCTAGATCTTCTTTCATCATATTTTTTGTTTATAGAACTATTATCTTTGATATCTTGCGAATTCACGTGTATTGCCAAGAATGGTATTCTTGATGTATTTGTTGCTATCTACCTCTAGTATTAACTAGAGAAGAACATTGTTTACTCAATTCGTTGATAGTGAAGTTTTTGTGTGGACTCGATCCCGTGGTTTTTATCTCTTCACATCGGGGAGATTTTCCACGTAAAATTGCCTTGTGTTCGTGGGTGCTAGGTGTTTATTTATTTTGCTAGATATATTGCTCCATTATATCGTTTCCTATTAGGTTTGCACAAGAGAAGAGATTGCTTTGTTTCGCTGCGCTAATTCGATATTGTTAAGATTGCCGCTGATTTCCTAACATTTTGCTCATAGATGTTTAGCTTTGTAAGTGCGTAGTTCAATTTTCCTTGCGAGCTCTTTGTGAGTCTATGGCAATTGGGAACAATGGTATGAGTCTTGTCGAACCAAACCCTCAACAAACACTTTCCTTTTCTTTTATCAAAACTCCCACTTTAGGTAAATAAATTCCGAACCCATGAAATAGCTTTCTAACCTAATGGACAGGATAAGATGTAATTCATGATTCGTGGGCATGCTTATTCCTTAATTTTTGTTTTTTTGTTTTTGTCGAACTTATTCCTTACTTTATTTCCTGAATATTTCACTAAACCATACTGGAAATTCTGATTTTAATAGCAGACACGACGGGGCGCCATTGCAAAGCCGGAATAGACCGTGCATGACCTAATTCATTAAAGAAAATGACTTATGAATCCGCCAAGAACCAAAGTGAAGGGGCCTACTACATGATTGACATAGAAGTCATAAGATGCCGAAATGTGTCCTGTACTAAATGCAATCTCGAGTTCTTATGGGGTCTTGAGGTGGTCCATTGTCCCCTAACTAGTTCTATGGCTTGAAAACAACGTCATATGTTTATTTTTATTTTTTATTTTAACAATGTCCACAAATTTCATCCAAACAAATTTGAGTTCAAGATATATGAACAACTCTATATATATACACACACCACGTATTCAAATGGTGATGCGATGATATATCCAAATTTCGCGCAAAAATTTAGAATCAACTCAGCAAAATTAAGATCCATACGACAATTTAAGATTGGTCAGACAATTCTCTTGGGGTGGCTGACGTCGTGGTTGAGCCAAGCTGGTTTGAAATAAAACGATTGGACCGTTGCTCCGTGAGCCAAACAGGTTGAGCCAAGCAAGTTGGTTCATTTTGTCCTTTGTCCTCCATGCAAAAACAGGTTGAGCCAAGCAAGTTGGTTCATTTTGTCCTTTGTCCTCCATTCATTGCATGGCTCGAAGCCACGTCAGGTCTCGAATATTTAATGCCTTGCGTACGTGTAACGCAAGTTATTCTATGTCTTTTCATCGTTGTTAATAGTGGTAATATCTCACTGGTCGTCATCTTTCGAAACAAAAATTCGATTCTTTCGTTCTTTACCCTCACTATTCCAATCTTTTATTTGAGTTATATGTACATCCATTTCAAATTTTTCTAATTTGGTATTAACCGTCCAAAACAATCATAAATAAATAAATGAAAGGTTGCCCTAGATATGTATAGTGGAGCTGTATGATATAACCTAAACGATATAGGCTAAGTGTTATTCTAGAACAAATGTACCTCATTTTATCTTTTTGAGCCCACGGTTTAAATTTTGCGGGCATGACACGACTTAAGCTGTATTGGAAATAGTTATAATTTAATTGCAATAGGCAAACGCTACCATTATGATATTATCCATTTTGTCGTAACTCATTCCCCACAACATCTCATATCGCATAGATGTTGAATTGGATACATGAATCTGAAACTCAACATTCAATCTAACTCCTATGTTGAATTGGATACATGAATCTGAAACCCAACATTCAATCCGACTCCTATACTATTTTTTAAGTAGCCCTATTCAGGCCACCACTAATACGATATTATCCGCTCCGGCCATGACTCATCCATGTTGATGCTATCATGACTTTAAAATGCATCGGGCCAAATTAAAATTGCACACCAATTATCTACAAGGGGCAACTTGAAATCATTTGGTTGCATATTCATGGATTTAAAATGTAATTATCAGACCCCATTACTTGCGTGAAGCTCGAAAAAAAGAGTATTTTGAGAAACCACGTGAGGTGGTGACCATTTTAGGGTGTGTCTTGACTTATGAATCACTTCATATGGTCTCTCAACCAACGTGGATTTTGCTTGGATACCATCTATATCAGTCCAACACAGTCTACTTGGGTCTAGCCTCCAAAAGAGTACCTAGAGTATCCACACAAGGTGCTGGCCCTTTGGGGTGGGTGTTAACTTATAAATCACTCAACAATGCCTCACTCAACTAATGTGAAATTTGGGATGTGACAAACTCCCCTACTTGAAGAAATAACTCCCTTGTTAGTCTTGATCATTGCCAGGGATGTTCCACGTTCAACGTGTGGTTCAATCCATTCCTACCTTTTTGCCATCTTTGAAGCCTACCAAGAGCTATACGTTATTCAAGTTCTCTAACCTGTGATCACTCTCAACCTCGTTGAATCAGGTATAGGCTAGTCAGTTCTCTAACCACCGACCTACTAGAAACAGACGTATCTCGATACCATGTGGAATGACCCTACCCGATCAACTTGATTCAAACTCTCTAAACGAGTACTCCAAGTAAACACACGAGATTGTGACTATTTGGAAGTGCATAAATCACTTAACAGGGCCTTTCCCAAACAATCTAGTTTGGGACATGATATGAAAATCAGGGTGCCCAAATTCAGTTCGACACACAGCCGTTGGGTTTGTAGGTGCAAATCAAAATGAACTTGTCATTGTAATTAGAGGGTTTCAGAAAAAAGAAAATGAAACCCGAAATCAAAACAATGGCTTTAGTCCACGGGAAACACTGGAAAAGAGACGTGAGGGGAGAAACAGAGATCGCCATCGGCACCGATCAATCACAATCATCTCAACTCAGTCAGTTTATTAAGCTCGCATTGTCAACAGAGCACTCAAGCTTGTACTTTTGCAGCAGTTTTAGACAGTAAAATATTACTCACTGAGTCCTTTTTTCCCCCGTGGTAGGAATATAGTCCACAGAAATTAGAATGAAGGAAGAAAGTAAATTGTCGAGACGTATCGTAAAGAAACGCGTGATTTTAATGTTGCCCGCCGTTGAATCTACCTCTCGATTACAAATTTGACGGAAGGTACTAAGTAGTATCACCAGCTTGTTTGATAAATCTCATACTATTGAACCTCCATTTGTTTCAAAAAAAAATGAAAAATTTGGTGAATATTTTTTAAAAAAGTGATTACTTGTATCACTTGAAATAATTAGTCAATCGTAAATGTTTTCATTGTCGATAAAAATTTATGCCTAAACAATTTCTTGGACGATAAAAATATATTTTGTGCATTCCTATTCGTAAGCAACACAAGCGATCATTTTTAAGAAAATTTCTTCCAAATCTTTCAATTTCGAAAACAAACGGAACCTAAGTTTTGGAGTAGAAAATATCTGAGTATAGGTTGTGTCGGTTTTGGACTTAAACAACCCCTTTTTTGGTTTCCTATAAACCTAGAAGGATTAGATTAATTACTAGAAGAAGGAAGAACTTGAGTAACTTTCCATGGTTGTTATTTCGACGTTTTAGATATATGTGACCTATCAACCTCAAGCTAGCTTTCTCGAGTAAGGGATGGAGAAAAACACGGTCCTTTGTGAAAATCCAATTTTAAAATGTAAACATTTGAGACTGTTAAAAGTTTATGTTAGAGTAATTAAATATTCAACCATGTCTTCATCTAATAGCTTAAACTTTTAAAATAATTGGCTGTGATCCCACAAAATCTCACATGGCATTAGTGAAAATGCAATTGTACAATGTAAACATTTGAGGCTGTTAAAAGTTTATGTTAAAGTAATTAAATATTTAACCACGTCTTTATCTAATAACTTAAGTTTTTAAAATAATTAGTTATGTTCTCACAAAATCTCACAAGGCATTAATTAAAGCAGGAGATTCTGGATTCAAACCTTTCCAGGCTCCTATTTTGTCTCCCCAATGAATATTTTCACGACTAAGCGTGAGGGGGAGATAAAGACATCTATAAGGTCACGTCATGAAATAATTAAAATGCCCCTATTTCATCATATATCATATCACCCAAACCAAAAGGGAAAACTTAACCACAGGCTTTTGCACCCACGGATTGGTTGAATTTGGGAACTTGGCTGTAGCTTTCTGATATGCTTCCATGCGATATTACCATGGCAAAGAAGAAATGACACATCAACGACAGTGCTTGGAGATTTGATCTTTTGATTTTGCAGGTTTCTTTTGGAACGAAATGAGGCCCACTTTCTGTTGTGTCTGCTTGCTGAATACTGATCCAGCCTAAAAACTAGGCCGACATCTCAAATGGGCTTCAATCTTAGCCCATAAACTTCTTTATTGCTACATTAGAAAAGCAATATGTGTTATTCCCTTTACTTACTGACAAATGGAAATTCACGAAATAAATCGATGGCTTCAAACTGTAATTTACATCTTGATGAGAAGATTTCATGAGTTCAATTCTTTATTTTTATTTTTATTTTTATTTTTTTGTCTCTTTTATTATTCTCGATTATCTCGACTGCAACGAGCCTAGGATGCTCATGCCCAAATTCGGCCAGATTTCCCGGAAAATTGGTAATCACCTATCAAATTTGCAGAAAAAACATATGGAGTTCGGTTTGAATTTAGAAAAGACTAAAAAACTAGTAGCAAAAATCATCATTTTGCTCAACGTGTTCACCCAGGGGAGAGAACTAACCACATTCTGATTTGAAACTCGATCCTTTTCCAGTTGAATTTCAGAAAGATCCTTTTATGCTCGTCTGGGCTTGTGCCCTTTTTAATTCTTACATTATTGTAATAATCTCTCCATAAGGTTTCACAAGCGGCTATAGAAACTTTTGGCGAGCACTTTCGTATTTTGTTCAGATTCTTCCCCCACCCTGACGATTTTATATTTTCGTTAGAAAAGAAACTGAGGATTACACGCGCTTAGATTTCTGAAAAAGTTGGTAGTTATCAGCATATTGTTGGTGAAAACATTACCAGTCACCTGATTTCTGGATTATTCATTCACTTATAGATACCATTACGTAATTACAGTTTATTTACAGCTTGCTAATTACAAACATTTCTTATCTTTTACCAACTTTTATTTGTCTTCCTTACCTTACTTTTCTCCGGTTAAATAGCCAAATAATATTGCATTACCAGCTCTTATTCAAGTTATTTATGAAGCCTTCATTTTTTTTTTTCAAATTACTAAACGCTCTGATCACTGAGGACGAAACTCTCTTCTCTTTTACCCTCTTTTATTTATCTTTGTCATCAATGCCATACTTTTACCAAGTATGATACGAAAATTAGCAGTCTTCTTTCTGTGATTTGCTAACTTTCTTCCGATTAAGTTATAATTGTATAGTGTTACCAACTCCCATTTAAAATTGCCTACTAACCTTTATTTCATTTTTTAAATTTGCCAATTCTTCCATTGAGTTGCCGTTTTTATTTCCCTTACTTATCAACCATTTTCTATCAACTCATTTTGTGTTACCAATTCTTATTTGAAGGGAAAAGTGTATCGAAAATCCTAAAGCTTTGTGTACTCAATGCAGTCAAGTCTCAAACTCTTTAATTAGTTCAATTAAGTCCTAAGTTAAATTAAATTTAAAAAGTAATCTAAACCACTAAAAAAAATAAAAGAAAAGGCTTGTACTTGGTAGCGGCGAGGGCTGCTATATTTTTAAATTTAATGCCAAGTTCAACCCTTTTATTTTTTTTAATGTATTAATTTTTTTATAGTTTTTTAGCTTATTTTTTTAAAAAAATAATACTTTTATAATTTTAACTTATTTTCATTGATGATTAGGATCCTCCAAAGAAGCCACATGGAATTAGGTTATCAAGGAAAAAATTTGCCACGTAAGATTTTCGGCAAAACTCACGAGTTGGCCTTCAAATACTCATTTTTTAAAAAATTGGCCCAATGATAATAAAAAAAAAATTGGTAGATGAGTGAGCGCCGTACACAAACTTTGGTGCTTCTTATGTCCTTTTGCCTATCAGTGTGAGCTAGTATGTGGCATTTACACATGTGAGCTCAGGTCATCTATTTTTGTTCATTGCAGCACATGTTTATAGTTATTGTATATAACGCATGGATTATACCATCTTCAGTGAACTTAAATAATATGCTGATTCTCCTTATCACTAATATGTGATATTACTCTCTAATTATTAGTACGTAGTTGTGCTCTTGGGCCGAGGGATGAGTAGATCTCCTACTTTAAACCTAGACCTTTCGGTTGTGAGTTTAGTCTCACTCCAAAATATTATACAAATTAGTCGAATTCGGAGTTTAGGGATATTTAGATTAGCGTTCCCCAAAATCGGCTAAAGTACACAATAAGTGCCAAAACTTATGTGCGGCGCTCATTTTAGTGCCAAAACTTTCAAAACGATTATTTAAGTGCCAACTTTTTTAAAAATCGATCACTTAAGTGTTAACTTCTTTTAAAAACGATCACTTCAATGCCAACTCTAATTTGAGCCGACGTGGCTTGCCGAAAATCCGACACGTGCTATTTTTTATTGATATTTGAGCTAACGTGACTCGGTGGAGTTGACACTTAAATGATCATTTTAAAAAAAGGTTGACACTTAAGTAATCGTTTTGAAAGTTTTGGTACCGATGTGATCGTTTTCCAAACAATTTGGCACTTAAGTGATCGTTTTGAAAATTTTGACATCAAAGTAAGCGTCATACACAAGTTTTGACACTTGTAGTGTACTTAAACCCCCAAAATCTCTTTAAGGACCGGGTCAAAATACGCAACAAAAGTTCGAGTGTATCTTTGTGCTAGGAAATTCCATCATGTATAGTAAAAAAATAGTTACAAATCATTTGAGGCTAAATTATTTATTGATTGGGGAAAGCATGGCTGCGAGTGGTTGTTCGAATTTCTAGTCGGGATAGAAATATATAAGATAAGATAAGAAATACAAGGATTTTGTCGTATCTATTTACTATTTGGTGAACTACGTATATAAAGTCGAATAAGTAGGGTAAAGCATAATTGAGATCGACTCTATTTTGCTGAAACATCGAATGCTTTAGAAATTATTAATTGATGAATTCCGATAAGTGAGTTATTGTTGAACAGAGGATTGTTCCATCTAAATTCGGGCACGACATTAATAGAGCGGACTCTAAGAACTAAGGGTTTTGATTTGGAGTCAAATCTTTTGAGAATAACCTACCGGCCTTTCTCGTTGTCTTGTCAAGTGAGTAAACAAGTGCTGAATAATAAAATTATTCAACATTTTTTCACAAGTTGAAGATGGACCCATGCATGTCATCCAAAGGGGCTTCCTCGAAAGTCGACGATTAACCTCGACTTCTTCATAACGTGTCGAAACCCCTTTTCGAATGTTGAAAAGGTTTGAGCAATTAAAGAACAAGGGACAACGCCAAGCTTTTGATTAAATAACGAGGTCGTAGAGATACCCGACTTTGCTGCCGAAGACCCGCTTTGCCGCCATTGGAGAGGCGGTCACACTTGACGGTTGCCATCGCCGAAAAGGCGACCCGACACAACAAAGGCAGCCCTATGCGGAGCAAAGGCAATGGTTGTAAAAAAAAAAAAAAACTTGTTCTTCTCATATCTCGCTTTCTTGATATATCCTATTAGGGTCTTTACGACCCTCTCCCCTAGAATATTTTTATTCGGGCTATATCCCCTCTAAATCCCATTTATCATATCATGGATATCTACCAAATACGGGATAGGATATTATCTTGACGACCAAATGTAGCCTTAATCATTGGCAACGCATCTCTTCCTAAGCTTTTCCATTGTTAATACCAAATACAAAGGATGCTCATTCTTGAGTAAAGAATCTATGAAGTCTCGCAGGTTCTCCCTCACCTTATCTCCATCAAGCACTCTCCCGATGGGTGCGTATAATAATTCATCTCTATGCTTGCCATCTTTAGCAGCTTCCCTTCAAGACAAGAGCTGTCCAATGTTTTGGAAATCTGTTGAAATCCCCAATTTTGCCCACACTTTACCCTAACTGTTGGAAAGCGATGGTGTATGGGAAGGACCATGGTCCGCCCATGTATGCAACCACACCCCACGTCAATTGTTGAAAAGGCATCATTGAAACGACGCTTACGTTATACATATGTCCTCCTCTCTGTCGGCTTCTAATCATCAAAATGAGAAACAACAAAAGAACAGAGACGAAAACGATCATTCTCCCTTCTCTCTAGAACGTCAAACGGGGTACGGATTCTCTCGTTGCATTGTAGACACTTAACTGTGAAAAACGAGGTACGTCCATTCCGTGATGTATTTCTCCGATCGCTGATTCAAGATGATCTAGGCTTGTTGATTTAGAGTAATTCCGCTGCGTATGTAATCGGGATCCGTTCCCTTCTTTGGTATCAAAGCCAGGTTCTTGTTTCCCGATTGATTATCAAGTTTTTGGTCACGAATCAATGCGAAAAACCAATTTTTCGCATCTATCGTTCATGGATTTTTCGTGAATTTTTATCCAACGAAAATGATTTTTTTATTACATCAATGGAACGGGCTCGGCGATACGAGAATTTGAAGTGGTCGCCCGTCGCGAGGCGACGCCGGACGACGCCGCACGCACGGCACGCGCCACCGCGGGATTGGGTTCCCGGGACAGAGACGAAACGCCGCCTTTTCGTGAAATTTAGTTCAACGAAAATTGTTTTTGAATATACCATCGGGTTCGTAACGTCGATACAAGCGTTTTGAGGGGTGGATCGTCGCCACGGTGGCCGGACGAAGCCGCACGCTCCGACACGCGCCTAGGTGGCGCGTTGCGCGTGGGATTCACGCGCCGCACGTGTTCGGTACGTGCAACGTGGCCAAACAGACGCCGCACTATTCGAACCCGGTTTTAATTATTCCGAACCGGTTTAGTCGTATTCCAAACTTGGTTTACATATTTCAGATCCGGTTCGGGCTGTTCCGACCGGGTCAATCGTTGACCGTTGACTGGTCAACGTTGACCGTTGACCGGTCAGACCAATTTTTCAAAAAAATTGCATTTTGGTCCCTGTATTTTTGCGAAATTTCAATTTGGTCCTCAATTTTTTGAAACAATTTCAATTTGACCCCAAAAGTTTGAGAAATTACAATTTAGTCCCTGGACTATTCATAATTGTAATTTAGTATCAAACTTTCGGAAATTACATGTTGGTCCCTAAAGTCAACTCGGACAGTTGACCACGCGTTGACCAAACAGGAAGAAATTTTGACCGGCTCGTACGGGAGCGTTTGAGCTCCGTTTGGGGCCTGTGAGGTACCGTTACGTTCATCTCAAAATTATCTTCGATTTGATATATTATTTGGACATATTTACTGAATATAAATTTATTAAAATGCGTATGAACCCTCATTATGCACGTATTTTGGGGCGTTTTCGAGCATTTTTTACCCATATTATTTTTAATATAGAGGATGGCTTACATGTATATAATGATTGATGATAGCATGTATAAATTTTAGAATGCTAGCTATCTATATCTTGTATCATGATATTAAATTATGATTTGATGCGTAGATTATTTGTGAATTAGTTCAAATCATGCTATGCCTTATTATGATTACAAGATATATGGATCATAGTATGAATTGTGATCTTTATTCGAGTGGGGAGTTCTACAAATTTTTAGTAACTTTAGTGAACTCAATTTTTTACATAAATAATTATGTTAATGATAATTTCAAGCGAGGATTCTTAGACGATAATTGGGAACATAGTGAACTTTCGAATACGAGACTTTATGTGAAATTATTTATTAATATAATTAGTTAGTGTAAAATATATGCATAAATGTTAGGCATTAATAGTTCGTGAATACATGTCTATAGAACTTTGTGTTCGGATACAATGGCTTTAGCTTATTAGAAATCATAGCCGAGCTTAACTAAGAAGAGAAATTGAATGGCAAAAATTATGAAAGCTGGAACAGGATCCAAGATATGCTAAAAGAGCAAGAAGCACTATGAGCTCTTAACCAAGTTATGGAAGAACTTGAAGATGAAAATACTGCACAACATAAAAAGGGAAAAGAGGCATTTGCTACATTGAACTAGATGAACTCTATTGCTCTCATTATATTGCAGAGTAGCATAGAAAATGGTTTTATGCATGAGTTCGAGGCATTTTTTTTTAAAAAATGACAAAGCCATGTGGAAAGTATTTAAAGTCGATTTTGGTAAGACATAGATCACCAAATCGGGACGGATCATTATAAGGTTTGACACTTATATAATGCCTCATTGGTAGAATATAAAATAGCTTTTGTGGCTTGTGTCAAACATGATAAGTGAACTATAAGACACATGCCATATTTTGAAGACCGATGAGTAGCAAGTGCAAGCGATAATATGTTCTTTACCTCATAGCGTGTACATATGAATATCCACCCGATCCACAATAAAATTTAAAAGACTTTTGAGAATGCTATGCGACGCTTTGAACTAAAGGTTAATCGCCTTCTAGCGGCGAAACCCGAAATCGACATTTGTTACCCTAATTCGAGTTCAAATGAGCTTTGTGCTCCAAGCGTAAGGGTCAAGGTGGGTTTAAGAAGTGGAAAGGACAAAGAAACAGATTCTTCCGGAAAGAAATCGAAGTTTAACCTACATTAGAAAGGAAAACGTCCTCTCAAGAAAATGTTTCAAAAGTGAAGTGTTTTCACTGTGGCAATAAGGGTCACTTTGCTCATAATTGTGGTGAGTTAAAGAAGTCGAAACCCTTTGTACACTTAAGAGTGTATACATATGTCTTAATTCGGTTTTCGATAACGAATCTCATCCTTTGTGGATTGTAAACTTAGAGACCAGAGATCATGTAGCGATGGAAAGAAATGCCTTAGTGGAATTTCAATGAGTTCCACATGGAGCAAAGTGAATAATTATGGGAAACAATTCCCGGGTGAAAGTTAAAGGGATTGGCCCTGTCAATTGAATATGCGCGGTGGTCGCATCTTGCTCCTACATGATGTATCATATGCTTGAAAAACTTAACGGAATTTAGTTTCTATGTTAGTTTTTGGTTAAACTTGATTTCAATCTGAACTTTCATAACGATGGTAATAACTTGTCGTTGAGCATAAGTTATTATGATTCCGGATGGTTTCACTTTGTCTTTGATTGTTAAGTACAATAATGCCAATGTAAGTTATTCCCTATTTTCATCTTTTGTGATGATATGAATATGTGGCATGTTAGTCCGTGTCATTTTGGCTAATAGCAAATATTTACATAAGCCAAATAAGGCTTATTGGGCAATATTGAATATGTCGATTTGCCTATTTGTGAGCATGTCTAGTGGGAAAAACAAAGATGAAACCATTTGGAAAAAGGAATAAGAGCTGAGTTTCATTTGCAGTTGATCCATTCGGACATATGTGATTTAATGAATATGAAAGCAAGGCATAGGGCTGTTTATTTCATCACATTTATAAATGATTACGCTCGATTCGGACATGTCATTTTTTTTATTTCTCATAAATCCGAGGCATGAGTTGCTTTGAGAAATTTTTTTTTTTTTAGCTTTCAAAAAAAAAAAAAAATCCGATCGAGGTTGAGAAATTCTATCCGATCAATTCAGATGTTTATGTGATGAAAATGGAATAAAAAGACAATAGTCTATTCCAAATGATTCCTCAATAGAATAGAGTTGCAAATAGAGGAAACATGTCCTAATGAAAATGGTTAGATCTATGATGGTACAAGCTAATTCACCTATCACCTTTTGGGGTGAGGTTTTGTTGATTACTATCTAGATACTTAACCGTATGCCTTCTAAATCGCTTACATCTACTCTATATGAGTTGTGGATAGGTCGATAATAAGATTTGAGTTTTCTTAGATCTTGAGAATCCGCTACCTATACTCTCAAGTTCTCCTACATGTATGGAAAATTGGACCCTAGAGGTAAAAAGAGTATCTTCATGAGATACCGAGAGAACTCAAAAGGGTATGTGTTATAGGTGAGCAAGAAAGTAAAAGTGTAACCGAATATGAATCACGAGATATTACATTCTTAGTGAATGAATTTTCCGAATAAGGGTGAGATAAGTAAAAAACTATTCTCTGTTTGAAATCTTGGATAGCGATAATGATTTTACTAGAGCATCTCATCCAAGTAGGAGCAATGTGAGAAGTGGGAATTTGTTTCGAACTAGTCTCAATTGCAATCACTTGATGTGTAAAGATGTTATCATTATCTAATCCGAGTGGGAGCATAATGGAGAATGATGTACTAAGTGTACAATTTCCAATTTGGCGAACAAGTCGCAAAAGCTTTCTCCGTTGACGTTTAGATATTGAAGGTAAAGCTTTTATGGTCGCTCCACAAGAAGAGAATGAGCCAAGGAATGTAAATGAGACTCCGACTTGCCCCGATAAGGAAAAGTGGATGTAAGCAATTGAAAAAGAGATGGAGTCAAAAGGATCAAATCAAGTTTAGAAACCGATTGATCTTCCGCATGGATGTAAAGCCATTGGGAGCAAATGTGTTCTCAAAATAAAGCCTAAAGTTGATGGAACAATTGAGAGATATAAGACTCGACTTGTGGTGAAATGATATAATTAATTCACCTCATTCCGGTAGTGATTAGTATGAATCTTGGATTACATCAAATGGATGTAAAGACCGCTATTCTCAATCGAGAATTAGTAAAAAAAAATCTATGTGAAACAACCTATTGGGTTTGTTACGAAGGCCAAGAACAAAACGTGTATCGACTTTTGAGATCGATATATGGCCTCAAGCGTTTTCGAGATAATGGTATATATTTTTTCGTAATGCCATAGTGGTATATGATTTTGTAATGATTGATAAGGATCATTGTGTATATATCAAAATATCCAAAGATTAATGTGATCTTATCATTATATGTTGATGATATACTAATTATTGGGAGCAATATGGAGTTTGTTAATACGATCAAGAATTGGTTGTGTTCCGATTTTGAGATAAAAGATATGGGTAAGTCTGCATACATTCTTGAAATTAAGGTTTCAAGATATTGTTCAAAGAGACTTGTATAGGTAAAGTCCTCGAATGATTTCGTATGCAAGACTGTACACCCAAAGATACTCCTATTGCAAGATGTGAACGCTTGAGCCTTATAATGTGTTCTAAGACTCCACAAGTAAATGAAGAAATGGAAAATGTTCCAAATGCTAGTGCTTGTTGGAAGCTTAATGTACGCTATGATGTGTACAAGACCTGTATTTGTTAAATAGTTGGAATGGTAAGTGTGCCAATCCAATTCAGGTCAAGCACATAGAATTGCCGTCAAGAGAATCTTGACATATTTGAAAGGTACTGCTGATTTTTGTTGAGTTATCAAGGTAGAGATCTGCACCTTGAAGGCTATACTGATGTTGAATGAGTAAGAGGTTTAGATAAGAGGAAATCTACCTATGGGATTGTGTTCTTACTTAGAAATGGCGCCATATCATGGAGTAGTAAGAAGTAAACATATATAGTCTTATCCACGATGGAAATTGATCTCGTGGTGTTATCCGTAGCAAGATACAACAAAATGTTTGGCTTAAGAGATGCTTGAATCGGTGAAGTGTTGCTAAGGATGCTGTAGGTTCAATTATTTGTTAATTGTGATAGCTAAGCAACAATAGCTTGCACTAAGGATTCATTGCAAAACCAAACATAAAGTCACGAAATATAATTTTGTGAAAGACATGATTGTATGAAAAGATGTGAACATACAAGACATATATACGCATAGAATGATAGCAGATCCTATGACGAAGTGAATTCCCGGAGATGTTTCCCTAAGTCATGTTTTGACAAAGGAATTAGTTCCATACATTAAAATCTCTAGAAGTGCGTAGAAGTTAAAGTACTGGATTTTTTTTATATTTCCCAAAGTTCACAATTAATGATACTTATTATCATTATTGATGCCTATGATCTTGTATGACATTTATGCATATTGATGCTTAGTGCATTATGTTGAGAATGTATGTCGACAGATGAGAGATTAGCCTACTCACACGGATAATCGCCTTTATTTACTGCGTGATGAATAGAGATGAGACGATTTCAAGCTTATTATCTAGGTGATAATAGAGAGCTCAAGCTGGAAATTTTGATGTCGCCTTAACAGAAGTGTTAAGATGAGGTCATAATGTTTATTATGTCCGAAAGTGAAATAGCCCACGTATTTCATTTTATCCGTCTTTAATGCCGGATGAGAGTTCTGAAAGATTCCTTTAAAGAGAGTAGATTTGTGAACTCAAGCTAGACATTGAGTATATCCGAGCTATCATCCATACGGTATTAAGTGAAAAGACATACGCTCCATGGGAAAGGAGAGAATACCGTAATACGTACTTCATATTACGTATGTATGATACGACCAATAAGAGTTGGCAAGAGTTTTGATCTCAACTCTATGACCGTGTGAGACTTTTGAGGATAAGAGTTCCCCAATTTAGTCCCCTCATGACTCTTACTTATTCTCAAGATTTCTTTTCGGTGTTCGCTATCTTAGGGTGTTGCCTATGGTCATGAGATTGATTCGATCTAATGGGATATTTCTAGAAAAGCGAGCTCAATTGAGATTGAGAGATTTAAGGGAAGAGGAAGATCAATTTATTTTGATGTTACATTCAATCTTTGTATTCACAGTCGACCAATTATGATTATTTGAGTTTAGTCATGATTGTGAATACAATGTATTGTATTTGAGTACTCAAAGAGATCGAGAGAGATATGATGTAAATGTGACCGATTGATCTAGGGTACTGCATACTGGATCTACTCGAATTAATATGCCTACTTTGAGCTGCTATATACTCCTAACGAGATATATGGCAACGAGCTCTCGCAGATGCTTTGGTCGCACGGATTATTTGTCAATATGAACTTTGCAAAAGAGAGAGAGAGTTATGTTTAACCCTTCGCGGGTGAGTGGGAGTAGTTGACCCTCCGTGGGCACGTGGGATTTGTTTGCCCTTCATGGGCGAGTGGGAGATGTTGGAAAGCGATGGTGTATGGGAAGGACCGTGGTCCGCCCATGTATGCAACCACACCCCATGTCAATTGTTGAAAAGGCATCATTGAAACGACGCATTTACGTTATACATATGTCCCCCTCTCTGTCGGTTTCTAATCATCAAAATGAGAAACAACAAAAGAACAGAGACGAAAACGATCATTCTCCCTTCTCTCCCGAACGTCAAACGGGTACGGATTCTCTCGTTGCATTGTAGACACTTAATCAGAAAAACGAGGTACATCCGTTCCGTGATGTATTTCTCCGATCGGGATTCAAGATGATCTAGGCTTGTTGATTTAGAGTAATTCCGCTGCGTATGTAATCGGGATCCGTTCCCTTCACTAACATTTTGGTGATTTGGGAGAGAGAGAGAGAGAGAGAATGAGCGGATTCAATTCTGCCTTAACTCCCAAACTCAGTTCATATTTTCCAGATCTGGCTCCCCCATAACAGCATTGTTTAAAGCGCCATTTATGTTGAATTTTCGCGGTCGGATCCACGTGTGTTGCTTGCCACGTGCATTTACACATCAGCAATTTTACATGAACATTGGATGGAAGTTGACGGAAGGTCGATTTCTCAACGAGTGTCTGGGTTGAGATTTTTTTTATGATAGGAAAATTAATTTGTGATAAATGTGCCACAATACTCGTTAAATTCTACGGTAGGTAGACATATGTTTTAAGGTACATGATGATAGAATTCTATCCCTCAACATATTAAATTCACTTCTGCCAATGATGATTCTTTTCTTTTTCTTTTCTTCTTTTGGGGTTGAATCTTCCCTGGATTGAAATTAATAAAATATTTATGTTGTTGTCGCACGTTATTTTTAGGATCTAGAACAAGCAACAAGAGGTAGGCCAACCATTCACTCTATATATAATCCAGAGCAAACCAAACGTCAACGTTATTCACTATACACTTCTGAAGTCCCGAGTCTTAAACAGCACATGGACGTACATGATTCACATGGACCATTTGCACATGTCACTTATTGAAACGTCAATGGCAAAGGAATTACATTAATGCTTCAGCATAGAACTTGCATTTTCTATCCATTTTTTTCTCGAAAATGAAAATTTTAAATCAATAAAAGGGATGTTATAATCCGCTCTAACTCTAGTTCTTAGTAAACTAGTAGTCTATAAGTCAAAAATAGCTTCACATCTCAGATGACGCCTATACCAGTAGAATTTTTCGGACACTAATAAGTAAGTAGCTACTTCAACCAACGTAAAACAGAGGATCCTATCAACTTGTTCCGACCTATAGGATAATAACCTCATGAGCTTGGTCTTCCTTCATCGTCCAAAAACGAAAGATGACTTACATCTTCGAGTTGAACTCAAAGATAGCTCGCCTCTTTTTGGGTGCAAAGCAATGAGGGAAAGAAAAATATTAAGAAACAAACAACTCCTAAGAAGTTGAAATTATGTATAGCCCATAATAAGCCCCTTGAATTTTCTTTACAACCTATGTGTGAAATGTGTGAACAAACATCAACTTTGAGTAGGCAAAAATGGGTCATAAGGTAGAGACTTCCTGGATTTCCCAGGAATACTCGACAGAACCCAGTAGAGAAACCCAGCTAAAAGAAGCTGAAGAACCAAGCGTTGTTGTAGATGACCACAAACGCATCCGGAATCGTGGACAAAGCCCCGACTTTCTGCAAGAAACCCGGGATCACCGGGACAATCCCGAGCGCCAACGAAGCCATCGCCGCCAAATTGTAGCCTCCCGAGTAGTAATAAGCCCCTTGAGGACTCAATGTGTACAAGTCCTTGATGCTTAACTCGGTGCTTCGGACAAGATAGTAATCGGCCAAAATGATGCCTCCGATCGGGCCCAACAGCGCAGAGTAACCCACCAACCACGTATACACGAAGCTCTCGCTCGACTGAAGGAGTCGCCACGGCTGGAAGGCGATGCCCATGAGGGCTGTAATCAGGGCTCCTCTCCTGAAGGTGAACCACGAAGGGCTGAGGTTGACCAGCGCGTTGGCCGGCGCCACCACGTTGGCAGCTATGTTTGTGGTGATGGTGGCCAGGCTGATTCCCAGGATGGCCAGTATCGTGGTCGCGAGGCCCCCGACCTGGCCAAGAAGCTGGATCGGGTTCGAGATCACGCGACCGAAGATCACCTCTGTCGAGGCTGTCGCGGCCAGGCCGACGAACGTGAACAAGCCCATGAAGAGCGGGAGCCCGGCCTGACCGACGACCTGGTCCCTCTGGCTCTTGGCGTACCTGGTGAAGTCCGGGATGTTGAGCGCGACCGTCGCCCAGAAGCTTATGTTTGCCGTCAGGGAAGGGAAAAACAGTGCCCAGAACTGGGATGAGGACAGTTTCGACGACAGGGCGAGCATGTGGCCGAGGCCGCCGGCCTTGACATAGGCCCAGGCGAATAGGCACGAAGTGAGGGCTATTAGGATCGGAGCGGAGTACTTCTCAAGCTGCCTGATTCCCTCGATGCCCTTCCAAACTATGGTCAACTGGGCCAGCCAAAACGCAATGAAGCAAGCGAATTCTAGCGGGGATGTGCCCAGCCAAGGCCAAGGCTGCGACAGGGGGACTGCTTCAGCGAGCTCGGCAGGAGGAGGAAGATGGCCTCGCCACCAATCCACGTCTCAATGCCGTACCAACCGCACCCAACCAGAGCTCTCAGGAGGGACGGGACGTGGGCCCCGAGGACACCGAAGGAGGAGCGGGCGAGCACGGGGAAGGGGACGCCATAGCGCGCGCCCGGGTGGCCTGTCAGGACGAGGGGCACGAGCAGGATCGCATTGGCGGCCACCACGGTCGCGATCCCCTGCCACCATGCCATGCCAAGGTCCACGAGGCTGCCCGCCAGGTAGTAGGAGGGGACCCCGACCACAAGCCCGATCCACAGGCTGGCCATCTCCCATCCAGAGAAGGTCCGCTCCGAGGCCGTGGTGGGGCGGAGGTCATCGTTGGTGAGGGTCGGGTCCGGCTCGAAGCAATCAGGATCCGAAGGCTTTGGACTCGGGCAGGACTGCCCCGAGCAGGCCATCGGTGCTGAGCCGGAGCATCTGCAGCGGTGGATGAGATGTGTGAAGCTTGATCTAGAGGCGAACTGGACCAGAGAAGAAGTGATGGAAAGATGAGAGAGTCTGAGAGGAATCTTGGGACTGAGGTGGGTGCGCTGATGGAGATGGTGATGAAGACCAAAACAACTGGAGACCATGATTTCAGAGAGAGAGAGAGAGAGATTCAGGCGAGGTTTGTGGTGTCTGATCCTTCGGGGAATCCGAGAGATGGAAGATGTGTATGTGTGGCTGGAAATCTTGATGGGTTATGTACTCTCAAAGTTGTATTATTTGCTTCGGAAAGTCAAATAAGGTAGGGTTTCGGTGACTTCTATGCCTCGGATCTCGAGCGATCTGACAAAATCATGGGTTTAATTTTCTTTATTCCTTCTATGTTGATTCCATGATCAAAGCCATGTAGCCAACACGGTTTTCTAGAAGAAAGTGATCCGACTAAGCTAAGTTCGTTCAATTGATCCTCCTTCATATGAAATTCCCACCATCCATAACGGAGATTCTGAACCAAAATTGTTAAAAAAAAGAACTTAAATTTATCGTACTTTGATCACTTCAATCCTAAACCTTTTTAATTTCGCTAATTGAGTTATAAACATTTTGACAATTTCTCAATAAAGTTTATCCGGCTAATTTTAGAGAGAAATATTGACTTAGATGCCGATCATGTCATATAAAATGAGGGTCGCCGGCCAACCTTCCACGGTCATAGGAGAGGGCAGTCCAACCCTCGCCCACAATCTGCGAGCACTCCACGGCCCTTGCCAGACTTAATTAAAAAAAAAAAAGAAAGAAAGAAAAAAAAAAAAAAACTTATCAACATCATTACTAGCCATGCAACGTAGGACGTCCGACATTCACATCAGCGATTTCGAATAAAATCAGCTAAAGAACTCAATTGGAAAAATTTAAAAGTTTATAATTGAATTGATCAAAATATAATAGGTTTAAGAATTTTCGGATAATTTTATGGGGATTCTAATTAAGAAAGAGAAAGTGCATTAAATAATAAGGCTAGCTTTAAATAGGGAAATTTTTAATTTCACACGTAGCATTTGTTAAAAGATTGATTGGTAGAAGTTAGTCAAAATTCGGGAAACTACAAAAAAAAAAAAAAAGAATTCTCTTTCGTTTGGACCAATTTAGTCCTAAACTCGTTACATTTGTGCTTAATTTAGTTCATACATCCAAAGATTGCCGAAAAATCATTGACATGGATGTCGACCATCTCATGTCGCCCATCTCCTTTTTTTTTGCATTTTTTTTCGTTTTGGGTTGCAAGGTCGCGGCCCACGCACAGGCCATCGCCAACCGCGGCCCTAACGCGTCCCTCGTAATCTGTGCGAGCGCAACCCTTGCTAGCCAAAATGGGAAATAAAATATGTCAATAAACTTAGGAAAAGAATATTACAAATTATAAAATTTGTCGACATTAGTGCCGTGTCACGCGCGTGAAGGCCATCGTCCATGTCAAGAATTTCTGGCTCGAAAATCGCCCAAATGAATTGAATCGGTACAAATGTAAGCTTAAGACTTTTTTTCGTACTTATCAATTCGAAATGGACGACATCGATGGATTTTGCTTCGCAAGATGTCCTTCCAAATGGACAGGGCATCCATTTAGATCGGCTTCTGCGAACGAATGCTACGAAACGACGAGTTACGAGCCAGCGTCTTCTACCCAAGTCGCCACCGTGGCGTTGGCGCTTTCGGAATGAAAATGAACGAGACAGTTTGACCGTTTGCGTTTATCGGGTGGCGAGTAATTTGATCGGAAGATTCCGATTCCGTGTTCTTTTAACGGGAATCCACTAACTAAGGCGTGTTAGATTAATGATTCTACAGAATCTTTAAGCCCCCGGATAAATCTTTCCACTTGTTATTAATTGTGTTTAACGACGTTCTTATGCCGGAATCAGTATCCGTAATTGGTGGAAGTCCTTTCGACCAAAAAAAAAAAAAAGTGGTGGAAGTCCCACTTGCCAAGTCAAACACGTGCTGTCCTTAGTTGTCTTTGTCCCTTCTTTTTCTATTTGCTTTTCAATTTTAGACTTCCGTTTGTTTTGAGAAAAACATTTTGCTCATTTTTCGATGTTTGGATCGCTTAGAAAAACGAGTCAACAAAAAATGTTTTCTTACCAAAGCATAAATTCATGAAAGTGATTTCCTTTTCAAAAAAATGAAAATCATTTTTCAAGCTTTGGCTAGAAACTCGTGCTTGGGTGCGGGAACCCCAACGCTTATTCCCGACCTTTGGTTGTCGGGGCTAGGTCCCCCGAGTCCATCAAGACCCGGCACGGCTCCATCTAGGCCACACCCAAGACCTTGGCCGCCGTGCTGTGGTCCATCAAAGCAAGGCCCGGAACACTAGTGTATGTGCCAGAGACGACTAGGCCCTATAATATCAAGGTAGAGCCCCGAGTCCTCAGCGCTCGTGCCCAAATCATAGTGGCCCAATTTTGAAAAAAATATATTTTTTAATTTTTTTAATTTTAATTATAGCTTTTCTTTTTCTTTCTTTTTTGTTTTTCCTTCTTCGTCCGCCGTCTCCGGTCGTCGACGATGGCCCATAAATGGCCACAAACCCAGTCGGCGAACTCGAGCTCCTTGGAGCCCGGCGAGTTCTAGCCTCATTAGGATATGGCGAGCTCAAGCTCACCTTTGGTGGTCGCTGCTGGTCGCACAAAGAAAGAAGGAAAAAGAAAAAGAAAGAATTTTTTTATTTTTTTAAAATATTACAAAAATTTGTTCATGTTGGCGACGATCATACCATGCGGGATGGCCAGCATCTACGTCGCTAATTTTCGCCAAATGATCATGTGGAAATTCAAGTTAGATTTCTCTTACCA
This sequence comes from Rhodamnia rubescens, assembly GCA_021437795.1. Lineage (NCBI taxonomy): Eukaryota > Viridiplantae > Streptophyta > Magnoliopsida > Myrtales > Myrtaceae > Rhodamnia > Rhodamnia rubescens. Next base: position 264,353 of record JAILYA010000115.1, on the reverse strand, counting down.
AAGTATGGAATAATATTTCCAATTCATTATCAAATTTCAATTAAACACCGAAAAATATTGTCATTTTTTATAAAATAATTTCTCAGAAAATACTTTTCGAACTGTCATATTTGTTTGCAAATAAACGGAGCCATTATTTGCACCTTCATTTAATTGATTCTCCAACGTCTTGTGATTGGCTCCAAGACCAAGTTGAAGACAAGAATCGAGACTAATTAAAAACAGTAAAAAAAAAGTCAAGTTATTTTTAACTTAGCTCGTGAAAGGAGATTGCATCAAATAGAGAGGGAAGAAACTTCGCATAACAATCATTTTAACCCCCACAAGTCTCTCGCAAATTCTAAAACTAGTTAAATCGAATCTCTGTTTTCTCGGTGAATAAGTTCATTTTTCCAAAATAAGTCGAATCATACTCTTTTCCTTTATTAATTTTTTTTCACCGTTTTTCTTTTTCAATGAGCATGCCAGTGCGCCCGAATCGCTGGTCGAACACCAAATTAACCATGCAATTTGCAAAACAGCTATTTGTATATATCAAGATTTGCACACCATTTCCATTTGGTATCCCTTGCATTGATCTAGATTTTCCTTTTTATGATCTTTTCACGTTTAAGAAGGACCAGCTCTGTGGTGGGCTGTGTTTTCAGGCTTGCTTAGAAATAGGACTGGTCAAACTCTTCCGGTGCAAGTCCTCAGGACAAGAATCGAAATCCCGCAACATCGGCTTTTTGACCCGTGGTCTAGGAATTGTTAGGGGTGTAGTTTGCGACTAGGTCAGATGCCCAGGACTCGAGCTGGACGTGCTTGTTTAAATCTCGAGCACGACTCTAACCAGGGTCGAGCTCACAAATGGAGATCGCAACCCTCAAAAAATCACCTCCCTCTCTCTATATGCATCCAAAACGGTAAGTCATCTTGACTTGGCGATAATGCCTTCTCGTTAAAGATTTCCAAAGTAAAATTATCCTAGCTATGTGGCTAGCTTATTTTTTGTAGCTATTATTGGTAAAATATGGTCGAATGGGATGAACAAAAGAATCAAACTCTAAGGTGTGATGACACTATCTTTAAAGAATTATTTACCCATCAACGTTTCTAATGATTATGGGTAAAAATCTTCCAGGATACAACAGAGTCTCAAGCGAGAATATTAGATAGAAATTTTAATATTTCTCTAAGAACTTTCCCCGGGAAATAATCAGAAAGGAAGGCTGTATCTATCTTATGTTTCAACAAGGAAAATTGAAATTGGAAGTTGTAAATAAATAACATAATAGTTGAATATATAATGAGAAAAGAACACATATTTTGGCATCCGAAAAGGTGTTAATTCTCATTTACCTTTTCATCGTTCGAAAATAGTTTTTATTTAAAAAAATTGTAACTCTTCATGTCCAATAACCGATAGTTCAAGCATACCTCTTCATGTTCGAAATTATACATTCAACCATATCTTTTCATGTCGAATTGGTAGTTATTTTCGAACGCACACAAATACTCCAAATGTTACAAGGGTGTCGGTTTGGTAGTTATGTCCGAACAGGACATAAACCTTCCAAAAGATGTAAGATGTCTTTGAAAATAACCGTCAATTGAATAGACATGACCTTTCAAAGGTTGTAAGAGTCCCCTAGAAAATAACCGCCAGTTGAATAGATACGACCTTTCAAAGGTTGTAAGAATGCCTCGGAAAATAACCATCAATTGAACAGATACACACTCGTGTCCTTTCGTCAATTGAACAAATAAAACAACTATCAAGTGGGACAAGGCACCTCTTCATTTGTTTTACAAACAAACTACCAACAATCTCCCACTTTATCTCGTAAAACAAAATTACAAAAAATAAAATTTCTCAAAAAATACAACCAACATTTTCGTGAAATTAATATACCTACTTAAAGGACACTTTTGAGTTAAATCTTTATTTAGTGCAAGTATCCCAAAACTCTATTAAAGTTACAAGTAGTTTGGTTTTAAATTTGTTACTCTAAATAATAGAATCGAACATACCGCGCATACACTAATCTCTTTGTTTCAACAAGAAGTTCATAATTACTCAAAGACTATTATGGCCTTGTGCTTGTTCCTATTTCATGAGCTCTCTAGAAAGTAATCCAAACTTTCATAAGAAGCGGCACCACTTCTAAAACCATATAGGTGAAGTATTACCTAGTGTTTCAGTTACTAATAAACACGCTACTAAATCATATTATACTTCATTAAGAGTATAACTCAGCCTCTAAAACGTAACGCACAATACTGACTTCTTATGTCCGAACTAATATCGGTATCAAACAATCACTTCCAATAACTTGTTTTTACCCACTAAACCTTATAACTAGTGATGTGCTAATATCAAGTCGGTTATCATTACGATGATTTTAATCAAAAGATTTTAGCCACATTCCTTTTGAGGTCACCTGTACCACATCTCTTGAAAAAGCCTTTGTAAAGGGATCCGCTAGATTCTAGTTTGACCTCACGTAAATAATTGTTATGGTACCATTTAGAATCAATTGTTTTACGTACTCATATCTTAGACTAATGTGTTTAGACTTACCATTATAAATGCTATTATAAGCCTTTACTAAAGAAGCCCGACTTTCACAAAGAATAGGAATATGAGGCATAGGACTAGGTCATAATTCGATGCGCATCAACAAATTTCTTATCTATTCAACCTCTTTCTCACTTGATGCTAAAGCAATAAATTTGGATTCCATAATTAATTGAGTAATGCATGTTTGTTTCTTGCTCGCCTATGAAACAAGACATCCACCTAACGTGAAGATCCATCCGGAAGTGAAATGTTTATCTCCCACACTAGAAATCCAACTAGCATCGATGTATCCTTCTAATACAACCGAATAACTATTATAGAATAATCCCGAATTTTTAGTTATATTAAGATAACCAAAAATTCTAGTAATGGCATTCCAATGTTTGATACTTGGATTACTGGTGTATCTACTTAACTTACACACGGAAAAAGTAATATCATGTCTAGTATAATGCATCTCATACATTAAAGACCCTATAGCACTCGCATATTCAAGTTGTGCTCTTGCTCTGCCGTTATTATAATTCAATTTAATACTAGTATCAAACGGAGTACTCATTTTTTTGAAACCAAGTGTTCAAATTTACTTAACATTTTTTCAACGTAGTTACATTAACTCAAAGAATAACCCCACTATGCTTTTTAACTTTAATATCTACTTCACCCAAATCTTTCATTTTAAAATTCGAAGTTAGATACATTTTAATCTCAATGACTCTAATCATATTAGTTTCAAAGATAAGTGTATCATCTACGCATAAGCAAACTACAACTCCATAGTCTTTAGTGAATTTAAAATAAATGCACTTATCAGCACTATTATGTTTGAAACCATTGGACAATATGATTGAATCGAATTTCTCATGCCAAGATTTTTACTACTTGTTTAATCTCACAAAGAGATTTAACTAATTTACATACTTTCCTCTCATTTTCGGGAAGAGCAAAATCCTCCTGGTTATTCCATGCAAATTTTCTCATGTAAATCTCCATTTAAGAAAGCGATCTTGACATCCATTTGATGAACATAAAGGTCATAAATGGATGCTAAAGCAAAAAGAATTCGAATATATATTATACGTGCTACAAGAGCATACGTATCAAAATAATCTATTCCTTCCTTTTGTCTATAACTATTGGCTATTAATATAGTCTTAAAAGTATGGACAGAACCATCCGAATTGTATTTTCTCTTGAAAACACATTTGCGTTTAATAGGTTTAGATCCTTTTGGTAAATCTGCTAATTCCCAAGTATTATTGGTCGTAATTGAGCCCATTTCGTCGTCTATAACTTCTTTCCAAAAGAAGCATTTCTAGAAGACATAGCATCACTAAAGCTTTTAGGATCGTCTTCTAATTAATGCTACTTGGTATTTATTTACCACGTTATTATCTCTGTCTCCTTCAATAGGAAAAACATGAGTAATAAGGTCATGACCTAAATCCTTCGCTTTTCTTGCTCTAATGCTTGTCCTAAGCTCGGTTATATCCTTAGAATCATTTGTTTTATCATGAGAATCTATGTGTATTTATATGGATTCTAAATTATTCGTGTCTTGCATTTAAATATTATTCTCAAAAATTTCAGAATCCGTAGGATATTTATTCTCAAAGAATTCAACATCTCTTGATTCTTCAACGACGTTTAACTCTAAATCAAGAAGCATATAAGTTTTACTGTTCTCATTATATCCAATAAAGGCACTTTTGATGGCTCTAGGATCAAGTTTCGTCCTTTTAGGGTCGGATACTCAGTAATATGCCAAATACCCCCACACTTTAAGATATGACAGGTTTGGTTTTCTACCTTTCCACAATTCATAAGGGCTAGCGTTATTTCTTGTGGATGGTACTCTATTATGAATGTGACATACATTAAGCAATGCCTCTCTTCAAAGATTAATTGGTAGCTTCGAGTTCGAAAGCATACAACTAACCATTTCTCTCAAGGGCCGATTTTTTCTTTCAACCCATATCATTTTGTTGTGGAGTGTATGGTGCTGAAGCTTGATGAATAATACCATGTTCTTCACAAAAGCCTAAAAATTCATTTAGGAAATATTCTCCTCCACTATCCGAACGAAGGACTTTAATTTCCCTTTCTAATTGATTTTTCACTTCAACCTTATATTTCTTAAACATAGCAAATGCTTCATCCTTTGATCTTAGAAGATAGACATATAAATACCTACTTGATCATCCAAAAAATTAATGAAATACCTTTTACATTGAATTCACATATATCACCATATACCAAATCCAAGAAATTTGAATTTCTCTTAACACTAGGAAATGATTTCTTTGTTAATTTGGACTAAGCACAGATTTCACATTTATCAAATTCGATATTAAAGTTTATCAAGTCTAAATTTTTCATATTCTATAAATAGCGAAAATTTAAATTTGCTAACCTACTATGCCATGAATGAGGAGAATCAACAATGTAAACAAAGACGTGATATTATTATTAATACTCAATTGATACATGCCATCATTGGCATAACCCTTTCCCACAAACAGCCCATTCTTCGACAAGATAACCTTGTCGAACTCAAACAAAATCCGAAACCCCCTTTTACAAAGTAAATTAACATAAACTAGATTTCTTCGATTTCGAGTACTATCACACCCCGATCTCCAGGTCCATAACAACCCTACCAAAACACCTCGGATCATAAAAGGATAACGTCTTAGGCACGTCATCAACCCATTATTTTTATCCTTTTACTAAATGCATGAGGAATGTGCAACTCCCAGACAATTATAAAATCAACAGGGATAGAACAATATGATATTAAATCGGACACAAATATTCTTATTTATTTACTATTAACCCTGGGAAATATGTATATACAAGCCCTACCTCGGGGCCACTTCCTACAACCCTCAAAAATATCGAGATCGGATTTAGAGGTTAACACTATTCCGTGCTACTGAAAAAGAATCTGCGCTCACTTCCGGCTTTCCATAGCTAAGGGCCTGAAAAAATGGTTAATAACAATGGGGTAAGATATAAAATCTCGAGTGAGTCAATGCCTAAGTCCAAGCAGGACATTGACTCGCTCAAGGAGGTCTAAACATGCAGGCAATGTCATGGCGGTTCAATAGCATGCGACTCGCGCAACGCTATATCTATCACATGATTAGGCACTACCTAACACCCAATCATCAAATACATGCAAGGTTACCCCGCCTTGATCCACACATTGAACAGTTCATATTACGACCATCAATTGCACACAAACCAAGGCACACAACCAAAATTATTACAATCTCATGCACAATGCATCATACATATTCCAGCTTGTTAAAGGCCATTCGCTCGGCCAGACTGGACAGTTGGTGCTTTTCTAGTAAGGCCAGGCACCGTTTCATTCCTTCGGCAACGACAACTATTAAGTCGTATAATTCCGATCGACACAAAGACGACTCAATGGCATTCCCGTATGGAGAATCGGTCCATCACTAACTGCGATCGGCATCCGATCGCCCCAACGTCACCGACTATCGTGCATCCGATAAGTCGTGTTAACCCGAGTGACATAGCACGAACATATCAAGAATTCATTATGTGACCACACAAGTATGCCAAACAATCAAGTCAGTTTATATCTTTGCATTAATTTCAATGCATACATGGTTGTGCTCAAAATTTCTCTCAAGGCAATTTTTCATGCTTAAAATTCAGTCCATACACGGCCATGAATACACTCATTATCCACCAGACTTTGCATCTATAAACATGGTGATCAATCATCATACAATCACGAGATACAACAATCATCGGACAAACATCCAATAATAATCACTCAATGATAATCAATTAACAATTAATTATACTAATCAGCAATTATTCATAGTTGATTTAATCCTTAAACACGCTTAACGCCCTAATCGGACTCTAGGGGTTAACTCACAAACTAATCAATGGCTGGTGACAATTTGAGCGCGAGAACCACTTGACGATAGCGAGGGCCTACGGCGGTAGCTGCTCACGGGTCGGGTTTGGACTCCGGGTTCACGGGCTTGAGGTTTCGGGTCTAAAGGAGTAGCGCGGGCTCGGATCTCGGGCGGCCAACGTAGGCTAGGATACGGTCTAGTCGTGGCGACGAGAGGGCGAGAAGAGGTGGTCGGTGTCGGGTAAGCGGGGGTGGGGTCACGGTTGTCGGGCTCATGGGTCGTGGGGTTCCTCGGGTCTACTAGGTTCATGGGGGTTTGGATCAAAGGTCGGCAACGGTTCGGTTGGGGTAGTGGCGGAGGGCGACGAGTCGATTGGAGATGGCGACAGTGGGCGATGAGGCGAGGGCGGTGCGGCGAGCTCCACACTGGATCTAGGGTGCGGGAGGCTCGGGGTGATCTCGGGCCGAGTTAAGCTCGCGGCAACGGATCGTGGGATAGCGGCTCGCGATGTGGCCAAGTGGAGGACGGTGGGGCTATAGGTCTCGGCCGCCGGGGGTGGCTACCGGATCATGGGTTGCAATTGGCGGTCAAAGGGCGCGACGGCCCGGGGGTGGAGGGGCGACTAGTGGTCGAAGCAACCAGGGGTGTAGGTGACAGTGGTGGTCGAGTAAGGTGAAATGTGGAGGGGGTGCAGGTGTAAAAGAAAAAATAAGAAGAGGAAGAAGATGAACAGTTTTTTCGTCAAATCAAGTCCAATTTTTGTTTTGTTTTATAAGAGTAAAATCTAGGGGTAAATTGGTAATTTGGCAAAATTTGTACCGGGAGTCATTTGGCTCAATCGACTAAGGGAAAATTTGGGATTTTCATATTTAGCGTTCGGTCAAGGTTAGATTCAAAAGTGAAGGGTCTCGGTAACACAAGTCAACGTTTGACTTGCCTAACTTAACTTTTTCGACCAACAACCCGGAGCAACCAATCATCGTTTCTTAAATTCTCAAAATCCAAATTTATTTTTCACACTAGAATTCATGATTTTTCTTACGTGACATTTAAATTTCGGGACCTCGCAAGTACAAACGAACATTAAGAAGGATAACCTTCTTTCCATAAGTGAAATCTAAAATCACTGTTCCTTTGCCAACAACCTATACAAGAGCTTTATTTGCCATCTCGACCTCTTGAAGATTCACTTCAATACTCTCTCCAAAGTGCTTGAACATTGATCGATCCTTGCACATGTGCACAATTGCACCGAATCGAACCACCAAGTAGATTCGACGATCGCGAAATTGACTTTAGAAATCATGGCCATAGAATCATGAATTTTCTCAGAATTTTTTATGTTCAAAAACTTGGTTGAAACCATGGCAATGTAGTTCTCCTCAACTATGTTTGCATTTGCCTTCACTGGTGATATGTTCTTGCTCTTGAATGTGCTCTTTGCGGTATCTGCACTCTTTTGCATAGTGACCCTTCTTGCCGCAAGCAAAGTAGCAACCCTTTTTCTTCTTTTGGTACTTCTTAAAATCATGCCCTCCCTTGCGTTTTAAGTTCTAGTGGGTTTTGGATTGAAATCCATTTCCTTCCACAAAATTCACTTTGGTATCATATAAAATAGATTTATCATGTAAACATGACTCTTTCTCAATCGGAAGATGTTTTTGAATTTGATCCAAAGTGATGTCCTTAGATTTACGCAGCTTCCTTTTTTCCATAATCTTTCCAACTTAGAGGCAATTTTGCAATAATTGCCCTAACTTGAAAAGATTCCGGAATATCTATCTTGAGAACACGAATTTTATTGACTAGTACTTGTAATTCGTGGACTTACTCCAACAAGGGTTTAGTATCTACGAACTTGAAGTCAAAATACCTAGCAATCAAATATTTGTTCATACCTTACTCCTCCGCTTTATACTTGAAGTTGTGTGCATTCCATATTTCTCTAGGAGACTTAATCTCGGTGAACAAGTCATAGAAACGATCAGGTAACGTGTTTAGTATATGGCTTTGACAGAACAATTCATCATCTTAACGTTTTTCCCTCCCTTGTTGACCATCTTCTGCACTAAGCTCTCCTCCTTCAGTGGTAGGCGTCATATCCTCTATAGGCATCAAATTGGGGTCAAGAATATAGGAAATCTTCAGGGCGGTGAGGAGAAACATCATCTTGTCTCTTCAAAGAAGAGAAATTGTTGCCATCAAACCGGTCTAGTTTCACCATATCCCGGTTCATAACTTTGATTGATTTTGACTCCATTGTTGAACGAATAATTCCTTAAAATTGTTAGTAAAATATGGTTGAATGGAATGAACAAAAGAATCGACTCGACGGCGTGATAGCTCTCTCTTTAAGAAATTATTTGCCCCATAATATTACCGATGGTAACCGGAAAAAATCCTCCATGATACAACAGAATCTCAAGCGAGAATATTAGATAGCAATTCTAATATTTCTCCAAGAACTCTCTAGGAAACAATCGAAAGGAATGCTATATCTTTCTTGTGTTTCAACAACGAAAATTGAAAGTAAAAGCTATAAACAATGAGCAAGACAATTGAATATGTAATGAGAAAAGAACACACATTTTTGTGTTCGAAAAGGTATTAATTCTCATATATCTTTTCATCGTTTGAAAATAGCTTTTGTTTAAAAAATTGCACCGCTTCGTGTCCAATAACCGATAGTTCAAATATACCTTTTCAAATTCAAACCCGTACATTCAATCACATATTTTCATGTCCGAATTGGTAGTTATTTCGAAACGTACACAAATACTCCAAAGGTTACAAGAGTGTCGGTTTGGTAGTTATGTTCGAACAGACATAAACCTTTCAAAAGATGTAAAAGCGTCTTAGAAAATAACCACCAATTGAATAGACATAACCTTTCAAAGGTTATAAGAGTGCCTTAGAAAATAACCGTCAATTGAATAGACACGAACTTTCAAAGATTGTAAGAGTGTCTCGAGAAAATAATCGTTAATTGAACAAATACACACTTGTGTCCTTTCGTCAAGTGAATAAATAAAATAACCGTTAAGTGGGAAAATGCACCTCTTCGTTTGTTTTACAAATAAACTACCAACAGCTACTACCATTATAACGTCGAATTCTATGAGATGTTTTAAACAAGACGTTAATTAGTAATTACATTTGATTATGACATAAGCTGATTGAATCGTTTTTGCGTGCTATACACCACGTGGATTCACTACAATCCGAAAACTCTCCTCCTCCAATCATCACCTTGAAAGGAGGAGGGGCCTATAATAGCTATAGAGAATCTTTTTCTTCTTGTCCGTGATACATTTCTTCGTGATATAACTGTTTTTCCGCAGATATAAAATCGAGATTCTCTATGAAAATGGTCCTTATCTTGCTTGTCTAAAATAGCAATTTTCAAACAAATTAATTCATTATTGCATCGAAAAAAGGGGGAAAAAAAAGAAGTACATAATAATAACAAATCCAAAATTTAGAATATTTTTAAAAATTATAAAAAAAAGTATCCACGTCGAGTATCGGTAGTTCTAAATGGCATCATTGTCATCCAAGTCAACAACTTTCGATTTAAATTGATCATATGGATTCAATTGGCAAAATGTCAAAAGGTTTAGGACTCAACTGACAAAATTTAAAGGTTTAAGATTAAATTGATCAAAATGCAAAAGATTTACAAAAGTTTTTTACAATTTTCCCCAAATAGAGCAGTTCCCTTCACACATACGCCTAGGTGGATCCAGCTTTTTTCTAAAATTACATTCTCGGCGTTCAATCAATCTGGATTTAAATGATAAAAAACCGGGTCTCATTGATGATCAACAGACTACCGCAGGTCGGCCCGTCCATATCGACTCGATCGAGGTTGGTATAACTCGACGCAAAGTCGGACCTCTATCTTTTCATCTAAATCAAATCTATTCATCGTCTTTGGATGTGCAGGCATCAGGCAACTTAATTAAAAGCTTACCCTGGTCATGCATAGTGCTATTTACCGGGGAAAAAAAGATGCTATCGAGTGTTTTTTTATTAAATATAGCTGGACATGTCATCTACTTATTCTGCCAATTCCAAGATAGAACGAAAGGACGATGCATTTTAGGAAAACTAAGCCATCGACTTCCATGGTACCAGATTGTTTGGCAGATGCGGGTATACTCATAAAGGATGCCTCTCTTGGTTATAAAGATAGACATGAGGAAGAGGGAAAAGATTCAACAAATGATTAGCTAACCGAAATCAAAATGTTATTAAGACTCCGTTTGTTACACGGAAAACAACTTTCGGGAAAAAAATTTAAATTTTTCAGCATTTGGTTCACGGAAAATGAATGAGTCAAAGAAAATATTTTTTGTCAATGGAAAAAACACCACCATAAGTGGGGAAATCATTTTCCCTCATCTTTCTTCCCTCCACTTCTTCATCTTTCTTTTCTTTTTAATTGTTTAAAAAGTTCAAATTTATTTTTTTAATTTCTTACTATTTATTTTAATTTTTTTATTTTTATTTTCCTTCTTCCTCGGCTAAGTCTGAACACGGTGACAATTAGTGAGCTCGAGGCTCGCCGGATCCTAGCAAGCTCATCACAAGCTAGCAAGCTAGAGGCTCGCCCAAGGTCGGCGAGCTTGCCCGTGGCCTTCACCGGCCAATCGCGGTGGACGAAGGAGGAAAAAAAAGAAACGAAAATAAAAATGAAAAATAATTAATAATTTGATTTTAAAATAATATAAAAATTAAAAGAAAAGTATTTATTAAAAGGATTACAAGAAGGAAAATCAAAATCGATCTTCCATATCGAGCGGCAAAAAATATTTTCCAATTAATTTTCAAATTTCAGCCGAACACCAAAAAATATTATCATTTTCCTAAAAAATAACTTCCTAGAACACATTTTTTAGAAACACCTCATTTTCCATGTAATGAATGGAGCCTTTAGGGTGAGTTTATTTAAGTGAAAGTGTTCTTCAAAAATTGATTTTCTGGACTTTTGCTCGTTTGATTCGCCAAAAATGACTTAATCAACGGAAAATACTTTTCGGCCAATGGAAAATTGCATAAAATTAGGAAAGTGAATTCCTAAATTTAAAGAGGTGAAAACATTTTTTGAAGTTGTTCCTCTCAATTTTTTTTGTTATTTTGATATTATATTTTACAATTAATTTATTTTTCTTTTTTCTTTTTCTTTTTTTTTCATTCTTCTTGTTAGGATGCACGTGTAAATTGTGTTAGAGAAGTTCCACATCGAAGAATTGATGTGGTGTTGAGCGATTAACATATTCAAGTTAGCTCATAACTCATTAGCTTAATCTTTTCAATGAATGTGAGTCCAGTTGGATATTCTAATGGATTCGGACTTGAGCTCCTTCTTAACAATCTTCCCAGGATGAAGGTATTGAGCTTCTTCTTTGCACTCACAACAAATGCTATTAGAATCGATGGTTGATTGGTGGGCCTCCAATCTATTCTAGTATTTGATGAATATCTCAAGAAAGAAATCTCATAATCGACGCTTGTTTCGGGTGAAAATTGCCACCATGGGTGATACAATCCCAAGTTAGTAGTTGATGTTGGTTGGTTGCGGTGCATAGTTGCGGATGCATTGCAATGATTTGAAGATTCAACTTGAGATAAGTTGGTGCGTAAGAATACCTAAATTAAGGGAGAGCAAACCTAACACCGAGCTCACACGTGAGGGAGAGATTGTTAGGATGCACATGTGAGTTGTGCTAGAGAAGTCTCACATCGAAGAATTGATATGGCGTTAAGTAGTTAAACTCATTGGCTTAAACTTTTGAGTGAAGAAAGATCCAACTAGTATTCGACGAGCTTAGACTTGAGCTCCCTCTTGGCGATCTCCCGGATGAAGGTATCGAATTTTTGCCGCACACTCCCAACACTTCGATTGGTTCACGGCCGTAGGCGTGGTCGCCTCAAGGATCGCCAAAGGCCATTGAATCCGGTGAGCCTCAAGCTTGCCCGTGGCCTTTCGCAATGGGAGGAAAAAAGGAAAATAAATGAAAAAAAAACAAATAATCCAGTTAAAAGATTAAAATTTTGATTTTTTTTACATGACACAAAATCATGAGGTTGAAGGCCCCGTTTGGTTCAAAGATTTGAGATGAGCATTGGGGCCTAAAGTCCCTTGGCCAAATGCAAATGTTGTTTGGCTATTTTTTTTCAATCACTTTGGGGAGATGCAATTGCATCTCAAATGCTTTCTCTAAAGTCCTTTAGCCCAAAGTACCTCTAGAACTTTGGCGAAATGCAACTAATTTTTTTTTGTCACATTCGCTTGCCGCCGACCGGGCCGGTTGCCACCGTCGGTCGCCGCCGCCATCACTTGTCGCCGCCACCGGTCGCCACCACCACCGCCCGGTCGGCGCCGCCCGTCATTGCCGGTCGCCGATCATCGGCCGCCGCCGCCGTCTTTTTTTCAAAAAGAAAAAATATTTTACCAAGTTCATTTTTCACCAAACAACATTTACGTCAAAGTTACTTTTCAAATGTGTTTTTAAAATACACTTTACCAAACACTACTTGCATTTTCTCAAAATCCCTTGGCCAAATGCTAAACCAAACAGCCCGAAATCATTTTCCAAATGAGATCTAAACACCCTAAAGCATTTTCGATCACATGTCACCAATCCAAAGGAAACTAACAATTTTCCCGAAAAAATCGATTTCCGAAGAGTGTTTTCCTTTAACATGAATTTTTCCCCCAAATGCATCAGTTTGAGTGAAATTATTTTTCGAGAATTAGTTTTCCAGACTTTCAACGGTTCGTCGAAAATGATTTAATCAATGGAAAACATTTTCTATCAACAGAAACTTTATATATAAAATTAGAAAAGTAAATTTCTAAATGTAAAGAGGTGAAAACACTTTGCGAAATTACTTATTCGAAATTTTTTAATAATTTATTTTCTTAATTTTATATTAAATTTTACTTTATTTATTTCTATTATTTTACCTTATTATTTTTATATCTTTCTTTTTATTTTGCCTTCGCCCTCCACTAGTCATTTGGCCTCAATGACGGCCGATGACCGACAACGGGATGCGGGCTGGCGAACTCGAGATCGCCCATGGCCGCTGTCGGTCGATCGCGATAGAGGAAGAAAATAAAACGATGAATATTTTTTTCCCGAAATAAAATGATGAGATTGAAATCGGTTCCCAAATGAGATTCAAACACTAGAAAACATTTTCGGTCAACATTACCAACCACAGGAAAACTAACCATCTTCCTGAAAAAATGAATTGCTGTAAATTATTTTCATTTAACATGAAGGTTTTCCCAAGCAAACGTTGTTTTATCAAAAATTACATAATACAGGAAAAATCCTTTTTAATGAAAATGATTTTCAAGGAAAATGGCCCTTTTTCATCTATTTAAGTTTGTTATTTTTCAGTTCACGGAAAATGTTTTAGGTGATTGATTATTTTTTCATCATCCAAACACCAGAAAGTTGGAAAACAATTTTCCCTAAATTAAAAAAAAAAAAAAAAGTGAGAGAGCTTAAGTAATCCCAGTCCAAAATTTGCCAACGGCGTTGATCCAGGAAACAAGTCATTCTCCCCTAATTCTCCTCTCTCTCTCTCTCTCTCTCTCTCTCTCTCTCTCTCTCTCTCTCTCTCTCTCTCTCTCTTCTCTCTCTCTCTCCTGAAAAGATAGATCCTTCCAAATGAATAGTTTGCAAAATTACTTGCTTCTCAAATCCTTCTGTACCGAACATAACAAGGTAACTGGTGGGAGCATGTTCATGTGCCTCTCTTTCGCACTCACGAGACACTCTCCCTCCTCTTTTTCCCCTTGAGAAAACGCCGAAACAAGTTGGAAAAATTAGAGTAATCAAAGGGAATTTCCCCCACCCCCGTTCGTTGAGCCATCAAAACTTTCGGAACAATCATCGGAAGTCGACTTTCCCCACACTACGATATGGACATTTAAAGAAACACAAAGTAGGTTGAGCCTCTCTTTTGTGAACTGCCCATGTGTTCGAGGGGGCCACACGAAATGTTTTCTTTGTATATACGAGACCTTTCAAAGGAAACTTTCTCCCAATATGTTAATGGTGTGAACACCTTGCAATTCCAAACACACAGCAAATCGTGGCATTATTGAGGGAGGGGGGCGCAATTTGCCTGTCAATTTGGGGACCCGCCCCCCAAGAACTCAAAAAGGCAGGACTTATTACATGCCCTTTTGCTCTTTGGACACGCCATGATCAATATCATCTCCTCCTTCAAAAGAAAAAAAAAAAACAGAGGAATCTCTCTCTATTCTTTTAGCTTATATGAGCTAAGTTAGGTTCATTTTGGCATAGAGTTTGGCTTTTGGAGCTGAAAATGACCTAAACTTTTTGGTTAGGACCCAAATGGTGCTCTGTGAGGGATGCCTTTCCTCCTCCTTGCACTTGAAGGAATGAGCGGAAGGGACTTTGGTGGGTACTTGTCTCTTCTTGAGCTCTCATGTGATTCTTCTCTCTCCCTCGTCAAGACCCTCCTTGAGCTTTTGCCTTCTCTAACCTTCCCAATTGTCTGCTCATCATTCTTGGCCTCCACAGCAAAGCTTCTTGGATCATCCCCATTGCCCTTCATCCCTGCAATCTGAGAGGTGACCCAAGAATCAAACACTCATGAGTTGCAAATGAACTAAGCATCTTGATGGAAGTGAAGCCATGGACCTATGATTGATTGATGAGGAAAAAGAACCAAAAAAAGTGAGACAGATTCCTTTGTGTTGCATCAGATGATGATATTGTAATGAAAGATAAAAAGAATGGTTGTGGTGGGTTAGGTGATGGTGATGGTTTGGGAGTGTGGGGGTCATGATGATGGAATAAGATAACCACCATATGATGGAGAGTTTGTGAAGGATGTTGACATCATCATCAAACTACGAGAGGAAAGCAAAAAAAAAAAAAACCCAAAGGAGAACCTGTGTGAGGAGATGCTAATTTGGGTGATTCAAATCGAATCGAAATGGTAATCTGAATTTACCTTACAACCCAATGAGCAGAACCTAAAAGGGTCCAAGAGGCTCCTTCTGCAGACCTCACAGACATGAGTTATTCTGTTCCCGGATTTCGGCTGAGGCCTCTCGTTCAAGAAGATCACCCTCGCGCTGTTGATCACATACGTCTGGACTCCGCTTATGTCCAGCACTTTCTGAATCTCCGAAGCCCTCACCACGTCGTGGTATGAAGATCTCCTTATCTGCATAATCACCCCAGAAGAGCATTCATAATGCAAGCTATGTGGATGGCCTTTCGGCATAAAATGTACGGTTTTTTTGGAGGTTTCGAAATGGCGCTGAAGCGGGTAGAACCTGAAGGACTTGATGGTCCTTGTGGCGCGACGAGTGGCAATAGAAGCAGATCGCATCTCCGCCATTGCAGTCCAAGCAGTACATGTTGCACTCGCTCCTCGCTGCGTCCCTGTGCGTCGAGCAGGTGGTGAAGAATGTGGTGCTGAGCAATGGCTCCACCCATTGCGGCACCGACATTTGACGAAGCCGAGGCCAAGGCCGATCTCTCTAACTGGAACTCCAAGGAAAATGTGTGCTGGTTTGAGGGTTTCTGAGAGAGAGATATTGATGTACCAATTCTCTAGCTAGCCCCACAAGAGTAACATTGCCAATCTACGAAGAGATGATCACCATTTCATATCCGAAACTCATCACAGAGAGAGAGAGAGAGAGAGAGAGAGAGAGAGAGAGAGAGATATGACCTTCAGCGCTTAATACAAAAATTATCTTGATGCATACAAGAGACAAGAGACTCGTAAAGCAAATGGGGCAACACTGCTGAATCCGACGGCCCAGATTAGGCGGGGTGGCTGGGATCGATTCTCAGCCGTTGGATGGCGAGGGAGAGAGAGATTTGGTTTAGGTGGGTTTGGCATTTGCGCTGCTTTTGGGGGGCTTTCTTTGCGTCTCTTACGTAGATTAAGCAAGCCCAAGCCTACGTAACGTTTATGGGCAAAACACTAGCTTTTTTCTTTCCATAAAGTTGAGCCTTTCCCCACCTAGATTCGTGCCACGTGTAGCCATCCGACGTGGAACAATCTCGCCCGTCTACTTCACGATTGACATTTGGATGACCCATGATTCCTTTGATTTCATCTCGGCGCGTACGTTGACGCTATTGGCTTGAATGTGAAGGATTGTGAAATTTCCCATTTGGGTTCGTGGGATTTCAACTACTCTAAAAAGTTTAAGATATTAGATAAAAGCGTGGTATATTTGACATTATACTATGTGAGATTTTTTTTGAACCACTTTCAACTGTTGTAAAATTTAAAATTATTAGATAAATGCGTAATTTAATATTTAATCGTCTTATCAATTTTTTTCGGACATGTGTTAATCAAACTCGGAAGCCACTCTTATTTTTTACACATTGTGCGCTTTCGACATACTTGTTTTTGCGTTTGCCAAAGTCTGGATCAGTCATCTGCATCTTTGAATTCGATTCCCTAAAAATGGAGCAATCTTAGACTCACTAAAATCGGTTCACAAAATTATTATATTATGTGATAATATAATTGCAAATGGTAAAATGTATACCAGTCATTATTAATGCATAGAGAATAGAAAGATCAATATAATATTACGAAATTTGTTATTAATCGATCATGCATAAAGCTAATTAATTGTTTTTACTAAATAATTCAATTAATGTGTCCTTTCTCCTTTTCTTGATGTCTTTTGGTCTCAAATAGATTATCAAGAACTTCTTTCACCAAATTATTTAATGAAAAAAATTATCCAAAAAATCCTAAACATATTGGCTGCTAATTTAATAATAAAATTGCCAATTATGCAAATGTAATCCTAAACATTTTGATCATTTTTCAATGTAAACCATTCGAGAAAATGCTGACATCGCAGTTAGTTAGCATCGATCATTTCACATCATACGGTAGCCAATCGACATGCTCTACCACACTCAAAACACATTTAGAGATATTTTAATTTTTTTATTTACTTTATTTTTATTAGTTTCTCTCTCTTTTCTTTTCTTTTTCCCTCATCCTCATTGTTCTCTTCCCGAAAAGAGGCACCGGATCGCCCGGGCCTCGACAAGAGCGGACGAGGGCTACCCGGTTAACTATATAAACCAACATCGTTGGGATCCGATTTCGAGGGCTTCCTGTCCCCTCCCTTGATTATCTTATTTAACATCTCCATCCATCACAAATCCTAAGATCTTACCAAACCACAGAGACCTCAAATCCATGACAATTGAGCCAGTGATTCTCTTCTCAATGCGGAGACACGATAGATCAGCATTAGCGGCAGATGAAAACCCTAGATCACCAGATCTATTTGCATGTCTCCTCCTTCAATCGAAATGCCACATGAATGCAAGAGGAAGGAGGGGGGATGCTAGAGAGATTTGAATTGCAATGGCGATTGATTGGAATGTCGAGTCATCCGAGTCCCGATCGCCGAATTGACCGAAGATCAAAGGTTTTCGACCATCGATGATGAGGGAGAGAGGGAAGGGGAGGGGAATGTGAAGAATAAGGAAAAAAAACCTAAAAATTTTATACAATTTCTCATAACTACATCATTTTAAGTGGAGTTTGAAATATCAAAACATGGCCAACGCGGATCATTACGTTAGCGGTTTCCAACCTAAATTGACGAGATGAACAATATGAAAAAATCATTAGAAAGTTTAGGATTGCATTAATCAAATTGAAAAATTTAGGACTAAATTGGCTATTGTACAATAAGTTCCCCCTTATGTAGTCAATGTTCACTTTCTCCTTATTTAAAAAATAACTTTCCAAGTATTAAAATCCAACTAAATAATATAGATTCGATATGTATCAAAGAGTTTTACATAACGTCAATAAAAACATATTGCAAGAGACAAATTAAAGGAAAACATATACATGGACAATGATATACGTCGTATTAAGTCAACTTTATGCGGATATAATACTAAATAATTTCTTGACTAAGATGCGACAACCGTAATTTCACTTGGGCTTCGTTTGTTTTGCGGAAACTAACTTTCAGAAAATGTTTTCTAAATTTTTTGATGTTTGATTCGCGAAAAACAAGTTAGTTTACAAAAATATTTTCCACTCATGGAGAAAAAGTCCTTCAAAAGCAGGGAAATTTTTTTCCTCTTTTTGGGAAGAGGAAAATATTTTCCCTCATCTTTACTTATTCAATTCGTTTACATTCATTTTCTTTTATACTATTTTTTATTTGTTTTCTTGTTTTCTTTTGTTTTTCGTTTCTTCTTTTTCTTTTTTCTTTTTCTTTTCTCCTTCTTCCTCCTTCCTTTGCCCATGGCTCCTTCCTCCTTCTTCCTTTGCCAACAGCGGACCTCGGCGATGGCCGACACTGGCGATCGGCCATGACATAGGTCGGCAAGCTTGAGGCTCGATTGATCCCTACGACCTCGAAGTTCGCGCATTTAGCGTGTCCAAGATCGCTAGGACTTGCCGAAACTAGAAGGAAAAGGAAAAAAAAGGGGAAAGGAGAAAAATGATAAAAGAAAAAGATAAATAATAAAAATTGCATTTTTTAAAAATAAAAAATGAAAAGAAGAAAAAAGAAATTATTGAATGGAATGCATGGAGGAAAATCAAATCCGATTTTACGTACCAAATAACAGAAAATATTTTTTCGGTCTTTTTAATATTTCAGTCAAATACTAGAAAATAAAGTCATTTTCCTGGAAATTGACTTCTCAAAAAAAAAAAATTCTAGAAACAACTTATTTTTCTCTAAACAAATAAAGCGTTAATTTGTTATTTGCATCTTTCAGTTGAAATAAACATTTTTTTTTTGCAATCACTAAATTGAGGTTTAGATATATATTTTATTTAGTGTCGACAATGATTGCTCTCACAAATACTATTTCAATCTCTAAGAGTTTACTAGACAATAAGAAAGCTTTCCACTGAATACGTACGTTCGGAGACGTTCATTAGAACTTCATGAGTCTATCATTGTGTCACATTAAATATGAGTTTTAGCCTAATTAATCTAGAAGTAATCGAAATACATTATGTAAAATTGACTTCTGAACAGTTAATGTGGCTTTATTAATGCCAGCAAAAATTAGCCCAAAATAGTTAGATTAATCAACCTAACCAAATGCTAAATCTGTAATCTTATCTCATACATATATCATATTCAGTATAAGAGAGTTTCATGCAAAATTATGGGTTTATCAAACTAGTTTTCTTCCAAGTGGCCACTCTTCTCACTTAGAAAAAGGGTGGTGAGAGGTTCGAATCCTCACCTTTGGGGGGAGTTAGGTTGGAAATGCGTGAGGAGGGGGCGGGGTTTCGCAACCTACGCACGCACATAGCACACACACGATAGCTTGTAAAATAGAATAGAATAGGACCAGCCAAAAAAAAACTAGTTTTCTTCAATGACAAACTTATTAAATTAATAAAATTAAAAATAACAATTGAATATCCATAATTGTAGATTCCGATATAAAAAATAGCAAAATTCAAGATAACAAAAAAATAACAACAATCTTTTACACGACCCAGGCGATTGTTTACCAAAAACACAAAGACCATATACGGTGATTGACGCCTGTAGCCTGCCACTTTTCCTTAGGTAGTGACGGTATCAATTCATTTGACCATGTTTTATCTCTTGGATAAAAATCTTGAGCAGACTAGAACGTCATTATTGACGATTTTGTACTGTGGTAACATATAGGGTTCCTCGAACAAAGAAGACTCTTGAAATGAGAAATAGATTCTAAAAGTCAAAAAATAGTAATTTGGGAATCTTTGAGCTGAGATTGAAGTTCTATTGAATCATCTCCAACTCTATATCAAGGTCACAATTAGGGATGTCGCCTGGCCCGAAATTGAATAGTACCTAGCTCAGCCCGATCCGACGCGGCCCGATCCGATGCGGCCCGAGCCCGAATAACATATGCCCCATTATTTCGGGTCGGGTCGGCAGGTTTTTTTTTGTTTTAAATCAAGATCTCAAATCCCAGAGATTTCAAAAATTACATGTTTATATTATTTCCATCATATAATTCAGGATCACCTGCATTTGAACACGATCAAACTCACGAGTTTGCTGCATGTAGTGTGCCTATTAGGCCCTTCCTTCATATTCATTCTGAGATTTTGGAACAACACAACTGAATTTCAAGTGATCGCTCTTCTTTAAATATGAATTGTGACATCAAAGGCATTGGATTTTCAATTATTGATCTTGGTATTAAGCTAATTTTGGGTGTTGGTTTGTTGAGATTTGTGCACTTGCTCTCTGTTTCTTGGTTACTTTTGACATCAATTATAGATCTCCCAACCATCAAACGTGATTTTCGAAAGATCATCAACTCGCATTGCCATCCTCATAGAATCATTTCGTTTTCTTGAGCACTATCAAAATGAATACTCACTATATGCAAAAGACCTTGATTTAAAACCTATCATATGCGAGAGAACTCGAAACACCTATACCCTTCCGAGTGCGAAGTCTACTGTAAGGTTCGCCTGATTCAATGCGAATCAAATAGGCAAGTCAAGTGGAAGAAATTAATGCACCAACCTACTTACAATCACATCCCGATTTTAGTGGAATTACATGACCGACGAATCGTGACACTATTTGATAGAAAGCTTGTTTGGCCTTCCATGTTCTCGTGAATTGAGATTAAAAAAATGTATTATAACAATGAAAAAGAATGAACCCATTATCCCAAAATCCTATACAAGTCGAAAATAATCACGAAACTAATATCTAAAATGAAAAAAAAATTAAACAAAAATCATTGACTTCCGGTAAACTCTTTCACGAAAATCCACTAACAATGGGGATGTTGTCATCGGCTAGAAAACGAAGGAAAACGGTGCGTGGAAAGACGGACCACCCAATGCATATATAGTATGCTAGATCCAACATAAAAGAAAAAAAAATAGACAAAAAAAGAAAAATAATGAAAAATAAATTGTATTAAAAATAAATAAAAAAAGTTCAAGGTCACGAATTGGAGCTATTAGCCATTCGATGCTTCTCAAATTTGCATGCATGCAAGCCGTCAACCAAAACAAAAATTAAAAAAAAGAAAAAAAAAGGATTTTAGTCCATGAATAGAGGGGATAAGTGCAGGGCTGGGCCGACGCGGGCCTTTTGGACAGCCCTAGATTTTGGGGCTGGACCGGCGCAAGCCTTTTGACAGCCCTAGTCACAATCAATATCGCCACTTCCCTCCATATAACTCATTTTATTATAATGCATCTTCTCTCTCCCTCTTTTCTTTTTATCAATTTTCTGTTTACATGGCCGGTTCCTCTTCCAGAAGAGTGTCCCCACACCATCTTTAAATTCACAAAGAGACAAAAAAACCTGAAATGGACCTTTAATCTTCCTCAGATCATGATGCTTCGTTTGTCTATTCTTTTTAGTTCGTCCTATTTAAAGGCCTAATCATCGGTCGTAATCGACATCTTTCACCTAAAGGTGACAAAATGGATCCAAAACTCATATTTGGCCCATGTTTAATCATGGTGGGTCATAAATATATGTCTTAAATTTTAAAAGTGAGTCATAAATGGGTTGCATAGAAACTCAATGAGTGCTAAATTGATTTTGAATAGGTTATAAATGAGTTAGCTATGGTAACTATTTTAAGTACGACATAAATAAGTTTTATGAATATTTTAGAAAAAATATTATGTTATTTTTATATTTTATTTTTTTTCCTTTCTTCTTTTTTTCTTTTTTCTTCCTTTTCCTTCTCCTACCTCTACTAACTCCGCCTACCTCCGCCATGACAGCACCGGCGAGCCTCAAGCTAGCGAGCCTTGGGCAAGCAATCGGCGGTGAGGCTCGTTGGGATATGATGAGCCCTGCTCAGGGATGCCCCCGTTGCCGGCCATCATCAAAGCCTTGTAACCAGCGAGCGGAGGAGGGAGGAGGAAGGAAACATAAGGAAAATAGGAAAAAAAAGGCAAAAAAATAAAAATAAAAAATATCGTTTAAAAAAATAAAAATTCACTAAATTTGTGTTGCATAAAAGTGTTTTAGTAATACCATTTTTTATCAAATTATAAGAGAAAATTATTGTATGAATTGATTAAATATAGACATGTTTAAGAATACAGTCGAGTCCGGTATAGGTCATTAATTTTTTTTTGGTCAAAAATATGTGTTACTAAATTTATACTACATGAAAATAGGTCAAAACGGGTTAAATAGTTCAATATGGGTGGGACTATATTCGACTTGATCCGACCCACCCGTTTGACAACTCTTAATTTCACCTCTTGAAATTCAATTTCAGCATTCCTCTCTTCATCTGTAGACCTTTTTCTCATTTTCGTAATTCGGATCCATGTGCATGAATGTTGTTCTCAGAGAATGATGCTTTGAGATAGACGTGGCCAAATGGAACCGGGGCTCGGACCGGCCCGTTGATAGGGCCCACGGTTCCTAAATTGTCGGAACCGCGATTCCGAGCCCTGTTCGCACCCGTTAAAAAAAAAAAATTGGGCGCCGGGCCCCAACGGCTCTTTGGTTCGCTACAATTTGGCCGTTGCATTACAATGCAATGGCCATTTTGCAACGGCCAAATGACCGTTGCTTGACCAAAAAAAAAAATTTTGATTTTTTTTTTAAGTTAAATAACTCTCCCCTTCTCTATAAATACCTATCTTCTCCCTTTCATTTTTCTCACAAATCCTCTTAACAATTCTCTCAAATTCTCTCAATCCGCTCAATTCTCTCAATCCCGCTCAATTCTTTCAAAAATGGCAAGTGGAAGCGGAAATCTTGAAATGCCAAGATGGCGATGGGAAATTCGAACATCCTATTCCCGGATATGATTCTCGTAAGTATACATATTGGAAAAACGACGACGATAATATCAACGTTGTTCCCATTCCAAACGTCGAGCACGTCCCAACACAAGAAAGTCTTTATTCTCCTACCGGTGTCGAAAAAACGTAGACGGCAAATGAGCCGGAACGGAAGGGCCGAGAGAGTACATCCGACTTGTGGCTACACTTCGACAAGGTATATGATGAAAGCGAAGGTAAATATAATATAAATTGTAAATATTGTTCGCAAACATATAAATTTACCAAATGAGACGGTTACGGAACATTCCGTCGGCATCCGACGAAAAAAAATCCAACGCAAGCGGGGATCGACACTTGGGTAACAACAAATTTTCTAGTACGCCAATCCTAATACTTATCCTTTATTACGTTACACTGATGTACTTTATAAACAAACATTAGCTGAATATGTTGTCCTTGATTATGCTCCGTTTACTACTAATGAAAATTTTAATTTGAAATATTTGATAAATACTGCATTGGTTCCGCAAGCACCAACTATTCCGAAAGGTACTCTTAAACGCGAACTTTTGCATCTTTATAAAAAAAAAAAAAAAAATCTTTAGCAAAATTTTTTCGAAATTCAATGAACGTGTGCATTTAGATAGCGATATTTGGAGTGATCCTTGGCAAATTCATTCTTATATGAGTGTTACGTGTCATTGGATAGGTGACGATTGGATCATTCAAAAAGGCTTCTTGCATTTCGAGTTTTTTGATTAAAAGCATTCGGCTCATAATATTTATAGAATAATTAGGCAAGTTTTAGAAGAATATACTTTGATAAATAAAGTATTTTTAATTGGTTTTGATAATGGTGCCGTAAATACCGCTTCCATTCCCTAATTAGAAAATATTTGCAAATCTTCTTTTGGCGGATAATTTTTCACATTAGATGTGTTTGCCATATTTTAAATTTATGTGTACAAGATGGTTTACGAACTCTTGAGACGTCTCTCGCTCCAATAAAGGGTGCAATTAAATTTTTATGGAGTCGTGCCCATTCTATAAAAGTATGGGGAAAATTTTGTAAACAACATGGGAGAAGGGAAAAAAGATTTCCAAAAGATATTCCGACTCGTTGGAATTCTACCTACGAGTTTCTTCATCAAAATTTTGATTACAAAAATTTATTATGTATGTTTATTTCGCAAAATATTCCCAAAATTACTTCACTTCCGTAACATTGGGACGTTTGCAAAAAAAAATTAGATTTTTTGAAAATTTTTAATGATGCTACTAATACTTTATCCTGGTATTTATTATCCTACTACGCATTTATTTTTAATAGAGTGTGTTAATATTGGTAGTGTTTTTAGTGAATATGAAAAAGATATTGAATTAGCTCGGATTATTTTAGTAATGCGAGAAAAATAGTTACATTATTATTTCAAAATTCCTCTTGTCTATTTAGTTGGTATTGTTTTTTATCCACATATTAAATTAGATGATTTGCTAGATTATCTGAATGTGTATTATTATAATTGTTTACATTTGGAAGATGCAATACATATTTCAATTATACAAGGAGAGGTTAAAGAATGTATAGTAGTATTATATGAAGAATTTTGTGGTAGATATGGTTTAAGTGATTGTGGATCTTTTCAATCTACTCGCCTCACGAAACGAAACTAGTAGTTCACTTAGTAGAGGGTACGATATGCTCAAGAGTAGACAAAAAAAAAATAAAAATGGGCAACAGGTAGTATTTTTGAATTAGAAAAATATTTAACCACTCAATTTGAGTTTCGTGATGCCAAACACAAGTCAGATTTTCAAATCCTAAAGTGGTGGAAGAATCACTCAAACGATTACCCGGTTATCGCCCTCATCGCTCGCGATATTAGCAACCTCTTCTTCAACAATGCGGTGGAACAAGCTTTTAGCGCTAGAGGATTAGTTTTGGACTCTCGCCGTTCAAGATTAAGTCCGGAAGTCTAAGCTTGTGTCGACAATTGGACGAAGGCTAGATTTCGACATCAAGAACTGGATCGAGAATACGAATTATTTAGTGTGGATTGTGGAGATACCACCGCCACGTGTACCACAACGAGTAGCGACGATTGACAATGAGGTAATTTTGGGTTATCAAAAATAAAAGAACTACATGGACTTTGATTCTTCTAAGTTCTATCCCCAAGAAGATATGTAGGCACTTAATGATAATTCATTAAGTTCAAACTTATTCCTCCTCTCTCTCTCTTTTTCCTAAATTTTATTACAATGTACAATTTGATTATAATTTATAATTTCTTATGTTTATTTTATTATTTATTATTTTAAAATTTAAATTTAAAAAACGGAACCGGAACCGACACGGAACCGGCTCGGAACCGGCGATTCCGAACCAAAATCGAACCGGCCCCTTTAAAGGCCGATTCCGGTTCCACCTTTGGAGGAACCGGCCACATCTACTTTGAGATATCTCCTTCTAAGAGCTAAATTATGGACTATTTATTCACGTTACGCTCCATAAAATTCCAAGTAAAATATCACCCGCCTGGGGAGGGGGGGAGGAAAGGAGGAGGAAGGGGGGTTTTGGGGTAAATCACTAAAAAAAATTGCAAGCATATTATACAGATGTCAATTCAATCTTAAACATTTTAATTTAATTAATTTAATAATAACCTTTTTGATGATTTCCAAATATAGTCATTCCGGCAAAATTGGCCGAAAATTGTTGACGTAGATGTTGATCGTCCCACATAGTACGACCGAAGCTAAATGTATTGAAAGGCCAAAGGACATAACTTTGTTGTTCAAGGGGCATGAAAGGAAAATCAATATTGGCAAGGGAACTTTAATTGGCTATCAGCTATTACCAACCAATTAAATATTATAAGGCTGTGTTTGGTAGTCTACATTTTTAGCCATGATAGGATTGAATAGGATAAGATATGAAATCCATGAATTTTACAATATCTTATCTAATGTTTGGTGAATCACAATAATAAAACTGGATATGTTCATATCCTATCATGTTCATTGTTCGGTATTTACACATATTTATGTAACTTAACTTAAAAATACATAAACAAATACTATAAGAATCTCTCATAATTCATTGCCACTCTAGTCAAAGAGAAAATATGATCATTTCACATTTGCAACTATAAAAGGTTTTGTCTCTCTTGCTACTTTCGTTAAACTTTAACATGAACCACAAAATTGCGGAGGAGAATGAGTTTTGACTCTCTTTGCGCTTTCATAAACTTTTGACGTAAGCCAAAAACCTACGAAAGATAAGAAGATTCTACTCTCTCGCCGTTTTCACAAGTTCGACGTGAACTAAAAAACTATAAAGGAATGATGAAACTTTAACACGAATTAAAGATACATAGGAGAAGTAGACGGAGATTTCTAAAAAAATTTTAGAAATCTCATTGCCCCACATTCATCGAAAATTATTCTTATTTTCAAGTTCGAATTTTGTTCATTTAACATCCGGGTTCTTCTACTTCATTTTTATATTTATTTTTTATTTTTATATCTCTTTTTTTCATTATTTTTATTTCGTTCCATCATTTCTTAATAATTGTTTATTAAATAATAAACTATACTACCATGTCTAAAATATGAAATGATCTAATGTGAATATGAAGTGTGTGTGTGTATATGCACAAAATATATATTATAAAGTAGAAAAAAAATTATAAATACATAGATGAATAAAAAAATTTAAAATTTTTATTTAAATTTTTATTTAGAATTAAAATATATAATTCATATCTAATAATAATTTTAATTTTATTATTTAAGAAGTTTGTTATTTGAGATAAACTAGCTTTTATACCATGAACATAAAAAATTCCTATCCACATTCATCCCACCTCCCATATGGAATAATTTTGTCAATTTTATATCCTCCTCATATCTCACTTTGTCCTGTATTGAGCGGAAGCCAAACACATCTTATCCCGATTTTTATCCCGACTGCCAAACACAACCTAAGTTTCTATATCCCTTTTTCATTAAAAAAAAAAAAAAGGATGGCAACATTCCCAAAAAAAAACACCAACTTCTGGTTTTGGCCCAAATTCGGCAACTTTTAAAATTTGTAAAAGAAAACCAACTAACTATTAGGGTGCTTTTGTTTGAATGAAAGTGTTTTTTGGAAACTTTTTTTCGAACTTTTATCCGTTTGGTTTGCCAAAAATAACTTAGTGAACGAAAAAACACTTTCGATCAATGGAAAATTTATGCATAAAAATAGGAAAATGAATTCCTAAATCTAAAGAATTTGAGATTAAATACGTGAAACCACTTTTTGGAATTGTTAATCTGAAATTTTTTAAATTTTAATTGTTTTTTAATATTTAATATTATAATTAATATTTTATTTATACTTATATTTTTTATTTTATTTTATTATTTACTTTATTTTTTTCTTCCCTTTTCTTTTTTCTTCTACCTCCACCGCTTGCCGGGCCTCGCGACCGTGGTTGGCCGGCAAAAGCCCCAAGCTCGGCCGTGTCCGCCCGGCCCGTCATGGTGGAGGACATCGCAATGAGAAAGAAGGAAAAGGAAAAAGATAAATCAATAAAATATAAGAATAAAGTACAAACTGTAAAATATAAAAATATATATTTAAAATTTCAATTTTTGTTTGGGTCTAAGATAAATTCATGAGATTGAAATCATTTTTCAAATGAGAACAAAATACAAACAACGTTTTCGGTCATGTATCACCAAAATAAGGAAAACAAACTGTTGCGAAATCATATTTCTTTTTCATGGAATTTACCGCTAAACAAACACACCATTGGTCGAAAGCTGATAGCCATCGTTTACTTGTGCCGTTAAAAAGCTGACATGCGTCTTACCCGTTGCTTAGGCTCGTTAAATGGGTGGGTTGCGTTGAGTGTAAAATGAGACCCAAATAGACCCATTTTGTCGGTTTTCATACATTTCCATTCTACAAATCTAGCTACTCATACTCAACCTATGTGTGACCTGACATATTGCTAAATCACTTCATGTTTAAACAAATTTAAGAAAACTCATACCTAAATTGATGTGACAATACAGAGCAAATGAGCGCGAGATTGAGCTGAGTGCGAGAGAGAATGAAAAAAGAATCATAGATATGGATTGAGCATACTAAGTTGTAAATCAATTTATAACACATAAATGATCTATTCGACACTCATTATATTTAAATCTACTTATGGCCCATTTAATAAATAAAACTAGTCAATATAACAACTTCGATATATGGGGCTTGAGATGACGTCATTTCAAGGAGCTACTCAAGTTGAAATTGGGGGAAAATTTTGCAGAAAAAAAAAAGGTTCATTTCACTTCTGATCTTCATCGCTCTTTCCAGAATTGAAGATAGTAGATAGAGATGTAAGAACAGGGCTGATATGGCTAATTCATCGGTTTAATGTGGTAAAGTCAAACGTAGATAAAATTTAGTAAATAATAATTGATCAAATAGGAAACTTATGATTCTACCAAAAAATAAAAAATAGGAAACTTAAGAAAAGAAAGCAAGCAAGCTCTTGGCTTTTTGTAAGGAATCAATGGACAAGAGAAACTGCGGCATTTTTCATTTATCCGTAAATAGCATAATCACTGCTTGAAAATGGATGAAACACATTTCATCTCATATTGTAGTTTTAATTTCTTTTCAATAGTTTTTTTTTTATATAGTTTTTGTTTGCATACCGAGCAAGGTTGGCCAACAAAAATCATAAAACAACATAAATGATGCCATTTTGAGTTATCATTAGATCTAAACTAATGATTGACTATGAAAAAAGTTTACCCTATTTGATAATGATATCCAAGTTGTGAATTTTCTTCATCTAAGGTAGGAGAAAAGTACAACATGCTCAAAAGATAAGTTGGGGAACATAAAATAAAAAAAAATAGAAGGAAAGAAAAACAATTGTCTTCAAATAGATTGGAAAAAAAAATGATGACACAAAGAGGAAAGTGAATATAATGAAGGCTAGAGGAGCGTCCATTTCAACGATTTTCTTTTTCTAAAAGAAAGAAAAAGAGCAAATTTGCCTAATTTCAATTGGACCACTCTTTCCTCTCTCTTTACTATGGCAACCTTAATATATAAAAAATAGTAAGACCGGACGACCAATCACAATATTACACATAGCGAATTTTAGGAGAAAGTTACAAAAAAAGCTCTAAACCTATTGCAATTATACCAATTCAACCATAATTTTTTTTTATAATTGAGTCCTCAACATTTTGCATTTTAGTCCATCCGACCAATTTTGTCTAGAAATCGTTGATAAAGATGATAACCTTCTTACGTGGCGACGACCAATACCGGACGTAGATACTTTTTTAATAACATTTTTTTTATTTTGTAATTTTTATTTTATTTTTTATTTTCTTTCTCTTTCCTTCATTTTTCTTCCCTTCGTGCTTCCAACAGTCGGTCCATTGCCGATCAAAGGTGAGGGCTAGCTAGGTCGACCTCGCCGACCTCCGGCGAGCTCACTCTCACCGGCCCTCGCCTCTTGGTTGGTCGCTAGGGTCCATCAACCAGCTAGTTAAGAAGCACATACATTCTCAAGGGGCAGCGACGCGTATTTGACACGCGATCAAAACGTGATCAATAGGTTTTAGACATCCAATACGTGGTTAGCTTTCCGAACACACCCAGCAACACGCGAATTCACCATCCCGACAAGCTATTCCGACACCCACGGGATCAATTTTAAACATTTTCAATAAATTAGGGGTCAAAATGTAAATCTATTAAAAAAAATATACTCTCAAATCATATACCCACCACCCCAAAATTAATATACTCGATCCCAAAAAAAAAATATAATCGTGAATCTCTAATAGCAAAAGAAGGAAATAAGGAAAAAGAAAAAAATATATAAATATAAATATTATTAAAAATTGCACATAATAGTGCCTAACGAGACACATAAGTAATTTATGGCAAAAATTAGTCGGATTGGTGAATTGTCATAAATACAAAAGATTTATAACTCAATTGGCAAAAAAATAACGATTTATAAATCGAATTGATACAATTATTCCCACAAAAATAAAAAAAATTGTATTGTTAAAAGGAAAAAGAAAAAATTACTTAAAAAATATATATATTATTAAAAAATTGTACACTTCAAAATTTACGTTAAACACATAAGTAATTTCTAGCAAAATTGGTTGAATGTCTTTGATTATCGTAAATAAAAAATATTTATGACTTAATTGAAAAAAATAAAAATTTAGGACTGAATTGATGCAATTATTTCAAAAAAAAAAATGATACAATTACAATAATGGTAATTCACTTCGAATTATAGTGTCTTGGCAATATGCATACCGCGTTAACGTATTTAAGATAACCCACCAAAAAAAAAACGTATTTAAGATAGATTAGAAATAAAATTGTCGGCGTCTCCGTGGATGCGTCATTCCTTCGTAACACGGTTAAGTCTTCTAGAGCGTGAAAGCAACACGGGAAACGGCGAAAGGGTTCGAGATAGAGAGCGATTGAGAGAGGAGATCCTTCGGCGTAATCGCGCGTTGACGCTCTCCCGTCTTCCTTCTCCGCCTTCTTCGCCAGCGGCCGTCGATTGAATTCTTGGGTTGATCGATCGGCTCGTCAATCGGCTGATCGCCGGGGAGCTTCTGTTCGCCATGTTCAAGTTCTGGTACGGCCAATCCTGCCATGTTTATTGGTGCTTGTTCGATGATTTTAGCTCTCATTTGGTATTCTGATCAGTTCTTTATGTTCAATCGAATTATCTTCTGTTCTGTGCGGAGCGCTTGAATTTTATTTATGGAACGACGGCGATGAAGCTTTGATTTTAGGGGTTTTTACGTGTTTGTGGGGCTGTTTTGCTTTTATGGTCCAGCATGGTTGTTGTTCTCTGTTTCACGAGCTAGTGTCATGGCTTGTCTCTTTTAGCGTTGAAACGAGCCTGTTAGCGGTGAAACGAGCGGTGAACTTGAATAGCTAAGAGAGAAAATGGAAGGCGCTCGTGGTGGCAAGCACACGTTTTCTTTGAGCTAGCAGACAATTAGAACTTATGCTCAATTTAATGAAGCTTGGATATGCTGCAGCTAATGAAGTTTTCCATTGTTAAGTGCCCAGTGGCGGTTGTTGGATTAGAGTTTTATTTTTCTTTTTGCATTTCTTTCAGGGGAAATCAAGAGCAACCAGCTCAGCCACACCCACAGGACAGTACTTCACAGTCATGGTACCCACCTTCTGTAGTTAGCTCTCCCGGTTCTTCCCGTCCCTCAACACCAAGCAGTAGCTCTTCTGGCAGTTTCAATTATTTTTCACAGACCACACCCCATGTTTCGCCCACTGAGGCTTCGGGCATCATAAATCATTTGAAAGACAAGAGGTACTTCTTGTTTCAAGCATCTTTGAGTTATGTTTGTCTTCCCTTTTTCTTTTGAATGTATATGGAATTGCATCCTTGATTTGTAATAGATGAAACATTGAAGTCTGGATCAAATCTTAGTGGCAATTTAGGAAGCTAACTTGCCCTTCGTACTTGTATCTGGTTTTGGTTATTTCATCTTATGAGAAGACATTAGTTCCAAATGCTCATGTAGACCGTAGAAGATTCACCACATCGTAATGAGATGACATTTAAGATTAGTGGTCATGCCGACACAGAGAAAATCTAGAAATGCCAGCTAGTTATTTCTGCCGAGTCTTCTTAATTAGCGTAGGCCTTATTTTTCCTGAAGCATCTGATAGTCTTCAGCGCACAAGCAGCAATCAAAAATTTCCTGGTGGAATGTTTGCTCGGAGCACCTTGATGAAATTGCGCTTTTTCTGCATTCATTTGGTCAAGAAAATAGTGCATCTGAGCCATATTTCAGTTACTGGCAGGCATATTTGGACTTGACTTGAACATGATACTAGACAGCCGCAAAATAATGTTGAGAGAAAGCTGGCTTAAATTATACTCTTCTGGTATAGTGAAAACTTGCATACAGATGTAAATGCTTGGTCGATAGGACGGATAATTTATCTTGTTTTTTAGCTCCCTTTTGGTTTTGATAGCTGTTTCTTATGTGGCTTTAGCTTTTTTGGGCGCTCCCCCTGGTGCCTTGAAGTTTTTATCCATTAAAGAAATATATATTAAGAGAAAACACAATCCTTGGTGCAACATGACATTGGTTTAAATATTAAAACGAACTGCCAGTCTAATTAGTTGTATGATATGTATGTTAAAGTTGGAAACTTGTAGTGCTAGCATAATTCATAAATGCTAAAAGATTATACTAACTAGTCTTTAAGTGCTAGAAGATGATTCTGCAATGTAAATCCTTTTCTCCCTCATCCTCATCATTTTCTTTTACCCAATCTGCAATATCTCAGTTGTTTATCTTAGATTGAGCAAAGGACTTCTCTTGGGCTACTATTTTCTGTTCTCTTTATTTCTGCTAGTGTTATCATACTTCATTAGTCATCCCTGTATCTATTTATGTTCCTATCTTCTGTAAACCTGTTCAGTGTTGACGAGTTGCGGAAGCTTTTGTCTGACAAGGAAGCATACCATCAGTTCATACTTTCACTTGATCAAGTGAAGATCCAAAATAATGTGAGTGATACAGTTCTATGTATGTAGATTTTGGTTTTTGCTACTCAAACTGTCACTGTCGAACAGTATTTTTTTTTTTTAAGTTTTATGGTTGTTCTTTTATCTTTAGTTAGCATTGTTTTGGGTGCTTTTACCTCTCAAAACCAAAGAGGATGAAATGCCGTTCTGTATTATGGCATTCGAATACCGATTGCGAGAGAGAAGTCTCTTATATGCATGCTGAAGCACCCATGCTGCGCCTTTGGTTACATTTGATCGAATGAGTACAGACCACTTTCAAGTCTCAATTGCATGCCCAGATTCATCAAATATCTTAACTGGCGTTGGTCAGATGGCTGCTATATTAAGAGCATCATCACGTGCTTGATTCTT
The DNA here is from genome assembly GCA_021437795.1 of Rhodamnia rubescens. Taxonomy (NCBI): domain Eukaryota; kingdom Viridiplantae; phylum Streptophyta; class Magnoliopsida; order Myrtales; family Myrtaceae; genus Rhodamnia; species Rhodamnia rubescens. Next base: position 231,102 of record JAILYA010000115.1, on the reverse strand, counting down.
GGTTTGAATGCAATAATTTGGTCTGGTTTGGTTGACTTATTAGAATTGTTGAACGGAAAATGCAGCATTCGCTACTACATCAACTTAGATTTTCATCTCTTTTAAAATTGATGTTTCTGCTCTTTGACTGTTTGACTGATGGTTGGCAGATACGAGATGAACTCCGGAAAGAAACCTTGCAGCTTGCCAGTGAGTTGTCCTTCCCTGACTGGAGGTGAAGTTTTATCTTGGATTATATGTTATATTGCAGATGGGTCTCATTATTTTTGTGAATAACTATAGGGATGAACTTGGAGAAGGAGCCTCAAATAATGGAGCTGAGAAACCAGGTATATCATAATGCTTCTATATGGGTCATTTCGGGGCAAGCAGCCCATGATGGCATCAGTTAAAGCTGTTTCATTTTCTTTTTGCAGTGTAGGATCATACGGACGACGGAGTTGGCTGCTGCACAGGAGAAGCTCAGTGAACTAGAGACACAGAAAGAAGAAATTATGAAGCTCTTCTCTTCTTCCTCTCTTATCCAGAAGCTTCAAGGTAATCCATACAATCAGAAAACTGTACTTAATAGTTTTAGGGTCTTTAACTAAAGCTGGATCTTCACTCTACATCATGCGGCTTCTGTCAGGAATTTGAGTTTGGCCCTTTTATTATTATGACAACGTGTTTTGACATTTTGTAGAAGCAATGCGCAAGACGGAGGAGGAATCTGAAGCTTTGCACGAAAAGCTTCTTAATAGGGAAGTAGACTTTGGGACATTTGTGCAGAAATATAAGAAGCTGCGGACCGCTTATCACAAGCGCGCACTTATCCAACTTGCAGCAAAAACATCTGCGACCGGATGACCAATGCGGGGCAAGCATCCTACATGAATGGGGCGATGAAGATTTCCTTGTATTACGGTTGTGTTAAACTCATCTTACATTTGATTTTGCTGTGCACAAGACCATATCCATGTATGTAAACATTTTCTCTTTCCAAAAATGTCATCCTCACCTCACCTCACCTCACCTCACCTCTTACAATTGGCACTTTCCCTATGGTGTCTCCGGTAATTGATGAAGGCCAGAGATTCTGGCTAGAGTCAGGTATGTCTCTTAGGCCCAGCTCTAGTTTTCAAATGGACAAATTGCATCCACGTGCAGTGCATGACAATTTGCTATCGTTTTTTCCCCTTTTCGCCAAGGTATTCTAGTCCTCGCTGCGTGACACCTTCATTGTGTAAATTGTCTCTATATTGTGGGCTTTAAGCCTCTTAGAATTATCTTCATCATCTCTGTAAGTGGACTTGTGCCAAGAGATTGATGCTTGTAATTTCTACATCTAGGAATTTAGCCACATCATGTGCGTATTGGATTCATTGTGGCTTTGTGGATGGCGTGATCCCAAGTATTTCTCCATCTCTTTAAAAAGATTCGGAGAGTTCTTGTTCGATCCGTGTCGGGGATGTGTGGCTCGTTAGAAGTTCTAGCCCTATTTTATTTTAGGGTTAATACCACAGAAAATTTCAAATTAAGACATTTGTGATAAATTTATCTTAAATTATTGTTTTGACCATCAAAAACTTTAAATCGATACATTTGTGAAAGATTTATCACAAATTAATTTTTTTACCAAGAAAATTTTCAAAATTTCAAATTGGTATACCCGTAATAAATTTAGTCTCCTCTAAATTGAGTTAATGCCTCGAAAAATTTTAAATTGATACATTTATGACAAACATAAGATGAAAATCCCAAACTCTTACACTCATGAATTGTCACGTGTCATTCAACTTAGTAATTTGACGTTAGGATGTAACGAAAATTAATAGAAAGTAAATTTATTACGAGTGTGCGGTTTAGGGTAAGTTTGTAATAAGAACATCAATTTAGGGTTTTTTTTTATCAAAAAAATAATGTTGGGTAAATTTATCATAGGCGTATCAGTTTAGCGTTTTTCATGATATTAACTCTTTGTTTTATGGAGCTTGACATAAGAAATGTCCTTATCACTCATGGCTAGACCTGAGCACTGGGCAGGCTGGGCCGAACCCAAGTGGTAATGGGGCTTCGCCTAGCTGAAAGATTTATAGCCCAGGCCCGCCCGGATGCCATTTTTGCTTTCACGCGGCCTTAACTCTGTTATTATTAACATACACATCTAATCTGCCCAGACTATTTGATGCAGGTCTAAAGATCAAATCAGAGGCTAAGACTTTAGTCATCAAATGCTTTTGATTTCTCTCCCGTTAAACAGGAACAAGAATCAAAAAATGGTAAAGCAGCAGCGCACCAATTTCACGGTCTTGCTTCGGAGCTGAAAAATCTCAAGAAAACCTCTTGCGTATTCCAGGACGAGTTGCTAAAAATTATTCACAATTTCGTTCTCCATATATTAAGGTCAATAGAAAAAGTACAATGACCACCGGTGTCACGCGATATTGGTGCTACATTCAGTGGAATGACCGCACCGGACTTATTTTTGAATGCTCTAGGACCAGGTCGAATTCGAAAAAATTTTCAAAATCGAAATCGTTACAAATAAGAAGAAGTTCGAGGTCACCGACCCTAGCCACGTTCCAAATTTTCAAAAAGAAAATAAAAAGGAAGGAAGAACATGGTCCATACATTGCAAGATGGGGTCCGTAGCATATAATTGCATGGCGTTGGCTGTAACTTTCTGCGAAACCCCACGCAATTTCGCACGCGTTTCTTGCTAGATGATGGATGCATCTTGTTGCCGTGGTGAAATGTACCTATCGCGATCACCAACAGCCTATCTTTATCGATTGTTATATGCAATCGGAAGCTTCTTCTCTCCACCCCAATTCTCAAGCAGGAATCCTGTTACATGGAACAATCGAACGACGTCGTACCAATTATCCGGACAAATGATTCCATCAGTTCTCAACAAGAAAAGCAATCTCATTTTGGTCGGCAGTTCATTTTGCAGGGTGATGTCTTGGGGTCCGGACAAGAAAGCCGAAATTGCGCAACGTTTGCAGGCTTCATATTATAGGGGTGGGATGTGACAAAAGAGAGTCAAAGATGCGTGCTTTTTCTCAAATGCCAGAACCTTTTTTTTTTACCCCACTTTTTTGACGGGTTATAAAGTATATTCGATTGAATTTGCATGTGGATGATGCCCATGGCTTGTAATCATGGATAACAAATTGAGGAAATTACAATCTTGTTTCTTTTAATATAAATCGACTGTTAAATGTAGCGATAATGCAAATTGACGCTGAAGTTAAATTTAGTACGTTCGAGAGAAATATTAAATTTTACGATGACACAAAATATAAAAACATGGTACCCATAGCTCGAATTCAATAGGGAAAGTACCAAAAAATATAAAAACATGGTACCTTTGTTGTAATGTCCTTTTTAACCTTCGTCAATAACCGTCAGATTGTAGATTTTCAATAGCCAAATCATACTCTTTGGAGGAACCCAACCCCCCCCCACCCCCCACGGGCGCCGCGGCGCACCATCAAACAATTTTCTACCTTTATCTGTACTTTTCGGCACTGCATTTTATTTTCCTTAGATGTAACTTTCATATTTGTGTCATCAATTAAATTCCGGCATGTATATTTTTACGGGATGCTATGTTGTTGAGTAAATTTCGGCATAGTTTGTTAACACTTAGTTAGTTTATTGAACCTGTATCACCAAACATTGATGTCGATTAAATTAGGGCGTTCACTGAATATTGAGAAAAGGAATGAGCATAGGAGAGAGATGTAAAATAACTACTTAACTGAATTTAATGATATGCATAAATCACAAAGAGAGAGAGAGAGAGAGAGAGAGAGATCGCATCTTACGTAACAGTAATGAGTAGCTGGAAGAAAAAGTTTAATTTATCGTTGCTTTGTCTTAAAAATACCAAGTAGACACTTGTGCTTGTGGTCCCTATAAGCATGAAAATTACAATTGAAATTATTCAAAGACATCCTGCGTACCCTATGTTGGATATTTTTGAAAAATATGGTCGAATAGAATGGATAACGGAATTAGAACTTTGAGGCATGATAATACTTCTTTTAAGAATTTATTTATCTCACAATGTTGCTAATAATTTTCGACAAATATCCTTCAATATTCTCTCGTGAGAATAACGGATAGTAATTCGATATTTCTCCCGAATCCCGTAAAGGAAACAATCGCAGGAAGAAGGCATTTCTTTTGAAAGAAAACGGAAATGAAAGTTCCGAAAGTTGAAGTGATGAATTATTAGCAGCATTATAATATACATAAAACCTTTGCGAACAAGCATGTTATTCCGAAAATGTCTCACCTTTTCATGTATGAAAAAAAACTGCAAATTTTTGTATCAAAAACCGCTATCTCGAACGGACGCAACTCTTTATGTCCAAAACCGTCAAATATAAAGATTTGCAACCATTGGACAAAATTAATCAATAAAAATTCGAAATTAATATGAAAAAAATCAGTAACTCCTACGTGAACAATCATATTTGTTTCGCTAGGACATTACAGCTTAATTATTACTTTAATTTTTTTTAAAATAATAGGGTTAATACCATGAAAAACCCCAAACCGGTATACTTGTGACAAATTTACCTCAAATTATTTTTTTAACCACCAAAAATCCTATATTGATACTTTTGTGACAATTTACCCTAAACTAATTTTTTTGACCAAAAAAAACTTGTGACAAATTTACCCTCCGTTAAATTAGATTAATATCACGAAAAATCTTAAATTGATAAACCTAGGGTGAAAATCCTAAACCCAGACACCCGTGAACCGTCACATACCATTCAACTTAGCAATTTGACGGTTAGATTTTACAAAAACTAACGGAGGATAAATTTGTCATACATGTACCAGCTTAAGATTTTCCGTGGTATTAATCCAAAATAATATGATTGTTAATTAGCCAATTATTACCCGTCAACGACGTAAAGTGCTAAGTACGCTTGATAATCGCGCAATTATTCACGCATGCGCAAGCGCGTGTAATGGGGCTAGATCACTTGCCCACTTTTCTATTTGGAAGACTGCAATAGTCTTCTAACTAGTAAAGTGTTTCACACTTTCCCTTCCATCCTACATGGGATGCAAAAAGGCATTATTTTGTTTGTTTTGCAAATAAACTTCAACAAATATCCCGTAAAAAGGTACAAGTTACCTGTCATTATATTTATTAATAAGATATATATGTACTTAATCGCTTTACAAAATGCGTGAAAAACCTTAGTTGATCGGGAATTTCCAACATCATTAGAAGAAACAAATCCTCTCTCTGTCTCTCGTCTCTGTCTCTCGTCTCTCTAATAGGGACGGGAAACTTTTGTTTAAACTCATAGAATTAAATTGGTGGAAGCTAATTATATCTTTACATTAGCATTTTAAGATTATATGCATTACCATCACACAAGAACATATATTATCATGTAACCCATTTATGCTTTGTGCCGAATGCTCAATGCGTTGAAAATTGGAACCAGAACAATATTTTGTTCAATAAGCAATTCGACAATAATTTAGAGTAGTACATAGTACCTTGGGACCAGTGGAACCGGCAGGTTCCAAGATGGCACCAAGTTAAGTTTCACGTCCCAATGAATTGGAACCAATGTCTATAGAATCACAGTAGTCATGATTTGACTCAACGACATTCGAGAATAATGACCCAGAATTTGACACGAGAGGAAATTGATGGAACGTATGGATGGAGGCACTTTCCTTCGCTCAAGCTTGCATGAAATCACGACCCAAAAAGTAAAAATGAAAAGCTTAGAGTCAATATTCAATTTGGAAAGATCGGACACCCGGGACCTACGAAAGCTAAAATAATCCCTAGAAACTACCTAAGCAACTTTCCAATGTACAAAGTATGGAGGCATTACTACTTTTTTTTTTGTTTTTTGGGTTAAGCTGAAAGATAATTTACTTTAGGCAGGCAAAGATCTTAGGTTTAATCAGTTCTCCATGGCCTCTCCACATGGTTGTGTATTAACCTCATCGCCTGAAATCCAAGAGATGTAGCATCCCAGTGGCCACTATCTCCACTGAACCGATCCAGCAATTCGTTGGTTAACGTTTTCATCTTCAAGTCGTGGGGATGACAAAGGTAAATTTGCTTTTGAGCTGTGCGTAACTCAACAAGCTGGGAAACCTTCACTTTTTGCTGTTATTGACAGAAATAAGAAAGAGAGAGAGAGAGAGAGAGAAGAAGATAGGGAGTCAATTAAAAGGTACGCGCGTTTCTCCAATTGACAAGTTTCGGCGAAATTGAAGAGTCTTGGTTTAGAAATTGTTGTCGCGACGCACGGATTCCGGCTGCGCGCAATCGGTTTCAATGACTTTCAAGTAACGTTTAACAGCTTTAAGTTCTTTAAAGTAAACGATGGGGCGAATAAGAAATCCGTGTGCTTAATCGATGGACTGATATAGAACATCGGCATGTCATATCCCTATCTTGTTTTTTTTGGCTCGTCGTGACATGATTAGATCGGAGGAAACATTTAAAATACAATAAAAGGCTAAGATTGAAGGGGAGAATCGTAACATTTATCAATTTAGAACTCGTGAGAGCGCAGAAGAGAGAAGGAACTGCGAAGGGTTGTTTGGCGAACTCTAATCGCTAAGGACCTCGGATTAACCACCAGGACGTGATTATCCGACGCAATGAAATGACCAGTCCGGGAGATCAATAGCTTCTAAATTACTCTTTTAATCCTGGATTTTGATGGATCAAACACGATTCCCGACCACTTCCTTTTAACCCTAATTACCGATGTGGGCTTTCGATGCGAATCGTAAACCTTATGCGATTGCGCGAGAGAGATTCTATCGTTGTGCTCTGGGTTCTCCTTTGGAGGACTCGAAGTCAGGTCAATGGATCATAAAAGGGCAAGTGTGAATGCGTGGTGTCACTGGCGTGCACGCGCTGCCCGTTGAATTGACGAAGACTCACTGGTTAACCGGGGTCGTCCTCCGGATCGACAAGGTGGGAACGCTGTTCTCTTAGTCCTCGCTTGGCTTCATGTCTTTTAGAGCGACCGTTCGTTAGATAAGCCTTTACTTTGTGTCGGGGTTTGTTCGAAAAAGCAAAAAGGGTTTAATGTCACAAAAATGCTCAACTAGTACACTCGCGTATCACGAAGAAAATCACAACTTGAGGGCATGCATAACCACGCTTATAAAGTAGAATTCCTGCTCTAAAAGTCTTCGAAGTAAAGATTCATTTCATAACGCAATTTCGGGAAATTGGAACTTATTTGGTTATGCAACTTCATTTTTCTATTTCCGGAGATTTTTTTTTTTGCTTTAGAAATAATTATTTCTCTTCAGAAATAAAAAAATCAACTTTTGACCAAAAATTGATTTATAGAGCAGAAATGTAATCATGCGTGCCCTGATATGCCTCGTACCACATTTGTCCTAGACAAATTTTCATGGTCAAAATCTTAGGCCAAAATTAGGGGCGTAACTAGGGATTTTAGCGGATTTTCAAAACTCGAGAGAGCTCTTAGAAAAAAAAATTATTATAATTTAGGATTTTCCACGATAAGAAATTGGGATAAATGTTTTCGGGTGCGACAGTTTAGGATTTGCGATGATATTAACTGTAAAAAAAAAATATCAAGGATGTTCATATCTCCTTTTCCTTCTTTTCTGATTGACTTAATCATGTAGTTACAATAAAGTGGCACTCTACCGTTGCAAATTCCCTTTTTTTTTTAGCCCTACTTGTTCAAATCGACCTACTCTGTTCTGTCTAAGAAATGCGTGTGATTGGACTACACGGCATGCTAATTACTTTATGTATTCTTGTTTGACTTTCTTGTTTGACTTAATTTTGTGCAACAGGAGGCCTCACGATGCCGACACGCTATCTTTCCTTTGTTTTATTTCCGCTTTGATTTCTCGTGAAAGCAACCCCACGAGTCCTTCTTATCAAAATAGCGCAACGTGCAATTGTGAAGGAGCTAGATTTCTTTCCTTTTTATTTATATGTTTCCATTTGATCATATGTTAAATCTGGCTCACTTCAATTAGAACAGCAATTTCTTCCACCAAAAAAAAAAAATTAGAACAGCAATTTCGACCAAAAAGAAAAAATTGGAACGGCAATACTTAATTGAGTTATGGTATGTTAGTCTGAATGACCTAGTAAAGCTTGATAAGAAAGAAAGGAAAATTTTTCAAAAAATGCCATAAATGTATTACACGTGTGCCAATTTAGTATTAAATTTTTAAATTTGACCGTTTTTTTCACCTATTGATAATTTATTAATGTAGTTTATCCGGCCAATTTTCGGATAATATGGACACCGACCGTCTATATGGCACGATCGACGCTAACGGCCAATTTTATTGAGAGTTTTCAAAAAATTTCTTTTCCTCTTTTCTTATTGTTGAGAGCCGATGGCCACTAGGGAGGGCGGTGAGAATCGTGGCCCTCGCCTAGGCGTGAGCGAGGGCTACCAACATTTGGCCGGTGGCCACCAAGGGTAATGACCCTAGCCAGCGCCTATGAGGGTCGCGACCCTCACCCAATGGTTGGCGGGGATCGCCGGGCCGCCTACCCTTAACAATAAAAAGTAAAATAAAATAAAGAAAATTAAAAAAAACAAAAAGAAATAGAAAAATTTCATGTTAGTGTTGATCGTGCTATGAAGGACGATCGAGGTCAACGTCATTAATTTTTTAGCCATAATTAATCGAATGGACTGTATTAACAAATTTTCCGGCCATGATTGCAAAGTGATAATGCAAATTCCATAAGAAAACAACCATACATACCTTTATCTCTTTCTCAACCCGCTATCTCTCGAAGGGGGGAGTAAAAGAGCTATTCTGTGTTGAAGGAAAAAGCCATGCTCTCTTTGCCTTTTTTCTTTCCCCGTAAAAGGGAAAGTTTTAGTTCAAATGTAATGGATTTACAACTTTTTTGGTTAATTTTCTCAAAATTAATTAATTAATTAATTAACCGAGGCATTTGGTGATAACATCGCTCTTAAATTTCTTAAATAATTTCCCGATTACACCCATGTAAGTTCGAATTAAAAATATAATAAATCATACAAGAAAATTAAATTTCACCTTGTAAAGAATAAAATCTACTCAAGATATGTCACGGACACGTAAAAACGAAAAATAGTGATTGTTAATGACATTTCTCATGCCGATCACAAGCCACAAAAATAAGACGATGAATAATTCATCGCGTGTCTCTTTTTCAATATGTTAGAAAGTCCAACCCAAAAGCTTGCGATAAGGTGGAGAAAGACTACATGAATATAAAAAGATATAAGGCCCATTCTTAAAGATGTGGACAACAACAACTTCAATACCCCTCTCACGTGCAGCAGTGATTACTAACGGGACACGTGAAATTTGACTAATGAGAGGTGGAGGCACAACCGTGAAAGGGACAACACTAGCTCTAATACCATATTAGAAAGTCCAATCCAAAAACTTAAATTGATAAGTGAAGGAGACTACATGAATATAAAGAAGACGTAAGACTCATTTTTAAGCGATGTGAACAATAACTTTAACACGATACACGATGCATTAGAACGGCTCCTGCGCATGCGAACTAAACTTGTGAATTCAAAGGAACACAATCGAGCTTTTGCATACTTGGTTTATCTTTCTAAAAAGGAATGAAGCTTCGTATATTGCGTGCGTGTATGATGTTCTTGAACGATCCCACCCAACCCAACCCCAAAAAGGCAGAGATCCAAACTTTAAACGTCATAGTCATGGTGGGTTATGTAGTCCCAATTTGGGCTAATAAATCAAGGATTTCCTTGTCAACTCGTGTGTAGAAATACCGAAACATTTATCAAGAAACCTTTTGCCGCCAGCCTAATCCAAAATATAATAAAATAAATAAAACAAAAAAAAAACAAATAAATAAATAGATAAACAATTCAACTCCAACTCACTTCTCTCTTAAGGAAGGACAAGAAAAATGCAGATAACCGCAATCTCTCTCTCTCTCTCTCTCCCGGAAGCCGTTTCTCTTCACCATCATCACCATCGTCGTCAACCGGAAAAAGTTCCGAAATTCGCTTTCTTCTTTAAAATATTTCTGTATAATCCACCCCCATTTCCATTTTTCCTTTCAGCATACAGAACCCTTTTTCCTTAATCAGCGTCTCTTCTGGTCCCTGTAACTCTTCGCTCTCTCTCTCTCTCTCTCTCCCCCTCCTCTCGAAATGCAGAAAAGGCAACACTTGCTCGATCTCTGCCTCTGAAAAAGGAAGGAACTTGCCTCTCCGCAGACTCGAATTCCACGAACCCACCAAAAGGAAGACTGAAAAAGTAATAAAGAAATGCGAGCTTTAGCAGCTCCGGCGGAGTTCTTGATCTTCTTGGTCTTGGCCGCCTTGACACTGCCGGTGCCGGTGGTGGTGCGCTGCGGCGCTGCCCCGGCCCCGAGAACCGCCGTCCTGCCTCTGCAACGGGCCTTCCCACTCGACCGCCGGGTCGACCCCGATTTGCTCCGGGCTCGGGACCGGGTCAGGCACGCCCGAATCTTGCAGAGCGTGGCCGGTGGCGTCGTCGACTTCTCGGTCGAAGGCTCCTCTGATCCCCTTCTCATCGGGTGACTTTCTTGTTTGTGTTGCCGTTCTTGTTTTTTCAGGTGCTCTGCTTTGTGTTTGTGCTCCAAGTAGAAAACAGTTGTGACTATTGGAATTTGGCCTCTTTGGCAATTGGGCGTGCTGAATTTTTTTAGTGGGTTCTCTTAGATGCTGAAGGAGGTGGGATTAAAGTGGTGTGAGAATTAACTGGGGGAGTTCTTTCATTTTTTTTAATCTTCTGATGGTAAAAAAGTGATTGGTTACATGACGGAGGAAGACGAGACATCTTTAAGAAGGAGAGACACTGCTTACGGGATCAATTCTTGGTGTCTTTGGTGACTCTTAGTAGCTCAAATGTACGGCTTTGGTTTATTGAGATAGTGTCATGTTTATGCAAAATCTCTCTGTTTGGACATGAATGGACTTTGATATACTTTCCTCCGAATCTTATTTAAGTTATGGAAAGTTGAGCTTTTCGAATCTCTGTCTTTGGAATGGTGATAGTGTGCCGGTGTTCTTGGTTTCACGAATTGAAATGTTCTTGTGCACTGGTGAATGCTGTTAATAGGTATACAAAGTTCAGAAATTGGGATTGACCATCTTCCTTGTCAATGTGGACTTTGTCGTCAGGCTTTATTTTACAAAGGTGAAGCTGGGTTCTCCTCCAAAGGTTTTCAATGTGCAGATTGATACCGGAAGCGATGTATTGTGGGTTACCTGCAGTTCCTGCAGCAACTGCCCCCAAACTAGTGGACTTGGAGTAATTTATATATCCTCTTTTCGTGTTCCTTGAACTTTGGAGTCTATAAAGACCAAAAGCAACATTCTGATGTTCTGACTCTACTTGCATTGTACAGATTGAGCTCAGTTTCTTTGATTCGTCCAGCTCTTCCACATCTTATTTGGTTTCCTGTTCAGATCCTTTGTGCACTTCTCAAATTCAAACCATGTCAACTGAATGCCCTCCTCAAAGTAATCAGTGCAGTTACTCCTTCCAGTATGGAGATGGAAGCGGGACAACAGGTCATTACGTATCTGATGTGCTGTATTTTGACATGGTTATGGGGGATTCGTTGATTGCGAACTCTTCGGCTCCCGTTGTTTTTGGGTGAGGTGACATGACTTCTACGGAATTCTTTGTTCTGCACTTTGGGTTTAAACATGATCATTGAATTTAAGAAGATGATATAGGAACTTATAATGTATTGTTTCTGGAAATTAAAACAGGTTATGGTTGTTTTACGTAACTTGGAGTATGATTTCAGCAACCTACTATTTCAAGTACTGGCTAGGCAGGCTTATTCCAACAAGTGATTTATTCAATCGATAGAATGATTTCCTTAAATGATCAAGCTAAAAAGTCGTTTACTTATATTGGCATTTCCTTAGTTTCTGTGCTAACATGGCAAACTCGTAAATGCACAAGAAATCCTGCAAAGATTTGTAACCATAATCTACAAGGAAGTTTACAGCCATTAGATTATCTCCATAATAGCATGACTTTGGATAAAACTGGACCTCTGAGTATTCTCACTCCTGTGGGTAGTGCATCTTGTGGTTGTTGCTTGGGTCCTAACCGCCTTATCTGGTTTTATGAAAAATAGGTGTAGCACCTACCAGTCTGGTGACTTGACTAAATCAGACAAAGCCATTGATGGGATTTTCGGCTTTGGGGGAGGAGATTTATCTGTTGTATCGCAGTTGTCATCGCGAGGGATAACACCAAAAGTATTCTCTCATTGCTTGAGAGGGGATGGGAATGGAGGAGGCATCATGGTTCTTGGTGAGATTTTGGAGCCAAGCATCGTATACAGTCCGCTTGTCCCTTCCCAGTATGTTTACTTAACACCATTTCTCAATTTGAAACAGCTCCTTTTGTTGTGACATTGTGTTTCTGTTAACTAAATGGGGTAAAGGATTAAAAGCTGGAGTAGGCTTCGTAAATATCCTTACTTATACTACTCTTAATTCAATAATAATCTGCATTTGGAGCCCCATATTGCTTATTTTTTGTTGAGTCCTCTTACCTATTTTGTGATGTTTAAGCCTAATGTGAAATTATTTGGCTTCTGATGTACTTGTGTGAAGGCCCTTATGACTCTGTGATATCACAGAGAAATGTACAAAGGATTTAGTAATATATCTCTAAACCATTGTACACATTCCTCTATTATTGTTGCTTTATGATTTTTCACGTTATAGAAGATGCTCTACAATGGCATGGTATGAGCCCGAGCTTTTGAATTGCTTCCACTTTCATATGGGTTGCAAAAACATGAAATAATTGGATGTTTGCAATTTGGAAGAAGAATGTGGTTAAGATGCTAAGAATGGTTTCTTAATGGTGAGAAGTTCTGCTCTGACTGCAAGGAATTGGTGGCTTTGAATTCAAAGTGTCTTCCCAGTATGACCTGATCTTTTCTTTGGCTCCAGCTTTCGACTGACAAGTCTTAATTGTTGGCTAACTTAAAAAAATATCTGATGAAACTGTCTGAGGGTTTGAGTGAACTATTTTATATTTTTTGCTTAAAATTGGCTGTTCTATTATTTCTCTTTTGCGTAGGAGATGTCTTGTTTGGTTATCCACAATTGCAAACCACCTGTATTGCTTACCTTTTGAACTCATTCCTTTTTCTAATGTGCGTTTAGTCAGAAAGATGGTGATTTCCAACCTGTGAAGATTAGTTTCTCTTTCAGCTGGAGTCTGAAATCTAACCATGCAAACCTGCTATTTCAGGCCTCATTATAATTTGAATCTCCAGAGCATTGCCGTCAATGGCCAACCATTGCCAATTGATCCGGCAGTGTTTGCAACCGATAAACAACCGGGGAACTATTATTGATTCGGGAACTACCTTGACGTACCTCGTGGAAGATGCTTTTGATCCTTTTGTCAATGCTGTGAGTCCAGCTTTATGTTTATCTCAGTAAAAGTAAATCATAACTAATATTCACTGGTTGAAAGAGAACCATAGAGAATATTGAGTTTCGATCATTAGAAGCTATTACTGGCTTTTTTCTTTTTTAAGGCATTAGTTTGAGGAGGCTTGATTTTTCGAAGATGACATACAGGGGATTGGAAGTTGGGAGTAAGAGAGCAAAAGGGAGTGCAACTTTGGTTGAAAATTTTCTTGTGGTCTCATTTGTTCTATTGTCTGAAGTGTTATAGCGGGTCAAGTCAACATTGCTTTCATCCTAATAATTCTTGAAACCTAATGGATCACAAAGATCCAATATTGTAGCACCAGTTACCCATTTTTTTTAATCTCATAGAAGTCTTGGATTAGGAACTTGATGTGAACCAGTTTGTAAGGTCAGACTTGTTTGGAAGTGCTTTTCATTTGCGAAATGCTGTTGTTTTAGTACCTGTTTTTTCCTTCAATCCTTTAGTCTGTTCTTTTTCTAGGTTCCCACCATCTTACTACTTTTATTTTGTGAAGGCTAGCTTCTTAGTTGTTTGCCAATTTTCTGTTCTGGTTGTGCTTACCTTAATTTTTCTTTTATTCATGAAAAGCGTCAATAAAATGATACTGATGGCATCATTATCCATAATTAAGTCAAGTGGTGTACAATTAGCATAAGAGATAATGAATGGATTTGTGGATTGCGCTCTGACTACTTCTATTGGGGTTGTTAGAACTCGGGGTAAAACTGCGCATACATCACACCTTAAAGTTATTTCAAGTACTAGTGGTTTGGTTGTGTTCGAACCTTGAGTACCATACCAAAGTTCTCCAAGATCCTACATTGATTGCTGTCATCCTAATCTTCGAACTTTGGGTTACGCATATCCACTTTACGGGAGTGATAGCACCAACAATCCTGCTTTGTTTGTAATGTTCTAGACATGAGAATACTTTATTTCTGCAGTAACGTCATCTGTAGATGATATTGCATGATCAACTTGGTTTATCTGCAAAGTTCTGTTGGCGAAATGTCTTATTATGGTCAAGTTAAACTCTATGCAAGTTGAATTTCCTTTTTCCACTTTAAATGCAGTTAACCGCCACAGTTTCACAAACTGTGACTCCCATAATATCCAAAGGACGACAGTGTTTTCTAGTCTCTTCCAGGTTGGTTCTGTTTCTTTAGTATCCAAACCTTTTTTATCTTTAAGGCTGTGCTATACATGCCAGAAGTTTGGTCCGCTATTCCTTGATAAATAACATGTTCTGAATCTCTCTCCTTCAGTTTATCCGAGACTTTTCCTCTGGTTAGTTTCAACTTTTTGGGTGGCGCAACTATGTTGCTGAAGCCTGAAGAGTATCTTATACATGTAGGTTTCACTGTAAGTTCTCATTCTTTCCTTTTACGTAAGTTTCTCGCACCTTTTGGAATTTCATTATGATTCGAGTAATCGATAGGGGAGATAGTGAATTTTTGGCCAAATAGGGATAAGTATGACTCGACTCCGATGGCATATTTTGATTTTTAACGTGCCAGGAAGGAGCTGCTCTATGGTGCATTGGTTTTGAGAAAGCACAAGAGGGGGTCTCGATTTTAGGAGGTGAGGATTTAATAGCTTCTTCTAAATGCAAATATGGTGTCTTGCATCTGCATTTTTGGGATCCCATACTTTTAATAGTGCTATATCACATGGAACAACAGTCATTTCTATTTTTTGTTTCTGTATTTCTAATGAAAATAACGAAGTTTGACAGAAAATTGCGGCTGAACTTTTCCCCAGAGGGGAATACTTTCCTCCTTTGGACTTCTTCATGCCCTTTTCTTGGTATCGTTGGCATGATAAAAGCAAGAAACATAGTTTTAATTCACAGGCATTTCACGCTCGGTAATGTGTATCAATATATGTAAGATAAAAACAATCTGATTATTTTCATTTAATCTTATGAAAATTTAGTATTTACTACCATCCAGTTGGGAAATTATGGTCTTGCAGTCTAATGATCTATCGGCTGGCCAACTGAATTTGCATCATTAATAGTTTTTGAAGTATTTGGGTGTTACAATAATACCTAAAAACCTTACTAATGTAGAATGAATATTTTGTTCTGTTGATGATGCAGATCTTGTCCTGAAAGATAAGATCTTTGTGTATGATTTGGCTCGTCAACGGATTGGATGGGCTCCCTATGATTGTAAGTTCTGCTATGCTTGTTCAAATTATTCTTTTAAAAAAGTAAACTCTTCCTGACTTTCCGTTCCATACCAAACCTCTCTTCCCAGGTTCGATGTCTGTAAATGTCTCTGTAATATCTGGCAAGGACGAGTTCATCAACGCGGGGCAGCTGAGCCTGAGCAGCTCCTCAAGAGACAAGCTTCTTGAACTTTTGCCAGTAGGATTGATAATACTTCTAACGCATGTCTCGAGAGCCACGGGGTTCCATTTTTTGTGATACTTGCTCGGTCTTTCTTTATTTGATTCTTTTCCAATGTGTATTGGCCTGGCCGATGTTTTATTTAAGGTGCTCGGCAGGTCCTTGTGCTATTATTTGGGCTGCAAGGATGGCTTGTAGCGTTATAAATAGTTTCCTCGGTCCTAGGCGCGCAAAAGAAAAGGAAGGGGGCGTTGTATTTTGCTTGTCCCGCTTAGAAAGATATTCGGCTTTCTCCATGTAGAGAGTCTCCCTAGAGCATCGCTAGAATTGTGAATGACACATCATACCGTGACTTCGTGCCGGAGGATGAAGGAGATGAGTATTGTAACTCTAGAGTTGGCTTGGCAAATTCAAAGGAAGGGGATTTGTAACTCGCATCTTGATTTGTATTCACATACTATTCTGGATTCAATCGATCTTAATGTCGGGATGGCAAATTAGGTCCGTTCAGTTTTGTACGACTTCTCATGTTATGTACTTGATGGCATACTCTGTTTCTTGATGTTGTATTTACTACTTTCAGCTGTATTCTGGTGATTTTCCCGATCTCTTAAAACTCTTAAACCATTCGACCACCCAAAAAAAAAAAAAAAAAAAGAACTCTTAACCTGTTTTGTCTTCGGCATTGAATCGATGGGTACCCTGGAAAGGGTTTTGACGAAGATTTGAGCTCTTGGAAATACTGTTACCAGCAAATCCTGGGGGTAAAGATTCATTGCTTCACACGGGGCTCTCCCTTGTGCTTCGACGAATCAACGGTCGAGATCAAAAGCACGACGGAATGCTGTGCAGGATAGAGAATCCACGTTACGTTCAAGAAGTTTTTTTTTTTTTTGGGGGTGGGGGGGGGGCGGTTCAAGAAGAGTTGGCTTGGACGTCAAAATGCTCGTTTGTACAAATAGCGAATGGTTACCCCTGCATGGCTACTTAAGAGCTCTTTTTGGGGCTTGGCTCATGTGGGTCAACTCGCGTCATCACTGACGGATTTCAAGTAGGATCCCCTTTTGTACGTGGACGAACTAGGTTCATACCCGACCCGACAAAAGGGCATGGAGTAGCCATGCACGGGTAACTCGAAGGCAAGAGGCGAAAGGACTCGGACGAGATGCTGTTCCAAGCGGGCTATGGAGATGACGGTTTTGGTATGAGCGGATCAAATCACACGTCGAACAGAGGACGACGGTTCTTTGAGACAAATGATTACCCCTGCATGGTTACTTAATGTTGGGTTTTATGGGTGGGCCGCCCATGTTCTCATGTCTGTTCTAATACAGACTCGAATGACGTTCTTTTCCACAGAGAAAAAGAACTGTGAAGAACGACGATGACGTTGTGCTCCTCTCCTGAACGAGAAATCGGTAGACAACCGCTCTCTCTCAAAGTTGCATCGAATATTTAATCTGTGGAAATCAATGTACGTTCCTCGCGTGACGTAGTTTTTGCGATCAGTGATTCAAATATGTCATTGGGTATATTTTCGTGTAATCCGCTGTGTTCTATTCATGATTCGTTCTCTTCATTGGTATTAGAGCTTGATGTTCTTATTTTTTTGACGTTTTAGTATTTTGTAATGGTAATCAAGTGTGAAAGACCTGTTTTTGAGCGTGCTGTTTAATGGCTATCGACATTTTTTTGTCCAATAAAAGTTGTTTTTGAATACATGGACGGAATCGTCTCATCAAGAAGAGAATTTTGAGTGGTCAACCGGAGCCGGCGGACGCTGTATGTGGCATTCTGCGCCGCACGCGCCATGAGGGGACCGGGTCCCTCGAAGCTATGGCAAAACATCGTCTTTACGTGCACTTTCGTTCGATGAAAATTGGTTTTGAGCATACCACCGCACCCATCTCGTTGATACGAGTACGTTGATGGGTCACAAGTCGTCGAATGGCGCCACAGGTAGCTACATGCGCCGAGGGGGCCTCTACTCGTGGGCCACACGCGGGCACGTTTTGTGAATCGTCGCTAACTTGCGTGTTGACATCACTAACCCGTGACTGCTTCTCGATCGCAGCCCAAGATCCAACCCGTTTTTCGGCCCGACTCGTTGACCCGCGTGTGATGTCTGTTGGGGGCGTGCAAGGTACCGTTGTGTTTGTTTTGAAATTCTCTACACTGGGGAATAGTTATATTACATGTTTGATATTTTTAAAGTGATGAAATTATGCATGAAACTCAATATACACGTATTTTGGGGCATTTTTTGAATATATTTTTTACCTGTATTTCTCTTCTTCTTCTTCTTCTTCTTCTTCTTCTTCTTCTTCTTCTTCTTCTTCTTCTTCTTCTTCTTCTTTAAAATACAAAAGATATCTTACATGTAGATAACTACATATAGATTTTGTATATCATGGTTCATTGATGTTGAACGTGCTAGCTATTTATATCAGGTATTCCGAATTTGACTATAATTGTGCACTTATTATTGAGTATTAGTTCATATCTTGCTATGTCTAATGCTTTATTCAAGTGGGGAGTTCTAGAAAGTTTTAATAACTTTAAAGAACTTAATTTTACATAAATAATTATATTAATGATAATTTCAAGTTCGGATTATCAAATAATGATTGGGAACATAGTGATCTTTCTAATTTAGAACCTTATGTGAAATTAATGGTTAATGTAATTAATTTTTGTAAAATAGATACATGAATATTAGACATTAATAATTCGTGAACACATGTCTAAAGAATTTCATGTTCAAATACAATAGCTACATTATCTAAGAATATTAGAACCGAGCTCAACAAAAGAGAGAAATTGAACGGCGGAAATGAAATTTGGAACATAAAGCTCCAACAGAACTTTCATAATGATGGTGTTGACTTGTCGTTGGAAATTAGTTGTTATAGTTCTGGATATTTTTTATATGATTTTATTGTATTAAATGTTGAATATAATAGTGTTAATGTTTTTTTGGTAAGGAATATAATAATGTTAATGTTTGTTATTCCCTATTTATATATTCTAAACCTTATTCATAATGAACAAAATAGCCAAAGAGGGCTTATTAGGCAACATTCTTAAATTTCAACGAATTTATGCTAATAGATTATAAGCTAAGTATTTAATTAATTTAACTCGGACTCTCCCAAGTCCATAACAAATCGCAACCTAGGATTTATGCCTTAGTGCAATATATTTAACTTTTGGAGTCACTACTAATTTATTTACGTAGGTCGATTAGACACTCGGTAAAATATCGGGAAAACTAAATTACTTTCTACGAACTAGATGAATTCGGGGTCTTGATTACACAAGATTTTCTAACACCTTTTTGGTACCATTCCATTTTATGAAAACATTTGATCAAACAACTTTATTTGGTTTTAACCTAAGTCACTAACATGAGTTATCACGGGGTGCGCGTTTCATTAAATAAAACACCCAATAATCAAGACAAATTACGAGGAGCATGCGCCAAACAATTATTCTCTCTTTTGTGGTTTTCAATCTTTATGAAAATAAAAGGCATGAAATGCATAAATTCTATTATAATGCAATGACATGGATTAAATGCATGCTATCCCAAGATTATACATTAATTTAAACTACCTGACTAACTCTAATGACACGCAATTTAATTAAATTAATGTACAAATCATATTACGGTCTAATTAAACCGACTACATGACATGTGAGTTAACTAAAGACCTAAACATACAATTCTATATGCAATGCATCCTATCATGCAATCTATATGACATGGCAAGAATGATTTCTTGTTATTTTCGGAATTAATTATAACCTTAAAATAAACTATGCCTAAAGATGGTTATCTTACATATTTAAGGGTTTAAATTTACCTAAACCCTAACCTATTAAAGATAAGTTGTTTTAGGCATAATAAAATATTTAAACATGCAGTCTTTACCCTAGAATGCAATCTAATCTAAATTATTCTAAGAATTAATTAGACATGCGAATATTATCTAAATGATTCTATTTTAGAAAGTAATTTACACCTAACATGGCAATTCTATGCAAATAATCTATATGCAACGCAATATCTACATGGAGAAATCTTTTAGAATTTTAAAATCATGCAAGATAATATTCTAAAAGATAGCAATCAAATCAATCCAACTCAAATATGGAAAGAAATAATTTAAATATCACAATATTTTTAAATCTCATTATGGATCTAAAATCTTATAAATCAATTCATCGGATTTAAATTCCCATCTAATTAAAATATTCTACCTAAAATGTTATAGATAGAACATTCTAATCATGTGGCGGGTTGCGGATTAGGAAATTTCCTAATCGGTGCCTACATCTCAAAGATTTATTAGAGATGTTGCTTTATAGAATATTAAATTGAATTAACGATAAGATTTTCAAATATGAAACAGGTGGATCGACCTAGGATCTCGGCATCACGACAGCGGCTACGGCTCACGGCGGCGGTGGTGGACGGAGAACAGACAACAATAGGTGATGGTTCTCGGCTCTGCTCATGGGACAGTAGTGGTGCTCGTGATGAGGGGCTCCAATTGGCCTGCGATAATTTTTAAATGAATAAAGACTCCCTGTTGAATTCATCTAGTTGTCCTCCGGTGCCTTTGCTACGTACCCCCCCCCCCCGTCCCCTCAGGTCAAAGCCGTGGAGAATTTTTGACTGATTTTGTTCTGTCCATTCAGCCGTGACCTTTTCCTATGGAGAGAGACAAACCGTGGGTACTATTGCTCACGGGCGTGGTGAAACCGATCACCGAGATGCTCAGCTACTTCGTCCGGGAGCTACCGCGGGGATCATCGTCCGAGCAGCGCTGCAGAACAGCAGGTGCAGTTTGATGGTGTTGTCTCACGGTTCGTCGTCCGGCAGCTCCCGGGACTGCTCAATCAAGATCTCAGCACAGAGGAGGCCCGACTCGTGGCTAGTTTAATTCAGGTGGCGGTCAGTGATTAGTTACGGTATTCAGCAGCCGCGCTTGATAGCCCTGCAAAATGAAAGAATCCCAAAGCGTAAATGAGCTGTGGTGGGCAACTGGATCACCATGGGCGATGATACTTCACCGGGAAGGAAAATAACTTACTGGAATTGTACTTTCGGTGTGTTGGATGGCCTTGTACTTTCGGTGTGTTGGATGGCCTTGTGCTTCTCTTATCCCAAAATCTCAATATGGATGCGACTTTCACTTACACTTATAAACATACTTGTAAACATACTTGTAAACCCACCACCAAATCCTTCCACGACTGATATCTCTCCCTCCCTCACACATGGGGCCATAGGTTGAAGCCACCCAACCCCGATATCAAAACTCAAGTTACCAACAAATCTAGACCCAATAATCACAGAGGAGAAATAAGAGTGTTTACGGATCGATTGTAGAAAAGGCTTATGGTCAGTTTATAAGTGTGTTTATAAGTGTGAAGGAAATTCTCTTCAAATTCGATTCTTAAAATCGAAAGACGGACATGAAATATCAGTTGTCTTTAATTATACTCATACCATAAAAAAAAAATAAGATTATGAGAGATTGCGATCAGATCGTGATGAGGCGTATCCATAGAGAGGAGGAGTGCCAAAACCAGATGATGGATTTCTCTTTCTTCCTTCAGAACATATGCTCTGACTCTCAGTCTTTTTGTTTCTTTGTCTGCCCAAGTTGCTCCCTTTATCTTCCGCCGTGCGTGTTCTTTTGCCACCGATTGATTCCTCATCTATGATGGACGAAGAACTCCATATATGTGTGTTGAACACCGAGGGTGGGGTCTTAGCGGCTGGACTTGCGGGAGGCCGCTGGGTCACGGCTGGATATGCGATGAGTAAGCAACGGCTGGTCGGAGGAGAAGAGCTCAGCCGCTGTGGAAAGCCACGGTTAAGACTGGCGCCTCTCTTTTCTCTCAATCTCACGTCTGTTTTGAATCTCAAACCCTCTGTATTTGGGGCCGTGCGTATGAATGGCGTGGCCTCCCCTTGTCTTCTCGGTAACACACGCAGATATATATATAAATGCGAGATTAGGGTTTCTTATTTTAAATTTTTTATTTAAATCTAATTTGGCATTAAATGCAATTTTCAGCCATATTAGATTTTCAATGGACTTGACCAAAATTACATGCTCCCATGGGCTCAGTCCAGTTTTTTAATTAAGTTCAAAACCTTTTGTTTAAGTGCATTTGCCACCGGTCTAGTTTAAATGTAAGATGTAATGCAATTAATGCTAAAATTAAACTATCACCTTTTGTTTAAGTGCATTTGCCACCGGTATAGTTTAAATGTAAGATGTAATGCAATGAATGCTAAAATCAAACTATCTTCTATGAAAATTGTATAAAATAATTTTAATATTTTTGGTAAGGACTAAGGTTAGTCATTGATTTTAAATTGCGATTAAAGACTAAAAATTTAGTCAAAATTTAAGTGTCAATAATTACCTAGCAAGAATCTTAAGGTATCTGAAGAGTACTACTGATCATTCGTTGAGTTATCAAGCAAGAGATCTACGTCTTGAAGGTTATACTTGACATTGATTGGGGAAAGGATTTGGATGAAAGAAAATCTACCTCTAGATTTGCATTCTTATTGAACAATGGCGTTATATCATGCAGTAGTAAGAAGCAAACATGAATAGTCTTATCTACAATAGAAGCCGAGTTTATGGCATTATCGTGAGTAGTATAAGAGGGTATTTAGCTTAAGAGATTTTTGGATTACTTAGGTGTTGCTAGGATCTTGCAAAGTTCATTATTGGTTAATTGTGATACCAAATGGCAATAGTTTGCACTAAATATTCCAAATTTCATTCCAAGACCAACATAGATACGAAGTTTAATTTTGTAAACAAGCATGGTTGTACGAAAAGATATGAACGTCCGGTATATATCTACACATAGAATAATAGCAGATCCTATGACGAAATCAATTTCTAGAGTTTGTTTTCCTTGGTCATGTAAAATCTCTAGGATGTGTAGAGTTGATTTACTCGATATTTTGGAATTTTCTAAAGTTTACGAGTTAATGGTATTTTCCGTCATTATTAATGCTTATGAGTTTATTTGACATTTATGCATATTAATACTTAGTACATTATATTGAGAAGGTATGTCGGATATATGAGAAATTAGCCCATTCACGAGATAATTGCCTCTATTTACTTGTGTGATAAGTAGAGTTGAGATAATTTTAAGCTTATTATCTAGGTGATAATTAAGAACTCCAGTTTAAAATATCTTTCTTTAATGCCACTTTGAGTTATAATGGATTCTTTCAAAGAGAGTAGATTTGTGAACTCAAGTTAGATATTGGGAATGTTTGAACTATCATCTCATGCGGTATTAAATGTAAAAACATAAGCTCTATGGGAAAAGAGAGAATACCATAATACATTTTTCATATTACCTATGCATGAAATGACCAATAAGAGTTAGCAAAAATTTTAATCTCAACTTTTAAGCCGTGTGAGACTCTTAAGGATAAGAGTTTCTCAATTAAGTGCTCCCACGACTTTTACTTATTCTCAAAATTTTTATCTAGTATTTGATATCTTAGAATGTCACCAATGATCATGGATGATTCGATCTAATGGGACATTTACGTTAATTGAAATAAAATTAGAAGATTTAAGGGAAGAGGAAGATCAACATGTTATGATCTCACATATTATTTTTGTATTAACAGGTCGAACAATTAAAATTATTTGAAGTTTAATTATAATTGTGATACAATATGTATGAAATACTTAAAGAGATTGAGAGAGATATGATATAAATGTAACTAATTGATCTAGGGAACTGCATACTGAATTTTCTCTAAATTATTACGCCTAATTTGAACTGCTATATATTCCTAACAGATGTATGGCAATGAAGTCTCATAGTATATCGGTCGCACAAATTATTTATTGATATGAATCTTGTAAAAAAAAGAGCTTTATTTATCCCATTATGAGCTAGTGGGAGGTAATGGGTTTTATGGGTGGGCCGCTGATGTTGGGTTGACCCGGCCCGAGCCCATAGCCTTGAACAAGTAATTGCCACTTGGTTGAGAACGTTAAAAAGGAATGTCCTCATGTCCATTCTAATACAAGCTTGAACGAAGTTCTTTTTCACATAGAAAAAGAATAGTGAAGAACGACGACGACATTGTGCTATCCTCCCAAACGAGAAATTAGTCGATGACCGCTCTCTCTCAAGGCTGCATCAAATATTTAATATATGAAAATTAAGATACGTTCCTCATGCGACATAATCTTTACGATCAATTATTCAAACATGTTCTTGGGTATATTTTCTATGTAATCCATTGTGTAATATTCGGGATTCGTTCCCTTCACGTAAGCACTCCATTGGGGGTTGGCTTATGTATGTCAAGTCGAGTCATCACAAACAAATTTCTGAGTAGGATCCCTTCTAGTACGTGGATGAACTACGTTCATACCCGATTCGGCATGGGGCATGGAGTAATTGTCGGGGCTAAAGGACTTGGACGAGATGCTAAACTAGATAGGCATTTGAAAAGACGATTTTGGTACCAGCAGATCAAATCACACATCAAACAAGGGAGTTTCGTTGGGCGATTTGGATTATCGCTAAGGAAGATGGCGGTTCTTTAAGACGAATGGTTACCCTTATATGGTTATTAAGCACTCTATTTGGGACTTGCCTTATGTGGGTCAAGTCGAGTCATCACAGACAACACCCGAGTAGGGTCTCCTCTAGTACGTGGATGAACTCGATTCACACCCAATCTCGACAAAGGGCATGGAGTAATTGCCGGGGTGAAAGGATTCAGACGAGATGCTAGTCTAGGCAGGCTTTTGAGATGATGGTTTTGGTAAGAATAGATCAAATTACACATCGGAAGCAGAAATATCCCCGGACGATCCGGATCATCGCCGAAGAAGACGGCGGTGCTTTAAGACCATCGTGACATCCTGAAAAGCCACGTCATGGGGAAGACAGACAAGGCCGAGTCGTTGATAAATTATAATTACCTTCAAGTGGTCTTCGCCTTGTCGGAGAGAGTGAAAATTTTTAACAGCGTTAAAGTCCACGTGATCGCTTCCGAAAGTACAGAGAATTGCAGCCATGATACTGACTTTCTAGCAGTAGAATTTAGACTGTCGGCGACTAGTAGCGTCCTTACCCTCACTAGCTGCATCAACGATTTCGGCATTGTGATTCAAAAAGAGAAAAAAGAAAAAAAAATACATAAATCAAAAGTCCCAAAACTTATTTATAAAGTATAATTGAGTCATAAAAAAAACTTTTAAAAAATACAATCAAGTTTTAAAATTTGTCATAAAAGTACAATCAGTCCTAAAGCTTTAAAAAATACAATCAAATCCTAAACTTGTCACGAAAGTGCAAGTAAGTCCTAAAACTTTCGAATGTGCAATCAATGGAAGGGCTTGATTAGATCAATTTGAAAAATTTTTAGGACTTGATTGCACTTTTTGAAAGTTTTAGGACTCAACTATATTTGAACCACAAGTTTTAAGGTTTACTTGCACTTTTTTGAAAAGTTTTAGGATTAAATTGTACTTTTCAGTTAAGGTTCAGGACTTCCAATACACTTATTTCAACAAAGAAGAAGAAGGAGCAGCCTGAATAGGGGGAGATCTTTTTTTTTGTTTTTGTTTTTTTAGTCAAAAGAGGGGACATCCTGGGGAGGAGTGGAGTGGGGATTTAGATCAAATCATGATCGAATGCTTTCGCGAGACACTAATTCAGTGTAATCGTATGAGAGGTGTGATAATACAAGGGATTGGTTTTAGCAAAGTAACTACACACTTCCAAAAAGTTATCATAGAATCATAAGGACATGCTACTAATTAGAAGGTAGAGAACACTTTAAAAGAATGAAATAAAAATTAAAGGTTCTTTTATTTACAGTATAGATAGACACATTAAGATTCATGATAGACTTAGATGATCAAAATTACTTCTTTCTACCATATTTGCATAGCTTCCTCTTATATATAGGTGTAATTATAATGAAATAAGAATTTATTTTTTGAATGGGATTTCTCCGGATCTTTTCATTTAAATTTCTACTTTTTTTTTTCCGTGGTGATTTTATGTTTTCCTCTGGGATTCAAGTCTTCCAATTTTCTGGCAGATGAAGCTAAAATAAGAAGAATTTTTTTTTCCCTTTAAACAACATAAAGTGATGACATTTTACTATTACTTAAAAAGGAGATGATAGCCTTGAGGAGACGGTCCAAGCGTTTCAATCGATTAGAATCTTGTTTCTTAATCGGTGCGCGAAATTGAAAGCGATCTAACTCGTTTTGACTTTAACAAATCATGTAGCGAGACCAAGCCATTCAAGGGTTTCCAATTGGTTATTCAAGCCATTAAGTGAGCTTTCTTAAATTGAATTTTTGGGTAAATGACACAAATGATATTTGAACTTTGATCAAACGTGCAATGTGACCTGTGAACTTTAAATTTTTTCAAAGCGACCTTTGAACTTTTTGTATACGTCCACTTCAATGCCAAGACCATATGAAATTTTCGATAATTATCCTTGAACTTGAATTAACGGAAGGACAACATTGAACAATTCCAAACTGTTTTAGGACTAAATAAAACATGTATCGAAAAGTCTAAAGACCACGGTGAAGAAATTGAAAGTTTGGATAAGATATTACATATTGGGTTAAAATTCAAAGACCCCATTAAACAAATTTAAAATTCATAGACTACATTGCATACTTGAGTAAAGTTCATAGACAATTTGTGTCGTTATCCCTCACTCTTTCAAGTTAAAGTTAAATATAATTTTATCCAACAAAATTAATCTTATTGAATGTCGAACGTTTCGGCACTTAATAGAATTGGCAGACAAAAGTAACTCATTCACTTAATCTAGTTTGCGGGGTTTCAATTAATTTTAGTTAATCAAGTCAAAACTTACTAGTTTAGCCAATTCATTAAGTGCCGGACGGTTTGATTTTAGCACTGAACGTAAAAATTAGACGTGCCGTGGGTCTGTTATCTTAAGCCTTATCTAAACTAGGGGCGACAATTCTCGACATGATATGAGAACACGATCCAAATACGATACACCGCAAAATTTACTCAAAAAAAGCACAAACCCGACACAACGCATTTTAACTCGAATCCAACATGCGTGGATTGGCATTAGGAATGAGCAGTTTCATGATCGATTCAAGCTCCACTTGAAATCCGGAATCTTATTCGTTAGAATCGGTCATCCAATTTTTAGAACGTGGAATTTTCTCTTGAAACCTTCCTTGTCGCAAGTTTAATGATCGGTGTTAGGGTCTACCCGCATTTCATTTGTACTCTTAATTTGACATTTGCGTAATCATCACTTCTAATAACCATCATTCACCGCTTTAATCAACTGACCATAATTTATATTTAGACACACGAAGAATATGAAGTATTAACGAGTAAAAATTTTAGTCATAGATATCGCCGGAAATAGAAACTTAGACTAGTGGTTCCGGTTCCAAATTATACAATCACCATCGAATGCAATGAAGTACCGCGTGATAGCGCGAAAAACACATAACAAGAAAAATACAAAAACTTATTCCAGGTTCCAAGGTACCCCGTCGAAACTAGTTTATCAATTTTCGAACCTAAAACTTGTCATACATATCTTAAAACCCGAAATTGAACCGGACATTCTTCGATTCTCAATTCTATCTTGAAACCATACTTATCTCTAACTAAGTAACGCATTATCGCCGTAATGCCTAAAGAAAAAAAAAGGGAAGAAAAAAAAATGGAGGTACAAATAAATAATTACGTGAGGAAGAAAAAACTTGACAAAGCGACAAAAGGGTGGGAGGAAGGAAACATGGACGTCCGTCGTCGTAGGAGAGTGGCGTCACTCCTAGCGATGGTGCGAATCTACGGCTGTGGCGCAACGTGCGTCGCTTCTGCTCTCTCTCTCTCTCTCTCTCTCTCTCTCCTCAATTCCGATTCTGAACCGGTCTTCGACTCCGTGGGCCCCTCGTTTACCCGCTTCCCTCTCGGAAGCGAAAAAGTCAACGACTTCTCCTTTTTCCGCACGTGCGATCCGATCCATCCTTCGCCGTCACGTGGTCAATTCGTCACCTGTTCGTTTTTATTTGGCGGGTGTGTCTCTCCCTCTTAAATGACCATGGTGACGAATTTCCGAATATAATCGGCACCAATTATAGCCAGTAAATATGTGAGTACAATCGTATCATTCGCATAAATCCATCAACTTAAATGTTCATTTCTCGGTTAATTACTAATTACTTGGCGGCTAATTATAGTTAACAGCCGAGTCGTTCTCCTCTTCTTATTTTATTTTATTGTGAATATCTCATTCTCGTGCTCTCGATATAAAATATGGAACGTAACCCTGTTTGCTCAGTTAAACAAAACATACAACCTTAACGAATATTTGCATTTCAGCCTTAACTATCCTTAAAAAAAAAAAAAAGAACATTGTATCTCTCCCCAAACTTTCATTTTGCTATATACATTAACCTTTTGACTTTTACTAATTAATGTCGTAAGCATTTGCCGTGTATATGACTCGAGGTGGTAATAAAAGCTCAATTTCTACTTAAGGCTTGTACTAGATATCCTTTTCCGCTAAGTTTAGTAAAATATTATACCTACTGATTTAGCGTAACTGCTTAAGGAAAAAAAATAAATAAAATTAGAACGATTTTTGAAAAAAAATAGTGAAGGTGCTTAGATGAAAATAGAAGTTTTCTTGATATTCATAATTTTTCACGTGTAGTTAGTATTTTGAAATGATTTGAATAATAAATTTGGGTTAGCGAGAGAATTTTTGCCTTTTTTAGTATTTGATTTATTGCCTATTTCAACTAAAGAAAAAAAGGATTATAGTAAAAATAATTAAGAAGAAATTGCACTTCACTTCCCGAAAGTCGCAATAATTACATATGCCGATTAAAAAATTAACTAGCTTTTTAATTTTATAAGCGTGAAAGTTCACTCGTAATGTGAATTGAATTTGCGATCTCATGAAAGATCGATGACCCGTTTACCATCGGCTAGCCATCTCACTCGGTGGCAGGCTTAGCGATTGAACCAAAATGCGAGTTCAAGAGGTAAAAATATATATTCGTCCACCATCAATGTACCATGTCCAAGTTTTAAAAATTGAAGGAGATAAAGCAAAAATCTTTATGTCATCGTATTTAACATAAAATATTTGTAACTATTTATCTTCCCAAAATACAGTTAATATTCCTTATCAAATGCCATGGCCCATGAGGACACTTTTCAACATATTCCAAAATAAATTTCTTTATGAGATAACGCAGAATGATACTCAATAATTGCCAAATTGCTTAATAAAAGATGAAGATTTGCTCACTTGTTATTTTTATGTGTAACGAAGAAAGAATAAAATAATTTTTTAAATGATTTTAATAAGTATATATTACTTGAAATTTTGATCTGACTTTGAAAAATTGATGTAAATCATTGTAGAATTTTGATATTCTCAGTTTTAGAATGTCCGAGAAGTTTACTGGATCACTATGTAAGAATCTCAAGTACTTATAAAAGTAGGAATCTTTTTTTTTTCAAAGTTCACTTTTTTAAATCTATTTTATAGTAGTCAACTAAAAAAGAGTTACATCTTGACAATTTATATGGGCTATCATGGAATTTTTCAGGCTGAAAAATTTTCTGGCCATGTTATAAAACCAGTATCTTGTCAATCATTTTTTTTTATGTTTAATATATCTTCTTGATTTAGTTGACTAAAATGAGTAATTTGATATTTTTTTTTTGGGGTAAAAAAATGAGTAATTTAATGTTAACAATGAGCCTTTTCTTGTACTTTATAAATCCATTTTTGGAACCAACGACAAACAAGTAACTTCAATTTTAGGTTCAAAATTTATATATTTCAAGTGCGCTTTATACGGATCAAATAAGGTCGTAAATAGGAAAGTCACTTATTCTATTTCCCGTACGAAAGGGTCAAGATTTTAGAATACCACGCTTGGAATTGAAGATTCGTGCATGACGATGTATTTTGTTCCGACTAAATGCAAACATGACATTGACACCGTACAAATTCCTTCGTGCCTAACGGGCTGTGCATACGATGCAAATATTTTCTCCTCCATTCATTTAAAAAAAAAGATTAATTTTTCAAAAACAATATATTTTGAAAATCGCTCGATCCTCGCGAAACAAGCAGAGCTCTGGTAATAAGAAGAGGGGACAAAAGGAAATCATCCTGCTCCAAATATGCCAACAATTTCATCGTACCTTTTCGGGGGACCAAAGAATAAAAGCGAAATCCATAGTTTCCTAAAATCCATCTTTTGTTTCTTTTTTTCTTTTTCTTTTTTTCAATTTTTTTTAATTTTTGGGGGTCGAATTTTCTTTATTTTATTTTATTTTATTTTATTTGGGGGGGATGGGGCGCGAGGTGGGGCCCTCACGCGTTGCTTCAGAACGTCGTCTCGTTCCGGCGTCCTTGTAGCCAACGGCTCAACCTCCTGCGTCCATGCAAAAACACACACACTCTCTCTCTCTCTTCTTTCTCTCTCTATCTCTACACGTTTCTCACCATCTCTCTAACCCCAATTCAATCCACTCAACTCACAAATTAATCACTCTCTCTCTCTCTATTCAATGCCATTCAACCAGTCCCTCTGAAACCGAAGCGAAGCGAAACGAAACGGAAAAGCGCCTCCCCCCCCCTCCTCCTCTTCCGTCGTTCGGATTCCTCATTCCCGATTGGCCGATTTGTGACTCGCGATTTGCTGAATGGCGGTTCCAGCGACGGTCGCCGCCGCCGCGCCGGCGTCGCTCTACGTCGGCGACCTCCACCCGGACGTCTCCGACGGCCTCCTCTTCGAGGCGTTCACCGAGTTCAAGAGCCTCACGTCCGTCCGCGTCTGCAGGGACTCGTCCTCTGGCAGGTCGCTCTGTTACGGATACGTCAACTTCGTCTCCCCCGTCGATGGTAAATCATCGTCCGCGTGTCCCTCGAATGTCCGATTCGATTATCGCTGTGCTCCCAAAAATTCGTCTTTTTTTTTTACCGTTTGCGAGGTTGCTTTTCTCATAATTATTTAGTAATCCTAGCAATGTGAGGAATTTAACGAAAAAAATTTCGAGAAAAGAGAGCAAATTGGTGGCAAGTGGTGCTTTCTGACTGATTGGTTGGCGCGAGACAATGGGCATATTTCTGCCAGTGCAATTGGCTGTTTCTCATTTTTTTTTATTAATGATAAACTAAAGATGATCAATGCATTTGGCTGTTGAGATAGAGTGTCGTTGGATAAAGTTTCTAGCTTTGCTGATTTACCAGAACATGCTGTTTTGTTTGTCTGGTTCAGTGTGAACTTGACAGGACCATGTTGGATTTGCATTCTCAGTTAACTCGGCCTATGTTTATTATTATAATATGTTAATATCTTTTAGTGCCCGGGATTTGGATCTGTATTGATGTATTTTTATTGAGTGCGATCTCACCATGTATACAGAGCAATGCCCAGAAAAGGAGTTGATTCGCTTGATGGCGTCGAGATGTTCATCTTAATGTATATACATACAGATGTTTTGGAAGGTTTTTATATTTGAAAGTAATAGGATGTTGCAGATGATTCATTATGTGAGCGTATGTGTGTGTACCATATCTGAGGCAAAATTCTGTATTTTAACTGAGACTCTGCGGGGACAGTTGAAGGCATGTATTGATCTTTGAACATTCAGAATTATAATGTAGTTATCAATCTCTACTGCTACATACTGTTCTCCCTAATCAGTTTCTTTTTGAAGTACATCTGCGCAGAGCATGAATTAATAAACATCCATTTCTAAAAGTCTACCGTCTTGTTTCCCTCTTTTGTTGGTCGATTAAAAGAAAAAACTGCAAGGCATTGATAAAATAAAATTAAGATTTGTGAAGAAGGATTGAATTTATTATAAGTTGTACAGATTGTTTCAGCCAAATAAGTTTATACGGCATTCATCAGAATGACACTTCCTTCTATTGGTCTCCTTCGATATCTTTCCCTGCACTCCCTATGCTAAACCAACTGCAACATCCAGCTCTCTTCCTCCTCCTCCTGCTTTTGGAACCCATGGGGAAAGAAACGCCTATGTCCACCAACTAATGTATCACATTTTGTTTGATGAATCTAACTGAAGAAGTGTTCTATACATTCGTTACTTCTGATGTGCTGCTTGTGCTCATCTTATTATAAGTGTTTGAAAGTACCAGTGTTGTTACCATGTTTTTCATTTGACAGCGACACGTGCTATTGAGACCAAGAACCACACTTTGCTGCATGGGAAAGTAATAAGGGTTGCCTGGTCATGTCGCGATCCCGATGCAAGGAAAAATGGAAGAGCAAATGTATTTGTGAAGGTATATGCTTTCAATTTCTGTTTGTAGAATTTTGTGCATACTTATCATGTGCATACATTGAATGGACCTTTTTCTAATGACTTGGCATATCTGTGGTCAGAACTTAGCTGATTCAGTTGACAATGCTGGACTGAAAGATATGTTTAAGAAATTTGGCGATATCTTGTCTTGCAAAGTAGCAATGTCTGATGATGGAAAGAGTAGAGGGCATGGCTTTGTGCAATTTGATAGTGAGGAATCTGCAAATGCTGCTATAGAAAATCTAAATGGCTCGGATGTCGAAGGCAAGAAGATGTATGTAGTTCCTCTCTTCATTCGTTCATATTTACAATTTCTCATTGTGGTGGAAGCTAGCATTGTTTGAAGCTACTCTGTTCTTAATTCTCAACTGGTAATGGTAATTTTGTTGCACAGCTATGTGGCAAAATTTGTCAGGAAGAGTGATCGTGGTCTGCTAATGGCTGATGCAAAATATACAAATCTATATGTGAAGAATCTTGATCCAGAGGTCACAGAAGAGGGTTTGCAGGAGAAATTTTCTGAGT
Organism: Rhodamnia rubescens; assembly: GCA_021437795.1. NCBI lineage: Eukaryota > Viridiplantae > Streptophyta > Magnoliopsida > Myrtales > Myrtaceae > Rhodamnia > Rhodamnia rubescens. Next base: position 198,329 of record JAILYA010000115.1, on the reverse strand, counting down.
TTGGAAAAGTCACTAGTTGGGTCATTTCAAAGAATGATGATGGATCCTCAAGAGGTTTCGGCTTCGTGAATTTTGAAAGCCCAGACGATGCCAAAAAAGCTACAGAGACTCTGGATGGAACACAGCTTGGTAAGCTACAGTTTCAAAGAAGCTTAGTAGGCAGAGGATTATGCACAATCCGCCTTTCTAAACTATATGCTCTCATACAAAACAGGCTCGAAAGTTCTATACGTAGCCAGGGCACAGAAAAGGTCCGAACGCAATGAGATACTACGTCGGCAGTTTGAGGAGAGACGCAAAGAGCGAATTCTCAAGTACAAGGTAGAATTTGCTGCAGTTGCTTCTTAAGCTTTGCTAGTGTGCCGTCATTTTTCATTTACTTATGATTGTTTCGCTTCATATTTTAGGATTCAAATGTCTATATCAAGAATATTGATGATGATGTCACTGATGAGCAACTTCGAGAACACTTCAGTCAGTGTGGCACGATTATCTCTGCAAAAGTGATGCGAGATGACAAAGGAATAAGCAAGGGCTTTGGGTTTGTTTGCTTCTCCACTCCAGAGGAGGCCAATAAAGCTGTAAATAGTTTTTACGGTAAGTCTAACATGTTTATGCTGTGAGAGAAAATTCGAATATGCCATCCTCTTTCATTATCACTAATGAAGGATTCCATCTTATGTTAGCAAGTTATATTTTGAGCTTGAAGAATTTGTTTTTCCTCTACATGGGACATGAATTGATTTTGACGACTGGAGACCATCTGGGGTCATAGTTCCAAATTAATAATTCTTTAACATGAAGTTTGACCTTGTTATCCAGAATACCAGTCACTGCAACATCTGCATCATGGATAGACTCCACCGTATGCAGTTACAACCTATATATAATTGAAACTCAAAAGTATGAAACAATGATTTTATAGGAGGAAGATGTATAGGCCAGTTGGTGGTTCTTCTGTTCGATAATGACAATTTAGGCTTCCTGGGAAAACTGAGGAGCTGATTGTCGGTGTTCTTTTTGTTAAATGTGATTTTGGAGCAATGCCATGTAAAAAGTTAGGTTTGGACAGAATATTAAGCTTCCTGGGAATACTATGATTGGAGATTACACTCTCTGTCCTTGAGTAATTTTGTTTTTTCTCTTTCTTGAAATAAGGGTTGTATAACCAAGGTTTTGCCTCATAGAAAACCTAAGGGCACGTCATTTTTAGTTTTGGTTCTTTGTTAGGGACTTGGATCTTGCCAGATAACTAATAGTTTGCATGATAACCAGCTGTTGCTGTTGATCTGGTTTATTTGGTTTATTACATCCAAAGCTTTGATTCTCTCTTCTTGGATGTTTTTGCAGGTTGCATGTTTCATGGAAAGCCATTATATTTGGCTATTGCTCAAAGGAAAGAGGAAAGGCAAGCACATCTGCAGATTCAGTATACGCATCAAATGCCAGGACTAGCAGGAGCTCCAACCGCTGTTATTCCCAGTGGATATCCTCCTTTTTACTACACAGCTCCCTCAAGTCTTATTTCTCAAGGACCTTCGCGCCCGGGTTTGATGTATCAGCAGATAGGACTAAGGCCAGGCTGGAGGAGTCCTGGATTTCCCCACCCAGCTAGACCAGGCTTTCAACCTTCTTCTTTTCCAGTTGTAAGAACAAGAGCCTTTTAGCGACATTGCAAATGTTGTGTAGCGCATGTTGGGCAGAATAGTCTTATTCTTTCACACTGTTTAAATGATTTGTTTGTGCCAGCAAAGAAAACCTGAGTTACTGTTTTATCTGCTGATTGATTGTGGCTTCTACTTTCCAGATTCCTAGCACTCCAAGAGAGAACAGAAACAACAGGGGAAGGATGAATGGTGGCATTGCTCAGTCTACGCCACATTTGCCACCCTTGCAGCAGTCGACTCAATATGTAGCCTCTGCAAAAGATTCGAACAATAATCAGGTGCTCTCTGTTAATGTCTAACAATATAATGTGGATGCTCTGGTTTTGCTAATTTTCAGTTCTCCTGCTATCACATCACTTAAATGAAATGAGGAAGGTGCTATTTGAAATCATAGAGGTTCAAAGCAGATTTATTTCGCTTGAATTGAATTTTTACATCCCTTGAATTGACTCTCAGAGTTTAATGACTTTACTGCATAAATAGATGAAGAGATGTTTACAGATATTAACATTGGAGCCACAATTGTACCTTACTGCATATATAGATGAAGAGATGTTTACAGATATTAACATTGGAGCCACAATTGTACCTTTAAAAATGTTTTAAGAGATGTTGTCCAAAGACTTCATCACATTAGTAGACTTCTACTTGCTTCTCTGGTTGTTTTATGTGGTACATATCGTAAATTCTGCCTTCCTATGAACTGCAGCGCGGAAGGAATGCTAGATATGTACCAAATGGTCACTCTCATGAGACAAATAATGGAGCAGGGGTTACCTCTTCTGTTCCTGATTCTGCTGGATCGGGTCAACAAGGAACTGAAATGCTAAGTAGCATGCTTTCTGCTGCATCCCCTGAGCAGCAGAAACAGATACTCGGGGAGCGTCTGTACCCACTAGTCCAGAAACACAAGGTAAAAGTTTAATCAAGTAATAATTCGACAGGTTTGCTTTGCCTGAAACAACTATGACTTCCAATTTACTATATGACCTCTGTGTCGCTGGAGGATGATAGGTTGCCCCGGTCGGCATGACCTATTCTCAAGTTTACTCGTACATGTATCTGCCATCAGTTTAGAACTGAACTGTGTCCACTTAAACATTACAGCGCCTGTAACTTATAGTGTTTCATGTCTACTTGCAGCCTGATCTTGTCGCGAAAATTACTGGGATGCTTTTGGAGATGGACAACTCAGAGCTGCTTCTGCTTCTGGAGTCTCCTGAGTCGCTCACTACCAAAGTGGAAGAAGCTGTAGAGGTTCTGAAGCTCTCAAAAACCAAATCCTCCAGCCAGGACTCCTTACATCCCAGCTTTCTGTCCGCCCAAGTTGCAGTCAGATGAGAAAGGTGAGATCGGGTAGGACCGTCCTGTTTTTGAAAGTATAGAGGGTAATGGCGCAAGTAAAGCTCTGGAAGAGCGGCGGAATTTTGATATAATACACTAAATTTACCAATTAGGCTCATTTACAACTTAGGGTGTAGCATTTGGATTTTCTGGTCGTATCTCCGTGATTCGGAAGGATTGGTTTGAGATATTTTCATATTTAGTCTTTCTACTAGGCGTTTGTTTAGACATATTATGAAAGTTCGTTTGGTTTGAAATAAATATATATTTATTAGTAGACTAAACAAAATAGGTTGATAAGTTTTTTTGCCCTTGTTCCTACATGCAAAGTAGATGCGGTAACAAATGCTTAATTTCCTTAACTTGCTTAGAGCATTGTCTTATTTTTCAACTAACACGTACCATATACATATGCCGGACGTAGCTTGTTGTCGGTTAGTTTTGTTAAGAGATTGTTAATTTTCCAGATGGTAAAAAACTAATCGATGTACGGAAACATTCTTCATTAGAGCGGGGAAAAACGGCTTTCCCATTATGAGAAGAAGGAAATTACTTTCTCTAATAAATCATTTTATGATTTGCACGTATCCACCGTCGCCATCGGCGGCTTCGGTCTCACCCCTGCGTGTGTGCCTCTTTATTTCTAAAACCATTGAGATTTCTTCTCTAAAAGACGGGGAATGTCAATGAAAACTTGGAAGCTGTTGGTTTCCTTCTTTTCTTTACGGCAAAATTTTCTTCTTCTAACGTTAAAATTTCAAGTTCCTCTCTTTTACCTGATCTTCACACCCTATGCAGCTCTTTTTTCTTCTTTCAGAGCATAAAACCAATTATTTTCTAATCAAATGGCATGACGAGATCGCTTATCTTCAACGACGTCGTTTAATTTGAGGGCATCTAACTTACCATCTCCAGTGGAACCGGAATTCTCTAGTTTCTATGTTCAAGCGGATGTCCTCTACACTAAACAAAATTGTGAATTCCTATCTACCACATTCGCACCGAGAGAGAGGAGATTTCTCATTCTTCAAGAGAACTTAGGCAATATGAGGGGTAGAGATTAAAGAATATAGTGTGTATAATATAGTCCGTCATTTCTTTCTCTCATTTGGAAGCTCTAGCGGGCTTTAAGAGAATACTAAGGCTCCGTTAGATTCACGAAAAAATAGATGATATGATTTTTTTTTAATAACTGCTTGTATCACTTCCAAAAATGAATGAACGAACGAATAGCATTTTCATCATCAAAAGAAAATGTTTAAATATAAATTACTATCGATAATGAAAATATGATTTCAAAAAAGATCGCTTGTATCGTGTGAAATAACTAATCAAGCATAACCTCGGCATACTCCGACTCCTAACCGCTAGGCTCACAATCCGTGACCGCTTGTCTGATGCCAATTGTTGAGAAAGATCATGAACTTAATTGAAGGAAACACACTATTTTATTAGAGGCCTTCTAACAATATTGATTGGGAGAACTTCTTACCCTCAAACACAAATGACAGCACTTGGCTATTTAACCTTCACAAGAAAGTGGTTCGCTCCCTCTTGATCATTCTACAGATAAATGGTTCATCCCACATTAAAAATTATTTTAGAGATTAGTGGTTCATCCTCCTGAAAACATCTAGAATTCTTTGGAGAAGAGAGGAAGTGAAACCTTTCTTCATACTCCACTTCTTTCTCATCGTTTTAACTGCACAGATTACTATTCTCTTAATATAATTGCTTCCTCAACTCGGCTAAATCTAGAGGGGCCTTCTTGTAAGGCACTTGGCCATGAGCTCAATCTTGTGATACACTGACTGACTATGTGAGAATTCCTGTTAAAATACTTATGACACAGCACTTGATCCCATGGAAGTCCAACCCAAAAAGATCCTATGAGAGCACACGGTACGAGATCGATTTGAGGTCGAAAGCATATTCCAAATTCAACGTACTTGTGATACTTCTATTGTCAAGGTGCGGGAACCACATTGCTAGCGTTAAGCGTGTTTCGAGGTGCTTGGATTACCGCAAGTGAAAAGACCCTTCTCCTTAGTATCAAGGTGGGACAAAACAAAAGTAAATATATTTTATTTCGTGACAAATAAGTGATTTAAAAAAATATTTTTTTTAAAATGATCTATTGTATCATTTAAAATAATTAATTAATGAATTCATTATCAATAATAAATGATGCTTCTTCGTATCAAGGTGGGACAAAACAAAAGCAAATATTTTATTTCACGACAAATAGATGATTTTAAAAAAAAAAATTGGAAAAATGATCTTTTTGTTGCTTAAAATAATTAGTTAAGCAAATATTTTATTTCACGACAAATAGATGATTTTAAAAAAATATTTTTTTGGAAAAATGATCTTTTTGTTGCTTAAAATAATTAGTTAGGGAAAATATTTTTTATTATGAACAATAATTTATGTCCGAATATGTTCGGAAGCGATGAAAATAGTTTTCATTGATTCCTTTTTGCAAACAATTCAAACGGCCATTATTTAAAAAATATTTTTCAAATTATTAATTTTTTACCAAATAAATGCACATGAAATTCAACATTAATCTTCTGGGCCACGTGGGGCACGTTGATTGAAATCATTAATCTTTCACGAAATAAATGCACTTGAAATTCAACATTAAGCTTTTGGGCCACGTGGGGCACGTTGATTGTGATACTCCACATCGAGAAAAGACCAAGACAATCCACTTCACGAGAAAACATAACGTCCTCTTCTGAAGGATTAAGGTACGTATTTCTCTTGACTACATAGCAAATCCGTGACCTTTTTGGCCATTCCCCATTAATTTAGAGCACCAGCGACAATGTCGCCCCTTGACATCTTTTCGGGCGACATTAGCGGTCGAGTCTTTCTTTAAAATCAGACCAAGACATGTTCCTAGGTTTGATGTGTTAAAACCCTTCCTTTAAGATGCTAAACGTAAATAATCAATCTTGTTCCTTCGTTGGTAAGATGTAATGTTACCCAACCTCCCGAACATTAACCATCTTACACACGAACACGATTCGATCTGCCCGAATAAATAGATTTTCTTCTTGACCAAAAACTTTGTATAGAGTTCAACAGCGAAGTACAATGCTTTGCCGGCCAAAACAAAGGACAAATTTGGACCAAGTTCTTTGACTCGCTTTTTCGAAGGGAATCGTTAGGGTTTAGCTTGTAGTTGAGAATACCGGCACATAAATTGGCTTATTAAGTGATGGATCCGATTATTATTGATTTTTGAATATGACCCGTATGTCTAAAGGGCCACTTACAATCGGAGGGATCATCCAAAGTAATCAGATTGAATAAATAAGACATTTTTCTTATGTTCACCAAAGTAAGGGTAGCTGCGTTGGTTGAAACCAACTCACTCGCTCAAGGTCGAGAGGTCGAAACCCGCAATTCTTTAGCGTCTTAAGTGGGGGCCATGGTGGTGGGGTCTGTGCTAGTCCCCCGAGGTATAGGGGCCCGGCGCTCCGGGTGCCTACCGGGCGCCGGGAGGGCCCGTGGTGGAGTCCTCGGTCATCAAATCAAAAAAAAAAAAAAAAGGTAGATCTCAAGGTCAACCGGCAAAAGATGCAAACTACTCTTGATTTGACACCGATTCAGAGGTTGATTCACTTCATTGAAGTTGCTTTTCCTTAGGCCAGCGATCTTTTCAATGAAGTCACCCAATTTTTTAAGTAGATAGAAAGTAATTTCCGCCGTTTTCCAAAGCTTAATGCAATTAATGGGAGTTAGTTGGTGACATTCGGCGTCATTAGGAATTTTGGAGCGTGATAAAGTGTTCCAAAATAAGGAATCACGTCATTTTATAAGATTGGTCATTTCATAATCTTCCAACAACTATCAACATTTATACTTTGGTCCCTCGGAACACCTATCTACCATTTCATATTGTAATTACACGACTAATATGGACCAACCATGCCATCTTCCCTACGACTGTCGTCATTAATACCCTCGATGAAACTTGCACATGTGATTTTGGTCGGGCTTTCCTTATTTTATGACCTTGCTTCTGCTTGCGGCTGGTGAGCCTCTCTTGACTATTGCCCGTTGGTTTTCTAATGACTATGGTATCATAGCTCCGTTGCTAGCAAGTTCAATTTTGGTGTTGGTCACAACGACCCCCTAATGAAGTGATTTGTTGAGTCCCTCAAATCGATATAAATTGAAGAACCATTTTTTGGATTCAACTTGAATGTGATGGGAGATTTCTTTATTTGGGTAATGAGAGAGGTTTGATGCTTTTGCGCATGGACAACTACCACCTCTTCTCTTGAATCTCCTTCTTTTTGCATCTTTTTTGAGCACCACCTAAAGTTCCAACTAAAAAGGTGAAGTAATTTTTCATTGTAACAATTGAATTGAAGTAATGAGCTAATGACGGCAATAATTTCTTCAAATGTGTCATTGAATTCATTCGAGTCGCTAGCAAAACTCAGATTGGAGAAGAATATGGCACATGGGTTCCTTTTATTGTAACTATGTTCCTATTTCTTTTTGTTTCGAATTGGTAGGTGCTCTTTTACCATGGCAAATCTTAGAGTTACTTTATGGAGGAGTTGGCCGCCTCAAATAGGTAATCGACCAACTAATCCCCATACTTGATAAGAGAGCATTCCTGCCCTAGTGAAAGTGTACTTGTCCATGGACATGGAATGAGAAGAACGAAAAGATAGCTTAGTAGCCTTTTCAAAGTTCCCTAGCCGTTGCGCTTTCTATTATGATTTCAACGTTTTTCGCTTTATACATAAGTTTGGCTTAGCCTATTGGCTAGTTCGTAGGCCCCTTACTAGACCCCTTTGTCTTAACTTCGAGTTGTTTTCTAATGACCATGGTATAATAGCTCCGCCTCTCGCAAGTTCAATTTTGGTGGTGGTCGCCACGACCCCCTAATGAATGAATATGTCGCAACCCAATGTGATTAGTCGAGTCCCTCAAGTCAATACTAATTGAAGAAATGGATCCACCTTGAACGTGATGGGAGCTTTCTTTATTTGGGTAAAACATTTTTCAAGAATAGCCTGGAACTTTCTAAGTTATTTTTTTATGAAAAAAAAACGAATGGGTCGCGAATAGATAATGTCTTTTGCCATTATTATATCATGCATTCGGACTTTGGCTCACTTTTAAATGATTATTAAGTTAGAGGTACATTGACTAAGGATTTAGCTATTTCTATTCCTAAAGAAGTTCTAACTTTGTCATTGATTACTATTGGGAAAAGTTTTCCAACTATTTATGTAATGAAATGGTAAATCTATTGGTAATATGTCACTTAATCATGATACTATAAAGATGCCAGTGCGTTTTTTCTTTTCTTTTGATAATTCATGGGTACATGCGCAGAAGTTGGACTACCTAGGGACATGTGGAATACTTTATGAGTTGGTAAGATCAATCAGGTGACCCCAAGTTCTTGAATAAAAAATCCCACTATGACCTGACCAACTAGGCCAACCATTTAACCACGAAAAAATTACCAAAAAAGTCATAAATCTATTACAAGTGTATCAATTTGGTCATCAACCTTTTGTATTTGTGCCAATTCAGTCCATCTAGCCAATTTTGATTGAAGCGCACTGACATGACAATTTATTTATTTTTTTACTTATTTGTGTTTTTTCTTTTTATTCTCCTTCTTCCTCTAACCGGTTCTTTGGGGCGGCAAGGTCGATCTCACTAGATCTTGGCTAGATAGGCTTCGCCCTCACTAATGGCCAGTTGTTGATCCTGTGACTGGCTGGAGGAAGAAGGAGAAGAAAAAAAGAAGAAGCAAAAATAAATAAAAATATGATAATATATTAAAATATTATTTAAAATTATTACGTTAGCATTAGCCAGCCAAAGTTGGTGGATGAACTGAATTGACACAAATGCAAAATAAAAAAGTTTTAGGACTGAATTGACACACTTATAATAGATTTAGGATTTTTTTTAAATAATTTTCACATTTAATCATACAAGAAAGTAAAACGCAGCTCAATGTAAATTGAAATGACAATAACCGAAATTTCTATATCATACAATAAGTTATACAAAACAATCATACTTATGCACCACAAAAAATATTTTTGTTGCAATTTATCGAGTGGGCTTGAGTTAATAGCACAAAAAACTTAAAATCATGACTTTATTTGACAAAAATAACCTAATTTCATTAGGTATCGAAAAAATTTCTTGCAGCATAACACCGTTACCCTAAACCCTAACAAAAATAAAACTAAAGCTTTCAAATAATATCTATAAATATTAAAATAAAAAGAAAAAGAAAAATAGAATTCAAAATAAGCACGCTTAAAAATAGTTTCATGAGAAAATGAAAGAAATGATAAAGAAAAAAGGAAAACACAAGAACAGAAAGAAACATAGAAGTCTTTTCATAATTTATACACTCGCTGGGGTAAACCTTCTGAATTCTTATGTATTGCAATATAGAGTGCAAGAGGTATGAGAAAAAGCAATGAGTTATGATAAATTGCGATAACAGTCTTTCAACTTTAAAATAATTGTTAATTTGTGCCTCCTCCTCTTTTGTTTTAATTTTTGAAACTAATGTTACAGTTGGGATTCACGCAACATGCATAAAAAATAGTTAATAATAATAATAAATGTAACGAAAATAAAATCCATACATGTATCTTCGTTGGCGTTGTTCATGCGTTTCAATAAAAAAACAGAATAACAAAGGAGGTTAAACGAATTGCCTCCCGTAACGTGTTTGAAATGAGTTGGTTCGAGATATTCTTCAGTTCGACTCCCACAAACATCGGATCTCACCAATCATACGTTGAACGAAAAAGCGAACTCGCGGGGAATCACCACTTCAATTGTGCTAGCAATCTTATGGAAAAATTTCTGCGCTGTTAATATTTTGGTCACAAGAAAATGAACAGAGAGAACAACTTTTCTGCTCTCTCTTCTAATTTTCTCATGTACACCAAAAAAAAAAAAAAAATGAAAAACACACACTCTTTTACAAAGGTTGTTTTTTTTTTCTTTTGGTCAGAATTTTACAAAGGTTGTTGATCGCCATGTTTTGTGTGATCAGCAACATATTTTGGGTGATCAGCGATTGGTTACTGACCGTGCGCTGCGTTATCTCTCTCTCTCTCTCTCTTTTTGTTGTTGGTATATACATATAGATATATAGGTATATATATAAATAAAATCAAGCAATGCATTTGAGCATATTAATGTATGTCCACTAAGGGTGTACATGTGCATTATATGCACATATGTCCATGGCAAAAATATAATTAATCCGACTAATTCGATAGCCGTGATTGCAAACATATTTGTAGGATTGTCTTTCCCATTCAATGTCATCCTGTATTGGTTAAAGCATATGATATCCCTAGGTCATACTGAGCTAATAGTAAAATTTGCACTAACACATTAGTATTCCCAAGATAATTTATTGTCCCGATCAACCTCCAGGTCTTGTAAGCCATGAGTGACATCTAGCAATATGTCATGGCTACCCAGGCAAATGTGAATATTTTAAGAACACAATCAACCTATCAACTATGCCTACAATGTAATTCAATCACTTTGTCTTACTATGTTCCGATCGAACAAAGACCATGAAATATTTGTCAAGTCACCAATTCGATCATATGCACAAATCTAATCGACATGCATTTTATACGAGACATGAACAGTTCATTTTCTGGTACAACCCTTGTCGAGGATTTCAATGCAATGTCATGATTAGATCGCATAGGACATCGTTATCATACCTTACATTTAGCAATGAGATAGCTTCCATTTTGCGCATGCGTGTAACTTTGTATGTGAATGAACTATCACCATCAAGTACAAAGACGGATCAATGAACCCGCAATACCCTCACCTGTGAATCATAACCATCCAACACACAAGTTAACACCGTGCCTTAGGTTTAGGGATTATTTACACAAGACCAAAGCATGAACGATTAAAAATTGACCACGCTAAAAGCTTCCAGGCTGCTAATCGTTCAATGCGTGTCACGTTCAATGAATTTATCTGTAACGAGCACCTATGTTCTAACTCGGGCATCATAATACCCAATAACTTGTGACTCGTTATTTCCTAAAGTATCCAATATTTTATAGTGAAGCTAAGAGTACATCGGTCTCAACAGGATCATTAATATTCACTCAATGATCCACCAATCTGGAATAATTTAAGGATTCAGTCTAATTGTGCACCCGTCACACATGTTCTTAATGTCTCAAGAATGGGTCCAACTCACGATTAATCTTATAGAATTGTTTGTATATATAGATAATAGGACACATGGATAGATACGTTTTTGTCATTAATTATATAAGCAATTGAAAATACAATTAAAATTCCTAACATGTAATTATTACATGATTACTTTAGCACATATAGTGAACGGTAACACGCCTTATAGTTTAACCTATGGAAAAAAAATAAAATACAAAGCATCTGGGTCTCCCAGTGGGGATAGTGCCCCATGGCAGCGTAGAATGGACACTATAAAGCAGTCCCGTGGCAAAACGAGTTTTGTCAACATACCTTGAAAGTTTGTACGCAAAACATACCTTGAAAGCTCGTACAAAATAAAGTTTATGTTAAGCGTGTTTGGGCAAAAAAGTTTAGACCTAACCTCAATGCCTAGCTCGACTCGTCCAATAGTCATCTCGACCCTGTATGTAATTATTTAAACTAGTTTTAGAGAATTAACACATCAAGTTAGCTCCTAATAATCATTTCTCAATAATAGAATCACACAAAATCTACAAAGCAAAGTATTTACAAAAATCAATTGTCGAGGACAGCATTCTCGCCAAAGCAAATAGGAATATGGCTAGACAAAAGCGTCCATAGGAAAGCCACCATTATTTGCTCATCTTCCATGCAAGTACGAAAGGTCAACAAAAGAGAAAATGAATGAAGAAACTAAATTTGAATTAAGTGTGATTTGGAGCCAATGAGTTAGCAGGGTAAACAAAACAGAAGGAAAAAAATGAAAGTAAGCGACTGAAATTGCCTCCTTTTCTAGACAAGTTTAATGTTGGACAAAAGAAAGATTTTAAACGGAAAAGGACACTTAGAGTGCTAGTATTTGTGTATGGCGCTCATTTTAGTGTCAATATATTTTTTTGCACTTAAGTGCCAAATTGGAAAAAAAAACAACCACTTAAGTGCCAATTCGGCCAAACAAAGACACGTGACATTTTTTTAATTAATTTGTTAATATTGTATGGAACTTTTTCTTAAAAAAGAATGTCTACCCACATAGCGTCCACGTGGCAATTTTTCTTTTAAAATTCAGTCCATGTGGACACCACGTGGAATTTTAAACTAAAAATTAAGTTAATTTCTTTTAAAAAAATTTAAAGTAAACAGAAAAATTACTTAAAAAATATAAAAAATAAAAAACTTGTAGGTTGTAGTGGCAAGGGGTGTGAGCCCTTGCCGCTACCGTCCACCATCACTGGCAATGCCGGTGATGGGTGGGGGAGTGCCCGGGGGGATTGTCGAGCCCGGCGACCCCCGCCGAGGCCTCGCCGGGGTCGGCGAGGCTTGGCTGTGGGCTGGCCGAGGCATCGCGAGACCCCACTTTGACTTTTTATTTTATATTTTTAATTTTTTAGCTTATTTTTAGTTTCTTTAGTTTATTTTCACTTTTTTAAAAAATATTTTGTGGATTTTTTTTATTGATTTTTAATTTTTTTTCTAACTAGGATGCTCCGTGAGTCACGTATGCTCTTCAGCGATGCTCACCGGAGTTGGCACCTGAAATAACCGTTTTAAAAAAAAAAAATTGGCACTTAAGTTGTTAAAAAAAAATATTGACACTAAAGTTAACGTCGTACATAAATATTGATACTTCGGGTGTTGTTTTGCCGATTTTAAACCGACAGGAAACAAGTAAAATGAAACACACAGGGTTTGAACTCGCGACCTGTTCAAGTGTCATGTTGACTACGTAAAGCAATAAGATCTCGTATCCACAATTGAGAATTAGGTGCATTGATTTTTTTCTATTTGCAAGATGGTAGGGAGGGGCGACCAGCGCAACTTAGGCATTACCATAAGGTCTCCCATCCACAATTGAATCCTTGAGTTGAGCCATAGTTACTATACACAAACCGCGACCCGAAAGTCTGAAGTTGGCGAGCTTATCATCGTAGCCTCACCGATACGTTAGCAGTTTCAAGTCTGTCTACGTGATATATGTCGCACATAGGCAACGCCTTTGATTTGTAATAAGATAACTCGTTATTATGTTACCCAATGTTATAAAGATATCGACATATTGATGCTCATAAAATTGGCCGGATTCTGATTAAGTTGCTTCAATCATAAGGAGTTTAAAAATTACTTTGTCATTCACTAATGATATGGGATTTACCAAGACTAATAATTCCAAAAATAAGAAAAGAGAAAAATCACCCCATTTGACAATTTTAAAATTCTTTTTTAGCCGCCACCGCCACCGTTATATGCCCCCCTCCCCTCCCTCCCTCCCTCCGCTGCAGCCATCGTGTTTTGCAGAGCAGCCAACTTCACTATCCTCACCCTCCCCCCTTCTCTGTCTCTCTCGCTCTCTCTAATGGAGGCTCTCCAATTGGCGCCACCGCAGTCTCCCCTCCTCCGCTCGCAACACGCCTGCGTCGCTGTGCCCCGCACCGTCTCTGCCCCAACCAAGGGCCACCTGCGGAGGCCACTCGTGAGAGCCACCCTCTCCAAGCAAACGGCCGAGATGTCCCCGTCGCTCGCTTCCCATGAAAACCCATCGCATGCGTCCCCATCCGCACCGCCTTCGTCACAGCTGCCCCTGCCCAGGGTCTCCGCCAGCTCCCTCCAGTACCTGCCGGGCTACCTCGGGGCAGTGCCCGATCGCACAGCTGCCGAGGGGGCCGGAGACGACATCATCAACGCCATGAGCCATCTGACTAGAATTCTGTCGTCCAAGGTGTACGACGTCGCGAAGGAGACTCCGTTGCAGCTCGCCACGAAGCTCTCCGAGAAGTGGGGAGTGAACGTGTGGCTCAAGAGAGAGGATCTGCAGCCCGTGAGTGCTTAAAGGAATTGATCATCTTTTGCGGGTTTGGAAACTGATTTTTGAGGCAGTTTTCTGGAGTGATTTCGTTGTACGTCGAGCCGTTTTGAGTACTGTTGAATGCCAACTTTGTTTCTAGCTTGTGAAGTCTGCGAGATAAATTGTTCTTCTCCTTCCGGCAGGTTTTCTCTTTCAAACTCCGGGGCGCCTATAACATGATGGCAAAGCTTCCTAGAGAACAGTTGGAAAAAGGGGTTATCTGCTCATCAGCGGGGAATCACGCCCAGGGGGTCGCCGCTGCCGCCAAGAGACTAAATTGCAGTGCTGTTATTGCAATGCCCGTCACTACGCCAGAGATCAAGGTCTTACTTTGCTATCATTTAATTTGTCTTAGTTTAGTTCTTGTTGGTGGCCCCCCGTCATGTGGTGGATCGGGTAAAAAAAAGGTTAAACCCAAATAAACCCATTTAACCCGTTTATGATTCATTTATTGCAATGCAAATTTAAGAATGGTGAGTCTAAGTTTATGACCCGTTTATGATCCATACTCAACCCGATCAATATATAACTGACGCTCGACTCGATTTGACCCGACCCGCCCTGTATTTGTAAACTCATACCCAGCTAAGGTGAAGGTGAATAGGAGCGAGAGAGAATGAAAAGAGAGTCATAGAACTCCACTGGGTCTAGGTAAGTTGTGAATCCCATATATGACCCGTTAAACAGGCATACCATGTTTAAACCCATTTGCGACCTATTTATTGAATATAACTAAAATTATATAATAATTCAGCCCATTATACACAGGTTGAGGAACGGGTTTAGGACCCATTTTGACGGTTCTTTTGGTGGACATTATCTTTACACCCATGGTGTTCTTATGTTGCAGTGGCGCTCTGCTGAGAGGCTCGGTGGTACAGTGGTTCTGGTGGGGGATTCCTATGACGAGGCTCAAGCATATGCTAACAAGCGGGGAGAGGAGGAGGGGCGTGCATTCATACCTCCCTTCGATCACCCGGATGTCATCATGGGGCAGGGTACGATCGGCATGGAAATCGTGCGGCAGATGCAGGGTCCGTTGCATGCCATTTTTGTTCCAGTGGGGGGTGGTGGCCTCATAGGTGGTGTTGCTGCTTATGTTAAGAGGGTTCTTCCAGAGGTTGGTCTGTTTGTTCTCCCCCACAAATTAATTTTTGGTGTTCTTTGATGTCATTCGTGATGTCTTCATCTTTAATCCCAGTTGCTTATCTCTCATCTTTTGTAAAAGATTCTTGTTGTGCTGATAAGCATAGAAGCCGCTTGGTTCATTTGGATGAATACTGGTTTGCTGGTCTGAAGAACATGTAAGGATATGTTCAGGAGCGGTAGGTGTAGATTCGAATTGCAACTATAGAATTGTTATGGCATCGCAATGGTAAGGGAAAATGACACTAACGGTTCCTAAACTTTAACTCGATATGCAATGTTAATCATGAACTCTTAACTGCTCAACGTGGTCCCCGAACTTTTCCCCGAATATTCAATCTAGCTCTTAAACTTTCAATCTGTTCAATCTAATTCCTTAACTTTCCATAAAACGATTTAAAATTTTTGTAATTACAATAATGTCCGGATTTTAGAATATCTTTACATTTCGATTAATCACCTAAGTCACAAAAAAAAAATGGCCATCTTTGTGTTACTTTTTTACCTTTTTGGTGTTTATCATATTTCAATAGTTTCGTTTTAAGTATGTTTTAGCTCACGATCTCTATGAACGTCATTCGTAGTTGTATTGAGTTGATATTCATGCTATTTTAGTTTCCTAATTTACACATTAAACTAAATTTAATAAGGAATAAGAATTAGATTAATTTAAGTACGGGAAGTACATAGATAAATTAATATCATCATTGAAGATTCTTATGCAAACACTTACTTTTAAATAAAAGAATTATGAATCCCATATAACCGTAAATGAGGTTATATTTTTACTGTTATAGAAATCATAAGCATTAAATACTTAAATGAAACTGTATTAATATTTACAACAAAAAAAGGCTATATTAGTATTTTTAAAGATCGAAAAAGGTAATAAAAAATAGAATATTTTTTGTTCATTTAGGAAATGGACTAAAATTAAATGATATTCTAAAATCTAGGTAATATTGTGATTATGGAAACTTGTAAATAGTACCATCGGACTGATTTGACTTCATTACGGAAAGACGAGGGATTAGATTGATCAATTTGAAAGTTAAGGGATTAGATTGAATATTTATGAATAATTCAAGGGCTAAATCAGACGAATTAAAAGTCTAAAGATATCATTACAATTTGGATTAGAGTTTTGGGACTATTACTGTCATTTCCCCCGAGGGTAAAGTACCAAGCCTGCAAAACAAGCATACAATCACTCAGAATGGAGAAGAGATTTTGCAATGAAATGCTGACGAGTTCTTTGTAGTAGGGGTAGCTTTTACAGGCAGGGAGACATAGAAATCAACACGAACATTGATTCCCCTGGCTACTAAGTGTCCTGTCATTGAACTGACAAGCAAAATAAGACATCTTAACTCGATATTATTATGTGGTTCCAAAGAGAATGAAAATCTCCTGGACGCTTTTTGCCAAGTTTATTTGTTCTGCTAATAAAGCAAGGAAACTCTGATCCAGCAGCCTATAACTGCTGGCATATGTTATTGAAGACCACCATCTTTTATCTTCTTTCTAGGATAAAATCTTGTGGTTATCATTGCAGTAACATTAAGACCAACTTGATCCAGTAATTTTTCTTTTTGCTGGTTATTCTAGTATGAATTGAATGGCTTTAACAGTTGTTTCCTATCATGAACACTTGCCTTTCCTGTGTCTGCTCTCTCAGGAGCCAGCTTCAGTTTATTCTTCTTGTGGTTATTAGTTCGTATAATGAAGTAAGTAAGCGTCATATTCCCTTCCCCTTTCGGCCCCAAAATGCGCGTTTGGAGACGTTCAGTAGAGTTTCTCTTCAATTGCAGCTGTGGAATTCTTTTCACGTGATTATTTATTTGCAGGTAAAGATAATTGGGGTTGAGCCTGCTGATGCGAATGCTATGGCATTGTCCCTTCACCATGGCCAGAGAGTAATGTTGGATCAGGTTGGAGGTTTCGCTGATGGTGTAGCGGTTAAAGTGGTTGGTGAAGAAACATTCGGTCTGTGCAAAGAGTTGGTAGATGGCATAGTTCTTGTGAGCCGTAATGCAATATGTGCCTCAATAAAGGTGATTTAAAGAGAAAACTGATATGATTTTGTCAAATTCTTTGGTGAGTTGTTTTACAGTGCAGTTTTGACCAGTCATTGCTCTTATAAGTACACCTTGAAGGATCAACCTCGAAATTTTACTGTACAAGGACATCTTTCATGGGTTCAATCATTAGTTTACTGCAGGCTATTTAGAGGAAGGATACAAGTGGATATGCATACTTTTAGTTCTGGTGATTCAGGTTATCGTACTTTTGATAAGCTGGGAAAGGTATCTCTGATCATGGGAGTAGCGTTATGTTGCGATGATCATGCTGTCAAACATGTAGTAATGTTCTTTGATGGGGAACGTCATGAAAGAAATCCCTGAGCTAGGAAGCTGGTCTTGTATGCTATAATGTCAAAAGTTTCCCTCTTGACTGCACAAGGCCTCTGAAGACAGATTCTAGCCAGTAGATTTAGCTCATCTTTACCATGTTACACTCCTCTGAGGATGATGCTCGTAGGCTGTACCTTAAATTTGCAGTGTTTAAGATTCTCTTTTTCTGAGAACGGTGATTGTCGCGTGGCAGACTGGCAGCTCAATTGATTAAAGTCTGGACACTATGTTGCAGGACATGTTTGAGGAAAAAAGGAGCATTCTGGAGCCAGCGGGTGCTCTGGCGCTTGCCGGAGCTGAAGCATACTGCAAGTACTATAGTCTCACGGGAGAAAATGTTGTTGCAATAACCAGTGGGGCAAACATGAGTTTTGATAAGTTGAGGGTGGTGACTGAACTTGCAAACGTGGGTAGGCGACAAGAGGCAGTGCTCGCGACGGTTATGCCTGAGAAGCCTGGAAGCTCCAGGAGTTTCTTAGAAATGGCATGTATTGCTGAAGTTTTAACCCAGCTTTTCTTACAGAAGGGCCGTGTCGATGATGGTTGTGGCTGATGGGCATTTGGTCTTGCAGGTTGGCCCGATGAACATAGCGGAGTTCCAAATATCAACATAATTCGGATAAAGAGGCTGTAGTCCTATTGTACAGGTAATGACTTGTCGATCTTCGTCAGCAACGAGAAGAAGGCAGGACTTTTAAAAGATGCTGTCAACTAAGGAAAACTATCCTGTTGATGTTGTGTTTAGTACTAATGATATTATTAGGGTTAAGGCATGTGCGTAGGCAACTATTCACAGAGAGAAAACGAGCAGTTCTATGTGAATGATTATTTGCGCAGTAAAAATCTAATACTTTTATCTCGCCTTAATTCAAGTATCAGCTTTAATCTCAATCTCTCCCTCACATGTGAGCCTAGAAATAAGAAAATCGGCCTATCAATCAACCATCGGTTCTAATACTGTTCGTTGCGAGTGCATAACAGAAATTCGATACCTTCACCCAGGGAGATTGCCAAGAGAGCCCAAGTCAGAGCCCATCAACATATCCAATAAATTCCCATCTTCACTCAAAAGTTTAATCCAATGATTATGGGCCAATTTAGATATATTAACTAATATACACTATACCAATTCTTCGATATGAGACTTATCTAACATAAATTATGTTAGGATTCCGATACGGCGGAATGTGTTAGATGTACAAAGCGAAATTTAAAAACGTAATAAATGCAGCGGAAACAAACACAAAACCCGTACGCATATCTCCGGAGGCGTCGTTAGTGCATTTCAATCGAAAATCAAACTAAACGAAGGGGTTTGCCTAATACCTCTTGAAGCGTGCTAGAAGTGACTTGTTCGGATGTTCTTCAAGTCCCACAAGTGTCGGATCTTTAGTTCGGACACACCACCAATCGTATAACGAACGGAAAGATGAAACTCATGGAAGATCATCACCTTCGATTGTACTAGCAATCTTATGGATACAACTCTCTACACTCTTGACTCTTCGATCACAAGGGTGAGAACAACGAAACAATTTCCTATTTACATCCCGAGGGCGTAACGGCAGCAAGAGGATATGGACAAATGTAGAGTAAGGGTAAGGATTCCGATGATCGATCTTGAAATGAATTGACGTCAAAGGTTTATATAGAGAAACAGTAAAGACCGAGTTAGCTGCGGCGAGTCAACGCTTGAAGCCCCAAGCGGTGACATGTGTCTCGACGTGTCGACACGTGTCCACATATCTCTCGTTGTCCTCATCATTTCGTTGTCATGTATTTGTTAAGGTGTGTGACATCCCTAAATTCATCACTCACTGGAAATAAGACATACACTAACACATTAGTACTTTCAAGAGAACTAATTATCCCGATTAGCCTCCAGGTCCTATAAGCCATGAGTGATATCTAGTAATATGTCATGGCTACTCGGATAATGTGAATGCTTCAATAACATCATGAACTTGTCGGTTTTGGCTACAATGTAATTCAATCCCTCCTGTCTTACCATGTCCCGATCGAACAAAAGTCATGAAATATTTGTCAAGCCACCAATCATATGCACAAACCTAATAGACATGTATTTATACGAGACATGAACCTTTCATTCTTGATTACAACCCTAGCCGAGGATTTTAATGCAATGTTACGATTAAAACACATATGACATCAATCTCGCATGTAACATGGAGACATAATTCATTTTACACACACATGTGACTTTGTATGTGAACGAGCTACAACCGTCAAGTACGAGACGGATCAACAAACCGGCAATGTGCCCAGTTGTGGTCGACAAACATCCAATACACAAGTCAATACCGTGTCTCGGATCTAAGGATTATTTACACAATACCAAAAGCACGAACGATTAGACATTAACCATGCTTGAAGCTTCCATGTTACTAGTTGTTCAATGTGTGTCACGGTCCGTGAACTTGTCCGACACAAACACCTCTATTCTAACCCTGAATGTCACAATACCCAATGACTTGTGACTCGTCATTCTCTTAAGTATCCATTACTTAATGGCGAAGCTACGAACACGCCAGGTCTCAATAGGATCATTAATATCCACTTAATGATCCATCGATCGGGAATAGTTTAAAGATTCAATCTAATAGTGAACTTATCGCACATATTCTTAACGCCTTAAGAATAGATTCAGTCATAATCGATCTTATGAAATGATTCATCTAAATAATTGAACGAGATGAATGAACACGTTTTTGCCTTCAATTAAATATGAAATTGAAAGTACAACTAAAATCCCTAACATGTGACTATTACTTAGTTGCTTTAGGGGATACATCTAACAATCCCCGACTTGTACTAAAGCCAACTAGTTTGGTACCTCAAATCCATTTTGTCAATGTATCTTTCAAATAAAAAGCTAAGGTAAGGCCTTAGTGAAGGGATCTGCCACATTTTCCGTTGAGGCAATTTTCTACAACATGATATTACCTGTCCCAACTATTTCTCGATTGAGATGGAAGCGTCTCTCAATATGCTTGGACTTCGGTGAGACATAAGCTCCTTAGCTTAAGATATTGCCCCATTGTTGTCACAAAATAATGTAATTGGCTGCTCAATGGAAGGAACTACTCTAAGTTCGAAATGAACTTCTTCATCCAAGCTTCTTCCTTCGCTTGCTTGAGAAGCGACTACATACTCCGCCTCGGTGATGGAATCAAGACTTATGCTCTGTTTCTAACTCTTCCAACTAATTGCACCACCATTAAGTGTGAAGATAAATCCAAAAACGGACTTATAGTCATTAGGATCCGATTGAAAATCAGAATCCGTATAAGCTTCAACTTTAAATTCTCCTTCTCCATTTATCGAGAATAAATCTTTAGTCCATCACAAGTATTAAAGGTTATTCTTGATCGCTATCCAAGGCTCTTCTCCTAGATCGGACCGATATACGCTAATAACGCTTACAAAGCATGCGCAATATCAGGCTCTTGTACATAGTGCATACATTGTGCTTCCAATGGCGGATGCATAAAGTATCTTCGCCATCCGCTCTCTTTCTTCAGGAGTGTCTCGGACATATCTCCATGGAAGGATGGATTCCATGCCTAAAGGCAATAATCCTCTTTTAGAACATTCCATGTTAAATCACTTTAACACTTTATCTATGTACATGACTGTGAGAGGCCAATCTATTGTCTCGATCTATCTCTATCGATCTTGATACCTAAAAATAGGTTACTTCTCCTAAGTACTTCATGGAGAATTTCTGCGACAAGAATAGTTTCATCGATAATATCATCGGCACATCATTCCCGATCAAAAGTATATCATCGATGTACATGAATTAGGAGCGCTAATGCGCTTCCACCGACCTTCTTGTATACACAATATTCATCCGGGTTCTTGATGAAGCTAAACGTTTTGATTACTTCAACAAAACGGATGGTCCAACTTCTGGAGGCTTGTTTGAGTCCATAAATGGATCTCTTAAGCTTATACACCTTCCACCTTTCACCATTAGATTTAAAACCCCGTGGTTATTCCATATAGGTGTCCTCCTCGAGGAACCATTTAGAAAAGCCGTTTTGACATCCATTTGGAATATCTCATAATTAAGGTATGCAAGAATAGCCAACATAATTCGAATGGATTTCAAGATGGCTACAGGTGTGAGAAAGTTTTGTCATAATCGAATCCTTCTTTTTAACAATATCCTTTCACCACCAGCCGTGCTTTATAGGTTCCAACTTGACCATTGTTGGGAATGTTACCAATGTGGTGATTGTTGGAAAATCTCCAATCTTGTTTTGATGATAATAAAGAAAATCAAAGGCTACTAATGTGTGTATTGATTGAGTTATAACTGGTGATAGTGTTGAGAAAACCTTTCATCTCGAATATTTTGATTATGATAAAACTATCATTGTTCGAAAGAATCGTATAATGTTTATAATTTTTTGTTGCGAGAATGAACAAGTGAATAGAAGCTTATATTGATCTAACTTTGACATTTAGACTCATGTGAAAGTAGTTATATATTTGCTTCTAAAGTAGTTTAGATGGTGTATGTGATCGCCTCCGAAGGTTGCTTTCGTCTCAAGCTTTACATAACATATCGAAGGACTTTATTAAGGCTCGGTGTCACTATTCGAAAGTCCTGTTCGGATTAGATGGTCTCTACTTCTAAAGACTGCTTTTGAATAACATTTAGATTTTATGACTTCTTTCTAACAGATTCGAAGATCCACGTTTGGTAGGTTTTCGATAATGGCAAGATTTTCTATGGAAGTTTGTAATATTTGATTGACAAGATATTTCTTTAATCAAATCGAAGGGTGTCTACGATTGGAAATTGATGATTTAGTTGTATGGGCGATTGAATATGAAGAGTTGAGACTCTACTCCAACGGCTACCATATCTTCTTGAGATATAGTTTCGTTCAATCACGATTGATGACGTCCAATCAATGATTGAAGAGAAATCCTTTGAAGGTCCGTCCAAGGGCTAGTTTGGAAGTAAAGGACTATAAAAGAAGACCCATGGTGACCAGCAGAGAGAGTGTCAAGAACATATAATTCCAAAGTGCCCGAGTTGTTCAGATTCACATACTTGTTTAGAGAGTTCTTAAGTTTTGTATGAGGTGTTGTAAGAGTGATTGAGAGTATCATCTCTTGTAACCTCCATTGATTCTTTCTAGTGAAATCCACAATCGGCTGTCATCATGGGAGAGTAGACATAGGCCTAACAAGCCGAATCACTATAAACTCAACGTGCTATTTTCTCTTCTTTAAACTCTTGCTATTTTTTTTAGATCATGTGCACGCTGTTTCATGGCTCTCATTTTGATTGGACTTGAAACTATTTAATTCAAGATTAAGTTTCATTTCAAATCGAAACACCTATTCACCCCCCTCTAGGTGCTATTGCTAGATACAACAGATAGATGCACAAAAGGATATGTAGGTGATGGACCAAATGCTTCGAGACAAAGATTTGCTCTATCAATGTTTAGAGTGTTTTGCCGATCTTTTGAGGTTGTTAACCGATCTCTAAGGTGAACAAGATATTGGGCGGTGAAGATGTTTGTTAACCGGAAGGATCTTTAGATATGGTGAGTCACTGGAAGAACATGGATCAAGGTGAACAAGCCGAGAAGAATGGGGATGTTCGTGATAGCTTGGAGATACAAAGATCGGGTGAACAATGGATGGACTTGGTAATGGTAAACAAGCCTAAAACTGTGATGTTCGGTAAAACTTGGAAGGACCATGAAGATGAACAACTTAGTGGAGTTGAAATTGCCAATATGTTGGGATATATCAAAAGAAAGATCGGGTCACTCGATGGTGCGGAGCAAGAGATCTTTGTTCACCCGATCTTTGGAAGATAGGGTGAACAACATCAACAGTACTAGTAAAGATCCGGACGTCCTAATTATGGGTAAGGGATTATGTAGATGTTTACTCTTGGAAGGTGACGGTCACTTGATCAATCGACTAGATCTTTGGTCTTGAAGATCAGAATCGCTATAATTATTGTAATGATATTAGTAACTAGAGTTCGGTGAAGACAAGTTACAAAGATGAAGATCTTGATAAGGAGGAGAACAAGTCATAGATGACGAGGCGTTCATGATGAATTGGAAGTACTATAGTCAATCTTTCATCAAGGTAACGTTTTTAGATGCTTTGAGATACTCAAGAGGATGATTAGATAATGGATCATAAGTCATTTCCATGGTTTTTCTATAAATAGCGCCAACCTGACCAAAAGATCGGGTGAAACAATATTTATGTCGATATCAGTGTCGATGATGTTTGAATAACGGACATTTGCAGATGTTTCGTTAGAAGAAAATATAGTCGTTAGTGGGTGAAAGATCCAGCAGAGAAAGATAAGGAAGTCTATCGAGTAGAATATAACCGTTGGCATCTATCGGCTTTCTCAAAATAGTATCGAACAATGAGATGTTTCAAAACAATATCGTAAATAGCAGTGCAGTAGTTCTAACGGATCTCTAACGGCTAGTTGAACTTCGCAAGCCCCTCTAACGAGAAAAAGGAAGTTGTCTATATAATGAAAGACCTTCTAGGCCAAATGTTAGAGAGAGAGAGCACAATGCAAAATGCATACTTGCTTTGAGCTGGGTTTCTCTCATTGTTTCTGGGTTCTCCCGAAAGATCCTCTTTGGTGATCTTTTCGTGTTGTAATTGTGCTAAAGATGAAGTGTACAAGAGCAAAAGCAAAAAGTGAGTCCCGATAATGTGATCTATCTAGTAAAAGGATCAATGCTTGCCAATTGTAACTTGTTAAGTAGATTATTAGTGAATTTCGATCGAGTTGTGACTGTTAGTGCGGGAGAGTGACGTAGGCTTGGAGATAAAGCCGCACCACTATATATCTTGTGTGCGTGCATTTCATTTAATCTTTTACTTAGTCTTGTACACGTTCGATTCTTGTTTTGTGAAACATTTGTTTACCAGATTTTTTTATATCACTTGCTGTTTTTGTGTGTTCTTATTTCTCGTGATCTTCATACACTTCACGACATAATCTTCTCACGGCATTTCAACTATCTCACGACTTCGATGTTTATAATATCTCTATAGATATTTGACCCGATATTTATCTACACATTAGCACCACCAGATATTTATAATATCTATTGCACTTGATTTTCAAATATACTTTGGTGATTTTAATAAATCATTGTGGGATCCTATTCTCTCTCACTTTCAAGAACAATCGGTCACGACACGTGAAATATCCGATGACCTAATTTTTCTAGAGTGGTTGTTGTTTTCCGTAAAACTATCAAAGTTCCTTGAAACAAACTATTCACCCTCTCTAGGTTGTATTGTTAGCCCCAACAACCATCAACGTTCATCTTCCTCTTGAAGATCTATTTGTAGCCAATTGGTACAATACCATCGAAGCGAGTCAACAAAAGTCCAAACTTCATGGGAATATATTGAATCCATTTCGGATCTCATAGCTTCTAGCCATTTACCATAATCGATGTCCGACATGGCCTCCTCATAGGTGTTAGCATCGTTCAATTGATCACTATCATTCACAATAAATAATGGTTATATATTTTCAACCGAGAAAATGGACGAAACATTCTAGTGCTCCTCCTAATAAGTTGTGTATCGAAGCTTCCACTGAATCGAGAGATCGGTGTCTAAACTTGATTATTTTCTTCTCGTAAGACTATTTTCTGCTCAGACCACCTTTCTCGATGAACCGATTCTCTAGAAAAGAAGCATGTCTCAGTCGAAACTATTTGGTCAAAGTGAAAATAGAAATAATATCCAAGAGTCTCTTTCAGCTATCCAATGAAGCAACCTTATTCGGACCTAGCCTCCAATTTATCCATTTTCAGCTTTTGACGAAAGCCGGACAACCCCAAATCCGAACATGATTAAGACTTGGTTTCTTACTATGCCATATCTCATAGGGCGTAGTTGGAATAGATTTGGATGGCACTACGTTCGACATATGCAGCTGTCTCAAGGGCATATCCCCAAAGATATATAGGCAAATCGAGTGTAACTCATCATAGATCGCACCATGTCCAATAAAATGTGATTTCTTCTTTTAGATACACCATTATGCTCTGGAGTTATCGGAGGTCTTGTGATAAAATGCTATTATCTTTAAGATAGTCTAGGAATTCAGTATTAAAGTATTCACCTCCTCGATCGGCTCAAAAAGCCTTAATGCATTTTCCCGTTTGTTTCTCAATTTCGCTTCGAACTCATTGAACTTTTCAAAGGATTCAAACTTATGCTTCATTAAGTACAAATAGTCATACCGTGAGTGATTATCGATAAAGGTAATGAAGTAAGAATAACCACCCTTAACGGTTTTATTAGTTGGTCCCCATACATTTGTATGTATCAATCCTAGTATGTCGGTAGCTCGCGCATTATGTTCTACAAAAGGCGCTTTGGTCATTTTTCCTAGAAGACATGCCTTGCAATCGAGTATGGTTTAAAACCGGATGGATCAATATATCCATTATTACTCAACTTGTTGATTCTATCTTCTCCAATATGACCCAATCGAAGATGCTAAACATACTTTAGATTTGGACTATCTTTAGAGCGTTTAGTTATGACATTTACATTATGATTATTTTGCTTATTGATATTGGTAATCACGGGATAAGTACGGCGTGAGTGCCATAACTTGTATACGGCGTTCATTTGAGCGCTATAACTTTCTTTTCGCTCACTTGAGTGCCATAATTTTTAAAAATCGATTACGTAAGTGCCATCGCTTACGTGGATGCCGGAAAAACCAACGTGTACGCCGAAAAAGATGACATGGCACCCAGTAAATGATTTTCTTGAATATTTTATGTACATGTGGATTTTTGTATAATCTTTTATTTATTTTGCAATCTCTCTCTCTTTCTTTGTGATCTCATGCGGCTTCTTGAACGATGGAGTCCCCACCATGCTCCAAGACCACGACCCCAATTCCACCACCCTCCATCTCCCGCAATCGCTACCCCCGACGAGCGGATCTCGCCATCGCTCCAGCCAGTATAGCCTCTAGCCCCATCCCCCTCCACCTCCCGCAATCGCCACCCCCAATAAGCACTTCACCGGATACGCCACCGCTCTAGCCGATACGGCCTATGTTACACGAGACACGACACTACACGATACGTCGATACGTGAATTCTCAAAAAATAGAGAATTCGACACGCCGAGACACGTTATATATTTGATATATATTTTTATATATACACGATAAATTATTATTTTTATGATTTCAATAATAATAACATCATGATGCCGAAATTGTTATTAATCTCCTCCTTAGAAAGGTCTCAAAAAATATATCATGTGTAGGCAGATCACGACCATACCTTGCAATACTTATTTCCAACACAAATAAAAAATGGACGTGAAAAATTCAACTACATTTCATTTCAATAATCTATAAAATTTGAAGGAAAAAAAATAAGCAATCCACAATCCACATTCCACCATTAAATTTAACATTTAACAATAGGTGGAAAACAAAAAACCAAACCCCATTTCAAGCATAAAAAATAACAAGTCATTGATCTACATTATCCGCTTCTCATGACAAAAGAACGGACTCTATATCCGGCTTGTCAAGTGAAAGACTTGCAACTTCAAGCACCCCAACATCTTGAAACATGTCAAATGCATCTCCGCCAATATCCCACATCTTGATCTCTCCTTTTAAATATCGTAGTCTTTTCTTGATAGAAGACGAAGGTTGCTATGAATGAAAACCAAATCTTCGCACGTCTTGGAGTCATCCTATTTCTTCTCAGAGTGCACAAAGGAGTAGGTACTCCAATTCCCCTAAGCACATGATGAAGAAGAGGTTGCGCAAAAAGCTTGAAGGCTATTTTTTGAAGCATAGGTGCACGGGCATAATGTTCAACCCACCACATCTTAGGTTCCATAAAATATCGATCTCGGATGGAATGAATGTTTTGAAAATGCCCACTATTGCAAGCAAAATCTGCGTACTCCACACTCACCTTGTAGAGCTCATCCTCATTAGGAAAGTATTTCCTAAGGCATTTCTTTCTTTTTTCATTGATCTCATAATCCATGTGTGGAGAAACTCAAGTAGAATCTTCATCGAGCCATTGATCACTATAGTACCTTATTGAATAAAACATAAATAAATAAGACGAGGATTATATCATTATGTCAAAGAAAGAATAACCAATATAATAGTAATCTCACATAAGTTTAGAACTTACTTAGGATTCAAGGCATGTGCCAAGTAATGAAGTGGAGTATTGTTCCTAGTCTAACGATTCACAAGAATTGTATAAACCACCTCATAATATGTAGACTCCTCATCTAGCATTTTCACTTTATACATATATATAGTTGTCTTCACTTTTTCAATCATCAAATTCCACATATCAAAAACCAAGTGAAGACAAGGCTTGTCGGTGTCACAAATTCTAAGTATGTCATAAATATGAGCAATGAATGAAAATATGTAATCAATTGAATCCCACCAAAGATCATCCAACACCTTCTTCTTGACAAACCTAGCCCTTCCTTGATTGTCATCTCAATAGGTACTCCATTTCTCATAAATAACCATGTTTTGAAGGCTACTTTTGATTAACTTGAACCTCTTAAGCAACACAATTATCGATGCAAAACGTGTATCCGCCATGGAAAGCAACTTCAAGTGAATAAACTCATTATATATTGCTAACCTCATGAAATGGCTCATCATGAAATTTTTGATTTGCATAATATCATCAACAATCTTTGTAATCCAACTACATTTCTCGTATACCACTTCATTGGCCTCTACATTCTTTGCAGCACAAATGTTCTTCAAAGCTAGATTAAAGGTGTGCACCACACAAGGCGTCCAAACAATGGGCCGAAATTCTTGTTCAATGAGTTGTCATGCGCCCTTAAAATTTGAAGCATTATCCGTAATGACTTGGACCACATTTTCATGTCCAACTTCAATGATTACTTCTTTCAATAAGTTGAAAATGAAATGCAT
Organism: Rhodamnia rubescens; assembly: GCA_021437795.1. Taxonomy (NCBI): domain Eukaryota; kingdom Viridiplantae; phylum Streptophyta; class Magnoliopsida; order Myrtales; family Myrtaceae; genus Rhodamnia; species Rhodamnia rubescens. Next base: position 169,661 of record JAILYA010000115.1, on the reverse strand, counting down.
GTCCTTCCTTTCATTTGAACAATCAACCAATTTTATAAACATAGGATTTCGATCCGACACGGCCATAAAGTTAATAAGTGATCTCATTTGTAAGTCACTCTATCCATCACTCACGATACTTACATCATTATCCTTCTACATATTTTTAATAAGTGCACACAAACTCTCAATATTTGCCTTCTCTTTTTTCAACAAAGTAGTCCTAAACAAATTAAATTTCGGTGGTGCAAATCCCGTAATGTTGTGATTAGCGGCATAAGTAAAAGCTTCATAGAACATCCTAGCAATCAAATGATCTAAATGTTCATGTTGAGACATGTTGAATGCCTTTTCAATTGTTCCTCCACTCTCACTTCCCATCTTCCTTTTCCTAGAGTCAAAGGATGAATCCATTTGGACACTATTACAACTAGAATGGGGCAAAGGCACATTTCTAGTCGCATTACTCTGTAATTTCTCATTGACCTCTCTATCTAATCTTTTCATCTCCAAAAGATCTTGTTTTTCTACTTTCCCACATTTTGCAATCCCTTTTCCACTTATCATCAACAAATGATATTCATGTATCACTGTCCGGTACCACTTGTTCTTCTTCAATATCACCTACAATTTAAAAGATATTCATGTTTTCTTTGGTACCCACACAAGCTTGGGTTCTTTGATGTTAGTTTTGAACTGTCCGGGTACCACTTGTTCTTCTTTAGTATCACCTACAATTAAAAAAGATATTCATATTTTCTTTGGTACCCACACAAACTTGGGTCCTTTGGTGTTAGTTTTCGGACTAGTATCATATCTCCAAGTAGATCTTTTAGGCTTCATTTGCTCGATTGCACATGTCCGCTTGTTATGACCAGATTCATTGCAAATAGAGCAATTGAATTGCTTGCCGATAGATTTAGTGAATTGCCATGCATAGTGATCTTTGTAAAACGAAGAGGCGATTTTTTTTTCAAACGTGTTTTGACATTCGGAAAAGGATTCTTCTCTTTATGTTTCTTTTCACATCCAAGACCAAACTTATGGTAAAGAGGAACTTGAATATAAAGAATGTGTTGTAAGGTTTTCGAACCGAAAGAGAAATTCGTGGCCGATTTCAAATGTCTTTCTTTAAAGATTTGTTTTCTTCCTATAAAGAGTCACGCTCACTCTAAGTGTCTACTAGATCTTTCTACAATTTCTCAAGCTCACTTTTTTTTTAGAGAGGTTTTGCTCCGTGAGTTTCAAAACTTCCTTTTCAGTTTTGAAATTCTTTTTTATGCCTTTTTGTGCTCCAAAAATATTTTCTTCAAAAATCGTTGCATTTCCTCATATGAGAGTTCGGGATCATTTGCCTCCTCTTTGTCTTCCTTTTCGGATTCAGCTATGAGACAAAGAGTTGCTTCTTCCCCATCACTTGACTCGCTTTCAACATCACTCCATGTTTCGTTTTGAGTGTTCGTTTCTTTTTTCAAATCTTCGTCCTCTTTTCTTCAAGAGAGGACATTCATTTTACATGACCTGGCTTCCTACATTCAAAACATATAATCTCCTTACCTTGGCTTTCCTTCTTTCTTTTGAAAGGCTTCTTCTCTTAAGAGAATTTGGGATTTCTCTTGTCTTGAAGTTTCCACCTTTCTTCATGAGGGTCTTGAATCTTTTTGGTAAACAGGGTCATTTCAACATCATCTTCTTCTTCAGAGATGATTCACCTCATGCATTATCATCGTTGGCATTAAAGGCAACTAGTTTCTTACCTTTGGCGAGATTTTGCTTGTTCACGCCTTCACCTCATATAACATTAGTGTCCTTATGAGTTCATCCATGGTGATGGGTTGAACTTGCATGGTTTCTCGGTCGAGATTTTCATGGTCATCCAGGCATCCGGAAGTGATCTAAGCGACTTATTCACTTTCTCAAAGTACGTGTAGATCTTTCCTTGACTTGCCAAGCCATTCACTATGTCGTGAATATTGTATACATTTCACGTCTTGTGTCATCGGGATTCATCATAAACATTTCGTATTTTCCGAGCAGGATGTTCATCTTGGTTTCCTTTACTCTGTTCATGCCTTCGTAGACTAGCCAGGGATGCTCCCATATCTCTTTAGGTGAGGTACAAGAAAATATTCGATTAAATTCAGATGGAGATAAGGAAGAGTAAAGGAGATGTCTAGCTTTGGAATTGAGAGCGGCTCTTTTGCGAATCAATTTGAAGTGAGCAGCAGCCTACTTTAGCAATTTGATCTGTTGTTTGTTCTCCAGTACAAGTACAGGAGCAAACGATAAGAAGTGCGAGGAAACCCCTTGGAACTTCAATGCCATTATGTATTACATCCCACATATCTTGATCACATGCATCAAAATACGTATACATCCTATTTTTCCAAGTAGTTGTAGTTGCTTTCGTCGAAGTACGGAGGCTTATTGGGTGCTTGCTGGATTCATTGCTCACAAAACCACCAAAGTCAGCCATATTAAGGATTGTTATGCTCGAAAAAAAATACACTTCAAAAATAAGTAACGAGCTTTGGTACCAATTATTAGGATCGACAATGCAACCTCGAGGGGAGTGAATAGGTTGATAGAAACTTTTTCAAACTTTGCGAAAAACTAAAGGTGATGTGAAAAAGATTGGCGGAGCGAATGTTTCGAGAATAGGATCTAGTGTTTGCAAGTAAAGATATAAGCAAATAAATATTTGCACACCGGATATATAGTGGTTTGGCTTACACCAAGCCTACGTCCACTCTCACAACTAACGGCCACAACACGGGCTGAGATGCACTAATAAATTGCCGCACAAGTTACAAATAGTGTATCCCAATCATTATCGATAGATCACACTATCTAGGATCATCAATATCACTCGGAGTTGTACACTTAACTATTGCATGAATACGAGACACTAAAGATCACACGATCTTTCACACGAGTGCTTTTCAACTAAAACACATGTCTAGGGCACTTAAACAGAATATACAATCAGCTCAACGATAGCTCACTATGTTCTTCACGCTTGGTTTTGGTCTACCCGACCTTCTCTTTATATAAATCTCAAAGCAAACTAGCCGTTATAGCACTTCGGAGGAACAAAAGAGTCGTTAGAGACGAGTTGACAGCTTCGTAGTGCTTTGGGATCGCTTTCTCCTTGACGATAGATTTTCCCAAAATAGGCGTTGATCATCTGTTCCGTCGTTGACAGGTTGTCGCCTTTTTCTCGACATAGCGGAGAACCCATTTTCGAGAATACACAATTCTTCCCGTTGGCCATTTGTAGCTCGAACAAGTGACTTCACAAAGTCTTTTCGAAACAATTATAGGCTGTGGACTTATACTCCTCATTTCTCTTGATCTTTTAGGCTCCGATATCAAATATCCAGTGACCAAATCTTTTGAGGATGCCAATGAATGTTTTCATGAAATTGCTTCAATCCTCACGCAATTTGTACTTGATGGCCATTTGTGATGATTTGCCTTATGCAATAAACATATGCACATCAATGGCAAATAAAATACCAAGGGATAGTTTAGAAATCATCAAAATATTTCATGAGATGTTTCTTCAACACTATCCTTATATGGTACAATACTTTAGATATCTCATATCTAGAGGTCCGACCATCCTCATCAAAGAATTCCTTTAAGTGTAAGATGATCGATCAAGCATTGTCCATACTTTCATACTTCTTCGAAATTCATTATTCATCGAAGTTTGCATATATGACCTAATATTTAAGTAATCATCATGCCACATATCATAAGTGACATGTTCCTATTGGGTCCCACCCTCGGGAAAAGAGGTTGGCATCTTTTCATCAAGCAAATACTCGATTTTTTCTGAATTGAGAACAATTCTCGAATTCCTCGGCTAGTCAAGGAAATTGGGTCCAGTTAAACCATTCTTGTCAAGTATAGAAGCAAACGGGCTTGTGTTCACCATTTTTAGAGTAATAAATATTCATGCAAAAAATTAAATTGTTTATCGTGGTTTTTCAAAGTAGCTATTTCATTTTTCCCTTTAAATGAAATAGATCCTCCCACTAAATTTGTATCGAATCCACACTCCTTAAAATGGGAAACGGCAATCTTAGTTGGGTAAAGATTGCTACTTGGGGATTGGAGTCCCACCAGCTCATAGTCCATCTCACTCGACGTTATTGGTGTTCTATGAACTCGGTGAGTGAATCAATTTATTCAACGCATCATATATGATCATAACTTCGGCCTCTAGACCATGAAAGTCTCACTTGATAGTTATTAACTTCACGATCATAGTTAAGTCTAGCCCATCGTCTCATGTAAGTATTGAAAAAGCAAACAATCCTCTCTCCTAATAGTTCTTGAAAATCATTTGGTTCCAATCCCACATCATCATATGTATAATGGAGTGGTTCAATAATGTGAATGACAATTGACCCCATGTATTCATAGCCGGTTAATGAACCATTATAATATTGGATCAAACCAGGACGATGGAAGGTCATGAGTCGAAACCCGGTACAACTTAATATTTTAATAAAGGAGGTTTGGGTCATCATTAACGATTTCACCTTGCACATTAACAGATTTAACATGCTCACATAAATGGAATAAATAAATAGATGTCCATCCCATTAAACATTTATCCTATGTAGTGATTATGTCGCCACCCTTTCTTGCATGCCATAAATTCTTAATTTAAAGATTTGGAAGGCTCAAATAAGATTCTGCATTGAATCAAATTCATAGACTAGCAACGCAAGCCGCATCAATAAATCAATGCCGGTGAAACAATTTTCTAAGCGGTAACAGTGTTCTCGCCTCTAGATTCATAGCCGCAAATCGTTTCGCGAAATTCATGTGTAAAATAAAACTAGCAACAGATTTTCAATTCAAAATTGATTTAATTCTAATTTTTGCTAAGTTGATTATAATAATCAACTTTGATAGGCTATGTAATAGAAAACAATTCTCAAATTGGCCGATCGCAAAAACTAATACAAACCTAAATCAATTGCATGCACGAATACACCTAAGGATTGGCTCGATACATAAAACCCGTTCGTGCGTTTCAATCGAAAATCAAACTAAACAAAGTTGTTTGCGGAATACCTCTTGAAGCATGCTAAAAGCGACTTGATTCAGATGTTCTTCAAGTTGCACAAGTGTCGGACCTCTAGTTCGGACACACCACCAATCGTACGACGAACGGAAAGATGAAACTTGCGGCCGATTACCACCTTCGATTGTACTAGCAATCGTGTGGATACGACTCTCCGTGATCTTGACTCTTTGATCACAAGAGTGAGAACAACATAAAAAAACTTCTTGTTTACGTCCCGAGGGCGTAATGGCGATGAGAGGATATGGACGGTGGCGAGTAAGGGTAAGGATTCGATGATTAGATCTTGAAATGAATTGACGTCAAAGGTTTATATAGGGAAACAGGTGAAGACCGGTCGGCTTCGGCAAGTCAACGCCTGAAGCCCCAGGTGGGGACACGTGTCCTGGCGTGTCGACACTTGTCCAAGTATCTCGGTTGTTCATTTCGTTGTCATGTATTGATTAATGTGTGTGACATCCCTATGTTTATCACTGAATGAGCAATAAGACATGCACTAACACATTAATAATTTCAAGAGAATTGATTGTCTCAATCGGCCTCTAGGTCCTACAAGTCATGAGTGACTTTTAGTAATATGTCATGGCTACCTAGATAATGTGAATGCTTTAAGAACATCATGAACCTATCAACTTTGACTATAGTATAATTCAATCTATTTGTCTTACCATGTCTCGATCGAACAAAGGCCATGAAATATTTGTCAAGCCACCAATCATATGCACAAACCTAATTGACATGCATTTATACGAGACATGAACCTTTCATTCTCGATTACAATCCCGGCCGATGATTTCAATGCAATGCCACAATTAGATCTCATAGGACAACAACCTCGCATGAAATAAGGAGATAGATTCCATTTTGTACACACGTGTGACTTCATATGTAAACGAGCTACGACCATCAAGTAGAGATACGGATCAGTGAACTAGCAATATACGCAATTGTGAGCCATAGCCATCTAACACACACGTCAACATTGTGCCTCGGGTCTAAGGATTATTTGCACAATACCAAAATCATTAATGATTAGACATTGGTCACGCTCGAAGCTTTCATGTTGCTAGTTATTCAATACGTGTCACATTCGAGTGAACTTGTCCGATACAAATATCTATTTTCTAACTCGGATATCACGAGTACCCAATGACTTGTGACTCGTCATTTCCTTAAGTATCCAATACTTAATGACGAAGTTACAAACACACCGATTTCGGTAGGATCATTCATATCCACTCAATGATCCATCGACCGGGAACTGTTTAAAGACTCGATTTAACAGTGAACATATCACACATATTCTTAACACCTTAAGAATAGGTTTAGTCACAATTAATCTTATGGAATCATTCATCTAAATAATTGGACGAGATGAATAACACGTTTTTGCATCAATTAAATATAAAATTGAAAGTACAATTGAAATCTCTAACATGTAACTATTACATGATTGCTTTAGGGCATACATCTAACAACTCACGTGTGCATGATTCGAAGTATGGATATATTTCACGACTCTATCCCCTGCTAGGTCGATTACTACCTTTCAAATGTATTTATAGTATTTGTCCTTACTTGATAATTAAGATGTATAAGCTTACAGCTTCACATATTTAGTGAACTAGAATACATGTAAAAGAGGATGAAGGATTCTCATCCGACAACTTATAATCTCACGAAATGATCCGGTTGAAGATCATTTGTGTAACCTGGTAATTTTTTTCACTTTTACCAACATTACGAAGAGATAAGAAGGTGCTTGCAATCGCATGGACAACATAGGTATGCAATATGCAGAGATTTCCCCACTTCAAAAAGTATAAAAGCGGGTTCGAAGATAAAAGCGGGTTTAGAGAACTTTGAAGGTTTTGATGAGTAAGAGGACACAAATACATAAATGAGGGAGTAATATTCAAAATGCATTTTGCATAGGCTTTACACATAGAAAAGAAAGCTTAGCTCTCTCTCTCTCTCTCTCTCTCTCTCTCTCTCTCTCTCTCTCTCTCTCTCTCTCTCTCTCTCGAGTCTACGACTAAAGTACAAGAATTGGAAGATATGGGATTATAAAATTTTGAGAAAAATAAATTGCGGAAAGTAAAGATATAAAACAAAGAACGTTGAGTTCTACAATTGATTGAAGCCTTTATACTGAGGTATTTATAATCCCCTATAGGCGGTTCAAATAAACAAATAACTTCCTAATAGCAGTTATTCGAAGATATTTCACGGCACTTATCCAAAAAAAGGTTACACAAATCCTAAATTAATATGTATGATAGAACCCCTTCTTGGTTATCTTCCCATCGATTGCTCATCGTCGATATGGATGACATTGTTGAGAAATTTCAAGGCTCTTGTCGATAACTTCATGTTGTGTTGCCGATAACTTCTCCGATGAGTTGTTGATTCCCTTCAAGTTATCATTAATTCCGTTGTTAAATGACCAAACTCTCATATCATCGACTAAGTCTATCACTTGTCGGTAATAACCAAAAAATGATGATTTTTGGTGTAAACAGCTTGACATCAGTCAATCGACTTCACAAGTCCCGGATTGTACACTAGCATCACTTCGGCATACTTCGATCCCTAATGGCTAGGCTCACAGGTTTCGACCGCCCGATCTAATAACGACTATTGAGAAAGATCGGGAACTAATCGAAGATAACACACATTTTTATTAGAGCCACTCTATGCAACATTGCTTGGGAGAACTTATGCGCAAACACAAAGGAGAGCACTTGACTATTTATGCCTTCAGAGGAGAGTGGTTCAATCTTCCTAAATATTCTAAAGAGGAGTGGTTCACTCCCTTATGTGGTTCTAGAGATAACTAGTTCAAGGCAAAAATTGTCAAGAGAGTCCTAAACCTATTGCACTTTTACCAATTTAGTCATAAATCTATTACATTTATGACAATTCATCATAAACTTTTTTTGTGCCAATTCGATTCTAAACTTTTTGTATTTATGCTAATTCAGATCCATCCGGCCAACTTTTGTCCAGCTTAACGCCGACGTGATGCCGGCCGGCGTTGATATGAATAATTGAATAATATTTTAATATTTTCTTATTTTTTTACCTTTTATTGTTTCCTTTTTATTTTTCTTCTTCTTGCTCCAGGCCGATCGCGATCGGCGAGGTTGCCGACCTTAGGCAAAGCTCGCCCCGTTGGCCATTGGCGGGGGCGAACCTCACCTTCACCGGCCTCACCCGGCCATGGCGATCGAACTCGCGCAACGCCGGCGAAACTCGCGCTCATGCGGCCATGGCGGGCCGACCTCGCCCAGCCGGATCAGCTCGGGAAAGAAGGCGAAGATGGGAGATGTTTTGCTGTCCGTGGATGAATTTCTGTTGAGCTCCGCGATTACGTGCTGCAGGATTTGTCACGAGCGGAGTTCGAGAGCGAACGAGCTTGGAAGCTCCTTGCGCTTTGTTCGGGGGACCGTCAAAGGGAGAGAGCTCGTGAATTCTTCCTCTGTTTTGAGCTCGAGCTCTTGATTCTCCGTTACGCTGTTTTGATCGCTCTCTTGATTTTTTTTTCCTTTTGTTTTTTTCTCACCACAACGATTCTGATTTTTTTCTTGCTCATCGCATTTAGCGCACGATGAAATATGTCTCCAGGTAATTCTTTTGTTTTCAAAACAAAAGAAAATCGATTCTCATCTTGAACAAAGACAAGAACGAAAAGCGGAACTTTCATGCTTTAGGTTCTCTTGTTTTCCTCTTTTCTGTCTAATGTACTTGGAATTCGGAGAGAAGAAAGGAGGGAAAAAAAAATTTCGAAGAAAAATTAAAATTTGTCCACTTCAACGCCGGCGTCAAGTTAGCGCCGATTGGCAACTACGTCAATGTCGGGCGCTAAAGTCGATTGGATGAACTAAATCGGCACAAATGTGAAAGATTTAGGACTGAATTGTGTTACGACTTAAAATTAGAAATTTCAGGTTAATGGATTATTAGGTTAATTAAATTAACTAACCTAACTCGAACTCTCTCTAAGTCCTACCAAATCGTAACTTTGGTTCAAGCAATTAATGTGCAAATGATTTTTTAATTTTGGAGCCACCACTAATCATTATAGGTAGTTTGAATACGAACCTAATTAAAATATTAGGATAAATACTTTATTTTTGCGAAATAGAGATTTTATTTTCGGGGACTTCGTACCAGTTTCATGAAAATTATCTGAGTTGACAACTTTTGAGAATTCTGATTTAAAGTTTCAAAGGTGTAATTATTTTTGGATTTTTTTTATTTAATGAATACAATGCATGAATGTACCTATACGCTAAGGAATCAATTGCCCTAATGACATAATGAGTACTGACTATTCTAATGTGACATTCATAATATGACCTGCGTATGTACCCATTCAAAATGTCCGAAATTTGATGATGTGCAAAACAGATTTAAGCGGAATGACATCTAAATTAATTAATCATGATAGCATGAAAAGATAATTTAATTTTAACTTAGATGGAATACGACATTAAGTTAAAATATTTAAACATGCAAACTAGATTAATGAATTAAGACATAATTTTAAATGACAGACGCTTGCGATATGGAAAACCATATGACTTGACATATGGATGATGACATGGCAAGATGCATGAATGACGGGGCAAAAATGCGACATGCAACGGGCATAATGAAAAAAATCGTGTGATGAACTATATGACATGAATGACTTTGTGGCGTGGCAAAATTATATGACATGGCGATAATGCAATTTCAAACTATATGACGTTCATATAAAATGAGATGCTCAACATGTATGAATGTTTTAATCTATATGAAACACATATGAATGATATATATATATATATATATATATATATATATATATATATTTGGGTATTTTTTGAAAGAATTTTCAGAATTTGATTAAAAATTAATTGGTAAAATATTATCTTAAAGATTTGGAATTAACTTTCATTAAGTCCCAAAATATTTTATAAAAAAAAATTTAACCCTTTATTTGCATGTTTTGAAATTGGAAAGTGATGCAATTTTCACTGATTCACTAATTGATTTCAAATTTGCTTGATCTATTGCCCGAAACAAATGGGATAGGAAATCCTATCCTCCTAATTCAAGATTAGAGAAACAAGGTTTGAAAGAAACTTATCTGCTAAATATTTTAAGGATTTTTATTTAGGAATAAATCAAATCAAATCAATTAAGATAATGCATGAATCTTGTTGAAAATATTTTTCGATTTGTCTTAGATGACGATTGGATTGAGAAATCAAATCTAGTGCTTTGTAGAACGGCCAACAAATTGTACGTGATCATAGTGAGTCCTATGAATTGGACCTGAAAAAAGGAACGAGAGACTCCAAGATGTGGAAATGAGTTCCCCGTGAACAGTTTTTCTTGGGATTCTCGCCAATGCAAGCATCTTCGCTGGATTGTTTGACTACTGAGTGCCGACCATGAGAACACGTGGATACGCTTGTGGGATTGCGGGACACCGAGGGGCCTTGAACACTTGTCGTCACAAGCAATAAGGACCGTGGTAGAGGGACAATAGCCTGTAATGCCACACAAGTGAAGATCGCAGGACAGCGAAGGCATGGCCGACGTCGAGGCTGATGCGGATCCGTCGGAAACAGGAGAGGCAGCGGCGAAGATTTGAGCAGAACCGTCGGGGGCTGAGTCAGAGGGCTCCGGGGGTGCTGTAGAAATGTCGGGGCTAAGCGGAGGGACGTCGGTGATGCTGCAAAACCGTCGGGACAGGGCGCGAGGACGTCGATGGGATGTAATATTTGGTGAAAGCTCCTTTTGTGTGGACTATACGCAAAAAATGATTAAAATATTTTTTGCTAGAGACTAAGATCATTCTCTAATCTTATATGCAAAATTAAATGTCATAAATAATTAAAATTTAGGTGTTAACAAATTGGCATAAAAGAAAGATTTATAACTGAATTGGCACAAATGCAAAAAGGTTTATGATTGAATTGACAAAACTAAATGGTTTAGAACCGAATTGGCATAAATGCAAAAGATTTATGATCGAATTGGCATAAAAGAAAGGTTTAAAACTAAATTGGCACAAATGCAAAAAATTTTAGTATTGAGTTGACTAAATTACAAGGTTAAGGATTGATTTGGCAAAAGTGTAATAAATTTGAAATTATTTTGACAATTTTCCCATCGTTCTAAGGATGTCACCGAACCTGGAAAATTGAACCGAACCGCTAATCGAACCGAATTGAATTGATAATTCTATGCATTTCGATTCGATTCGAGTAATTGGAAAATAACAGATTCGATTGGGTTCAATTAACCAAATCAAACTGAAAATCCATAAAATCACCTTTTTATTTTTTTTCTTCTTTTATTTTCTTTTATTGTCTTTTTTGGGACGAGGGCTGCATGGGTTGCTATCCCTTGGCAAGGGCGGCAAAGCCCTAGCCCGCCCTAGGCGAGGGCATTGTAGCCCAGGCTAGGGCTTCACCGCCCTTGGCCGGTGGCCAACGGTCCCACCGGCCCTTAGCCCAAAAAAAAAAAAAAAAAAGAATATTAAAAAGGAAAAATCAAAATCAAAAAGAAAAAATCAAAAATCGAATCTATTAGAACTGATTTTTTTGGTTAAGTTTATATTTAGTTCAGAGTGAGATTCGGTTCGGTTCAAGTTTGCATGGTAATAGTTCGGTTCGGTTAAATTTTCTAGAAAAATCGAACCAAACCGAACTATTGCACCCCCTAAAAAAATCTATAATTCTTTGGAGAAGAGAGGAAGTGAAACTTTTTCTTCATACTCCATTTCTTTTCCGTCATTTTGACTGTACATATTCTACTTTATCCAATATTTCCATAGTAAGGATATGTGGAAGATTATATATATATCCCAATTCTCTTGACGTAATTGCTTCCTTAGCTTGGCCAAATATGGGGTACCATCTTATAATGCGCTTTAGCACATGATTTTAGGCTCAGATACGGCGAACTCAATCTTGTGATACATTGATGGACGATGTCAGAATTCTCACGAAAATTATACCAAACATTTTTGAGTTTGAGCGTGACCGAGATTTAATCGTACGATTGTCCAACCCATAAGATTGTAAGAGATCGATCTAAGGTCGAAAGCATATATTCCAAACTAAACTTTCTATTGTCAACTAGTGTGGAGAGCGTGAACCACATGGTAGGCGTGAACCGTGTTTCGAAGGTGCTTGGAGTATTGACAGTGAAAAGACCCTTTCCCGTGTCAGCATGGGCCCGAAACAAAAGCACATGGAAATATCAAAAAGCAGAAAACACGAAAGGCACGTTAATCTTTTGGGTCAAGGAAAATTATCAAAAAAGCCCTAGACTTCTTGCTTTTTTGTTAATATAGTCCTAATTTTTTTGACACTTTGCTAATATAATCCATTTGGCCAATTTCAGCAGAAAATCACTGATATGAGACGACAATTTATCCTACATAACACAATTGACGCTTATGTAGACAATTTTTTAAAAATTTGTTTTAATGCTTTTATGAATCTTTTCGCAACCGAGAGTGAGGGCCACGACCCTCGCCAGATCATGCGAGGCGACCCTCACCCAATCCAGCCCTCTCCGGGCATCGCTAGTGGTCGGCCATTACGTGAGATCGGTCATCGGCAAAAAAAAAATATATAAAAGTAGAAAAAAGAAAGAAAAACATAAAAAAAAATTCAACGAGATCACTTATGTCGATCTCGTACACCACATAAGATGGCCGACGCCGATTGGATCACGTCATATTTTTTGGGTAAAATTGACCAAAAAGACTATAATATTGAATTGACACAGTTAAAGTTTTTAAGACTAAATTGGTATAATCAAAAAGTTTAAAACTGAATTATGATAAATACCGTAAGTTTAAGACTCGAGTAATTTTTTCCTCGGGCCACGTGGGGCTTGTTGTTTGTAATATCCACATGAAGAAAAGGCCCAAAGAACCCCACTTTCACGTGAGACCATAACAGTAGGGACAAGTCAACAAACAACAGGTACTCCCGTCCTCTTGTGATGTTGTCTTGACTTGGCAAATCCGTGAACCTTTTGGCCATTCCCCATTTATTCAAAGCACCGGCAACAATGTCGGCCCTTGGCATCTTTTCGGGCCCCATTATCAGTCAAGTTTTCCTTTAGAAACAGAGCATGACAAGTTCCTAAGTTTGATGTGTTGAAAAACCTTTCTTTAAAATAATCAGTCTTGTTACGTTTTTTTTTTTTTTTGTTGGCAAGGCATAATATTACCCAGCCTACCGAATTTTGACAATCATTTACCTGAACACGATTCAATCTGCCCATATATATAGACTTTGGTCTTGACCAGAAACTTTGTATAGAGCTCAACATCGAAGGACAATGCTTTTCCGGGCCAAGACAAAGGACAATCTCCGCCGAGTTCTTTGACTCACACTTTTGAAGAGAATTTTTAGGGCATAAGAACACCTCATATGTCAATATTTATGTATGCAAGACTCATTTTGATGTCAACATTTATTTTGGGATCAGCTTAAATGCCAAATCGAAGAAAGAACAATCACTTTAATGCTAACATCTAGAAATTCTAGCGACTTCACCGAAATTGGCACTTAAATAATCATTTTCAAAAAAATTGACACTTAAGTGATCTAAAAACGATTACTTTCCTATCAAATCGAAGAAAAAATGATCACTTTAGTGTCAACAACAAGAAAATCCGGCGATCTCATCGAAGTCGGCACTTAAATAATCATTTTTCAAAAAATTGACATTTAAGTGATTCAAAAAAATATAGATGCTTAAAGTGAAAGATCATACATAAATATTATCACTGGGTGTCCTTTTGTCGAATCTTTAGAGTTTAGCGCACGTTCTTGTGCAGATTGGTTTACAAATTTAGCTTACCGAGTGACGGGTCCAATTGTCATTGATTATTGAGTGTGACCCCCACGTTTAAAAGGCCACTAAAGTCCGATGCATCACTTCGGGAGCATTTGGTAGGATTTCTATTCAAAAATAGTGTTTTCTATTTATATTTCCCGGATGAATTTCTAAGCGAGAAAAATACATTTTAACTATACAAAATCCGATTCTGTCAACTCTTTCATGCTGCATTGAATTTTTTTATGCATCTTCTATAAAATGTATCCGAGGGTCTTGAAAGAAAAATCTTAATGTAGAAATTAAAAAGATTTTGAATCGATTTTTTTTTTTTTATGTTGACATTATTTTGATGACAAGTATACTAAGGAAACTAAGGGCGCACATGGCAACACTTCGCTTCGAAAACCAACTTCGACCAAAATTTGATTTTTTCACTTCGTTTACGAGCGAAATTGATTTTTTTACGTCTACTCTAGAAGTTAATTTCGATCGGAGAAATACATTTGATATCGGGACAAAATTTCTACTTCGGGAATAGATATTCATGTGGTAACTATTGAAAATTTCTACTTCTAGAATATTATTTACACAAAATCTTCTACAAAAAAATTATTGATCCTAACTTATAATGCTTCGAGAAAAGTAAAATGTAAATACTAATGGATTTATATATAATTTCTCATTTAATTATTTTATGGAAATGGGAATCAATTTTATGGGAAAATTTTTATTAACGAATACGATGGTTGAGCTTATATATCCACACTAAGTCACAGGCGGTTTCGGTGCATCCTCGCCCGTGCCTCTAGGTGGTTTATGTCGCAATGGGCATAGTATATAAACCTTCTTCGTGCCTAAATCGTCGCTACTTTGGAGGTGTATCATGACACATTCAGTAAATCATACCATTGGATGAGTTGGTTTTTGACAAGCAATAATCCAACAATTTGGTCCGGTACTCGTTAAGAATTTAAGGAGAAATTTCAAGTGAGAGCATCTAAAAATAACATTCACAAACCCCGCATAGTGCTTTGAAGGGCATGAAGAATATTAACAAATAGAAATATACATGCATTTTGCCTTCTCAACATCAAATTTCCTTGTTTAAAAAAATTTAAGAAACAAGACAAATGACTTGAGAAGTTAAAAAACGGCAACACAATAGTATAATTGTGTCTTTGTGGAATTTCTCAGTCCACTTTGTAATATTTACTGAATGCCATTTCACCAACTTGGGTCAAATTGCTCGATCCACTTTGCCCTACGTGTGCTTTATGGGATGTCGAGTGAATCAAGCATAATATTTCTTTACAAATCGAATTGACTGGATTGATAAAGACACGACCATCCATCTCGGCCAGAATCAAAGCACCACTAGGGAGCACCTTCTTTTACTATATATGGACCACCCTAGTTTGGAGCGAATTTCCCTTCCGGGGTGGGACTATTGGCAATAATTTTCTCAAGACCAGGTTATTGATCCGAAAATATCGAGACCGAACTTTTTTGTTGAATGATTTAGCAACTCTTTGCTTGATAACATTGGCCATGACATACGGCCTTAAGTCTTTTTCGTCGATCGGATTCAATTGGCGGCTCTCTGCTTGGATCCATTCAGCTTCCGTCGGCTTAGCTTGAGACAAGATACGTAATGAAGGAATTTCCACTTCAACCGGTAGAACAGCCTCCATTCCATATACAAGAGAATACGGGGTTGCCCCAAGTAGATGTCCGGATCGAGGTCCGATACGCCATAAGTGCAAATGGCAACCTCTCATGCCAATCGCGATAATTTTCAGCCGTCTTCGCTAAAATTTTCTTAATATTCTTATTGGTGGCTTCTACTTGCTCCATTCATCCGAGGACGATATGGGGAAGAGTTCGGATGCTTGATCTTGAATTCCTTAAACAATTGGTCCATTAGTTTGTTGTTTAAGTTCGAGCCATTGTCGGTGATTATGGCTTCAGGTGAATCAGATCGAGCAATGATATCCCGGCGGATAAATTTCGCGATATTTCATGCCGTGACAGCTAAATAGGATGCGGCTTCAATCCATTTAGAGAAATAGTCAATCGCCACCAAGATGAATCGATGCCCATTTGATGCTTTAGGGTTGATAGGACCGATAACATCAATGCCCCACATAGAAAACGGCCATGGTTCGGATAAGCGATGCAACTCATTTGGAGGGGACATTAATCTTGTCACCATGAATTTGACATTTGTGACACTCCGGACATGTTGAATACAATCTCTTTCGAGTGTGAGCCAATAATAACCCAACCTCATAATCTTCTTAGCTAACAAGTGGTCGTTCATGTGTGGACCACGAATCCCTTCATGTACTTCCATCATCGATCTAGCTTCGGTTGAGTCAATGCATCTTAGTAGGACGAGAATCGAATGACCGCTTGTACAAATTCTCTCCATTCAAGAAGAACTTCGAGGCCATCTTCCTTATGTACTTTTGGTCGATACGGTACTTTTTTCAGGGAACTCCCGCTTCGAATATAAGTCTTGATGTCATGGTACCATGGCTTACCATCGGGTTCATTGATCACGGTCATACAATATGCCGGTTTTTTTAGTACCTCGATCTTCAAAGATCAACCTCAATTCCATTGGCGACTTGTAACATTGAAGACAAGGTAGCCAATGCATCGCCGAATCGATTATAAGTCCCGGACGAGATACTCAAATGAGATATCCTCAAATTCCTCTACCAATTCATCCAGATACTCATGGTAGGGTAGCAATTTAGCATCTCTCGTCTTCCACTTTCCAACGATCGAAGGATATTCAAAGCGGAATCTCCGAACACCTTGAGTCGGGCTATCACCATTTCAATCGCGACTGCGCAGCCGAGGATGCATGCCTCATATTCTCGCTACGTTATTTGTGCAAGGGAATACCAATTTTGCTGCCACGGGATAATGCTGACCACCGGGAGATATCGAAACCGCGCCCGTGCCCGACCCCCGATAAATTGACAGCTCCGTCAAAATACATAGTCCAGATGTAATCCTCCACCGACATGATTCGATCCTCGGAACGATAGGCATCATCATCTTGCCCCGGATTTTCAGCTAGGACATCTGCTATAACTCGTCCCTTGATTGACTTTTGGGACAAATATTGAACGTCAAACTCGGAGATGAGGATTTGTCATTTGGCAAGTCTACCAATCAAGGCGGGTTGATTAAGCAAGTATTTGATGGGATTGCATTCATCACCGAAGCACTTGGTGATGCAAGGTATATTGCTGATACCTAGACGATAAGGTATATTCTTTGAAGCCTATACAAGACCCCGCACTAACGCCGCACATGTTTTCTCTACTTCGGAGTACTTCATTTTCGAAGTTGTGAATTTCTTGCTCGAGATAATAAATGGCTCGTTCTTTTCCATCGTCCCGCTTCTCTTGGGCTAGCATAGCACCCAATGATTCACTAAGGATTGTGAGGTAGAGGATTAAAGGTTGCTCCGTTGGAGGAACAAGCACGGGTGGATTCATGAGATGCTTGCTTTAGTTTTCCAAAAGCTTCTTTGCATTCGCTATCCCATTGGACTAGCGCATTCTTCTTTAATAGCTTGAGGAATGGCTTAGCGGTTTCGATAACCGAGAGATAAATCGAGCAATATAGTTTAGCCTACCCATCAAACTTCGAACTTCTTTAACCGTCGTCGGCGGCTTAAGCTCACGAATAGCCTTAACTTTCGAAGGGTCGACTTCAATGCCCTTACCGCTACCACGAATCCGAGTAGCTTGCCTCAGGCTGGTCCCAAAGACACACTTGGCGGGGTTGAGGCGTAACTTGTACTTTCGGAGTCCGTCGAACAATTTTTTCAGCGTTTCGACGTGATCTTCTCCATGCCTTGTTTTTGCTATCATGTCATCGACGTAAACCTCAATCTCATTATGCATCATGTCGTGGAAAAGGGCAACCATGGCTCGTTGGTAAGTGGCTCCAGGCGTTTACGAGACCCAACGGCATTACCGGTATTGGAACATTCCCCATGGTGTGGTGAAAGTGGTTTTCAACTTGTCATTGACATTCATCGGGATCCGATTGTATCCGGAGAAACCATCCATGAACGAAAACAATTCAAACCTCGAATGCGGCCGTCTTTCTTCATGACGGGGACTATGTTAGCGACCCAATCGGAATATTCCGTAGTCTCAATGAATCCTACATCGAGAAGCTTCATGACCTCCTCTTTGATCTTACGCACTAATGCAGTCCGGCCCTCCTTGACTTTTGCACGACCGGCTTAGCCGAAGGATCGATCGGCAAACAATGCTCGACAATGGAACGGTCAAGATCGGGCATATCTGCATAGGACTAGGCGAAACGTCTTGGTAATCCTTTAGGAGCTTAATCAAGCGCTCGACATCTCTTTGGAAAGGTTTGCCCCGATCTTAACTTTTTTAGAGTTTTCCGCATCGCCTAGGTTGATCGAGATAGCTTGTTCACCGGTCAAGGGCTTGATCTCTTCATGTCGTTCGAAATCTTGACGAACTTCCTCATAATCTAGGCCGAACTCATCTAGGTCGTATACTTCTGAATCCACTAGATTTCCCTCCTCATGTATCCCCCATGATGACAAACTTGTTGGTCGTTGGTTATCGTCATCGGGTTGGTTTGGGGAGCTGGAATTGAGGGTGGTATGCTCGAGCCCGTGCCTGTTATAATAATATCTTCCAGCGGTATAGTCGATAGGGAACACCTTCCGGGGCCTTGCTGGAATTGCTGCCGAGGGAATTAGAGCTGGCACAACCGGCGGAGGGCTTGAGCTGGACGGTGAAGCTTGGCTATGAAGTTATCCATCATCTTGTGAGACATCATCCCTTCAAATCGCTCGGTTAGAGCACCGAGCTGTTCATTCAAAGTCTCATGGACAGCGGCGTTAATGTCGGCCATTCTCTTCGCCATCAATCGAGTAATATGCGGAGGATCCGTGATAAATTTCCTGAAAGCGACAAGTCAAGAGTAAGTACAACGAGCGAGGATAGAGAGCCGGTCCATGACTTCCTTCTAGACTCAATGAACGAACTAGACATGACCAAAAGATCGCATCGGGCAATTTTCAATTTCGTCGATTTTTACGAAAAAATCCGTATTAATTCGCACGTTGGTCAAAATACGTCCAACTTTTACGAGCTTATAGTTGAGAAGATGATGAACAACTTTTATATTGACCAATCGAACTAGAAATGAGCGGATCAAATCAGTTTAATGTGTCTTTCCGAAAATTCGCATTCAGAAAACTGTTATAACCGCAGGTAGTTGAAAAAACGAAAGGCCATCTTAAATTATGAATTTAATTCTGAAATTTTGTAGGATATTAGTTGAAACATAGGTCTACAACTTTGATGTTTGACACTTACTCAAAGCTCGATCGTAGAATTTAGTAAAAATCGTACAACAGGAACAAGCCAAATCGAATTAAGGACAACCGATGAAATTGTAAAAACTACGGAAGCAAATGTGAAATTGGAAACAAGACAATGAGATTCATAAACAATCAACCTAAACCATGGACCAGCCCAAAAATAAAAATGAGATAACGGGCGTAAGAGACAAGAAATTACCGCTCATATGAAGAAAATGTCAATCACAAAGACATGCGCATGAAACGTGGATTCGATTTTAGTTCTTTTAGCAAAAATGAAATGAAAGACGAACGACATGTCGCGGCCTCGCGCACGTTCATCATGACTAGTTGCCGCCTCGCATACATAGTCATGACTAGTCGGGTCCAATCATCTCGGCTTGGTTCGGTCGACAAGGGCAACTCTCATGCATCATAGCCTCACGCGCATGAGAACGACCCTTGAGCCATTTTTTGAAGAACTCGGGATTCAAGTGGGATAACCTTTAGCGAAGCCTTACCGCGAAGGTTAAAGAACCACATAAATACCATCCTGAAACTATCGGGTGACCCGGGTTCGGTCACAAGTCAAGGTGGTGTAGTGCAATTATATTAGGGGCATGCACGACATTTTAAAGGCAATCGGCACTCCGATGATTCAAAAATTAAAATTCTCATCACCAAGCCTACAAAACGAGAGGTTAGCCACAGACTCCTCCCCTTATAACTCCCTTTCCCGCAAAACCATTTAACATATAGGGATTAAAATTCAACCAAGATTGCCAAATCAAGTAATTTTCCTTTTCATGAACTTATCCGGCTTAAATCCTCTTTGGGTCCCCAAATGAGTCGCCAAGTCATGTCGCGACCTAGAAAAAAAAAAATAAACAAGTCATCTTTTTCGGGCTAATGGATTATCAGGTTAATTAATTAACTAACCTAACTCGGACTCTCCCAAGTCCATACCAAATCGCAACTTAAGGTTCGAATGATTAACATGCAATGTGATTTGAATTTGGAGTCGCCACTAATCATTTTCGGTAGGTCGATTAGAAACCTAAATAAAATAGCGGGAGAGAACTATCTTATTTGCGAACCGGAGATTAAGAGTCCGGGGACTTGGTTACATTAATTACAACTAATGCCCTTTCGGTACCTTAAAATTCACGAAACAAATAATGGATTTGACAAATTTGATGAATTCTACTTGAAGATCAAAGAATAAATTTTTTTGAATTTTTCTTCCCATGACATTTTTTGAAATAAAGAAATTACATGAAATTAGGATGAAATAGGTTCAAGGTTACTCCCCAATTTGAACTCGTGCACCAAACTCGTGCTTCGGGCTTGTCTTGACCAATGGACCGATTTGATGACTCGTTAGACCGAGAAATCTCTTGGTCCTATCTCTCCTTCACGCTTCTTTCTCATATCGCTAGAATTTCATGAGACTGCAATACAGGCGTTGATATTTTTTCCCTTTTGCTCTCCTTCTATTCTTGTACCATTGATATCTCATCGTTGATATGCACATTGTAATTTAACATAAAAACGTAGAGAGAAAAAAATCGAGTAGAAAATCGAGCTAATTTGTATTCGAAATTAAAGAAAGTTAGGGAATCACTTAACTTTCTTTGTCTTGCTGGCGAGCTTGAACGATGGTGATGAACTTGTGGCTTGTGTTGATGGGTGCGAGAAATTGGCAATGGTAGCACCGAGCTTCAAAACACTCATGCCCTCTCAAAACTCTCTCCAAATATATTCTCAAGAATTCTCTTTTTCCTCTCTAAAAGAATTCCTCTCAAAAACTCTCTCAATTCTCTTTCACCCCAAAACTCTCTCCATTCTCTTCTACTCCAAAAAAACTTCCTCTTTTATAGGCAAAATTCTTCATCCTTCATTCTTCATCTTCATTTCCTCACCTTCCATTTTCATCTTCCTTTCTTCATCTTCATCTTCTTTTCTTCATCTTCATTTCCCACCTTCCATTTTCATCTTCTTTTCTCCATCCTCATCTTCTCTTCTTCATCTTCATCTTCTCTTCTCCACCTTCATTTCTCCATCTTCCATTTTCATCTTCTCTTCTTCATCTTCATCTTCCTTTCTTCATCTTCCATTTTCATCTTCTCTTCTTCATCTTCCTTTCACCATCTTACTTTCCCCATCTTCTTTTGGTATTTGCAATGCAATCCCTAAAGTTTCAAGTATTTGCAATACAGTCCCCGAAGTTTTGAGTATTTGCAATACAATCCCCGAAGTTCCGAATATTTGCAATACTATCCCCGAGAAAATATTTCTTTCAAGCCCGAATCTTCTCGGTGCATTTTTTCATCCCATGCCTAGTCCGGATGCTTGTTAAATTAAGCTCAAATTATATGCCAATGCTAAATGAATATGTGAGATGATTTTTGTTTAGAACTAAAATTAGTTCTAATTTTTATGCAAAATATATATTAGTCAAAATTTAGGCGTCAACACTTAGTCCAGTTATCTTTTAGATTAAGCCACCCAATTTTCCTTCTTCTTTTTTAACCCCGATAGTGAAGAGGATCTTTCTTTTTTAGTTGGGTCAAGGACAAGAAGTAGCAATGAAAATTTAATTTCGGCACTTTTAGGAACTTGTGCTTTGCTCGTTTAGAACAAAATGAAGTGTTTTTGTAAAATGTTATCTAGGAAGTCATTTTAGAAAAATATAAATATTTTTCGGCATTTAGTTGAAACCCGAAAGAGAGCTGGAAAATATTTTTTTGCCGTTCGAGTATGAAAAGTCGGATTTGATTTTCCTCCTTGCACTCCTTTTAGTAATTTTATTAGTAATTTTTATTTTCTATCTCATTATTCTTAAAATTACTAAATTTTAATTTTTTTCCTCCCTTTCTTTTCTTCTTCGACCACAGAACGGCCGTGACAGATCGTAGGTGAGGCCTCGCCTTGCCACAAGCCCATAGGTTGGCAAGCTCAAGCCTCTCTCTCTTGTGGCCGATCACCACCCGTGGCCATGGCGTGATCGACTGAAGAAGAAGAAAAAAAAAAAACTCAAAAATAAAAAAGAGCAAAACTTACAAAGTAAAATGTCTAATTTTTTTTAATAAATAAAAATAAATAAATAAAAAGGGATGTGAAGGAGTGGAAGCAGGAAATATGAGAAAAGAAATATTTTACTCTTTTCAAAAAGGGAAATCATTTTCCCTATTGAGTAGGAAAAATGATTTCCTTTTGACCCATTCATTTTTCATGAGCCAAATGTCAAAAAATTTGAAAAATATTTTCTTAAACGATATTTTTCACGAAATGAACTAAGCCTTAATGCAAATTAATGGGAGTTGTTTGGTGACATTCATTTATAAGATTGGTCATTTCATAATCATCAAACAACTATCAACATAATATGCGCGTGTGCGTCTAGCCGGACTTTCCTTAAGTATCTAAGAACCTTGTTTCTGCTCACCACCGGCCCACATCTCCTAACTATTGCCAATTTATTAATCATTTTAGGAGGGACAATTTTATACACATTTTCCCCCAAATGCTTCTATTATTAAGTACGGTTGCAACCATTTTCGTTGTGTTTCGATTCCGAGCAAGAGAAGTTTGATGCTTTTGCTTGCATGGACAACTAACACCTCTTATCCTGATTTTCCTTTCTTTTTCTTTTAAAATCACCAAAAGTCCAACTCAAAAAAGGTAAAACGGTTTTTCATTATATCAATCGAATTGAAGTCACGACTCACGAGCAAATGGCGGTAAGAAATTCTTCGAATATGTCCCCAAATTCATTCGAGATATTACCAAATCTCGTATTGAAGAATAATATGGTCTATGGTTCCTTTTATGGAAAATCATAGACTTAAGTCATGAAGAGTTAGTTGTACCAATCAGCTAATCTACCAAGTAATCCCCATACATTAGAGGAGAAGAATAACAAGGTAGCTAGCCACCGTTGTCCCTATGGTCTTTTCCGAAGTTCCCTAGCTGTACCCCGTTTCTGTTATGCTCCCCGGTCTTGCTCCCATTCGTGTATGGCGATTTCAATGCTTGTTTTGTACTTTGTACTTAAGTTTGGCTTGGCCTATTGGCCCCTCCCTGTATCACTATATCACCTTGTTTTAGCTTCTAAGATGTTTTCTTAATGGCCATGCCGTAGCTCCTAGCAAGTTCAATTTCGGCATTGGTCCCAACGAGCCCTCCTCCTCCTAAATGGAACATCGTTTGCTAAAACTACCATCACCTTGAACGTGATAGTAGCTCTCTTTATTTGGGTAAAACTTCTTCAAGAATGCCGCGGAGCTTTCTAGGATTTTTTTTTCATGTAAAAAACAAGCTATGAGACCTGCATTGCAAAAGGTCGCGATATTTTTTTCTCTTTGTTTTGCCATTACTATACCATTCATCTTGATCAAGGATTTAGCTATTTCTAATCGTAAAGAACTCCAATTGGTAATATATATATATATATATGGAAAATTTTCCAACTATTTATGGAATAAAATGGTGTGAATCTATTCGCTATATGTCACTCAATCATGATACAATAATCCTATAAATAAGTTTTTTTTTTTATCTTTTGATAATTGAAGGTTATGCGCGTAAAAACCCGACTGCATTTTCAGTTCCTAAATTGGAAATCCCGTTATGACCCGACTAATGCATTTGGAATTCTATTTTGTCCCGAGAGTGTTTTCAATTTTAAAAGTGAATATTTCTATCTTATAAACAAATTTACCCCAAAAAAGTTTTAAATCTTGACGTTTTTCTCTTGTCAAATATATGTGTACAATCTATTCGGGTATTTGTTAAGTTTGATTAATAATCCAAACATTTTGCAATGAGATAATTTCGCAAAAACTTTTACATGTCAATTTTCCCATACATCCAAAGCGTGTTCACTTTAATAGTGCATAAAACGACATGCCGAAAAAAGTATCAAAAAAGTCACAAATCTATCATGCGTTGATATCAATTCGATCCTGAACCTTTCAATTGGACTAATTTAATCCTAAACCTTTTGCATTAAGACTTAATTCGGTCTATCCGGCCCATTTGGCGGAATTGATGACGTGGACACGGTGATCAGGGATTGTCAAGATCGACGTGAATATTTTTTAAAAATTATTCTTTATATTAATTTTTCCTTTTCTTCTAAACTTTTATCTCTTTCCTTCTCTTTCTCTGCAACTCTCTCTCTCTCTCTATCAGCAACTACTCTCAACCTTCATGGGAACCAGTCGCTGGTCGAATTAGCAGCGACGGCGATGCTGATCCTCTCCTCTTGCAGCTCCAATAAGCTGCCGATCGCATCCTCCGGTGCCATCGAGACACTAATTGCAATCTTATCAGGCGAAATCGCCACAAATCCCCTCGGATCGCCATCTCGCCGCAAACGAAGCTCGATGCGGTCTCCAGTCTCCACACTCCTCAACCTCTCCACCTCCCGCCGGATCGCCCCCCCAATTGTCGCGTCCGGCGGCGTGCCCTCCCTCCTCGGTCTGATGGTCGCCTTCAGCTCGCCTTGGACTCCGGAGGCCGCCGAGAAGGTGATGGCGGCGCTCGAGAATGTCGAAGAGTCGTCAAGCCACGCGGTCCGTGAGGTCGCTTGCCCCGACGACGTGATCCGAGCACTAGTCGAGGCAGTCGACGAAGGGTGTCTCCGCAGTGCAAGGAGCACGTGGCACGATACTCCTGGCGATGGTGAGGAGCTGTAGGGACAAGCATAGGGAGGCGGTCTTGAGGGAAGGTGTCGTGCCCGGGCTGCTGGAGCTGAGCATGGACGGGATGTGGAGGGCCAAGGAGATGGCTTAGCAGAGTTAGCACCTGCTGCCCAGGGACTCTCCGACTACGGCGCAAGGGTGAAGCATCAGAAAAAGCAAAAGAAGCACGAGCTATTGGAGCAACTGATGGAGAAGATCGACGCAGAAGGAGCGAGCCTGAGGCTGGTGGAGGAGATGATGGCGAAGCTAAAGCACGATCGGTAGCCAGGCTGCCCTCTCTATTCCTCTGTGGAAGAAGGAACAAGAAGAAGAAGATAGTTTGATTAGCGTTAGGGCTTAATCGAGGTTTTAACACTGGATTAGCGAACGGGATTAAGTTTTTTTTTTTTTTGGGTCCAATGGGATTAAGTCGAGAAGGAGTGATTATGGTGTACATAGGAGGATTGAATACGTGGATTAGAGAGAGACGCTAGCGTCTACATCAATGATTTTCGATCAAAATTGATTAGATAGGCGAATTAAGACAAATGTAAAAAAGTTTAAGATTAAATTGGTCCAATTAAAATGTTTAGAACGAATTGATACGTCAATGCAATAGATTTAGGATTTTTTGATACTTTTTCCATGACATGCTTTCACATATTAAAGTATAATTTTATGTACTTTATGGAAGCCTTGTGAAGAACTGAACAAGTTAAAAGGAATTCAACAGATTCGAGAGCTTTTAAGGATTTTTGGAGAACGAATTCCCAGCTCTTTGATGTCCATCTCATTAAAAAAAAATTAATATCATAAAAAATTCTCAAATTGATACATATGTGACAAAATTGAACTCTAAATTATTATTATTATTTTTACAAATGAAAGCCTCCAAACCGATACACTCGTAATGAATTTTCCTCCGTTAGTTTAAGTTAAATTGAGATTTACCATAAAAAAAAAAACTCAAATCGATACACTTCATGACAAACAAAGCGTAAAAACTCCAATGATAAAAATCCCAAACCGATACACAAGTCAACCGTTACGTGTCATTCAATTCAAGAATTTATTGTTAAAATCTAATGAACCAACGGAGGATAAATTTGTCACATGTTTATCAATTCGAGGTTTTTGGTAATAAAAAATTAATTGGGATAAATTTATTTCAAGTATATTAATTTTGGATTTTTCATGATCTTAACCCTTAAAAAAATGAGTAAATCTTGCCGGTTGATGTAAATCTCTTAAATTTTTACGTAATACGATTTTTTGCATGGGAGTTATAAAAATAATGCAAAAACTTGCGACAAGTTACGACAGGAGGATTTGTTCCTCAAGACCAAAAAACTGTTCGAGCAAAGTAATGTTATATGCTAACTTCTTTTTGTCTCTTTTTTATTTTGATTATGAAATATCTTACATGCTCCTTAATTTACCCAACAACAACAAAAAAAAAACCGACTGGGTACGGTCCAAGCAAAGCAGTCTTTTGACAAAAAAAGTTACGGTAGTTTGAGCAATATTAAGAACACTAAAATTTCTCTACTTAACTAATTTATCAAGTGATAATACCTCGTAATATACATGATCATGGATATGACGGCTTGCAATTTCTCCAAGGATTGGTCAAATCCACAGGCACTCCAAGGCTTTTTTGGTGGTTTGGGCAAAGTGTATTTAATGAGAAAACCTAACTTGGTTCGACTGAGCCCGAGACCATCCT
The DNA here is from genome assembly GCA_021437795.1 of Rhodamnia rubescens. NCBI lineage: Eukaryota > Viridiplantae > Streptophyta > Magnoliopsida > Myrtales > Myrtaceae > Rhodamnia > Rhodamnia rubescens. Next base: position 142,929 of record JAILYA010000115.1, on the reverse strand, counting down.
AACCTGACCTCGAAAGTCAGTGGATAAGAATTTATGATAAGCGCGCCCATGCAAAAGCATTTAGACCCACGTCAATGCCTAGCCCGAGGCGTCCCTATATGTAATTATTTGGGTTTGTGAAATTATTTAAGCATCTAACGACAATCCAAAACACTGTGTTAATTTTAGCAAAGGACAAAATTGTTAATTGAAATGCTTTCTTTCCCCCCACCATCTTCCTTTTTGGGAAGAATGAGAAAAATCAAAACGCAGCCAGAAGACCAACAACATAGCCCTTCCATTTTTCTCCAAGCCGCTGTGGAAAAAGCATGGGTCACCATCAAAATACCAAATAAAACTTTAAGACTCTCCACAATTATATTCCACTACCAATGAAGCAAAATAATTATAAAAAAAAACTTAATTAGAAGTCCATATACAAAGCAGTTAGTTCAAGTCATGCTAAAAGCAATATGATTTGCCGTCTGAAATTAGTGGTTTTAGAGAATCAACTCATCAAATTAGACCCGAAGAATCATTACCCAATAACATAATCATACGAGATCTTCGATAAAGGTATTCTCAAAAATCAACTCCTGAGGACAACTTCAAACTCTTATTTGTAATAAATTTTTATTTCATGCCCTTATTTTCGTATTTCAAGTTTTTAATTGGAAATTTTCTCTAAAGTTATAAAAGTAATTACGTGGCGAAGCTCTGAAAATTGGGCCTGAATCAGATTAAATTGCTTTTAATTATAAGGACTTTAGACAATTACGTCATTAGCATTTATTAGTGATATGGGATTTTTTTTAATGACTAATAATTCCAAAAATAGGAAAAAGGAAAACACCTATTTTTGGTTTTTATTTTTTTGGGGTCAGAACACCTAATTGACAAATCCAAAATTTCTTTTGCCCACCATCGTTATAAGCACCCCTCCTTCCTCCTCTCCCCCGCCATCATTTCGCTGCAGCCACCGTGTTTTACAGCAGCAGCCATCGCCGCCACCCTCTCTCTCTCTCTCTCTCTCTCTCCGCGATCAACACTTTCCCACGCGCATCCATTCCACACACACACACACTCTCTCTGTCTCTCTCTCTCCACACAATGGAGGCTCTCCAATTGGCGCCACCGCAGCCTCCCCACCTCCGCTCGCGGCTCGCCGGAGTCGCCGTGTCCCGCACCCTCTCCGCCCCGGCCAAGGGACACAGGCGGAGGCCGCTCGTGAGGGCCATCGTCTCCAAGCAAACGGCCGAGATGTCCCCTTCGCTCGCTTCCCGCGAAATCCCGCCGCCGGCGTCCACGTCTGAGCCGCCCTCGTCGCAGCAGCCCCCCTTGCCCAGGGTCTCCGCCAGCTCCCTCCAGTACCCGCCAGGCTACCTCGGGGCGGTGCCTGATCGCACGGCTGCCGAAGGGGCCGGACACAACATCACCAATGCCATGAGCTATCTCACCAGCATTTTGTCGTCCAAGGTGTACGACGTCGCGAAGGAGACTCCGTTGCAGCTCGCGACGAAGCTCTCCGACAGGTGGGGAGTGAATGTGTGGCTCAAGAGAGAGGATTTGCAGCCTGTGAGTGCTTTTGGCGCTCTTACTTTTGATTTTTTGAACTTCCATGAAAGGAATTGATCATCTTTTGCTGCTTGGAAACTGGTTTTTGAAGCAGTGTTCTGGAATGATTTTTGGTGTACGTCTAGTCTTTTTGGAACTTTTAAATGCTAGTTTTGTGTTTGAAAGCTTTGGTGGTTTAGAAAGTTCACTTTTTTCTTCCCTTCTGATTAGCAGAGCTTTTTGTTTCTTGATTGTTTTATTTTTAAAAAGCAAAGAGGATGTTCTTATTTGGAGTGGAAGCAAGCTGGCCGATTCTTTTGAGGACAGTTCACTGCATAATCCGTCGACTGTAGTTACCTATGAAGCGTGGATAGTGCTTTTGGAACTTTGTCTTCCTCTGCTTTGTTCTGAGTCTCGCTTTGAGTTTTCAGTACTTATCTTAATGATGATGAAGAATGTACTTCCAAGTCTAATTTTGTATTGTGGTTAGTTGTGAAGTATGCGAGATAAATTGCTCTCCTTCTGGCAGGTTTTCTCTTTTAAACTCCGTGGCGCCTACAACATGATGGCAAAGCTTCCTAGGGAACAGTTGGAAAAAGGGGTTATCTGCTCATCAGCAGGGAATCATGCCCAGGGGGTCGCCCTTGCTGCCAAGAGACTCAATTGCAGTGCTGTAATTGCAATGCCTGTCACAACCCCAGAGATCAAGGTCTTAATTTTCACCATTTGATCTGTCTAGTTTTCTTGTTGGTGCGTATGTTTTTTAACATATGGTGTTCTTATATTGCAGTGGCGCTCTGTTGAGAGGCTTGGTGGCACAGTGGTTCTCGTTGGGGATTCCTATGATGAGGCTCAAGCATATGCTAAGAAGCGGGGGAGAGGAGGAGGGGCGTACATTTATACCTCCATTTGATCACCCAGACGTCATCATGGGGCAGGGTACCATCGGCATGGAAATTATGCGTCATATGCAAGGTCCATTGCATGCCATTTTTGTTCCTGTGGGGGGTGGTGGCCTCATAGCTGGTATTGCTGCTTATGTTAAGATGGTTTCTCCAGAGGTTGGTTGTTTGTTCTCCAAAAAATCACTTTTGGTGTACTTTTATGTCATTTATGTTGTCTTAATGCAAGTTGCTTATCCCTCATGTTTTGTTAAAGATTCTTGTTATGCAGATGAACATAAAAGCCAAGGTGGCAATGTTATTAACTAAAAGATGCGGTTTATGAGAAGGAAACCACATGCTGTGCCAGCTTGCTATTTATTGGATGTTGGTTAAACTGAAGCGAGTTTTCTTTTATAGAGAAAGAGTGTAAATTGAGCCAGGAATAATTAAACTGAGAAGAGAGAGGTTGTTTAGAAAGCATAATTGCCTAGAAGCAGCTTGTTTCATTTGAATATGTAATTATTTGATGGTCTAAAGAACATGTAGGGATATGTTTAGGAGCCTTAGCATGGATTTGAATTGCAGCGATAATTGTTATTGCATCACAAAGGCAAGGGAAAATGACACAACTAGTCCCATAACTTTATCCCAATATGCAATGTCATTCTTGAACTTTTAATTTTCTTCAATATGATCCTTGAACTATTTCTAAATATTCAATCTAGTTATTAAAATTTTAATTTGTTCAGTCTAGTCCCTCAACGTTCCAAATAAAAGTTGAAAGTTTTCGTAATTACACTATTACTCGGATTTTACAATATCTTTTCATTTCAATCCATTTCCTAAATCAACAAAAAAATATGGCTATTTTTTATTACTTTTTTGACATTTTTGGTCCTGATAATATTATGATAGTTGCATGTAAGTGTATTAGCTTATGAGCTCTATGAACCTCATTTAGAGTTGTATTGAGTTGATATTTTATGCTATTTTAGTTCCCTAATTTACGTACTTTAACCAAATTTAATTAAGAAAACACGAAGTAGTAGAACTTGAAAATTTTCTCAATGTGAAAAACTGGAAGATTTAGATTAATATAAGTATCGTAAATCAATAGTGTTATTAAATAGTCTTATGCAATGGAAATCCTATATAACCATAAATGTAATAGAACTATATTAATGTTTATAAATACCAAAATGGAAAAAAGGTAATAAAAAGATAGCATTTTTTTGTTGATTTAGGAAATGGGTTGAAATGAAAAGATATTGTAAAATTTGGGCAATAGTATTATGAAAACTTGTGAATAGTACCGAAAGACTAATTTGACTTCTTGATGGAAAGACGAGGGACTAGATTGAACAAATTGAAAGTTAAAAGACTAGATTGAATATCTAGAATAGTTCAAGGACTACATTGAACAAATCAAAAGTACAAGGATGGCATTGCACATTGGACCAAAGTTTAGAGACGATTAGCGTCATTTTCCCAAGGGTGAAACACCAAACATGCAAAACAAGCATGCAGTCACACGAATGGAGAAGAGTTTTTACAATGAATGCTGATGAGTTCAGTGTCGTAGGGGTAAGCTTTTATAGGCATGAAGACACAGAAATCAACACGAACATTGATTCCTTTGGCTAGTAAGTGTCCTAGCATTTAATTGATGAGCAAAGTAAGGTATCTTAACTCGATAATCTTATGTGGCTCCATAGAAAATGAAAATCTCCTGGACGCTTTTGGCCAAGTTTATTTATTCTGATAATAAAGTAAGGAAACTTTGATCCAGCGGCCTATTTCCGCTGGCATATATTATTGAAGAGCATCATCTTTTAGCTTCTTTCTAAGAGAGCATCTGTGGTTATCATTGCAGAACATTAAGACCAACTTGATCCAGTACTTTTTGTTTTTGCTGATTATTTCAGTATAAATTGAGTAGCTTTAATAGTTGTTTCCTCCTCGAGTGAAACTGTTGTATGTCCTGTTGGAAAAGCTATTAAGGATCTCATAGGCACAAGGAAGGACATCGCTGACATAATCTCAAACTCTACTTGAGAAGTACCATGTGCCCTCTTCTTGGTGTGCCATTGCCGGAGATGGTTCTTTTGCTGTAAGCATTCAGAGTAAGCAGCTTCTAGAGCTGCCTAATCTTGCCAGAACCCCTTATCTTTGCTATAAGCATATGATGGCTTTTCAACACGGGCACTTGCTTTCCCTTTTTATCTGCTCTCTCGAGAAATTATTTCAGTTTTCTGTCATGGGTTCAAGCAGCCTAAACTTGTTGGGATCATGGTTTTTCTATCTTGAACACTTGCTTTTCCTTTGTCCGCTCTCTCAGGAAATAGGTTCAGTTTACTCTTCTTGTGATCATTAGATAGTATCATGAAGTAACTAAGCTTTATACTCCCTTCCTCTACAGCCCAAAAATATTTGTTTGGAGATTTTTAGTAGATTTGCTTTTCTATTATGGCCTTGGATGTCTTTTCATGTGATTATATCGTTGCAGGTAAAGATAATTGGGGTTGAGCCTGCTGATGCTAATGCTATGGCATTGTCACTTCATCATGGCCAGAGAATAATGTTGGACCAGGTTGGAGGTTTCGCTGATGGTGTAGCGGTTAAAGTGGTTGGCGAAGAAACTTTCCGTCTGTGTAAAGAGTTGGTAGATGGCATAGTTCTTGTGAGCCGTGATGCAATATGTGCCTCAATAAAGGTAATTTAAAGAAAAACTGATATGGTTTACAGGTTGCATGCTATTGTACTTGTCAAATTCTTTTGTGAAATTTCTTATGGTGTAGTTTTTGCGAATCTTAAAAGATCTACCTTGAAATTTGACTGCACGAAGACATCTTTCGAGGGTTCATGATCAGTTTACTGAAGGCTATTGAGAGGTTGGATATAAGTGGATATGCATACTGTGAGTTCTGGAGATTCAGGTTATCATACTTTTGTTAAGCCGTGATAGGAATCACTCATTATGGGAGTGGCGTTTGATCACGCTGTCAAACATGTAGTAATGTGCTGCAATACGATGGGGAACATCACGAAATAAATCTTTGAGCTAAGAAGCTGGTCTTGTATGCCATAATATCAGAATTTTCCCTTTTGTCTGCATGAGGTCTTTGAAGACAGATTCCAGCTAGTAGATTCAGTTGATCTGGGTCCATCCCCTTTTTCCACTTTGGAGAGGATTGAAAGTACCACCTTGCTTATACCTTTTGAAATCATCTTTACCATGGTTACACTCTTTTTGAGGCTGATGCTCTTAGGCTGTTCCTTAAAAGTGTTGTCAGTGTTTAAGATTTTCTTTTGTTGAGAACGGTGATTGTTGCATGGCAGTTCAATTGGTTAAGGTCTGGATATTATATTGCAGGACATGTTTGAGGAGAAAAGGAATATTCTGGAACCTGCGGGTGCTCTGGCGCTTGCTGGAGCTGAAGCATACTGCAAGTACTATGGTATAAAGGGGAAAAATGTTGTTGCAATAACCAGTGGGGCAAATATGAATTTTGATAAGTTGAGGGTGGTGACTGAACTTGCAAATGTGGGTAGGCAACAAGAGGCAGTGCTTGCAACGGTTATGCCCGAGAAGCCTGGAAGCTACAAGCGGTTCTGTGAATTGGCACGTATTGCTGAAGATTTAATCCAGCTTTTTGTACAGGAGCTGTGTCAATGATGGTTGTGACTGGTGGGCATTTGGTTTTGCAGGTTGGCCCGATGAATATAACGGAGTTCAAATACCGATGTAATTCAGATAAAGAGGCTGTAGTACTGTACAGGTAACGACTTGTTGATCTTTGTCCGCAATGAGAGAAGGCAGGGCTTTTAAAAGATTCTCTCAACTGAAAAAAAAATTATCCTGTTGATGTGGTGTTTAGTCTTTAATGATATCACTAGGTTTAAGGCATGTGCGTTGGTAGTTATGCATAGAGAAAACCGAGTAGTCCTGTCTGAAATAAGTGGGTATAAGAAAGTGAGAACTATCCTGTTGATGTGGTGTTTAGTCTTTAATGATATCACTAGGTTTAAGGCATGTGCGTTGGTAGTTATGCATAGAGAAAACTGAGTAGTCCTGTCTGAAATTAGTGGGTATAAGAAAGTGAGGATAATTAAGGAAATCTAATCATGAGAAGAGAGAGAAAGTGGATGGTTATCTATGAAATGGTTGGGTATCAAAGAAAGGATGAAAGGGTAATTCAGGAAATTTAAACATGACACAGAGAGGTGTTTTCCCTCACAGAGATTTCATGATTCTCTGTACCTGCTCAAACTTTTGAAGTGTAATTTGTAGTATTCATCTTTATTGTATAATTCAGATGTATAAGCTTACACTTTTGTAATTATCCTGAGCAGTGTTGGCCTTCACACAGCAAGTGAACTAGAACAGATGCAAAAGCGGATGAAGGATTCTAATCTGAAAACTTACAATCTCACAGGAAATGATCTGGTCAAAGATCATCTGCGTTACCTGGTAATTACTTAACTTTGACCTGCATCTTTCTGAAGAGATGCGAATATGCTAGCAATCTGTATCCATAACAAAATAGGTATGCAACGATGGCATTGATCTTTTCTTTCCTTCCAGATGGGGGCCGGTTAAACCTTCAAGATGAGGTTCTTTGTCGTTTTGTGTTCCCAGAAAGGCCTGGTGCTCTGATGAAGTTCTTGGATACCTTCAGTCCTAGATGGAACATTAGTTTGTTTCACTACCGTGGACAGGTAGGTATTTCTGATTTTCTTGCTCAAGAATACAAGCTGTTGTTGATTATCTTCCTTTGGTTCAAACCTTAAATCTGATCTGCACTTAAATAGGGTGAAACTGGTGCAAATGTATTGGTTGGAATCCAAGTGACTCAAACCGAGATGGATGAGTTTCGGGAGCGTGCGGATGATCTGGGATATGACTATGCACTGGTCACCAATGATGAGGCTTTCCGACTGTTGATGCATTGCGATTAGATGTGAGAATTAAACCAGATTGTTGTAAGAGAGAGGGTTTTGTCCTCCTTTGGGTCCATAAGGATATCCAAGTGTTTGTGGATGTGGCATCAAAGATTGGAGTGGGTGAATTCAATCAGATATCTAATTTAGGAAACGAGCAGGAGGTATGCATTTCGAGGATCTCATCATTCTGTTTTTTGACCTCTATGTAAGTTATGAAGAAATTATCCTCAATGACACTCATGCTAAATCCCGCATTACGGGTTTCTGCCAATTGTCGGGTGACAAGCTTTGTTCCATGGTCTTTGTTTTTGAGTAGGTTCAAAGTCTTTATGAGATTTTTGTCAGCAAGCTTTGTTTTCTACCTAAGCTGACTCTAAATTTGTATCTTAATAAAGTCTTGGAATAGTTGTAGCTGCAGTTGGTTGTTACCATCACCTTGTTGGGAAACGATTTTACTGCACCATATTTTATCAAACTGCAAGCCTAAGTCCCTATAAGAAACGGAGAATACTTTCCAACTCTCTGAAATTTCCTGACTCCTTAGATTGATAGCGCACAAATTTTGCTAGAAAAACTTGAGAGGATTAGCAGGATGTCATGAAGCCTGTTAACCTAGAATATCATCGTCTTGTGCCCTCGAACATATCTGTACTGGTGTGGATTTGTACTCTCTTTCCTCCGATGCGCCCAATTTGTCTACCTTGAGAACATCCTCGAAAGCAGCCGAAGAATGATGTTTGGCTGAATCATGAAGCCGTTCCCATTATTGTTTGTAATCCAGTTAGGGACTTGTCTTTCTAGCTCTGAAATCCCGAGGAGACACAGGGTGCCTTCAGGAAAGATTTGAAAAGGGAGCCTTGGGCATTCAAAGTCCCTTTAAGTAATAACGTTTGTTGCTTGGCAAGACTTTTTTGAAGTACAATGTGTCCATAAATACCTGTCCAAATGAAACCTACTTATCTTGGCCATTCAACATTTTCAATATGCTCATAGAGTGGATTAATGATATTTTTGAACCTCCTATTTTGCCTTTAATAAGTTACCGGTGCTGGTTATACTCTTAAGTCTCTGGATGCTCAAAACCAACTATATATGGCAGTCTTCTGAGGTTTCTCCCTGATGATGTCGATAGAGAAACCGAGACATTCTTCCAGTGGAGCGCCTTGTAGAGAGGCCCGTCACACTTGGAGGGTGTGTGACGCCAAGTGTTAGCAAAGCTCACTAGGATCTCTTGATCGTAACTTCAATGTCGACAGATTGGTTCGTGATTACTAATTTTTATCACTGAAATGAAGTCTTAGCTGCTCATTTTGATTAGGAAGTTATAAAAGCGGCTTCAATGATGGATATCCACATTGGTGATTGAACTGATGTGAGGGCTTGCATGACAAGAACTTAACGATAATCATGTCGAAGTTGCTCGACAATGGGCTCTCTAGATACTAACTGATAATCAAACGTTTGTTCTTTGGACTAAACCACTTTTTGATCCCTCATATCAATGGTGTTTCTCAAAGTTCGAAGAATCTCACTTACATTCGTTTTCTGTCAGGCCAGCAACGGGTGCTGTTTTTGGGGCCAAAAATGTTTTTCCTTTTGGATTTGTAAACAGTTTAGTCTCTACAAGCATTGTAGGTGGGTCTGGGTTTCTTGATGTCCCAGTGATCAATGAAGTCATCTGGGCTCTGGTTTGTCTCTGCAAATTGCTTTCTTACCATGATGATCTCGTTTTCATTAAGCAGTGAAAGGAAAAAAATAGAGAAGTAAATCACAATCAACTAGTAAAGTCACTTTACAAGGCCTGTACATACCATGCATGAATGAATCGTTAGTTTGACAAAGAGGTGTGTCATGGGCCGACTTTTGTGGGTCAATCTATGCAGCGACTTAGGCTTCCTTAGATCGTTAGAGTGCCCGAACTAAGCCTTTTCTTGAGAATCGCTTGCTGGAATCACCCGGATCGTAGAGAGAAAGTTTGGAGAGATATGCTATAGAATACTTATATTGCTTAATTGAAGTGGATGATGCAAATGAGAGAGATGACTTCTTTATGTATACTAGAGGACCTCTTATTACAACCATTGATCTACTATACGATCTAATGGTAGAGAAAGTCAATCCTCATCTTGTCAATCGAAGGGTGGAGATTTACTTGATCTAAGGGTAGATGATGGTGATTCTCGTCATATTATTTCCACAAGTGGAGATTAGATTCATCCAACGATTGAGATCATCAATCCTTGTCAATCAAATTCGATGGTAGAGATTGAGCCCCTTTACAATCTAACGGCTTTGATGAGTTCCCTTTAGATCGATGACGTGGCACTTTTATTTGATCTATGACATTCTCTCCCACCCATTCAATTGCCGTCTTCGGTGCTCTCGGCTCGGGGTGTTTGACTGTCGACTTCTTTGGGTGTTGTCGGTTCTTTTGTCCTCGAGACCACTTCTTCTTTAACTTCGGGAGTTGATGGCTACCCTATTCTTCAAGCACCTTCTTTGGTTTGGCCGCCCCAATTTTGGCCGGCGAGCTTTCTACCTTCGAAAAAAAGAACTTGGATTGGCATTCCATGTTGAGTTGATGATTCCTAACTTCAGCTTCTTCAAAGGCCGCGGTTAAATGCTTGACTCGATCGTAGGCATCCCAACTCTCGGTCTTTCCTCCACGGGTCGGATCGTAGAGATGGATTTGGTCTCTGTCAACCCATGAATCATCGGCACCACTAATTGGCATAGATGATCAACTTAGTTCTCATATCAATCATCACCCATGTGCTATCAAATAATTCTAAACCCAAGATTAAATTGTATTCATCGAGCGGGATTACCTAGAACGGGAGTTTGTCCTTCCATTCACCAATTTTCAGCTCTACGTCTAAAGCAACACCCATGGCTAGAGCGTCATCTCGAGTTTATAGCCTTGAATCGATGTCCGGTTGGCTCCATGCGAAGTCCCAAACTCTTGGTCATTTCATATGACATGAATAAGTTTGATGCCCTCGTATCAACCAAAGCATAAAGCAATTTGTCGCATACCTTGATTTCCCGAATGGCAAACCAGTTGTATTTGAAGACTTCTTGGGTGGTGGTTGAGTCTTCACGGAGTTAAAGGAGTTGAGAACCTTCACGATTACGAGTCGCACTTCTCTCATTTCTTCTTTCTTTGACTCATCATCTTCTGCGGGGAATAAAGCGTTGAGTTTGCTCTTCTTTGGACATAATTGGGTCCAATGCCATCCATTCCAAATGAAGCATGGTGATGGCGGCAGGGATTTGAACTTGTCATTGATGTTGTTGAAGTTGCCTTGGGACCCGTGTCTCCTTTGTTGGTAGGGTGGTTTGGAAGACCCTTCTCCCCATGATTTTTCTGGTTCACCATGGTCTTTTCTACTCCAATTGGATTCGCCTTCTTCTTCCTTGTGGTGACGATCCGATCTCCACCTATTCCCTTTTGACTTGAAGGAATCAGCTTTGGTGAAGTTGGTGAGAGACCGGCTAAGAAGAAGGCCTTCGAGATACTTTGAACCTCCCTTCGTTTAAGCTCGAGTTGTGCCCATGGCTTCAATCCATCTATGAACGCTACGAGAGCCTCCTCCTCCCCAAGGTTGGGAACTTGGAGCTTAAGATTGGTAAATTCCTTCATATACTGTCGGATCGTACCTCTTTGCTCGAGGCCATGGAGCTTGCTATGGGCCTCTTGTTGAGTGAATTCAAGGAAGAAACAACCCCATCCCACGCATTGATGGGATCGGCACCTCGCTTGGCCTCATCACAAACATTACGCCACCAAAGTATGGCATTATCTGTTAGGAACATACAAGCATTTTGTACCTTGTCCAACTCATCTTGGATTCCAATGGCGTTGAAGTATTGCTCCATGCTCCAAAGGAAGTTGTCCACTTCTTTGGCGGATTAGTCGCCCTTGAATGGCTTGGGTTTCGGCACTTCTATCTTGGAGGCCCTTTGAACGGGCATGATGCTGTTCTCGATGTTAGACTTGCACAAGACTAGCTTGGTCTTGAGTTGTTGGACCTCAACCTTCAAAGCGTCGATCTCGGCTTGGTGGGTGCTATCCTTTTTGTGGACTTCCAACTTCAAGTCATCCATAGCGGCTTCAAGGACTTCGTCCTTCGTATGTGACGGAGCCACGGTTTCATTGATGACGACGGTGAACTCTTGGCGGAGCGTCTTTTCGACCTCGTTGATTCGTTCTTTCACGTCATTGAGTCCGTCAAAGAATTCTATCATGGCCGCTCTCATTCGAGTGAGTTTTTTGTCGATGGCGGACATGGCGTCCGACGAAATGTCCCTCTTTTGGGACTTGGATCTCCCATGAATCACCCTTTATGGGACCTTCTCGTGGGGGAATTTCATCATCTACAACAATACGATCAACTTCCGAGTTCGTCATTCTCTCGACCAATTGTTGTGCTCCTAAGCTAAGCCTTTTCTTGAGAATCGCTTGCTCGAATCACCCGAATTGTAGAGAGAAAGTTTGGAGAGATATGCTATAGAATACTTATATTGTGGATGATGCAAATGAGGGAGATAGACTCCTCTATTTATAATAGAGGGCCTTTTATTACTTCCTTTGATCTATTATACGATCTAACAATAGAGAAAGTCAATCCGATGGTGGAGATTTACTTGATCTAACGGCAGAGGATGATGATTCTCGTCATATTATTCCCACAATGGAGATTAGATACATCCGACGATTGAGATTATCAATCTTTGTCAATCAAATTCGATGGTAGAGATTGAGCCTTTTTTACAGTCTAACAGTTTTGATGAGTTCTCTTCGGATTGATGACGTGGCATTTTTATTTGATCCGTGACACGTGCACACCGGACTTACTACGAAATCACACGGGATTTTTCCACGTGCCGATAAAGGAGTAAACGCTTTGTTCTCGACAGCATCTCAGCTTCGCCCACGAAGTATATCTACTGTACTTGTTCGAGTCGACACAGCGTTCCTATGCAGGCCCTTTGGGAGATTACCATCTGATGTAGACGGTGAAGACCGAATTCGAGGCTTGACCCTGGAAAGGTCCTGGTCTTCGACCTCAGCTTTAATATGATCCAGGAACGTGTCTCGGAATATAGCTAGATTTCCGGTGTCTAAGACTGTTTGGTGAAATGAGAGCTTAGAAACAGTGAGAGAAGCCACATACTGATCTGCTCGTTCATTGAAGAAGCAGAGCCAGCGACAGACAAAGCGTCAAAACAACAACCATCGGATCGAGACCCATCATTTTCTCCTCCATTCCAGTTTGGCTTGAGTTTGACAAGGGGTGCGAAGCTAAGACATCATCGAATCTTGCTGCTTGTAGGCTTATCCTCTTGCCACCGAGTTCAGCTCGATACGTTAATTTGATGCTACTATGAGTCCAATACTCAAGGGAAGAGAAAGCGACATGAAGCCACCCCAAATTACCATAGTGAGAAAGGGCATTGAAGAGAATTGATGGATTGTGTCATATTCTCAGTGGAAATATGACTCTAGCCTAAAGGAAAAAGCAAACCCCAGGCAGGAAACTTCTTGCCTGGATCCAAATTCAGTAGATCGGACTAATCAGAACAGTTGATTTTGTGGGACTTACACGAGCTCCACTCATAGATCTCACAACCCGAATTACAAACTTTCGGTCCAAGTAAGAATTTTTCCCTCCAAGCCATGTCCAGAAGTGGATACTCCATTAACTCCACTCACTGCAAACGTTACCAGGTGTTCGCAGGAGCAGCATTGAAGAGCCCACTTTATCATGATTGTGTCCAGCTACTAAAAGAGGTTGGTCCGTCACGACTAGTTAATGCCTTGGATGCTCTAAGTCCGAGGAGAATAGAGTACTACTTGTAAATGCCACTTGGAGGGAAATGATCTAATACTTGACCTAATTTCTTTTCCTTGAGGAGTAAATTTTGCAGTTTTGTTCTGGCTGTGCCCTTAGCCTCCAAAATCTTCTTCTGCTTAGCTTTATGAAGTAGGAGATGTTCTTCTTTTAACCTTAAGTGCAAGCACCGGTTGATCCACTTTGACAAGATCTTCCGCCATTTAGCAGACTGGTTTAAGAATGGGGGGCAAACCTTAATAAAGAATGAGGACAGAGAGTCATTAGCCCCCTCAGAGGATGGGGATGTGCTAGACATGCTGTTTTGCCTCGGAACGAGCAAAGCTTTATTGGGACTACACTCTCGTCCGTGCAGTTAATTGTTTGACCTTTTTGACCAACCCTCACTTGAGATCTCCTCCTCCTTAAATACTCCTCTCTGTCCTTTGCTTCTCCAATCTCCATTCTCCATTCACCATTCACCTCTCTGTCTCTTTGATGGAGGAAAACAGGAGAGAAATGAGAATTCTGAAAGGGCTTTTGAGATTGTTCACAATGCTTGCACTGTTTGGTGCTGTGGTTCATGGGGATCCTCTTGTGCCTGCACTGTGCATCTTTGGGGACTCGGTGGTTGATGCGGGCAACAACAACAATCTCTACACACTTGTCAAGGCCAACTTCCCCCCTTATGGAAGAGACTTTGCCTCTCACCAACCCACTGGCAGGTTTTGCAATGGAAAGCTCGCCACAGATTTCACTGGTACTCAAAACAGAAATCAGCTTCTCTCTCTCTCTCTCTCTCTCTCTCTTGAACGCGCACACAGAGACCAGACACGAACGCATGAGCTAATAGTTTGTATGTTTTGCCATGCACAGCCGAGTACCTCGGATTCACTTCCTACCAACCGGCTTACCTTAGCCGTGAAGCTACTGGGAAAAACCTCTTGATTGGAGCCAACTTTGCCTCAGCTGCTTCTGGCTATTACGACCGGACGGCACAGCTATACGTGAGTGCTGGTCTCAGTTCTCACTTGTCTCCGACATACAAGTTTGTGCCTTTGCCTTGCGAAAAGATAATGCATTTGCTGAGTCGACTGTTGTTGGTTGGTAATTGCAGCAAGCTATTTCACTGCCTCAGCAGCTGAACTACTACAAGGACTGGCAAAGCAAAGTGGTGAGTTTGGTGGGGAGGAGCAAAGCCAACGCCATATTTGCTGGGGCGATCCACCTTCTGAGCGCGGGGAACAGTGACTTCATTCAGAACTACTACATCAATCCCCTTCTCAATGGTGCTTACACGCCGGATCAATTCTCCGACATTCTCGTGACTTCTTACTCCAATTTCATCCAGGTCTCTTCATGACATGAACCATGCATTTTACTCTCTCTCTCTCTCTCTCTCTCTCTACACACATACAAACATAAAACTTACTCTCCACACATAAAAACATAAAACTTAGACCAGAGAGCGAGACAGAGAGAGAATCTCAAACAATATTTACAAACTCGTATTATATACTGATAAATTACCAAAGTACAGCAAGCGTCAGGGGAACCTTTCCTTTTTCTGTTTCTTTTTCTAAGAAACAACTTATAGGGATGAATTTATGAAAGGAGACACATTTTTTGTACACAATCGGAAATACTTTTATAACACAAAAATTGCCTTTAGCAGAACCTCTATGGACTGGGAGCGAGGAGGATTGGAGCGACAAGCCTACCCCCAACTGGATGTTTGCCAGCAGCCATAACTCTCTTTGGATCAGGAAGCAACCAGTGTGTAGCAAGATTGAACCAAGACGCGGTTTTGTTCAATAATAAGCTAAAGAGCACATCTCAGAGCTTGCAGAACAGGCTCTCAGGTCTCAAACTTGTGGTCTTCGACATCTACCAGCCCCTTTTGGACATCGTCACAAAACCTGCTGAGAACGGTAAGCTCCTCACTACTGAGGGCAAGATCTTCAAACTCTGCATAATTCATTACTGTATGTTGTAAGTTCACTTCAACCTTCCCGAATGTGTGAGCCATTCATCTGTATGAACAGAGTAACCTGAAAGTTGTCTTAAAAAGAGTATGTGACCTCATGATAAATCATAGAGAAGGTACATTTTCCAAGACATTAATGTTGTCGTTTCATCATCAGGCTCTCTGTACCTATTGCATGAGAACATGAGATGCTTTGCAATGCCAGGCCAACTAACAGTGAAGAGCGAACCTAATTTTCATCGTTGAATGGGTCTTTTGTTGCAGGGTTCTTTGAATCTAGGAAGGCTTGCTGTGGAACAGGTACAGTGGAAACGTCCTTGCTTTGCAATGCAAGGTCCATTGGAACATGCACAAATGCTACAGGTTATGTTTTTTGGGATGGATTCCATCCCTCTGAAGCTGCTAACATGGCCTTGGCAGGAGACCTCCTTTCTCAAGGATTCTCTCTCATTTCTTGAGTGTCGAAAGCATCAGTATTTTAGCGACAAGATATTTATAGTCGCCTTCTCATCTTGGAAAGAAGGATACCAGGGCATATATAAGGAACTCCGATGATTCTAGTTAAAAGGATTTAGTTTGTATTAAATTGTTTGTGGATCCGCATTTCAAATATGCTTCAGGTGGTAATGGCTATTAGTGGCAACAGTTGCTTGATGCGTCTTCCAACAATAAATCCCCCACGCTTTCTTCCCTTGTAAGGGGACTAATAATGATAGTTCAACCCTGGCAATGTCACATTGATGTGATGATATGTACAAGAACGTGTCAAAAGAGAAGCAGCAGCAGTGAATTCGTGGGATAAGCAGCTAACCTATCCAATTCTATTTCTTGGTGTAAGTAGATTGTGGGTTTTGAAATACTTTTTTCAAAGCAAGTTCTACAAAGGAAAGGAAAACGTTCTCTTTCTACTTATCCTTACACTCGGATATTATTCCATTTTATCTTATAAGTACAACCCGTTCCTTGCCTACTTAAGGATACACTAGTGGTTTAAAATGATAAGAATGATTTGCAGGTTTAATCATCTGCAGTCATAGACCCCACCTGATCAATGTAACAAGAGAAAACAAAAACAAACCCCATGCCCAATGCCAATCAATCTATTGGTAAAGTGAAACAATCAATTATACAATAAATCACAACCATTAATTAAACCACAAAGATGAGCAGATCATAAAAAGAATAATTACCAGAAGCAGCAGTGTGGATAGTAGCTGCTAAGAAAGTTCGAACCCTGTGTTGGAACTAATCGCGTAAAGAAGCTTTGATCTTATCGTGCTTGCACGCTTGTATGTGGGAAGCTGCAGCCAACGACAAGATACAAGTTTTCTATAAATCACATGGTTTGTAGTATAAGACAAGAATATTTGGACAGGACAAACAAAACTCATCTTAGAATTTAAAGTTGGTACTGAACTTCAAGAGTTGCGAATGAGAAGAATCAAGAAAAGACTTTGCTCCCAGTCTACCTACCTTCAAGGTATTGTAGCATGTAGAAGCAGATGGAAGTCTCTCCACATCCTGGCCTCCAAATGTTGCCCAGACAGGTACATCACAAGCAACCTGCATAACATACGAAATTTAAGATTAGATTTTCTCTTCTATATAAGATTTTGATAATAGTCCCTCAGAATCCATTTCTTGAATCAGGCATGTACCAAGAAACACAACAATGATGCACAGCCATCAACAAGGGAGTTGGAAGGATCAAATCTTTGCTCATGTTTGTCCTCAAGTAGGATAAGCAGAGGCAGCATCAATTTTTTGATAATTAATAATCAGCTTTCCTAGTGCAAGTCCAGACACTTTTTTCAGCAGATCAGAAGATAGTTACTGTTAACAGACTTTCTCATGCCCATTGGCATAGAGTTCCCATTTGATTTTGAATTAGGCTATCAGCATAACCATCAGTAAGAACGGGATCATAAACCTCTAAACCTAATGTTCATGCCATTCTTCCCTTTGTTCTGCTTTCTGAAGGAACTAGTTTCATATCTCCTAACGCCTGAGTTCACATAATGGAGTCTGGCCAGAGTCATATGCACGCAGCCTTGCATCTGCATAACACAGAGGCTATTAAATGACTTTAACATTTGACCTCCCTATCACATTGGAGCAACTTGCTGTTGTGCCAAGGCTCCAACCATAAGTTGCTCTACCTCTAACATATCCAGATATAGTAGATAATCCCTTCATTCTAAACATGAACTGGCAACAATATTGTATGTTAAGCTCAAATATTTCGTAATTGCCGATGCCAAACCTTTGTAGATGTATCACATCTACCACTTTGTAGCAATACGCATGACATAATTCCAATTGCCAGTAAAAATCGAAGGGATAGTTCACATATAACCAAAAAGAATATTCAAAACTTTTATGCAAAACATTTTCCAGGCATATTGAGTTCAATGACGTTTGAAACAGAAGAAGATGCATAAACGTGGTAGCTCTACTCTTCAAACACGCTCAAGCTAAGTTATCTCTTTTCCAGTCATATGCCGCCATCCAACTTCAGCTAAATTCGACGTTATGGAAGTTCAGTTTAGAGAGGATAAAGAAAATAAGATAACCAAGATCGCCCCTACATAAGCTACATAAATCTCCCGTCTTGGAATAGGAATCGACCAGAGTTTTTTGGCTAACATATTCATCTCATGCTTATTTCGAACATCACAAGCTTATGGCTACTTTATTGCAATAACTGCTTCCATTTCGTGGCGCAGTCTTCACGTCCAAACACCCATGGAAGTGTTCGTGGAATTTTTATTTGTCTACATACTCAGTTGCCTCTTCAATTCCATGGAGACACAAAAAGCAAAGGAACAAGATCTTGCGAACAAAACTGTTAATCAAGAGACAAATACCACGTGAAACAACTGGATCAGGAGCAAACCTTATGAATAGTAAAAGTCGGCTGCAAGTATTTAAATCCCAGTAAAGGAGCACGAGAACAACTAGTCACGAACTTAAGAAGCATGCACCGCTCTTTTGCCTCAAATCCTTTCATTACCTGCAGTAACAATTTAGGAAAAAGAGAACTTAATAATTTTTAAGTAGAAAACAACTGCTTAGAAAGTAAGGAAGAATGCTTGTTCTCTGCATGATTGCAGCTAAAAGAACAAAATCAAAGCATTTTACAATTAAATCAAAGCAAAAAATCAGGTGAATATCAAATTCTACACAGCATTCTATGCATACATAAAACTTGAATATCTCTTCCATTATGCAATAGCATTAACATCTATGGCATTATATAACCGCCGTTTGGCTAGTACTAAATTAAACTAGAATAATCAGTGGGTTATACTGTAATCCTTGAGGCTCTTGTATTGGTATCCTACAACTAATAATAGTTGTGACTGAATAGATTGTAATCCAGGGGAAGACAAAAGGGAACATTAGATAGACACTACCATATTCTCTTACTGTCAGAAAAAACTCAGGAAGTTCAGGAAAATGTCCCTGTATATTTCTCTAAGAAGCTGCGTCATATAGAAAATTTATGCACTCTAAACCAATTGGAAGAAAAATCACAGCTACTTTATGTAGGACATTAGATTTTCCACAAAAAGAAAAAGTAGAAAATAATTTGAGTTTCCCATCAGTTGGATTACCTAAGGCCTAAACCTGTAGCTGCCAGCCATCTGATTTCACCAGTACATAAATCTATCATATTGAAACCTTAGGGCAGCAGTACTAATAGCCAACCTCCTTTCCTGAGTCTGTTCCTTCATTTCTTCTTTAAAGAGAAGAAAAGTCGGCTCCTATACGCCTAGGGAGAAAGTCAACAATTAAGAATAGAAGATTGAGAAGCTAACGTGCATAAACCAACCGAATGGGATCGATAACATCCCCATGCCAAAGCTAAGAATCAATATTGAGAAAAAAAAAGCATCATAACTACGTACAAAGCTTTAAAAAGAAAATATATAGAAATAGACAAAACTGAACCTCGGACCTGTCTATCAGGTAAAGGAAAAATATGCAGTATTATTATACAGGACAAAGGGGAAAACGGAGTCTGAATGGAAACGGCTTCCTTGGCAGTTCATATACCTCCCAGAAAAGTTTTACTGTTCGGCTTCCCTCAGAATAACCACCAGTATAGCGTGTATTGCTTCTCAAATCGTCGACATCAATATCATGGTATCCACCAGAAAGCAGCTGTGCAGATACATCAAATATCAAGATTTCTTTAAAATAGGAACAATGAAAACCTAGATTATGACCTCTTTACCCAAAAAAAAAAAAAAAAAACCTAGATTATGACAAAAATGAATATGTCAGATAGTTTAAAAAACCAAGATATCTCAAAATCAATGTGTTCCAGTTATCCATGAGCAGTTTGGGCTCAACAGTATAGTGACAATCTCTTCAATCACAGATAATATATATTAATATGAAAAAAGAGGCAACTCAGTAAGCGATAAAATGTTAGTAAACTCTACGAAAGACAAATAACTGCCATTATAGAAGAACTATTTAAGTCAATTCATGGAGGCCCACCGCAGCTTAAAATAAGCACAACACAACAGAACAGTTGAAATGCGTCGTATGACAGGAAGATACCTGATTAAATTCGGTTGCGTTAAATAACTTAAGCCACGATGGTGATATAAGATCAGTTAACCCTCTGTAGAAAGCATTTGCAAATGCCAATATCTACAATTTGGCAAGTACGGAGAGTTAAATCTAGCGTACAAAATGGAAACTTAAGTACAACGTACAAACATACGATTCACCTGCCGATTAAGTTTATAATCTGCAATTGCATGAACATACTGCATCTTGTTCTCATTTGTCACGCAGATATCCCTGCCACCTGGTCTGAGTTCAATAACATGATTTTCACCAAAAGATTCCTCTGTAATTGTAAAATCCAGAGAGAGGTCCTTTACATCGCCATCAAAGTGCTGTCGAAGTTACACCAACCAAATATCATACAAAGTTGATTCTGATATGTGGATAGAACAAAATAAAAGCAAAGCAACATAATCTAGTGTACGACTAACAGAAAATTTAACTTCCAACTTTTGAAACTCTCCAAAATCCTATCTGCGAAAGGTCAGATTAAATGTAGAAGAGGACAACCAAGTTGCAAGAAAACTGGAATGCACAAAATAATAGGCATAGTCTCCCAAGCGTCATTGTAGTATCATTGGTCTACCCCGTTATTCTTCACGTTCTCTACTTGTAATACTAGTTTAGTCCCGGGAACTGAACTTGTACGAGTTATAAGTCACATGCAATCCTCATCTAGGGAAAACTTCTAGTTAGCTTTATTTACTATTGCTAAATATTTTCTCTGTGCTTATAATCGGTAATACATATAAAGTCAATAAATCTCTCTAACAAGATGTCATGAATGTCTAGTACCGATTTCAAGTCATGCTTAACAGAGTCTTTGCCACATGCTAAACCAAAATGTGGAAAATGCGACGTAAATTGTTCAGCTAGGCTTAACAGGTAGTGATGAGAAGGGAAAATAATACAATTTGTCAAACTTTTTTATTATGTGTTTAAGTATCTGTGGCTAGATTTAACTATGAGTTATATTAGGCTAGATTTCATTATCAATCACCTAACCGCACTGGCTACATGCGACTATACTATTAAAGCTGCCATTGCCATTCATACTTTTGGTCAGCAGATGTTGCAGTATTTTCAAATTTAGAGAGTCGTTGGATGATAAAGGTACCTGGGCAATTGGATCTATCAAAGAGTCATGGCTCAGTCACTTTGTTTCATTTCTTTTCCTCTTTATAATATGTCTTGCAGTATCCATATCACCCTTGAAGAACATTTTAGAGCTAGTTGCAATATGATGAGGAGCAAATGCAACTAGAAATTTGAATCAACACCTTAACCTTTCAGCAAGAAGTAATCATCCGGAAACTACAACACACAAATGAGGTAGAAATGATATTACCAAATTTTGACAAGGATTTACCTTGATATACATGAGATTCCTATAAACCTCAGGATCAAGTGTTGAAAGTTCATCAAGGAAGCTGTATCGTCCCAACAACTTTTGCACAAAGACAAGTGAAAAAGAGTAATCTAACAATATTCCCTCATAGAGAGCTTTACCAACAATCCTTCCAAGAAATTCAATCATCTGCAATCCATTTTCAAGATACTTTGCAGATATATTGGGCATCAGAAGCCTGTCTTCAGTTGAGGTTTGGGTGAATAGTCCATACCTTGACAATTAAAAAGATTCCCATGAATGGCTTCTCTTAGGAAAAGGAGTATCTCAAGAAGACAAGAAAGGAAAAAGGACCATGTAAAACTTACTCAGGGGAGAAGGCAGCTTTTGACAAATCAGTTAAGAACTCCTTCGACAATCCACCATAATCTAGACCGGCCTCTGGAAGTCCACATTCACTGACAAAAGATACATGGATAGATGACTTCAATCTTGAACCCAAGGTGTTCAATTGTCGAAATCCATCTTCAACAATATTCCCCCTCCGGATGACTATCTCAATATTTCTGGAACCAGGCCCTGCTACTTCACCAGCCATGACTCGAGAGACTTTATCCATCTTAATAAATTCTCTGAACATCTCAACTCTGCAATCATGGTAAGCACTTCAATAATACATATCAGGCAGGTCACTGAAACTGAAGTTTAAGACATCATCATGTTGATACAACTAATAGCAAGGGAGGGACATCAATAAATTAAAATTGCCTGCCAGCATTCTCCCTGAAAAAAAGGTGCAAATGCACAAGATGTTGCGACAGGTCAACTGCTCTCTCACAGGCAGTTTTGCAGCTTCTCACATGGTGAAAAATTGTGTATTTTTCTTACATTAACTTAGTAGTATACCATATATTTAGTATCATAGTATTATCTTCACTGTGACTGTCTCCACTTGAAAGAGCTGGATCGCGTGGATTGCATAGCATTAGAAAATCTTTTCATGCATTATAATTGAAAGTTATCAATAAATGGCTGACAAGGGCGTTATTTATTAAGAATTTTTTTGAAAGTAATGTTACAAAAAACTAGCCAGGAGAAGAAAAGGGGAAAAAGAAAGAAATATCGAGACATAAGAGTAAAATATAGCCTTCTGATAGCTCTCTACTTACCTTTCTTCAAATGGATAGACATGTGGCATAGTTGTGATAATAGAACCCATGCTGGAAACCAATGATAAATCATCGGATTTAGTTGAAAGAACATCATGAGTTCTCGCAGCTATTGCAATAGGAGGCCGGCTCTTTCTGGCAGGTGAAAGCCACAAATCAGGGGGACAAAACTGGTGCCTGCAATTCCTTTCATACATTAAATGCAAGCACTGGGTTGCAGACTCCATCATTGGTTTATTCTGCAGACCACTGCTACGTGATAAGCCGTTATAAACAAGTGTATTGAGTGCCGATGTAATTTTCCTTTGCTCCTCAAGCCTGAAAGGAACCTAGCGCATGGAGAAACCACCCATTAAAGATCATTTACAGGGACTAATATTATCTGGAAAAAAAAAGACTGAACCTAATTACCTGTTTTTCATAGAACTCTATGTCATCAAGCACAAGCAGTAGGTGCGAATAGGTTGCACAAAACAAATGCAGCAGACAATACATATCTTTAGAAAGACCTTGAGGGCCAGACCTCAGAAGCTCTACATCCCACACATCACAAGAATCATCATCCACCAGGCCAGAGCTACTATGAAAATCAGTTGAGCCCGTAAGACCACTATCAGCACTGGCCTGAGACTTTCCAGTGATTATCTGCAGTACACTGGTCCATTTACCACCTCCAAACTTAGATGTCTGCTGTCTTACATCCGAAGTGCCATTTTTTCTGCTCCCTGGATGATCTCTTGCATAATCAGAGGCACCCTGAAAAAGATTACTTTCCAGCGATCTCCATAAGCTGACGAAAATCCAGGAGTAAAGGATAGCATGTTAAGGATAGGCAATGGTCCAGCCACCGGGTTCAGTACTGAAAATAATCTGAGCATATAAGAGTAGAAGTACGAAATGTCAACCAATTCCAACTTTCCCAAATTATCTGATGCCAGCATATCAGCTCCCTGAGCACGCATATCTGTACTCAAGACAGCCAAAAGGTCTGTTAGATGTGATTGATGATAAACAGGCCTCAGTAACTCTACGTAAGACCGTTCTGAAATCCCCAACATGGACTCTTTCTTAAAAGTAGATAAATCAGTGGACCCCTCAAAAGTTCCAGAGTCACATTCAAATCTTTGATTTTCCTTTCTGAATGATCTAGCATTATCAATCCAATCCAAGAAGATTTCTGCTAGAGTAATAACAACTCGAACATATAATCCATGTTCTACATCTTGACAAAATAGCAGTGTGTCTAGAGAACCATTGTCATTTCCTGTCATTAGGCATATGACATTTGCAAGAGCCCAACCAACCGGAGGAATTGCCTTATGCGAACAGAGAGCTCCTTGCTGATGAATATCTGACATGTCCGATGAAAGTGTTCCTCTCAACATCTGCCATCACCTGCCATATTTTGATCAGTGCCCATGAATTTAAATGCTATGCTAATAGGTCTATTAAACAAGAGATTATTATGCACTGGAGGGTTTCCTATAGAAGGTGGCGGGTCATGTTGACCCAAGACATAATATCAAATCAAGGTATAACATCCAAGAGATACAGGGTGAGAAATACGAAGGCACAATACTGCATCTGCAAATTTTGCAGACTGTGCATGCTAGTAGCAGAGATATAAGATTAGAGATCAATCAGCAGGATATCTCCTATGAATACTTAAAAAAAAAATGTGAACAGCTCAAGAAAGGTTAAGGTGGTTAAAGTGCCCCACGTTGGTTATCTATGGAGCAATGGGTCTACTACCTTAAGCCTTTAGAGTAAACGGCTGTGCGCTTTAATCTCAAGTTAGTAGAGTTTCAACACCAAGTTTATTACGTGTGTGCAACCCCATCCATTCCACCTGCCATTATCAGTTTTTACAAGTGAAAGGGGGTGTTAAAGTATCCTGTCTATGGCCTTTATATAAGGCCTTATGTACACTTATTCTCTCTCTACCTACTAGATTAAGCTTTTGAAGTGACTGACTATGTATTAAATTTAACGTAGATTATCCCTATGACATACATGTGGCTTGGAAAAAGTACTCACGATATCCGATTTTGCACATCTCCACAATATCTACAGTGAGATGTCATTCAGAAAACTTAAGGAAAAAAAGTCGGGCATATCTCAGTCATCATATCTTTAGAGCTGATCAAGATTTATTGTTATATAAAGCAAACAAGCTTATGGTGTAGCAATGTCAGAGAAAAGAACATTTTAGAACAAGCAAGGTGAAGTGGTTGGCTCTATGCCCAGTCAAGCAAGATACAGTTTCAGATTCTTTGTACCAAAAGATGAAGAATCAGACTCTTGAGCAAAGAATTAATATAGTATTCTGATCATTGGAACATGCGACTTTTACTTTTTACTTTTTTCATATGGTGTGGCTTTCACAATTGATTATATATACTTGTAACCTCTTAAAATGTACAAATATTGACAAACAGATATATATAAATCGTACAACTTCTCAAAGTTTGAATGTTTTAAGATTTGGCAGAAAATCACTAAGTAACGTTCTTGCTCATAAGAAGCCCAACCAAACTGGTCCTATCACATGCCCACCTGCACACCCTTTTCTAGGTGCTGCAAATCAAACACAAAACAAATTCTTGAGGAAGTGAAGTGGACTAGGTAAAAGCAAACCAAATACAGTTTGAAAATCAGACATGCCACAAACCAATGGAAAAGAATCTTTATGTGGCAGTTGGATAAACCTTACCAGAAGAGTCTGGAAGCATGGTGAGAGAACAGACTTATGCTTCAAAGCAGGAACCAGAAAAGCTGGTAATCGTTGAAGAAGCCAAGGAATTGTCAGGAGAGATAGACAGTACTGTTTTTTAGCACACTGAATATCCCCAAGGCTTGGTCCATCTTTATTGGATTTTATCACATGAAACGGCCGGAGAGCTAAAGTTAATGCACTTGCCGTGATCAAGAATCTATCTTCGGTCTGTATCATACCACCACGTTGTGATGGCAAAAAGAACATCCAGTTTCATGATGTACTTTCTAACAGATATGTAAAGCCCACTTTTACTTCCCATAAAGCGGATCAAATTCTTGACAGCTAGATCGATATCCCTGATATGATCCTGAGGTAAAATCTTCCATCCATTCAGATCAGTTAAGAAAACCAGTAGACGCATTGCTAATGAGGTAAGAAAAACCATATCTTTCAATCCAGGATAATTCGTGTCACATGATGCAAGAACGAAGGAGCACAGTGTGATCAGCTTCTGTGCCTGATAATTCCAGGTTCTTCTCTCTTCAAGTGTGCCGATGGCCAAGCAGCCAAAGTTTCTCCTCAGATCTGCAGAACGAAAAGGCAAAAACATCTTATTTGACACTTGATATGCACCCAACAACAAAGACAATGCAAATGAACGGTAACAATTTTAATGATGGGTGTGCAGAAAAAGCCTTTAATGATGGGTGTGCAGAAAAAGCCTCTCTGGAAAATCAACCACAAAGCTGTGTACATCAACCCCTCCCTCCCCTCCCCCCCCCAACCCCCCAAAATGAGGAAGCATTTGTGCACCGGGATTCTGTATTTTAGATACAGCATGTACTTACAATGGAACACGCTTGCAGTAGTCAGAAAAAAGTAAAGTCAAAAGGGTAACTTTATACTCTAAATCAAGATGACAAGGAAAATCAGCTCAAGACACCATTCAACATCATTCTATAACAAAGCAGTAATTCTTCTGCAAGCGCAGGATGGGGGAAGATGGAGGGAATCAAGTACATGGTCACTGAGGTTTGCAACATAGCTTCGCTTCATAACAGACTCCGGCCACTACAGAGAAGATTGGCCAAGTAAACAAATATTACCCTGAGCAAGTCACTGCTTCATCAACATCAAAATTTTGAACCATTTCATAACCTGGGGACAATCTGCTACCTATATAAGAAACACAGGACTTTTGATTATCGTACATATCCAACAGACTCAGTATTTTTTAAGTGACTTTTGTCATTAAAGAATCCATGTGGAGAAGGGAATTTTAAATGGTAATTTACATGGCTTGTAGGCGTTATCAACTAACCGTAATTTATTGGCTTGACCTATAATCACAATAAAAATTTGCAAGGTATTCCATTTAAAATTTGAAGACAAGAGACAGGAAGCGTAATATGAAGGGACTTGTCTCCTCATCCCATATAATTGCGGCTCTGTCCACTGGGATTGCTACTGTCTTGAACAACTAGATCAAAATGTAGAAAGAAAATAAACCACCTAAGTTTCCCCATATAGCATGTTAAGAATATTTGCAGCATTTTATGAAAATTGTGAAGCTCTCTCAAAATCCACTTCCAAATTAGTGCACCGTAATGTTTTACGAGGTTCAGTGTACTGTTCTGCTAAGACCTGCTCCAAAAGAAACTGAGAAGGCCTCGACAATCGCTGGCAGACACATGATCTTAGGGTGGCAAGAATAGAAATTTAAACATACGTAATTTATGACGGTTAGCCTATGATCGATAAAAATTGCATCAAGCAGCTAGTGGCTTGGGGGACAGCAACGCCTGCCAACCCAATGGGTCCACTCATGGCCTTGCCAGAATATACATGTTAACTATGGGTTTATAAACTGGGAAAAAAAAAGGAAACCATACTGCAACTAGTGAAAGCACTGTACCGAACAAATTGACTCATGATATGCATTCATATTTCTAGAACACTTGCTAACTTCCCATAACAAGGCACATCCAGCTCTGAATCGTCCAGTGCTCAATTAACTTGGTAGCATCGGAAGGGAACACACAATTGACCTGACAGCAACTCTTTGATTTCAAACCAAGCCTATTTGGCGTATAAGGGAAGTGAAACTATAATAAATCATTGTTCTTGATCCTCACAAAGCTACTAATTACCATACCAGTAGAGTCAATACTTTCCAATAGAATCTTAAAGCACTTCTGCATGCAGGTAATATCTCTGGGTTGAATAGTCTGATGCTGGACTGACAAACATCTAACAAAGAATAGGAAAGGTCGCAAAAGGCTGCAAGAAATCCATGTTCCGGTCATCAAACCAGAATGATGATTCACCAAGGTCTCCCATTCTTCTTGAAGCTGCAAAGCTGCTATTCTTGTTACATAGTAACGTCTCCATACTCTCTGAAAAAAAATGGAAGCAAATATGTTCATACTGGCTGAGAAGAAATTCCACTTTACAGATCAATGGAAATGGTCTGGACTATGGAAAGCAAGACTAATCAGCATAATGAAAATACCGAAGCATTACCTCCCAGTACAACCAACAGATGCAGGTCATTCATCCTAAAGAAAGATCCTCTACACTAGACCGCATATAAAAAGGAACTATATGAATCAAAAGGAAATCTCTTATGAGCACTAGGTTAGACAATACAGTCTCGCATTCATCAAATTCAATAGCCTCCACTCCACTATATCAAAAATATGAACTAGTGCATCTTTGCTCATTACTTCAGTGTAACAGTACAAAAAAGTTAGACCCAGAAGAAGCAATGCACCTGAATGAATAGAGCAGCTGCATTGGCACGTCTTGCATAACTCCGGGCCTCCCTCTCCTGAGATACCTTCTCGAGAAGAGCATCCCTTGTAATCTCCTTTGCGCTAGCGCCCCTCAATGAAACCTGATTCGACCACGGAGCGCGATTCACATGAACAGTCAAAACAACCAACAACAATCTCAACACCAATTTAGGCACGATCAAGATAAACAGATTAAGGAGACCCCATCACTCAAAACTGATCTATATAAGAGCCGGACTATCTAATTACTCTAAATACCATTTCTTTGCCTTAGGCATAGCAATTGCCCCGAAATTCATCAATTCCAAACAACCAAAAATCTAGTCGCAACAACAAATCGTAGAAGAAACAGCGAAACATGATAATCAGAACCCATTCCGCGTGAATTCAACCCGGTAACCTACGAATATCCACACGTCTTGCCAAGAGGAGCAAGAAGTCGACACAGAATCGACAATCCAGCACTACGCGCTAACCTGAGAGAGAGAGAGAGAGAGAGCACCTGCTGTTTGCGAGGTGGGTCCATGAGGGATGAGACCACTATATCATACAGAAACGACAATCAGAAACGAAAAGAAGTTGCTATTCTCGATCAAATCTCTTGAGAGACTTCGCTCTTGATGCAACCACAATTTGAATGATCTCTACCACCGTTCGTCTTCTTCCCTGGAGACTGTCAGATGACTCTCTCTCTCTCTCTCTCTCTCTCTCTCTCTCTCGCGTTCTGTACCATTATAAAGATTTTGATTTTCAATTCACTTGACAAAAATATTGTTTTAAAAAAAATTGCAAGGCATAAATGAAAAGATTTTGAGATAATTGCCCAACCCCCTTGAACTTTGGTAGCGTCGTACGGTAGCCCCAAAAGTTTAAAATTATATATTACACCGTCAACTTTGGCACTATTGCGAAACAGCCCCAAATGATGAAATGTCGTAGATTCTCTCTCTAAACTCTATTTTAAGTTGTCGATGTTAGTTCTTCTCTTGGTAAGACCATTAAGAACTGCGTAGTAGAACATTCTCATTTTTTGATTTTGATTAAGAAACAAAAAGAATGAGAATCGCGTTTGTAATGCAAATAAATCGATTCTAATTCTAGTCCCGAAATCGGTTTTAGAGAATCGAATAAGTTTTAGATAAAAAACCGAAAAAAAAAAAAAGTGATTCCGAAAAAAAAATTCACTTTTGAGAATCACAAAATAGAATAAAGTCTCACATTTCTTACTTTTTTTTCAGTTCTCTCGTCACGTTTCCCTTAATCTAATAAAAAAATCAAATAAAAATAAAAAGTTCAAAAAAATTGGAAATTTAAAAAAAAATCACAAAAAGTTTAGAAAAATAGAAGGAGCTTAGATTAGGCTAGTTTGACCTCATTTTTCATAAATTTGGGCCCAAATTTCCTAGATTTCATAGATTTTACTCTTTTATAAAAAATGTCGCAAAAGATGAAGGCATCCAACATGCGGATAACAACATATATACTCAGTAACCGTCCCACAAAATGTGACCATCTACACGTGGATCCGGAGTAAAACATCCATTTGAATTTAGGACGAAACTACAAAATGATAGTGAAAGACTTGTACTTCGTATCAAGGAGAATATTTTTTTTTTGTCGATGGATAATTTGGTTATTTGGTTGCTATGTTTGTTCGTATTTTGACAACACACCATTGAAAGAAAAAAAAAGAGTTCTTAATATGGGAATTGTCTCATGTTTTAATCGAACTTCAAACGTCATGTATTAAAATTTATATTTTATTTATGACATCCTAAAAAAATAATGTATTTTAAATTATTTTAGTGTGCATTGAAAATTAGTCTTCAATTTATGATGAAATTTTACAAAGTAATTATATAGTTATTTGACTTAAATGAAAAAACTTAGGAAAAAAATAGTTTTTGAAAATTTCTGTCCAGTTATCAAACAAGTTTCTATTTCAGAATAGAAATTCTAGACGATTATCAAACGCGTTCGATTCTCTAAAACTCATCCAGAACGAGAATCGAAAAAGTCATTTAAATCATAATCAATTTTCCGAACGAAATGGTTACCATGCGCAGCCTAAGTATTAACTAAAAAATAAACTAACTCATTTTCAGGACCAAAATATGCATTACTACATCATTAATGAAGTTGACAAAATATGGAATGGTACATGTTAATGAAATTATGAAAATTCATCAGAAGTTGTTTTATTAGAAAATGAGTTGGTCTTTCTTCAGGAAGTACTTAATAGTTCTATAGACCGAAAAAATTAGCAGCTGCAATAAAAATCAAAATTGGTAACTTTTCAAAGTTTGGGGATCATTGCGAAAGGATGATCTACAACATTTCAAAATTCATGTTTATCGTGCAACGCGATTTTAGTTCAAGATGTTTGAGCAATTATCCTACATAGAGAAAAAAACAACAAATCCTAAACTAGGAACTTGGGTCCGCTATCCCGATCATGATTTTCCGACCTCCTTGGGAAAAGGTCCTTCTCCTTTTGGGCCGATTGTGGGCGAGGAGGAATTTGAACCCCGATATAGTAGTTCATAGCCACGTGCTCTAATCTTCTATGCTATAGGCCTCGCTCCCATGACACATTAATTTTAATATTTTTTGTGACAACAAAAATCCCAAACTATGGTTATCGTGACACATTTAGCCTCTGTTACAATTCCATTCAAAGTCACCCTTAAAAAGATGACGTGGGGACATCGTCTTCTTCGGTGAAAAAGAACAAAGACTCGATGTATTGTTCATCTTCTTGCATCGCTTGGCCAAATTCCATCGGCACACTTTCTTCATTGCAATCACTACTTGGACATTTGGTGGACCCATCGGGGCTTGCTCGACCACTCACGAGTTTCGAAGGGCGAGGTCGGACCCTCAAGCCAAGCTTTGAGTTCGAGCGGCCATGGAGATATGAGAGCTTACGCGAAGTACTGTTTATCCTTACGGAGAAGACAATCAACAAGTACCAAATTCTTATGTCCGCTATTGAGCTTCTTTGATTGTATGTGAAGAGAACGAATCCCAATACGTACGAAGTGGATTCGGAAAAAATGTGCTGAGAATCAAACTTATATCACTTATTATAAGAGTGCATCACACATCGGACATACCTCGTTTTCCACATATTAGATATTACCGATGTAGACTTTGAGAGAATGTTCATCTCGGTTCGTGCATTCGTTTAGGAGAGAAATAGAGTGCCTTTTTTTTTCTCTGTTCTTGATTTGTAGAGAATGAACGTCGAGTCAACGACATCTTAAGAAAACGTGATATAGCCCACATGGGCGACCACGACCCACCCATAAAATCCAACATCTCCCATTGGCCCATGATGGGCTAAACATAACTATTTCTTCTCTAAAAGGTTTATATCAACAAATAATTTGTGCGACCAAAGCATACTACAATAGTTCGTTGCCATGTATATGTAAGGAGTATATAGTAGTTCAAATTGGGCATGTTTATTTAGAGTATAAATAGTATGCAATACCTTAGACCAAATAGTCACATTTACATCATACCTCTCTTGATCTCTTTAATTATTCTTTACATATTGTTTTCACAATTATAATTAAATTCAAATAATTATAATTGGTCAGCATGTGAACACAATGATAGAATGTAATGTCAAAAACATATTAATCTTCTTCTTCCCTTGAATCTCTCAATTTCAATTCAATTCGGCTTTCTAGAGTTGTCCCATTAAATCGAATCATCCATGATCATTGGTAACATTCTAAGATAGCAAACACCAATTTGAAAATTTGAGAACAAGTAAGAGTCACGAGGGTACTTAATTGAGGAACATTTTTCCTCAAGAGTCTTGCACGGTTTTAAAGTTGAGATCATAAATTGTGCCAACTCTTATTGGTCATTTATGCATGTGTAATATGCAATATATGTTACGGTATTCTATCATTTCTTGTGGAGCGTATGTCTTTGCACTTGATACCATATACATAATAGTTCGGACATTCTTAATGTCTAACTTGAGTTCATAAATCTACTCTCTAGAAAGAATACATCAAAACCGATGTCCGACATTAAAGACAAATAAAGTGAAATATGTGGGTTGTTTCACTTTCGGACATAATAAGTAGGGTTAATACCATGAAAAATCCCAAACTGGTATACTTGCAACAAATTTAACCCAAACTATTTTTTTACCACAAAAACCCAAACTTGTACATTTGTGACAAATTTACTCCCAAATTATTTTTTTGATCACCAAAAATCATAAACGTGTATATATTATAAAAATTTATCCCAAACAGTACATCTATGATAAACTTACCATTCATTAATTTCCTTTAAATTTTACCATCAAATTGCTTTGAGTTAGATAATCTATGGCGGTTGACAGTATACCCATTTGAGGTTTTTACCCTTTGTTTGTCACATGTATATCATTTGGAGTTTTTTGGGGTATTAAATCAATTTAACAAAAACTAATAGATGATAAATTTATCACGAGATGTACCAATTTATGGTAACTTTGTTACAAGTGTACCATCTTATGATTTTTCGTGGTAAAAAATATAGTTTGGGGTAAATTTATCACGAATGTACCAGTTTAAGGTTTTATATGATCAAAAAATAGTTTGGGATAAATTTGTCACATGTGTACTAGTTTAGGGGTTTTTGTAGTAAAAAAATAGTTTGAGGTAAATTTTTCACAAGTGTACCAGTTTGAGATTTTTCGTGATATTAATTCTAATAAATGTTATGACCTCATCTTAACACTCTGTTAAGGCGACATCTAGATTTTAAGCTTGAGCTTTCAATTATCACATAAATAAAGGCAATTACTCTTGTGAGCAAGCTAATTTCTCATATGTCCGACATACATTCTCAATATAATGTACTAAGCATTAATATACATGAATGTCAAATAAACTCATAAGCATTAATAATGATTGAAAATACCATTAGCTATGAACCGTAGGGCAATACAAATATCCAATACGTTAGTCTCTACACGTCTTAGAGATTTCGCATGACCAAGAAAAACAACTCTAAAAATGGGCTTTAACATAGGATTTGCAATCATTCTATGCGTAGATATATACAAAACGTTCACATCTCTTCGTACAACCATGTTTTTTTACAAAATTATACTTTGTGTTTTTATGTTTGGTCTTGCAATGAAGTTTGGGATCCCTAGTGTAAACTATTGGCCCTTGGCTATCACAATTAATGAATAATAAACTTGCAGCATCCTTAGCAACACCTAAGTAATCCAAAAATATCTTAAATCAAATACCCTCTTGTACTATTGATAATGTCACAAACTCGACTTTCATTATAAAGGCTATACATGTTTACTTCTTTCTATTCTATGATATCATGTCATTGTTCGGTAAGAACGCAAATCCAAAAGTAGATTTTCTATAATCCAAATCTCCTCCCCAATCAACGTCGGCATAACCTTCAAGGGTCATATCTCTTTCTTGATAACTCAACGAATAATCGGCGTACCCTTCATATACGTCGAATTTTCTTGACGGTAGTCCAACGTGCTTGCCCTGGATTGGATTTATATCTACTTACCATTCCAACTGCATCACAAATATCATATCTTGTGCACATCATAAAGTACATCAAGCTTCCAATATCACTAGCATATTGAACACTTTTTATTCGTTCCTTTTCTTATGGAATCTCGGGAGATAATGTATGGCTCAATCATTCACCTCTTGTAATAGGAGCATTTATGGGTATACGATCTTGCATACTATTATTTTTTCTTTCTTGGTGGTTGTATAAATTCATTAAAAGAAGGCAAGAGGCAAAGTTTGGGCAAAAAAATTTCAATTGTAATAGGAAACTTATGTTACAAGATTTCCTGTCTTTTATCGAAGACAATCACATCGGGAAAGGCAAGCTATTCGCCTCAACGGAGTTAGTTGCGACCACGAACCATTTTAATGAGAACCGAGTAATGGATCGGAGTCATCAAGGAACTGTTTACAAGGGGATGTTACTAGATGGAACGATCATTGCGATCAAGAAATCAAACGTTCTCTTTACGGGACAATTCAAACAATTTGTCAATGAGATCATTATTCTCTCTAAAACCAACCACAAAAATGTGATCAAGTTATTAGATTGCCAATGAAGTTGTTGGGGCTCTTTCGTATTTGTACTTTGATGCGGTTATACCGGCTTATCATTGGGATATCAAGCCGTCCAATATACTTTGCACAAAAAATATCAAGCCAAAGTGGCAAATTTTGGAGCTTCTAGATCTATTACCATTGACCAAACACATTAGGTGTGAAGACTTGACATTCGCTAGTTGGATTATTAAGCGGAATAGTTTATTTGGGCTTGGAAAAATGGTGATTTTAATTTACAAGCACACAAGATATAGAAATGGTAAATCGATGAGTGATCGAGTATCTTGATTTGGATCGCGTACGATTGATCGGCATGAAAATTGGTCCCGGGATTTAACCCGCAAAACCCCACCACCTTTAGACCCCCATCACCAACTTTGCTCTTTATAAAACCACCCCTCTCTCTCTCCCCCCCGGCCCCGGCATTTCTTCTCTTCTTCTTGGTGGACAACTCGCAAATGAGGCCGGATGCCTTAATCTTTGATTAGAGCTCTAGCGTCCTAGGGCGCCGTCTAACACTAATTATGTGTTACGATTTAATCTTATATTATAGATAGTAGATGGTGCATGTGAAAGCTATAACAACTAAAAATAGGCGAGTGGACCACTCAAAAAGAAAGACAAGCGCATGAATAAAAAGAAAAATGGCGGCGCACGCTGAGGGTGTGGCCTTAATAGGGTTTCACTACCTGTATCACACATATAGAAAAACATCGGTTATTATAAATATAGCTATTAGTTAGTTACATTATCTTCTATTAAACAAATTGAACGAATAAAATGAGAAGATTTAAGAGGAAAACTACTTCGAGTGCTATCCGCCATCTCCGTCGGTGGGTTCCAAGATCTTGTCATCTTCTTATCCCAATCCTCTACTTCTTAAATGAGCTTATTCCTATATGAAAAATGGTAGATTCAACAGGAGTGAGCCGGAAACTCAGCCAGTAGAACGTTCTAAACCGATTGACTAAACTACTTATTTGTCACTCAATCGGACCAAAAACCACACGATACGTATCTAGGCATACAGAGCAAGTGGACAATGAAACCACCAAGTAGGATCGACACTAATTGCAAGCAAAATGAGACTCGGCAATGTTTCCACATATCGTGCAAGTATGACCCTCATACGCATGAGTACACACATGATTCATTTACTCTTATGTTTCCGCTTTTGAACCAAGTATCATGGGACACAAGCCATAGTTATATGAATGACACATGCCTCATTTTATATCCAAGGGACACAGGCCTCGATTTTGAGTTTTACCTCGGCTTTTCGTTCAAGGGATATCGACCATGGGAATCATGAGGGACGCAGGCCTCATTTTCTCACGAGGGATACATGCCTCAATTTTCCCTACTCTAAAGCTCCATTCTAACGGAACACATGCCATGGACTTCCCGATTTTCACTTAGGCTCTTCACGAAGTATTCGTCCGAGCACAAACGAGACATTAGTCATCCTCGTCGGGACACAGGTTGACGGGACCCTTGGTTCATTTAACCAGATTCACATGACCCTCCATCCTCGCCACATGATTCACATACGCACAACCATCTTTGGTTCAACAAAACAAGCAAACAACCACATGCATGCTTCGATTCTTATATGCTATGTAACCATCCACAACTCGACAACCCATAACCACCCAAGACTCGACCCCATCTCAGCATTCACGCAAGTCACATAGCTATACACAAATACCACTCTGCTATTCAAACATATCACGCACTACACGGCTACAAGGCCGAACATCCATTCTCAAGACAAGAGCAAACAAGATAACTTGCACACAAATTAAGCCACATCACGACCCCACAAGAGTCCACAAAGTCATGGCACTAATCAGGAACTAATAAGCAATCTCGTGAAAAGAGTTAGAGGTTCTATTTGCCTTAATTCCCGAACAAAAAGTATTCGGAATCGAACCATCATGTGATGACTCTAGGATCGATATGCCGATTTCTTATTTAATTTCTCTTACTTTAGTTTTCGGAAACTATTTTATATTGTATTTTTAAAATTCGGCACTATTATTCAAAAATTAGTAATAATGGTCTTCTAAAATTTCATCGCCTAGAAATATCCTTTAGGACTCCTAATTAAGGGGCTTATGAA
Source organism: Rhodamnia rubescens (assembly GCA_021437795.1). Lineage (NCBI taxonomy): Eukaryota > Viridiplantae > Streptophyta > Magnoliopsida > Myrtales > Myrtaceae > Rhodamnia > Rhodamnia rubescens. The sequence goes on along the minus strand of JAILYA010000115.1, from coordinate 106,885 downwards.
TTACCCTACTTTAAGACACTTTTTATTGTCTAATTTATTTCTTTATTTTCTACCGATCTTTACTTTTAATCGTAGGGAATTACTTAACCTATCTAATTAGCAGACATAGCGGCCTTCAAGATGATTGCAAGATACTTAATTTTTATATAAGTGGGTGATTGTCCCTAGGTCAACATTACACGCTCCGAGCTTTCCTAATTTATCTTACACTCCAAAATTCAGGAAAGCCTATATACTACACCATATCCTAGAATTAGAAACCACTATATCCCAACCTATTTTACAAGCAAAATTTGTTGAAGGCTATCTTACCATCGACGCTAGTTGGCATTCCGTCAAATCATATAACCGATACAGGACGGAGTCACCCTATCTCCCAAAGTAGCTCGGCCTAAGGCGCCGCAACGCTATTGCTCGGATACTTAGGTGGGCCATTGCATAGTGGACCCCTCATCATCCCATCCTCAAGTTGCTTGCGCCACAAAACAAACTCAATAAGAACTAGATTCACCATTGCAAAGTCGATCCATACGGTCGAGGTGATGCAAACATAAATAGCTTTAGTATCAACACATACTACATCGTGATGGCGGTGGGTTATGCGTTGTTGACACTCGATTTTTTATCATTTTATTTTTTTAAAAATTAATTAAAAATACTAATAAATTTATAAAATTATAAAATCAACTTTGGAAGCCTTAGCCACCTTAGCAACCAATTTTGAATAAAAAAATATTTTTAGTAACTTTTTACATCTTTTGAATTTCTTTTTATTATGAAAATATCCAAAAATAAGGAAAAATAGTATTCGTGATCACAAAAAATAAAAAAATATTTAATATTTTTATTTGAATTCCTTTTTCATTCCCGAGAGTTAAAAATTTGAAAATTTAGTTCAGGGTTACACGATCCGTCATATACATAACCTCAATTTGAGCCAAAAAATTACATTTTGAGTCCTTCTAATTTTTATTTTTACCTTTTTCGAGTCATGACATTTGCCTCTAATAGCTCATATCACATTTTGGTCCAATTATTCACGAAATTGCTCAATTTATACCAAAAGGGCTCAATTGCACTTTTCATTTTCAATTTAGTCATTGGTTTTGCTCAAAGTGCAACTAATCATTTTCTAGGGGTGCCCATGAAAATCTAAGACCACTATCTTATAGTTGTCAACATTCGAATCCATGGGTGGGGGTGGTTTAGTTCGATTTCGCCATTTAGGCTTTGGATTATGCAAAAATCATTTCCGTGTCAAATTAGAAAATTGAGATTTTTGCACTAAATCAAGCACTTTAATAATAATAAAAAACCTCTCTTAGATGAAAAGAATGTTGTAGAATCCGATTTCGATGTTTAATTGTAAAAATTTGGTCATTTTGGGGTCCAATTCGAAGTTTTTAGCCGAACCGGATCGATTGGGCGGTCAAACTGGGGTCGCCCCATCCAAAGAAAAGCACGCTCCGTAGCATATAGCAACGAGGAGCAGGAAGCGGAAGAAGGAGGGCCCCGTGTTGTTCCTTCCACGCATTAAGATACTCATAACGCCAAAAAAAGGTCCAAATTCTACAAATCCTCACCAAATCGTGATGCCCGGAAGAACATGTTCCCCCTCCCCCTAACGTGTACCAAAGACCTCCTTCCGCCCTCTCATCTGCCCCATAGCCATAAGAAAAAACCACAAAAAATGAAACGAAATAGCTAGATGGGGGGAACCGAAAAAGAGGACCCTGTTCCTTTTCGCAGCTAGTTGGGGGGTGTAAAGGTCCTTTCCGGATCCTCGAGAGGCTCTAGGTTATAATAGGTCGAGAGATGAGAGGCCCATGGCGATTTTAAGACCAAGACTAGGGAGTTAGTGAACGAGAGAGGAAAAGACATAGACAAGGCTGGTTCTTGAGGGATAGATGTCATGTTTTGCACCCATCAAGCATGCTAACATCCCTTCTCGGTCATTAAGTTATGACATCCCGGGATGCGTCATAGACCCATTCATTTTATCTTTTAATTAAGCACATGTGGAACATGCTACTTTCTCAAACAATAAATATACAACGGGGATATAATAATAGGCGATCAAATCAATCAACATTCGCAAAAGATCACTTGTATTTATTTACCTCATTAACCCTGGGAAGTTTATATACATACATAAGCTCTACTTAGGGCCACTTCCTACAACCATCGAAAATATCGAGTTGGGGTCAGGGTTAACACTACTCTAAGCTACTAAAAAAAAAGACCAATGTCCATGTCCCGCACCCGATCCAACATAACACTAGTTCATAGCTAAAGACTTGAAAAATATCTAACAACAACGGGTGAGATATAAAATCTCCGTGAGTTAACACCTAAGTTCGAACAGGGCGCCGATTCACTTAAGGCGGCTTAAACACACATGACAACTATGATATTAGACCAATAGCGTGCAACTATCGCCACAGTTTATCTACCATATGATCATGCACAACCTAACGATCAAACCTCAATCACATGCAATTTTACCCTTCCTTAGTCCATACAATGAACAGTCTATGTATAACATGCAATCAATTGCATATAACCAAGCATCCAACCGTAACACTTATCACAACTTTCATGCGCAATGCAATACAATAAACACGAGTATGCCAAAGACACAATCATGAGCAACCTTACTTTGCTTTGGTATGCGCCTTACACGTTACGAACCATCAGTATATGCAATAAATGTATGACACAATTAAAACATATGTCGACTTTATAGTACAAAGTGTGTTCAAGCATATTCTCATCATTACGGCCACTCATGGCACGTCCGTTCTCACACAGGGGTCTTTCGGCTCTGTCGACATCCGTTCATTCGATCAATTACGGCCGATCGAGGGCACGGCCATCTTTCTACGGGGATCTTCCATGGGAATTTATCCAATCAATCAATTACGGTCGATCGAGGCTATTCCCATCTTCATACGGGGTCTTTCGACTCATTCGGGTACTTATCCTTTCGATCAAGAATAGCCGATCTAGGGCATGCCCATCTCCATACGGGGTCTTCCAACTCATTCGAGTATTTATCTTTTCGATCAATTATGCCGATCGAGGGCACGCCCATCTTCATAAGGGGGTCTTCCGCCTTATCCAGGTATTTCTCGAATTAATGCAACTCTCATGCCATACATGCAATAAATAAATTACATATGATTACAAGAACATAATTTAATTACCAAACTCAAGATACTTTCCTATCAAACATCATTGAGGATTGCCTATCAATATATTTAATTACATAAGCCAATTTATTTGGCTATTCCCAATGTCGATATCACAATTCAAGCATAGAACAATCACGAGATGAGTATTAAAACTACACAATAATACTAGTAAAATAATAAATCGATAGCTTATAGTAAAAAACTTGATAACTTATCGTCCAAACCTTGATAGCTTATCGCCAAAATCTCGATAGATTATCGTCCAAATCTCGCTAGTTTATTGCCAAAATCTCAATAGCTTATCGCCCAAATAGCTTATTGTCCAAACCTCGATAGCTTGTTGATCAAGGTTAACTAACCCAATCATGGTTAACCAAAAGCAACTATGGTTAATGTAAAGTAACTATAATTAATTAAAAATAACTATGATTAACAAAAAGTAACTATAGTTAACTAAAAGTATTTACGGCAACTTTAACTAACTAGGGTTGACCAACCCGACCGCAGCCAACTAACCTAACCATGGTCAATTAACTTAACCTAACCATCATTAACTAAACCGATTCAAAATTGACATAAATTCATCTATCCTTGAACGTAATTAATGTTCTAATTAGAGTTTAGGGGTTAACTCATAAATGATGGCCTAACAACGACGAGTGATCGACGGCAACGAATTGGGTTTGACAACGGCGCTTATGCAGCGGTGATGACTTACGGCGGTCATGGGTATGCGACAAAGAACGACTACCTCGGGTACCACGGTTCTCTCCCGTGGATCAAAGACGGCCTCTCGGGTCGGGTTTGCGATGGCGGTTGCGAGAGGTGAAAGGCGGCTCACGGAGAAAGGCGAGACAACGGCGGAACGAGCTCGATGGATGGCAAGACAAAAAATAGAGGAAAGAGAGAGGATGATGGTGGTAGGGTAAGGGTGCCGCACAAAAATGAAGAGGAAAAGAGGGAGAGGAGATCCGATCGTGGGGGAAGAGGAAAGAAAAAGAAGAGAGAGAGAAAAGAAAAAATTGATGGTCGGGTGATGGGTAATAAATGGGGTGGGGCTCACGGTCATGTCGGCATTAATGGCTTCCATCTTATATGGATAATATCTAGGGGCAAAACGGTAATTTGGCTCACCTTGGGGGGGTAAATAGCCTATCGCTACTAAAACTAAGGGCATTATTGAAAATATCACAACTAGGGTTCGGTCAGGGGCTAGACTTGAGCGAAAGGATCTCAAGACTATGACTCTACGGTTCGACTACTCGAACTTGACTTTCTCGATTAACGTCTCAAAACAATCCAATTATTGTCTCTTAATTCCTTAGAAAATTCAATATTATTCACCATATCGAACTTCGTGGCTAAAATCCATTGAATTATTTTCTTACAAATATTGAAATTTTGACATATCACAATAGAGCTCGGTTCTTGCATTCTAGAGTAAAAATGACGAGGAAAAGATGAGTGAACCATGAGGAATCGAGAGGGAGTGGGACGAGAGAGCTTCGTGAGAGAGAGAGAGAGAGAGAGAGAGAGAGAGGAGGAGGAGGAGGTGAGGTGGAGAAGACCAGGGAGGAAAATGATCTCTCTCCGCTGTTCCTTCGCGACTGATGTTGTCGCTCCGCATTGTTTCTTCGCACGTCGCCACTTCGATTACACCCGACCAGCCACCTCGACCACGATCGCTCCACAACCACCGGACCAGCATTACCGCTCTAATCGGCATGTTCGTCGCCCTAGCTTACCCTATTTCTTGAGGAGTCTAGTTTGACCACTCATCGTCGTCTTTAGGCGTTCTTGGTGTTTGATCGAGCCGTTTTAATGTGACGTAGTGCATGCCTTAATTTTTTTTTTTACATTAGTCTAGATTTAAGTTCGCATCCTAAAAGGTGCAACATCTCTTTCTCGGTCCATATTCCGTACCTATTGATGAAATACCTAAGCTAAATTCGCGTTGGTTGTTGTTTGGTTCTCGGTCTGTCCCGAGCTCATGTTAGTCTTTAGGCATAGTTCTTAAAAAGAAACCCATTGCTATTGTGAGTCCGCATGTTGGTCATTCGAGGGAGGTGGAGTACGACGAGATCCGACGATGGTCGTGACCGGGTGGGGTGATGACGGCTTAGTGTTGGTAACTCGAGGCAACAATCGGTGGTCGGGGAGGAAGTACTCTGGTGAATGTGGTTCACGGTAGAGGCTTCGTTGAAGGTATGTGAAAACAAGTGCACGAAGAAGAAGACCCAAAGACAAAAAAAAAAAATTAGGAAAAAAATAAGGGAATAAAAAACGTGGGTTATGAAAAATGTCGGATTGTGTGCATACGTAAAATTATTTTTGTGAGTTGGGTTTGATGTTGTATTGGGCTATCATGTAGGCTTGTTAAAATTGACCCCAATTGGACTTGGGAATAAAGTTGGGCCTTTTGGAAATCCAAAAGAAATAGAGGAGCTTGAGTGTGGGCGGTTTGAGTGGGCCGCCGGTTATTTAGCCTGGATGGAGAGTGGGCTAGGAAAATAGATATTGGGCTTTAGAAATGAAGTTGGGCCAATTTGAAAAATCACTAAACAAAAAAACATACAAAATTTGGGCCTAGCCAGGATGGGTTTTACCTTAGACCAACTTAGGCCCTTAAGGCCCGGCTTTAGGAGCCTAAGACGGGGTCGGGTCCGATGGCTCGGTCCATATCTTTTTTCAGAATTAAATAAGTAGAAAATTGAAAAATAATAAAAGAATTAAGAAAAACTCCAAAAAATCCCAAGAAATAGGAAATGACCACAATCAACTCGGTCAAACCTATTTTGGGTGTTCTTGACCCCTATTTCCTCTAAAATGATGATTGTGCCCTTTTTGTCAAATTGTCCCCGTTCTTCCCTAAACTTGGCCCAAACCATGAGCACACATTCTCTAACCCTTTAGGGTTATACTAGGGATGCCATGATTTGTCTTGATATATTTTATTCATACGTTTTGGATCATTGTTTACCCATTTATTTTATTGATTGTGATTAATAGGATTAATCTTCCCGACTTACATGATACCTAGGTTTGGAATTACCTCACCCGTAAGTTGCACCGCATGAAATCATAGTTAGGATAATCCCTCGATGTTAGGTACCGAAAATGCGTTGATAAAAATACTAACGTAACCAAGTCATCGAATTTAAAATCTCCGGTTCCGTAGAACCGAACAATAGCTCCCAATCGTTTAGTACGGTATCTAGTCAACCTCCTAAAAATGACTAGGTGGCGACTCCTTTTTGCATGTACAAGTTGCACATGTCACCCAACCACACTAAGGTCGACGTTGATCGATGATTAATCGATAAAATTCTCTAAAAATCTCCCATTACAATTTGGTATGGGCCTAGGAGGGCCCCACCAAGAAAGCCTATCACTTTCAAAATAGGCCTCCTAGCAATCCACTAGCCTTGACGTATCAACCTCCTTCCAAGGGTCGGGTCGCGACATGCATGTCGTAAATCTAAACAGAAGGCTCTCGAGGCAGATCCATTTCTTTGCATCCGAAAAATAAAGGAATGAGCGAAATGACCCAATAAATGAAATTCCTAAGCCTAAAGCAAGAATATCCTAACAATACTTAACTTAGAGGTGCAAAAATTCATTTTGACTCAAAGCTATCTTGTGATCCATTTCATAAATGCCATGCATCAACCACCATAAAACTTTCTCATAAAACATCACATAAAAACAATGCATTAGCTTTTCTTTTCACTTTTGGGCATCCTCTCCTCAACCTCCGATTGGAACTTCCGATACCGAGCAATGTCTACTATACATGTATGACGGCAGTTGAATTCATGTCATCATTTAGGTAACGACGTTTACGCCTTCGCCTCAAGTAACAAATCATTTAGCGAATGACGACAGATCCATCCGTTGTTGCGAACAATGGTTATTAGATGTTTACGTAAATACGTCGTTACCCCCGAGCCCCTACACTCGTTGCTTTTCTCTCTAATGGTGGCACATTGATATCTTTTAATGCCATCCATAATCTTGCAAGCACATGATCCACTTATTATCTTTTATATTACCCATTGTGCAAGATTAAATCGATAAAATAAAGATCGAGCAAGGAATAAATCTAGTCATTTGAAGTTGGCAAGTCAACACGACGAAACCCTGAGTCGAACCATGCAATTGGCCCACCAAATCAAACTAAATTAGAGGGCTCACGCTTGGCCCGACCTGAACGGATTTTGGTCGGTCTAGATCAAGTCCAAATTGACCCGGTTCGGCCTGGCTAAGCTGGACCGGCGTTGGTCGGGTCGGTTCCAGCTGGTTCCAAAGCCGATCGATGCTGGTTTGGGCATGTCCTTGGGTCCATTTGGCTCGACGACTTCCGTTTTTCCTTCTATTGACCCCCGTTTGATGACCTCAACTATCCCCTTGCAAAATAAATCATTTAAATTATAGTTAATGCCATGATACTCATACAATGCACGCAAATCATACGACAATACATACCAAATCAAGTAATAAATGGATATTACCGCGTTAGATTTAGAAATATCATGTACATTTCACATTTTTTTATCATTTAAATAGGATAAAATGACAATGGCGTGATATACGCGGTGTGGCGGACGACTTGACGGCGATACTCAGACCGTGGTGGAGTCGGTAGTGGCATGGGATGGAGGTGAACCGGCGAAAGAGGGGGAGGGTTTGTGAGGAAAAGGAAGTTAGAGCAAAGAACAAGTAGTTTTGAAGTGGTTGTAGAACTTTCAAGAACCATGCACCTCCTTTTATAATAAAATTTTCTTAGTCAAAACTTTCTTTCCACTTTTCCTTGGAGTCAAAGAATTTTCAAGAAGAGAGGACCCACCCCTTCTTGAAGCTCATGTGATATATATATATATATATATATATATATATATATGGTTTTAATTTGGAAGAAGTTGTAGGAATAGAAATTGGTCGAATAGGAACAAAGTGTGAAGAGGATGTCGAAACAAGAGTGGATTCTATCCTATTCAATTGTTCTCCTATTGTATGAATATATTGATTAGCAAAATTTTTTTGTTCTATGATCTTTTTAAATTCTTTTTCTCGCATCATTCGATGATTTTTTAAAAGGTGCAAAGGGAATAATTTGGTCACGAAAATCAATTTTAATTTGCCTTAGAGGTGGATGATTGGACTCAATGACTTGGCCATCATCTAGCTGCCATTTATAAACTTTATTTAGATTAAAAATTTCTTTCCGTTCAAGAAAATTTTGTTCAAACCAATCAAAGAAAAACATATGTTCTCCCAGTTGTCCTAGGAACTCATAATATTGGTCTTTGATTCGTTTGGTTTGTCCTTGAAATATATCAAAAAATCAATTTCGATTTCAGTATTGGTTGTCGAATTAAATTCTTTGTTTAAAAGAAATCGATCGGGACAAAATATTTTTCTAAAACAAAACATTCTCGATCTTCATTCATTTGGGAGGGAGTAGGTTCGGGGAGAACCTGGACTTTGATGGTAAACAGGCCTAGAAATTCCCGACCTAGTGTCGAGGCCGCTTAGATTTAAAGGAGGAGCACTTGGAGTTGTTTGTCCTTGTGCTTGAGAAATAGTGTCTCCTTGGTTGCTTCCCGAATAGTAATAACGGGAGGCAACTTGGATGAAGATCTACCGATCTCCTGGAAGAGGATGTAGAAAAGGATGGTCCGGAAGAAATATGAGATGAAATTTCAAAAGATCGACAAGGGAATTGGATAGTTACTCTACCCTCTGGATGTTGGATAATATTAGTTGGATTATTATTTTGAACAATAGGTCGGGGTATTGGACTTTCAATTTCCCATTGTTCGGTAAAATAACGTCGTTCCAACTAATTGCTTTAGGGACTATGCAATTTGATTTTTTAATGTTTGTCATCAAAAGAAGAGTTTCTCCTTTAGGAGCGGAATTTAAAGAATGGACATTAAAAGCGAAGACATTGCTTTATAATGGATTTTATAGATGAGGGAAAGAGGTATTGATCCGTCATCTATCGCATAATTATGAGTTTTAATTTGCAAGACAAGAGATTTAAGAATATTCTTATCTCTTAGAGAAACGGAGAAATTTGGATAACAATCAAAAATAAATAGGTCCATTACAAAGTGAAGTTTCCACGATTGCAAGTATGGAATCTTCGTAACGTAATAACCTGGAGTCTCTTAAAACTAAAAGGATTGAAGTATTTAAACCTTCTTTTAGAAGTGGTTTTATTCCAATTTGAACCATTCCAAAGTGAAGATAATTATACTTCATTGCATTTTTTTTAATTGATTCTTTATTCAAAAGTGGAATTAAAGAATAAGAAGTAGAAAGAGGAATGTCATGTTCCTCGGTAGAAATAATGTAATCGAAGATTTAAAAATCTTGCAAAACGAAGATTGTTCATAAATTTGGTCATATTTGACCTTTGGAATCTTCCAATTTTTAATTGATTTGTTAAAATCTTCGATAGTAATTTCTTCTCTATGTAAAGATCTATCGGCAGAGAAACCTCGAGATCGAACCCGAAGAAGAAGAATTAGTTCGCCTTAAAAGATTCATTTTATAAAAATAAGGTTTGCCAAAACTTAAAAGGTTCCTCAAAGAAACCAACCTGCCGACCAACGGACTTACTCACTTCTACCGGGGCCACAACGGTTAAACAAAGGTTACCCCTTTCAAGTAATCATTAAACCTCTTTTTATAAAATGGTTCTAAAAAGAATAACTAATTTTCCCTCTTACCTGGCTCTAATACCATAAGCACGCAGGATCCGACGTTCTAATAAAGAGAATAGAATAGAAAATTACTATAGATGTTCAAAAGGGTGATTATTAAAATAAGTATGAAATAAATCGTAAATGGGAATATCAAGATAGTAATAAAAAAAAGTCTACAAACTCGAGAAGAAGATATATAACAAGTTGTATTCTATCTATACAAGATATAATTAAATGGATATGCAAGCAGATAGTTATAATGAAAAGAAATAAAATATGATGTAGTAATGAGTATTCGGGAATAAGTATGCAATGCGGTATGCGGACCACCAGGAGGAGGCTCGGCCTTCCGATTATGGGGTATAGAGCGAATATAAAAACAGAGCTATGCACCTGGTCGGGATTTTAAGAACGATTCTTGCCGAACTTAATCAAGGCAAGGTGAGGGCTCCCAATGGACTCGAGAACACACTTGCAACACCACATGTAGGAGGCAAAGGCCTATCGCAATCTGTGGGTATAAAGCAAGATATATGAAAATGTACAATATTATTGATAATATTGAAAGAGAATTCCATAAAGTCTCATAGATCATCAAAAGATCCAAAGATCCGTGCATAAAACTCCAAAAAACAGAAAAATCTGGAGTAGATCCGGGTAGAAATGAAGAAGAACAGGGAAAAAGCATGAAATACTTACTTCGGAAGATTTCTAGGAAGTAAAGAAAGGTTTTCTTCAAAATGTGGGTCGGACACTCATAAAAGGGAGGTAGAAAGTGTATGAAGATCTATCCGGGTAATGCTCGGGTAGACTTTGAGCAAGGTTGAGAGTAGATCCGAGGAGTTACGAAGGAGATGGGTATCGAGCTCCGGAGAGAGAGACTCATATTCCTTCCTTTTTCCGAACATTTGAGACGGATATTTAAAGAGAAAGAGATGATCCCGTGGCTACAGTGTAGCTCTGATTTAAAATTAAAAAAACGCTACGGTGCACGAGTGTACGGTGTTTTGCTATAGTAAAGTTGCTACATTATACGATATGCACGAGTGAAATGCGGTATTAAAATGTTACATTTAGTTCGAATCCGTATCTATGGTGAGGTCAATACCATAGCAATCATCTTCGTTGGTATTGCCACTTGTGATGGGAACCTTCAAAGAGGCTTGTGATTCTTCGTAATCGATTCATGCTTGTTTCATCGGGCGTAGAAGTCCTTCTAAGTGGATGCTCCTGCTGGTCTTGAAACAAAGATGGACCGATCATGTAAAAAAGTAGTCATGAAAGGAGGATTTTGACTATCAACTTTTTTGGTTTGTAACCAAACTTGAACAATTGTAGTCGAACATTTGTCCCAAAAATTAAAATCATCCCACCATTTAGTTTTAAATTGTCGGGTAAAGATCAAAATGTTTGGATCATGTGACCCTTTTTGATATTCAAAATCCCAGGCGAAAACCCAAGATATACGAAAAGTGGCCGAGAACATTAAAAGAGAAGGGTATTGTTTCTTAGCGGGAGAAGGTGTATAGGGTGATTTAAAATGACGGTAGGCTTCAAAAATACTTGGAGGAAGTATTTCTTGGATAAGACCAAAATGATCCCACCATCTAATAAACCAAAATAGGAGTTTGAGGATGTTAAAATTATCCTCAAAATAGAAAAGCTAGGTATGTGTGTTATTTGGGTTCGGGCGAAAGAAGACATTCCACCAAGCTTGTTGGTAGTCAAAATAAGTAAAAGCGGGAGAGATACTTAGGACCTCGGTCAATTTTGTAGAAAGTTTGATTGAGGTTCTAGGAGAAGTGTCCCATTCGATGGGTGTAAGACCCATAAAATTTTTGCTGTGGAATAGTTAATAATTCCAGGATGCCGAGTATCTTGAAAATGTTTAAATTTGATTGATTCGGTTTTGTACTAGAATTCGCGCATAGTACTCGATTGTTTTTGAAACATCATGTGGGGTATAAAATTGGTTTTCCCCAAACATTTTCTCGAGCAAAAATATAAGGATTTTCATGATAAAATCCTTTTTCAATTGTAATTATTTTCTCCAAATGTTTTGGAAAAAATTTTGATTTTGATTTAAAATTTTTGGAGGCGGTCGGGCGTCAGCGAGAACCACATCACTAGAAATGTTTTTGGGAAGAGGAGATTAGAACTCTTCGGGGATCACAATAATTTGACCTAAAGATTTACGTAGGTCTTTCAAAAGGTGTTTCAGTGTCATAGAAAGAGGTATCGAAGATGCAGCGGCCATTGTTGATGTCTAAGAAATTTGAGGCGAAGTCCGAGGCCGAATGGTGATGCCTCTTGGAGATTGGGTTGCCTCAAGCCGACTTCTAATCGAGTTAGGGCTTTTTTCGGCTAGGCAAGAAGTTTGCCTTTGTCCTTGTCCTTTTTTTTGGGCATGGTGGTTGTGAAGGATTTTTTCCCAAAGAAAACTCTCTTGTAAGAAAATCGGGAAGAGAATTTTTTTCACCATGTATAAATTCAATAGCAAAATCAAAAACGAGATAGTATGGCTTGCCATCGTGCAAAAATTTGTTTTGATGCAATGTTTAAAACATCTTTTTGCAAAATATCTTTAGCGGACTTACAATCAATTTTGAGTAAGAATTTTTGATTAGGTAAATCGCTTGGAAATTTAGAAATAGAAAGGACAATAGCAAGAATTTCCTTTTTGACGGTTGAGTAGTTTTGTTGAGTTTCATTCCAAGTGTTTTGAAATGAATTGAACTACTTGTTCTTTACTTGTCATTTCTTTGTTTTAAAATACCTCCGTATCCTATCTCCGAGGCATCCTGTTTCTACTACTTTGAAAGCGGTGGATCAACGAGATGTAAACAGGGTATGTCTTTAACAAGTGTTTTGATTTTACGAACTATTTTCGTGTGCAAAATAGACCAAAGGGATGGGTTCTTTTTCAACCTTTGGTGTAAAGGTTTGCAAATGATATTGATATTAGGAATAAAATCAATAATATAATTAAGATTCCCAAGAAATCATTGTAGTTGAGTTTTATCTTTCGGTTCGTTAGGAAACTTTTCAAAAACCGAATGGATCGCTCAATTGGTACAATGGTACCATGCTAAATATAGTGACCAAGAAATCTAATTTTTGTTTGGAACATTAAAATTTTGGTTGGAGATAAAGCCAATCCACTTTGTTTGGTAATTTTAAAAAATTGATTAACATGTTTAAAATGTGAATCAAAATCGAGAAGATAATATTAAAACATCATCAATATAAACAATTACATAATCGAATATGGATTAAAAATATCGTTCATAATTTTTTGAAATTACGAAGGTGCATTTTTAAACCAAAAGGCATAACATTCCATTCAAACCGTCCGAATGGGACAAGTGAAAGCGATCTTATATCTATCTTGATCGAAAATTTGAATTTGCCAAAATCCAGATTTCATATCGAATTTAGAAAAAACCTTTGATTAACATAATATGTTCAAAAGATCCTTTTTATTAGGAATTGGATATCTTATCCATTTTAAAGCAGTGTTTAAAGGTTTATAATTCACAACTAGTCTTGGGACTCCTCTTTCGATTCCGCATTTTTATTAACGTAAAAAGCGGAACAACTCCAAGGAGAATGACTTTTGCGAATCAATCCTTTATTTAAAAGATCTTGAATTTCCTTTTGGCATAAGTTTAAAAGATCGGAATTCATCCGAGAAGGCCTAGCCTTAGGACGAATATTTCTCTCGGAAAAGTCGAATCATAAGGTAAATCAACAATATACTTTTTTCTGTTCCAAAAAGCATTAGGAAGGGAAGAACAAATTTCCACTTTTATTTTATTTTCTAAAAGAAGAATTTTCTTTTGTATATCAAGATGAACGAGTTGACATTCTATCCTTTTATAAGCTAGTTCTTCTTTTAAAAATAAAAGATGAGATTCTTTATCTCGAATGAGACAATTAATTTCTTTAATGGATTGTTCTTGTAAAACATTTAAATTTCTGGTTTGGGGTTTGGAGATGAAATTAAAAGTAAGCTTATTTCCAAAAATTTTTGTTTCAATTCCATCTTGAGTAACTAAGAGAGGTTGAATTAAATTTATAAAAGGTGTTCCTAAAATAGCATTTTGTTTTAAATCTTTGACTAATAAGAAAGACGTTTTTAAATAAATATTGCCTTTAATAATTAAAACTTCGGGAGTTTGTATTTTATTTTTAAACAATCACCGAAGCTGATTTTAAAGCTTCGTTGTCTTATCAAAATATTTGGTAGGTATTAAACCTTCTCTTATGCAATTTAGATCTGCACCGGTGTCAAAAAGAGTCATGGTGTTTAAAACGAACTCGTTATTGATTTTAATAGAAATATCTATTATCCATTTTCTAGATGTTACTTCGAAAGTAAGTGTAAAAAAGACAAAGGATTATCCACAATTGTAGCAAGTGAATTTTGAAAAATCTCTTTTCATTACATGTTGTTTGGAATTGGTATTTTTCTTTGAAGATTTATTGAATTTTTTAGAAAAACATTTCTTTATTTCCTCGAAATCTTCCAAGAAGTATTTCATCCTTCCTACGTGCTTATGGTATCAAAGCCAGGTAAGAGGGAAAATTAGTTATTCTTTTTAGAAACATTTTATAAAAAGAGGTTTAATGATTACTTGAAAGGGGTAACCTTTGTTTAACCGCTGTGGTCTCGGTAGAAGTGAGTAAGTCATTGGTGCGAGGTGGTTTCTTTGAGGAACCTTTTAAGTTTTGGCAAACCTTATTTTTTATAAAATGAATCTTTTAAGGCAAACTAATTCTTCTTCTTGAGGTTCGATATCCGAGGTTTCTCAGTGATAGATCTTTACATAGAGAAAAAATTACTATCGAAGATTTTAACAAATCAATTAAAAATTGGAAGATTCCAAAGGTCAAATATGACCAAATTTATGAACAATCTTCGTTTCGCAAGATTTTTAAATCTTCGATTACATTATTTCTACCGAGGAACATGACATTCCTCTTTCTACTTCTTATTCTTTAATTCCACTTTTGAATAAAGAATCAATTAAAAAAAATGCACATAAGTATAATTATCTTCACTTTGGAATGGTTCAAATTGGAATAAAACCACTTCTAAAAAGAAGGTTTAAATACTTCAATCCTTTTAGTTTTAAGAGACTCCAGGTTATTACGTTACGAAGATTCCATACTTTGGCAAACTTCACTTTGTAATGGACCTATTTATTTTGATTGTTATCCAAATTTCTCCGTTTCTCTAAGAGATAAGAATATTCTTAAATCTCTTGTCTTGCAAATTAAAACTCATAATTATGCGATAGATGACGGATCAATACCTCTTTCCCTCATCTATAAATTCATTATAAAGCAATGTCTTTTGCTTTTAATGTCCATTCTTTAAATTCTGCTCCTAAAGGAGAAACTCTTCTTTTGACGACAGACATTAAAAAATCAAATTGCATAGTCCCTAAAGCAATTAGTTGGAACGACGTTATTTTACCTGGACAATGGGAAATTGAAAATCCAATACCCCGACCTATTGTTCAAAATAATAATCCAACTAATGCTATCCAACATCCGAGGCTAGAGTAACTATCCAATTACCTGGTCTATCTTTTGAATTTTCATCTCTTATTTCTTCCGACCATCCTTTTCTACATCCTCTTCCAGGAGATTAGTAGATCTTCATCCAAGTCCGCCTCCCGTTATTACTATTCGGCAAGCAACCAAGGAGACACTATTTCTCAAGCACAAGGACAAACAACTCCAAGTGCTCCTCCTTTAAATCTAAGCGGCCTCGACACTAGTTCGGGAATTTCAAGGCCTATTTACCAACAAAGTCCAGGTTCTCCCGAACCTACTCCCTCCCAAATGAATGAAGATCGAGAATGTTTTGTTTTAGAAAAATATTTTGTCCCCGATCGATTTCTTTTAAACAAAGAATTTAATTCGACAACCAATACCGAAATCGAAATTGGTTTTTTGATAAATTTCAAGGACAAACCAAACAAATCAAAGACCAATATTATGAGTTCCTAGGACAACTCGGGAGAACATATGTTTTTCTTTGATTGGTTTGAACAACATTTTCTTGAACAGAAAGAAATTTTTAATCTAAATAAAGTTTATAGATGGCAACTAGATGATGGCCAAGTCATTGAGTCCAATCATCCACCTCCAAGGAAAATTAAAATTGATTTTCATGACCAAATTATTCCTACTGCACCTTTTAAAAAACCATCGATGATGCAGAAAAAGAATTTAAAAAGATCATAGAACAAAACAATTTTGCTAATCAATATATTCATACAATAGGAGAACAATTGAATAGGATAGAATCCCCTCTTGGTTCGACATCCTCTTCACACTTTGTTCCTATTCAGCCAATTTCTATTCCTACAACTTTTTCCAAATTAAAACAACCTCTTTTAAGAATTTTGACATGCCCAAAAAATTGAGCAAAGAATTTTATGAGGCACTTCAGCTAAAAAGAGAAAAAGTTCCGAAAGAAAAGAAGAAAAACAACCTTTCAAAGAACAACCAGTTGAACAACCAGTTTTAAATACTCCTAAAGTTGAAAGACCTTTAATTATTTCTACACTAAGAGAAATTGCAGTTTTAGATTCTATTCCTAATACTCCCAATAATGCCGTTTTGAATTCCGAAGATAGTCCTCAAATTAACGTAATATCTTGGAAAGAACCACGAAACTTTATTATTCACGCGCCACTCCTCCCGACCTAGTCCAAGAGGAATCCACTCATAAGATCCAAAATAAATATTCCACAGACGCGATTTATGAATGGAATATTGACGGCATTTCGAAACAAACTTAATCCAACGTTTAAATCAAATGGTTATGTTAGCCACCACTTACAAAACCATTCATGATATTTCCGATCAGCACATAGCCTTTTGATAATAGATGGATTTTTCGGCACCTTGAAAGGATGGTGGGATAATTATCTCACCGAGGACCAAAGAAACCGGATCCTCAATGCGATCAAGACCGATGAAAATGGTCGATCGTGTTGGATAATGAAGGACAAATGGTCCAAGATGCTATTTCTACTTTAATTTACTCAATTTCTCAACATTTTATTGGTGACCCATCCGTCATTCGCAACCATAACCAAGATCTTCTTTCAAATTTAAAATGTCGTTCACTTGGCGAATTTTGTGAATATAAAGATATTTTCTTCCAACAAGTTCTTATCGGACTCGATTGCAATCAACCATTCCGGAAAGAGAAATTCCTCGCCGGTCTTCTTGTCTTAATATGAAACCAAGTCCGAAATAAGATACGTGAACAATACGGAGAAGAAATCCCTTTTAATTCTCTTTCTTATGGCGAACTTGTTTCTTACATTTATAAAATAGGTTTTGAACTTTGTAATAACATTAAATTACAAAAAAAATTAAAAAGGAAAAATCCCTTACTAGAAAAGGTTTGGGAGATTTTTGTCGTCAATATGATCCTTCGTATTCCTTTTCTTCTATTCCAAAAATTCGTTCAAAATGCAAAGGGACTTGTCCCCCCGGAAAAAGACGGAAAAAAGCGAGAAAGAAAGGTTTTTCCGAAAAATTCAATAAATCTTCAAAGAAAAATACCGATTCCAAACGACATGTAACGAAAAGAGATTTTTCAAAATTCACTTGCTACAATTGTGGAAAAAAGGGCCATACTCGCAGATTTTGCAAAATGTTTAAAAAGATTAATGAGCTTGAACTTGATGAGAACCCTCGATCAATTAAATCAACTCATAATTGATTCTCGAAAGTGAGACTTCGACCTCTCCGAACAAGAGGAAAATGACGAAGGCCTCCAAATCAATGATTTAGAAAATCTTTTTAATTCCGAAAAGGAACCCGAGGATCTTGAAAAAGATTCCAAGTAAATTTACGTTTTGACTAAAGAAGAAGAAGAAATTTTAGATAAAATTGAAAACTTTTCCGATTCCGAGACGATCATGCATCGTTTTCAAAATACTAAAACTTCGCCCCTTAACCTTTTGAGAATATTTATAATTTAACGATATTTTGAACGAAGCAAAAAGCAATTTTCTAGACCAACTAATTCCAACGACTTGCAATTTGAGATAAATGAATTAAAAAAGGAAATTCGAATTCTCAAAATTAACCAAATTGATCAGCATGAGGAATTTTTGGAATTTAGAAAACAGATTTTAAATAACAAAGATACTAGGGAAATTGAAGAATCAAATCCCTTGTCTTTTTTACACTTACTTTCCCAAGTAACATCTAGAAAATGGATAATAGAAATTTCTATTAAAATCAATAACGAGTTCATTTTAAACACCACAGCTCTTTTTGACACTGGTGCAAATCTAAATTGCATAAGAGAAGGTTTAATACCTACCAAATATTTTGATAAGACAACGGAAGCTTTGAAATCAGCTTCCGGTGATCGTTTAAAAAAATACAAACTCCCGTAAGTTTTAATTATTAAAGACAATATTTTTTTAAAAACATCTTTCTTATTAGTCAAAGATTTAAAACAAAATGCTATTTTAGGAACACCTTTTATAAATGTAATTCAACCTTTCTTAGTTACTCAAGATGGAATTGAAACAAAAATTTTTGGAAATAAGCTTACTTTTAATTTCATCTCCAAACCCCAAACCAGAAATTTAAATGTTTTACAGGAACAATCCATTAAAGAAATTAATTGTCTCATTCGAGATAAAGAATCTCATCTTTTATTTTTAAAAGAAGAACTAGCTTATAAAAGGATAGAACGTCAACTCGTTCATCCCGATATACAAAAGAAAATTCTTCCTTTAGAAAATAAAATAAAAGTGGAAATTTGTTCTTCCCTTCCTAATGCTTTTTGGAACAAAAAAAAAGTATATTGTTGATTTACCTTATGATTCGACTTTTACGAGAGAAATATTCGTCCCAAGGCTAAGCCTTCTCGGATGAATTCCGATCTTTTAAACTTATGCCAAAAGGAAATTCAAGATCTTTTAAATAAAGGATTGATTCGCAAAAGTCATTCTCCTTGGAGTTGTTCTCGCTTTTTACGTTAATAAAAATGTAAAATCGAAAGAGGAGTCCCAAGACTAGTTGTGAATTATAAACCTTTAAACACTGCTTTAAAATGGATAAGATATCCAATTCCTAATAAAAAGGATCTTTTGAACATATTATGTTAATCAAAGGTTTTTTCTAAATTTGATATGAAATCTGGATTTTGGCAAATTCAAATTTCGATCAAGATAGATATAAGACTCTTTCACCGCCCATTTCGGATAGTTTGAATGGAATGTTATGCCTTTTGGTTTAAAAATGCACCTTCAAATTTCGGAGAATTATGAACGATATTTTTAATCCATATTCGATTATGTAATTGTTTATATTGATGATGTTTTAATATTATCTTCCGATATTGATTCACATTTTAAACATGTTAATCAATTTTTTAAAATTACTAAACAAAGTGGATCTCGACTTTATCTCCAACCAAAATTTTAATGTTCCAAACAAAAATTAGATTTCTTGGTCACTATATTCAAGATGGTACCATTGTACCAATTGAGCGATCCATTCGAGTTTGCTGAAAATTTTCCTAACGACCCGAAAGATAAAACTCAACTGCAATGATTTCTTGGGAGTCTTAATTATATTATTGATTTTATTCCTAATATCAATATAATTTGCAAACCTTTACACCAAAGGTTGAAAAAGAACCAGTCCCCTAGACTATTTTTGCACAGGAAAACAATCCGTAAAATCAAAACACTTGTTAAAGAAATACCCTGTTTACATCTCGCTGATCCATTTGCTTTCAAAGTAGTAGAAACAGATGCCTCGGAGATAGGATACTGAGGTATTTTAAAACAAAGAAATGACGATAAAGAACAAGTAGTTCAATTCATTTCAAAACACTTGGAATGAAACTCAAAGAAAACTACTCAACTGTCAAAAAGGAAATTCTTGCTATTGTCCTTTCTATTTCTAAATTTCAAAACGATTTACTTAATAAAAAATTCTTACTCAAAATTGATTGTAAGTCTGCTAAAGATATTTTGCCAAAAGATGTTTTAAACATTGCATCAAAACAAATTTTTGCACGATGGCAAACCACACTATCTGTTTTTTATTTTGATATTGAATTTATACATGGTGAAAAAAATTCTCTTCCCAATTTTCTTACAAGAGAGTTTTTACAGGGAAAAAATCCTTCACAACCACCATGCCCCCCAAAAAGGACAAGGACAAAGGCAAACTTCTTGCCCAAACCGAAAAGCCCTAACCAATCTTAATGTTCTCAACCACTTTTTGTATATCTAGGGTTTTACGCCTGGGATTTTGAATATCAAAAAGGGTCACTTGATCCAAACATTTTGATTATATCCCGTTAATTTAAAACTAAATGGTGGGATGATTTTAATTTTTGGGACAAATGTTCGACTATAGTCTGTTCAAGATTGGTTACAAACCAAAAAACCCTCCTTTCATGACTACTTTTCTACATGATCGGTCCATTGTTGTTTCAAGACTAGCAGGAGCATCCACCGAGAAGGACTTCTACGCCCGATGAAACAAGTAGTAACCGATTACGAAGAATCACAAGCCTCTGTGAAAGTTCCCATCACGGTGGCAATACCAACGAAGATGATTGCTATGGTATTGACCTCACTAGAGATGCAGATTGTAACTAAATGTAACATTTTAATACCGCATTTCACTCGTACACCGTATAATGTAGCAACTTTACCGTAGCAAAACACTATACACTCGTGCACTTGTAGCGGTTTTTTAATTTTAAATTGTAGAACTACACCGTAGCCACATGATCATCTCTTTCTCTTTAAATATTCGTCTCAAATGTTCGGAAAAAGGAAGGAATTCGAACCTCTCTCTCCGGAGCTCGATACCCGTCTCCTTCGAACTCCTCGGATCTACTCTCAACCTTGCTCAAAGTCTTCCCGAGCATTACCCAGATAGACCTTCATACACTTTCTACCTCCCTTTTATGAGTGTCCAACCCACATTTTGAAGAAAACCTTTCTTTACTTCCCGGAAATCTTCCCGTAAGTATTTCATCCTTTCTTCCCTGTTCTTCTTCATTTCTACCCGGATCTACTCCGGATCTTTCTGTTTTTTGGAGTTTCATGCATAGATCTTCGGATCTTTTGATGATCTATGAGACTTTATGTAATTCTCTTTCAATATTATCAATAATATTGTACATTTTATATATCTTGCTTTATACCCATAGATTGCGGTAGGCTTTGCCTCCTACTTGTGGTGTTGCAAGTCGTGTTCTTTATATCCCGCTTTCTTTTGATACTCTTGCTTTCCGATCCGGATATTAAGTGAACGAGGATCCGAGTCCATTGGGAGCCCTCACCTTGCCTTGATTAAGTTCAGCAATAATCGTTCTTAAAATATGGAGCTCTGTTTTTATATTTTGTCTATACCCCGTAATCGGAAGCTCGAGCCTCCTAATGGTGGTCCGCATACCTACATTGCATACTTTTCCCGATTACTCATTAAGGCATCATATTTTATTTCTTTCATTATAACTATCTGCTTGCATATCCTTTTAATTATATCTTGTATAGATAGAATACAAGTTGCTATATATCTTATTGCTAAGTTTGTAGCCTTTTTGATTACTATCTTGATATTCCCATTTACAATTTATTTCATACTTATTTTGATAATCACCCTTTTGAATATCGATAGTAATTTTCTATTCTATTCTCTTTAATAGAACGTCGGATCCTGCGTGCTTATGGTATTTATAGCTCTTTGACTTATTAAAGTATTCCATTTTAAAAAGAGGTTGTTTTAAAACAGAGAGGATGGAGTAGAAGTTGGCTGAGTAGGGGTACGGTATGAAGACGTTGTTGAATCGAGATGTGTTTCGATCCTATTCAACTGTTCTCCTATCGTATAAATATGTTGATTTACAAAATTATTTTGTTCAATGATTTTTTTGAATTCTTTTTCTGCCTTGAAATCCTTGTCATCGTCACAAGGTTTTTTAAAGGGTGCAGCAGAATTGATTGAGTTCTAAAATCAATATTAATTTTTCTCAAAGGTGGATGATTGGATTCAATTTCTTGGCCATCATCCAATCTCCATTTAAAAACTTTATTCAAATTAAAAAATTCTCTTTGTTGTAGAAAATGGTTCTCAAACCAATCAAAGAAATACATATGTTGTCCTAATTGTGCTAGGAACTCATAGTATAGGTCTTTGATTTGTTTGGTTGTCCTTTAAAAGTTTTGAAAAACCAATTTATGATTTCATTATTGTAATCGAAATTAAACCGATGAATGGGTCACCAATAAAGTGCTGAGAAATCGAGTAAATTAAAGTAGAAACAGAATCTTGGATTCCTTGTCCTTCATCATAAAAAACAGTTTGACCATTTTCATCGATTTAGACCGCATTGAAAACTAATTTTATTATTGTAATCAGAATTAAACTCTTTGTTTAAAAGGATTCGATTAGGCACAAAATCGTTTTCTAAAATGAGACATTTAGGGTCGTCATCTTGCTCCATTTGCGAAGGAGTGGGTTCAGGGAGATCTTGGATCCCGTTGTTGATAAACAGTGTCTTGAAATCCCTAAGCTATTCTTAATAGAAATGTTTTATTCAAAAAGTCACTTTGAAATTTAGAAATGGAAAGAACAATAGAAAGAATTTCTTTTTTAACGAGTGGAATAATTCTTTTGTGTATCATTCCAATGCTTAGAAATAAATTGCACAATTTGTTCTTTATTGAGGTCATTCTTTTGTTTCAAAATCCCTCCATATCCAATATCGTAGGCATCGCTTTCCACAATCTTAAAGGCCGAAGGGTCGACAAGATGTAAACAAGGAATTTTAGGGACCGAGATCGACAAGCCAGAGCATAAAATGGAGATTCATATCGAAGATATAAATTAATCAAAGGGATGGAAATATCAATTATAAAAAACGTGAACTGGTATATCAAGATTAAAATATTCATCAAAATCACAAATAAATTTTATCCAGATAAACACACAATGTATTAAAAGGAGAATAATAAAAGTATGTAGACGAGATAGTAAAAATAAACAATTTTAAAAAATATAGAGTGCTAGGAAGCATATAATTACCCGTAAAGCACGGTGTCACGGTATTGTGTGACAAAGACAATCACCGCAAACTTAATCAAACAAATGGAGAGGGGCCCGCCGACTCTACACTTGTCTATGTACAATACTCGAGATGTGACTTATCCGAGATATACTGAATGCAAATGATGCACAACCACCAATAGGAGGCACGACCTTCCGATTCCTGGGGTTTATAATTTACGTAAATATAAATGCAGAATATAAGGGACACGATTTTAAACACCACAAGTAGGAGGCGGAGCCTTCCGCGATCGGTGGGTATTTAGCTTATAAATGATAAAACTTCATAATTTTATTCATAAAATGTAAAGATTACAAGAAAAGATCCAGTAGATCTCATGCATAAAAACTCCAAAAATAGAAAGATATGGAGTAGATCTAAGTAGAAGAGGTCAAAATAGAAAGATCCGGGAAAGATCCGGGTAGAAAGGGTTCTTACCGAAGTGTTTTGGAAAGATGTAGAAAGGTTTCTTCAAAATGGGATATGGGTTCGAGAAAGTAGAAAACCTGATCCGGATTAGTGCTCGTGAGGAACTATAGAAAGGGTTAGAGGAAGCTTCAGAGATGAGAGAGAGAGAAAGGGTGGTCATCTTGGTTCAAAGCCTGCCCTCGAACGTTAGGGAGACGGGTATTTAAAATAGAAAAATTCACTGTTGCTACAATGAAATTTTAAAAGCCGCTACGATTATACGATATACGGTGTTATACGGTATAGAAATAGTAAAATACATCAAAATTTTCTTCTCAATCCGAATCTTCATCTTTGGCTAAGTCTATGCTATAACATGTCATCCTCATTGGTATTTCCGCTATGATAAGAGGCTTGAGATTCTTCAAAATTGGTGACGACCTACTTCATTAACTCGGTAGAACTCCTTTTCCGAAGTTGCTCCTGCTAATTTTGAAATAGCTATCGATCTGTCGTGTAGAAAAGATATCTGTTGGGATGTATTTATTGGTATACATTCCCTTGAAAGCCATGCTTGGACGGCGAGAAAGTGAACATTTATTGAGAAATTTAAAACCATCCCACCATTTAGTTTTAAAATGGCGAGAGAGTATTTAGTAAAAGGTTGTACCAAGTGGGGTTGGTACTCAAAATCCCATGCAGAGACCCAAGAAATTTGGAATACTGCAAAGAACATTAAAAGGGAAGAATAATCTTTTTCAATTTTGGTTGGAGTATATGACTCCTTGAAAAATTGATAAGCTTCAAAAACTAGGGCAAGGAAATATTTCTGGTATAGGACCAAAATTATTCCACTATCCGATAAACCAGAATGGAAATTTGGTTATATCGATATTCTCTTGAAAGTATAGTAACCAGGTATCGGTGCAGTTTGGGTTTTGCCTAAAAAAGGCATTTGACCAAGCTTGCATATAGTCAAAATAATTAAAAGTTGATTTGGAGAGTTGAACTTCAGGTGACCGGTATTGAATTTGACTGAGTCCCGGGAGAAATATCCCACGCAGAGGGTGGATGACCCTTATTATTTTTGCCGTGGAATAATTTATGATTCCCGGATTATGAGAATCCTGGAAATGTTTGAACTTTATCGAACCTGTTTGTTCCAAAAGAAGACGCTGGAAGCACCTCAGTCATACAAAGTTTGGCATCAGGATATTGCGCATGGATGTTTTAGGTTTATTTAATCAAAAGCTGAAATTATAACCGTCGACAATTGTAATGTGCGACTCAAGCTGAGATTAAAACAGGACCAACTTATGGAAAATCAAAATATGACCCTAACCAACTTCTGCCAAATTACAATTTGTGACCAGAGTGGCATTAATTAATAAGACCAGCGGCAGGAACTCCAGTTAACCTTTTTCCCAGCTGTAAAAGTCATCAAAGATTGGCCTCATTTTAGGCCCTGAAGCATTGAATCATCTAGCTGTCTGCATTTCGGAGGAACGAGGCGTCACAGCCAAGTACTCGAATTTTGTCTGCATTTTGCAATTTGGGTGAACGAGTCTAAAGTGGGTGGACAGGAAGACTGGCAGGTGGCATGGCAAGTGGAGGAGGTCAATGTGGAAAGTTGGAAATTCCTGCCATCGGCACAAAAGCAAGAAGACTATAAACTATGAATGACTTAAGTCAACTTTCAGCAGAAGTTGGAGATACTAAGAAGAAGTCACCAACTTATCACCCTGATTTCTTTAGCCGTCTCAGTTCTGCATCTGCTGCCAAAGCGAAACATGGTTTGGTGGGAAGCCGTTCTCTCCCCGGCCCTGCAGGTGCTTTTTGACAAGTTAACTTCTGGAGATATCACAGAGTTTCTTCATCGCTCAAACATCGACGAATTCCTCCTTGAGAAGCTAAAGATTACATATTATACAAACATTGCTGTACTTGATGATGCGGAGGAAAAGCAGTACGATAATCCGGCCATCGAGACCTGGCTAGATATGCTTAAAGAAACGACTTATGAAGCTGAGGACATATTGGATGTGTTGGCCACAGAAGCATTGAGGTGCAAGTTGCAAGCCGGCTCTCAAAACATGGTGAATCAGGTGCGCAATTGGAACTTGGCGCACCCTTTTAGATCATTTGATGACAGCATCAAGTCAAAGATAACAGAAGTTGTCGATAAATTAGAATACATTGCAAAACAGAAAGATTTGCTCGGACTAAAAGGTGAAGGTGGGAGGAAGTTTAGAATCACGCGAAGATTGCCAACAACTCCACTACTCGTTGAGTCTCGTGTTTTCGGTAGGGATCATGACAAAGAAGAGATAATTAGGTTACTTTTGGACGACGACTGTGAAAGGCAAACTAGCGAGTTCTCTGTAGTCCCTGTCTTGGGGATGGGTGGAATTGGTAAGACTCTGCTTGCTCAATTGGTCTTCAATGACAGAAGGGTGGATGAGTTCTTTGATGTGAAAGCATGGGCCTGTGTGTCCGATCAATTTGATGTGGTAAGGGTAACCAAGGCGATTCTTGAATCGGCCACTCATAAGTCATGGGAAACCATGAACTTGGAGCTACTGCAGAATAGCTTAGGAGAGAAGCTAAGCAAAAGAAGTTTCTCATCGTCTTAGATGACTTATGGGATGACAACTATGAGAATTGGCATGAGCTGATATTACCTTTGCTTGCTGGTGCTCGTGGAAGTAAAATAATAGTCACAACACGCAATGAAGCTGCTTTGTCACCTATGAGTGCCTGCGTGCCCTATCGTCTGAGGGAATTGTCAGATGATGCTTGTTGGTCGTTGTTTTCTCGACATGCTTTTCCAAGTGCTGACTCGAGAACTCATCATCAGCTGGAAGTTATCGGTAGAGAAATTGTGAAAAAGTGCAGAGGTGTGCCTTTGGCTGCGAAATCTTTGGGAAGCCTTCTTGACTCCAAGTTAGGGATTGACCATTGGCAAGAGATCTTGAATAGCAATCTCTGGGATTTGCCAACCAGAAGAAACGGCATACTTCCTGCTCTGCAGTTGAGCTATCATCACCTTCCTGCAAATTTAAAGCGATGTTTTGCGTATTGTTCATTATTCCCAAAGGACTATGAATTTGACAGAGACAAGCTAGTCTTGCTATGGATGGCCGAAGGGTTTGTTCAGCAAGGAGAAGATAATAAAAGAATGGAAGATGTAGGTGTAGAGTACTTTAATGATCTGTTATCAAGATCATTCTTCCAGGAGTCAACTGTGGATAAATCACGGTACGTCATGCATGACCTGATTAATGATTTGGCTCAGCTAGTGTCGAAAAGATGCGCCTAAGCTGTGATGGTAGATTAGGCCTGCAAAAGCCAACTGGTTTTTCGGGAAAGGCTCGTCACTTCTCCTATCCTCGTGGTAGATATGATGTGTATAAGAAATTCAAGTCCTTAATTGAAGTCGAGTGGTTGCGGACATTCCTGCCATTGTCTCCATATGAGACCGGATTTTGCTACTTAAGCAATAAGGTGGTCACAGATCTTTTGCCTAGGTTGAGATGCCTGAGGGTGCTTTCTTTGAGTGGCTATTGCATCACTGAGCTACCCGACTTGATTGGCCATTTGAAAAATCTCCGTTACCTGAACCTCTCACACACTGCCATTAAATCTCTACCTCAATCAGTATGTACTCTATACAACTTGCAGACATTGATGTTGAATGATTGTGATTCTCTTGAAGAGTTGCCTACAGATTTGACAGACCTAATTAATTTGCATTATTTCGACATAAGTAGAAGCAGAATACCGTGTATGCCTTTGCATATGAGTAGATTGAGAAATCTTCGCACTTTGCCTGAATTTCGCGTGGGCCCCACAAGCGGTTCTGACATAGGAGAGCTGCGCGATATGGTGCATCTCCATGGAGAACTTACCTTAACAAGGTTGGAAAACGTTGAAGATGCTTGGGATGCAAGGAAGGCCAATTTGACAAACAAGAAGCATCTGATCACATTGACAATGGAATGGAGCAGCAACTTCGAATTACAAGATGAAAATGTTCAGATAACCGTCCTGGAGATGCTACAACCTCATTCGAAAGTAAAGAAGGTTGACATAAGATGGTATGGAGGTACAAGGTTTTCGTCTTGGTTGGGCGACCCTTCCTTCTCTAACATGGTGTTCCTCAGCCTCACAGATTGTCGAAGATGCGTGTTCTTACCCACATTGGCCCAGCTATCTTCGCTTAAACATCTCTGCATCAAGGGACTGACAGCTGTGAAGAGCGTTGGCGTGGAGTTTTACGGCTATGCCTTATCTCGTGGCAAGCCTTTTCCCTCACTGGAGACTCTTAGTTTCAAAGACATGTTGGAGTGGGAGGACTGGTCTTGTCCTCTAGATGATAAAGGAATTGCAGCGTTCCCGAGCCTTCGCGAGCTTTATATTGAGAGTTGTCAGAATCTGAGGGGAAAACTACCTGACCATCTTCCTTGCTTGGAGAAACTCGTGATTCATGAATGCAAGCAGTGGGCATCTCCACTCCCGAGGCTACCTCTGCTCCGGCATCTAGACATCAGAGGATGCGACGTATTATCACTTGGAACTGCCCTCGAAATGAGCTCACTTCTCTCCTTGCAAATTAGTGAGATCTCAAATTTCACTCATTTCAACCCGGGTCTGGTGCAACATTTGACACAGCTCAAGCGTTTAAACATCACAGATTGCGCTGACCTTAACTATTTGTGCGAAGATGATGGTGGGCTTCAACAGTTGACTTCCCTTCGGAGTATGGTAATTCGTGATTGTCCTCAATTGATTGCTTTGACCAAGAAAGAGCAACATCTCCCCCAGGATATTCAGTATTTGGAGTTGGAGCATTGTCAGAGTCTGCAGACACTACCAACTGCGCTTCAGAGTCTCCCATCTCTTCAAGAGTTGACGATCAAGGACTGCCCTGCAATTATATCATTCACCGAGACAAATGTTCCGTCCATGCTAAGGGGACTGGCATTTCGCGGATGCAATCTGGAGTCTCTACCTAAAGAGATAATTTATAACAGGCATACACCGCTTGAGTATTTGTACATAAGTGGATGCTATTCCCTCACCTCCTTTCCAAGTGCAGGTGAACTCATTCCCACCTCTTTCCAGCAGTTGTCTATTGACCTTTGTCCGGATTTGCAGTTGCTTCCTGATGGAATAATGCGACGGGACAACGTGTTTCTCAAGGTCTTGGAGATCTTTGACTGCTCCTCTCTAATATCCTTCCCGAGTGGCCAATTACCGCTCACACTGAAGACACTGACCATTTGTAGTTGTTCCAATCTGGAGTCATTAGCCGACATCCTAAGTCAAGATGGCGAAATGGTTCTCGAATCTTTTCGTGTCGGCAACTGCACAAGCCTTAAGTCCTTACCCAATGGCCTGCACAAGCTCGCTTCTCTTGATTATTTGGAGATCGAAGGTTGTCCGAGTCTGACATCTTTCCCTGAAGGAGGACTTCCCATGGCCAATCTCAAAAGGCTCCATGTCATAAACTGCGAGAACCTCAGGGCATTGCCTGAGCAAATGCAGAATCTGACTGCTCTCCAGGAACTGTGCATTTCAGACTGTCCAGGAATCGAGTCCTTCCCAGAAGGCGGTTTACCCATCAACCTAGCATCCCTAGAGATCAAGGATTGCGAGAGCATAAGCCCCTTGACCGATTGGGGCCTGCATAGACTGAACTCGTTGGAGAAATTATCAGTAACCGGTGGATGCTCGACTCTTTCGACTTTCCCCGAGTGGATGCTTCCTCCCACTCTCACCAGCCTTCACCTGGGAAGGCTTCCGAACCTCGAGTTTCGAACTAGCTGGTTGCAGAACCTGACATCGCTGGAAGATCTTAGGCTTAAAGATTGTCGGAAGCTCCACTCTTTGCCTATCGAGGGGCTTCCCGCCACTCTTTCCCGCCTGGAGGTCAGCGGTTGCCCCCTGATCGAGCAACAATGTGAAAGAGAATGGACAAAGATCGACCACATCCCGTGCATATTAATGTAGACTCCGGCGCGCGAAAATGGACAAGAAGAATGTCATGTTCATCATCTGCTAGAGTTTCCAACTCCAGCAAGTCTTTGCAACAGAGGTGCTGTTCATCATTTGCTAGAGTTTCCAATTCCAGCAAGTCTTTCCAACAGAAAGGCAGGCAATTCTTGCTCCTCTCTCTACTTACTTTAAAATTTCCATGGAATTGCTCTCCCTCTCTCTCTCTCTCTCTACACAACACAAAAAACAACAGACAAAGAAAGATGCTGGGGTTTTTCTACATGTCCCATTTTGTTTACTCCGCCCTCCTACTGCTGAACTTGCATTTCACTGAAGCTTCGCTTGGATGGAGATTTTGTGAAAATCATTTCTAAGAAAAAATAGCTCATTTTTATTTTATTTGATGACGTGCTGAAAAATATGACAGAAATTTGGGATAGTAGGTATTGTGTTTTGTGAGCCCAGTGCGGTTTTTCATCCTAGAGTTGTAATCATTCATACAATCTGAGCTCTGTTAAGAGACTTGTTATGCTTGGAAAATGACTTCCTCTTTATAAAATTGGAAATTTATTTTTCTAATTTTATGTGTGAGTGTTTTCATTGGCCGTAATTACAACTAATAATTTTCAGCGTACCAAACATATGAATTTGTGAAAAGCTCTTTTATTGTAACAAATTGAAACAAAGTTTTTATTTTTTTTATTGGATATGATATGGGTTGGAATGGATAAATATGGGATTTTTATAAGATCTTATACAATGTTTGAAAATGCACAGGTATGCAAGCTGGAATATGAATTTGGGAAAAGCTCTATTATTGCAAGAAATTGAAACAAAGTCTTGATTTTTTTATTGGATATGATACGAGTTGAATTGGATAAATATGTGACTTTTATAATATCTCATACAATGTTTGACAAATACACAGGTATACAAGCTGGATTGAATGTAGATGACTGAGCCCGGATCCATTGGGGTCGGAGCTCGGGACTCGGTGGCCATGATCGGGTCCATCGACCGAGCACAAGGTACCCTATCACCGGGATCTTGTGCTCGGAATTTGTTGACTTGGGCTCGGGTGCCGCCGATCCAAGCACGAGCACTTGGAGCCTTGAGCTCGGATTCTATAGACTCGAGCCGATGAGCCATGCTCGATTTCGGATTTTGTAGGTGTGGGATCAATGTCTGCACCCTTGCTTTGGGACTCGAGGCGTTGTCCAGGTCCTTGGTGCTTGGGTCGGGTCCATCGAGGCTAGACCCCGGATACTTATGCTCGTGCACCGATTCTTCGGCTGGCCATGCGCAACTACTGTCACTAAAATAGTGTATGCATATTTAGAAAAATTAAACCATAATTTCTTTTCCAAATGATGGAAATATTTTCTGTTCTTTTTTTAGGTTTTTAGCCAAACACCGAAAATATTGACATTTTACTCGAAAATGGATTTTTGAAAAATAATTTTCCAGAAATGTAACCTTTTCTGTTTAACAAACAGAGTCTAATTTGTTGTGTGCTTTCCGGTAATGCTCATATTGATGAACCTCTTAGCCAAAGTAAAACCTACTTCCTAACCCATTTGGGTTCTTATCATCTTGTTACTCTTCTCTGCGGAAAGAGTTATACATTTTTTCATCAATACATTTGCAACCATAGTCCAGATTAAGGTACTAACTAAAATGGACCTGACAAGACAATCAAGTGAGCGTGAATTGATGGTTTACATAATTATCTATGAACCGTTCAAGCGTTTCTTGTGAATCCGCTAAGTGATCTTGAGCAGTTGTTTCCGACGTCTAGGAGATGTGGGTTATACTAATCAAGACGAGTGTTTAATACCTACATTGCCACCCAAATCCAATAGTCAATTTTGCCACCTATCTTTGCGGTTTCTTGATTTTGAAAAACATGTCAGGAAGATATTAGTGGCAAGCATTCCAATGCAATGAAAATCGGTTCCAACGAACATCGGATGAGGAAATTATGGTCAGTTAATCATACCTAGAGGTCTCGTTTCTCCGCTCTCGCATTCATTTGTGGCTTCACTCATTCTTGAATCTCTTATTCATTTGCTCCGTTTCTCCGGGACTCTTCTCAGGTTTTTCAAGTTTCGGAATTTTTATATACTGATCCATAATATGATACATGTAACTAATAGCTATTAACATACATTTCTTAACAGAATTAAATGGGGCAGATTAACGGAGTGGGGGGGCAATATTGTAACGACTCGATCCGCCAAGGGCGGTAAGTAGTCATCGGGGCCAAAGAGGGCCGGACAAGGAGTGATTCCCGGCATATGCTTCTAGGATGATAAAGGAGGCGGGAATGAATCGAACTACGCATCGAATAGGAAGAAAACGATTCCGGATTATATATGTGAAAACTGAAATTAGCTTACGGATGCGCCTTTTGACGTAATGGCAATGCTTAGCTTTGGAATTTCAAAGTTAAACATGTCTAGGTGGGATCACTTCTAGGATGGGTGACCTTCTTAGAAGGTATCCACTTGTATGCCAAAGAACAAAACCATGAGGCTCAGTATGAGACAGTCAAAGCGGACAACACCTTAATGAGTTAATCCATGATGTCACAAATACCGTCCTCGCCTCACCGATTGCCGTGCCTAAGATTTCTTTCTTTCTTTTGGCCGGAATATTCCTTGGAAATCTTTAATTGGTATAAAGTTTAAACAAAAACATACAAGGTGGATGACATGCTACATTCCATCCTCCTCCAACATGAATGCATGTGTTCCTTACACGCACACTAAAGTTCAAAAGTAAATGCTAGCCGATTTTGGACCAGCTTGGATTAATATCTATCCGCGTAGTTTGCATTAGCACTTAGCTGGGAAGATCGGAATTTGTCCTCCTTCAAATGATTAATTGTTAAATTATGTCTCGAATTTGAGCCCAGTATCCGACTAACCCAAAAAAAAAAAAATTATTTACATTCTGGTGGAGAAGATAAGCATTATTATTCTTGACCGGTTTGACTGATCAAGATATGCTACAATGGATGACTTCTCGATATTGGGCGCTACATGACCGAAAAAGGGAGGCAAACATATGTTATGATATTATGTTATTGTGGGCCCCAGAGAGTTCAAGAAAGGGGAATAGCCTATGCAAGTTATATGTATGTGAAATTGTGGGGCCAAGTTTTGTCGGAGAGAGAAAAAAAAAAAAGGGCGTGGCTGCCTTTTAGGTTACTTTTTTTCTCTGGACAAAAACCGTGTTCAGAGTGGGGTCCAGAATTGAGCCGCTCAAAGGACGCCGCATAGAGAGCGCAGTAA
The DNA here is from genome assembly GCA_021437795.1 of Rhodamnia rubescens. Lineage (NCBI taxonomy): Eukaryota > Viridiplantae > Streptophyta > Magnoliopsida > Myrtales > Myrtaceae > Rhodamnia > Rhodamnia rubescens. The sequence continues at coordinate 74,151 of JAILYA010000115.1, read as the reverse complement.
AGAGAAAGAGAGTCGCGCGCAAAGTAGAAGAGAAAAAAAGGTTCACTACAATATGATACTTTTTTCTTTTCGACTGCACGGACACGAACGTAGTGATACTGTGCAGTGAATTTATTATATCCAATTGTGAATTGTTTATTTGTAAATATTTTGGATTTGGATATAATTTAGGTGCGAAAATACGAAAGATATTGAATGATCAGTAATTCGATTCTCCGATTATAGTGAATTATTACTGCTTTGCTCCCTCTTGATGTAGGTAGTGATATTCGGACCGAATCACGTAATCTTTGGTGCCCTTTATTATTCTTCGTTATTTTTCCGACTTTTCGCATTGACCTAATTTGCAAGATCTTGATTAGTTTTCGCACGTTGTATTACAACAATTGGTATCGTGAGCATGGGATCGGATTTCTAGATTGTGATTTAGGACTTTTGCTTGTCCGATTATTATCCGGATATTCAGTTATTGCAATTATGTCTAGAGTGAAAACTGAAATTGAGAAATTTAACGGGATGAACAATTTTGGGTTATGGAGTCTCGAGATGGAAGCGTTATTGACAACTCAAGGTTTAGCAAAAGTAAAGCTGCCCAAATTAATGAGAGATGTTGAAAATGATGTGTTGATGAGGAAAGCTAGGAGTTTGGTAATGTTGAGTTTATCGGATGAAGTGTTAACAGGATAGGCAAGGAGAATGATACCGCAGCCGTTGTAGGAAAAACTTCAAGCGTTCTATGTGACAAAAGGTTTGACCAACCGCTTATATATCTTTGAAAAGGATGTTTTAATTTAGATATACCGAAAGTACGTTTATCCGAACCTATCTTGATGAATTTAATAAAGTCATGATGGATTTGAAGAGCGTCGATAAACACTTGATGGTGAAGAGACGTACATAATGTTGTTAGCTTCTTTACTAGAGTCATGGGAGAACTTTACTTGATTCACTATTACAAGGGCATACCACGATTATTTCGAAAGAGACAAAGTCTGCCTTTTTTTCTAAGAAGTGGCGGAGAAAATTGTGATATGATAGTCTAGCGCAAGATGGAGTACGAGAACTAATTATTCCAGTTAGAGAGCAACAAAGCAATGGTCCAAGAGCAACTGTATAAAAAGCATATTTAAATCACGCTATAGAAAGTCTAAGGGACGTTTGAAGTGCTTTGAGTGTCACGAGAAGGTGCATATCAAGAGAGATTGTCATAAGTTATGAAAAAGAGATGATAAGCGAAAAACCACAAGCAATGTGGCGACCATTGCTTGGAGAGCACTAATGATCCGGACTCTATCATGTGTGTGACTACAGGTTCGTCAGGAGACGAATGGGTGCTAGATTCGGGGTGTTCTTATCATATGACGCCTCATAGGATCCTGGTTTACTACTTACCATACTGCTGATGATGGTAGAGTTTTGTTGGGGAATAACGCAGCCTGCAAGGTTGTATGGATAGGGATAGTTCAAGTTCAAATGCATGATGGCGTAATGTGCACGTTAACGGGCGTGAGACATGTATCGGAGATTAAGAAGAAACTTATTTTTCTAGGGACGCTCGATGATATCGGATGTAAGTACACCGCGAAGGTGGAGTGCCGAAGATCTCTCGAGGTACCATGATGATGATGAAAGGGAAGAATGTGAGTTCTCTTTATCATCTACTAAGAGAGACCGTGACAGGAGCTACTGCAGTTTCACCAAGTGAGTCTAATTTCGACTTGATTCGCTTATGACAAATGTGTGTAGGGCACATGAGTGAGGTAGGTGTGACGATATTGAGTGACAAAGGGTTGTTAAAAGGTCATAAGACAAGTAAGTTAGACTTATGTGAGCACTATATCTTTGGGAAGCAAACGTAGGATTAAATTTACTACGGTATTCATTCGACCAAACAACCGGCGGAATATATTCATTTAGACGTGCGGGGCCCGTCTCTAGTTCCTTCGAAAGGAGGTGTTCATTATATATTGATATTTATCGATGACTATTCTAGTAAGGTATGGATATACTTTCGAAGTACAAATCGATGTGTTTAATTCATTCAAGAAATTTAAGGCATTGATTGAGAGAAGCAATGATAAAGAGATCAAATGCCCGAGAACCTATAACGACATGGAATTCGAAGTAAAGATTTTATCGAGTTCCGCGAGAGAGAAAGGATTGTGAGACACCGCACAAGCACCCGAGACTCCATAGCGAATGGCATGGCGTAACGGAAGAAAAATTTTACTTGAGCGAGCTCTAAGCATGCTTTGTCGCATGCGGAATAGGCAAAAAATTTTGGGCCAAAGTAGTGAACATGGCCCTTACTCGATTAATCGATTTCCATCATCTACTATAAAGTGGAAGACTCCAGAGAAAGTATGATTGGGGAAATCTATTGATTACTCCGGATTACGAGTATTCCGATGTCCCGCGTATGCTTATGCGAGTGATGGTAAGCTTGAGCTAAAGTCGAAGAAGTGCATATTTCGGGGCTATGCACATGGGGTAAAAGGCTACCGGCCATGGTACACCGATTCCATATCACCTAATTTTCTGCAAAAGTACACTTTTAGTGCCAAAAGTTGTGTACGGAGATCACTTTAATGCTAAAAGTTTCAAACGAATCACTTTAGTGCCAAGTTTTTTGAAAAACGATCAATTTAGTGCTAAGTCCGATTTGGGTCATCGGAAAGGTGACGTGGCCTTATTTTATGAATAAAAGATGTCGATGTGGCACGCGGAGAGTCTAGTCAGCAACAATAAACGAACGACATCATTTTGGAGATTTATTTGACCATAAATCAGCCCGATTGAAGAACAAATCCCCAAATTTCAAACCCTAGCCCCCAATTTTGATTTGGCTGAAGAAATCACGCTTTATACTTGGAAATGGAGGGCTTCACAAGCGATTTCAGCAAGGCCACAAACCCTAAATTAGCCAATTCAAGAAAAATCTCCAATTTCAATGGCTAAGGGCTTCAAAGAATCTGGTGAAACTTGAAAATAGGGGGTTTCACGAGCAAAGACCAACGGTTTCAAAGAACACCTCAAACCCTAACCCATATTCTTTCGGAAGCAAAAAAGATGAGTGTTATTATTATTGTGGGTTACCGAGTCCAATAAGAACATCTTGGACTCGGTTGAATCCAGGGAGACGATTCAATGAATGCGCCTGGTATAGAGAAGGCTTGAAATGCAATTATTTCAAATGGGTCGATGCAAAATTCTCCGGACGAGCGACCGGGATGATATTAGAGCTTCTTGAAGGACGGCATCAACCTTTACCGACATTAGTGGACGAGTTGAAGGACATCAATGTTCAGTCATTGCAAGTTGAAAATAAAGCTTTGGCATCTTTGGCCAACCATTTGAAGAAGGAAGTTTCAAGCATGAAAATTGAAAGAATTTGTTCTCGAGCATTGATTGTGTTATTATTTTGTTGTTTAGCCTATTTCACGGGCAAATGTAAAGGGACCGATGAGAATAGGTTTCTTAGTTTACCATAAATGTTTGGGTAATTTGTAGTTGTGTTGTTCATTTGATGTAGTTATGCATTGTCAACTTCATTTGCTTTGTTCGTGAATGAAATGTTAGTTGTTGATGATTGAGTTTGCTGCAATTTCTTTTTGGGAATGCAAGTGAATTGAAAAAATCGTGGTTTGCTCAAGGTGACCACTTCAAGTGCCAATCGAGGTTAAAAAATTTATAATTCAGTGCCAAATTTTTTTCGAAGTGATCACTTAAGTGCCAAGTTTTGGTTAAAATGATCACTTTAGTGCTAAGTTTAAGTGAAAATGGCCACTTCAAGGCCAATAGTGGTTAGATTATGACCATTTTAGTGCCATCAAGCAGCAATAACTCGAAAATAAAATGCAACTACTGCTGGTGTAAACCGCTACACCAAGCACTAGTTGTGCACCGGCTTGCCCACCAGCGTTCTTCTTTGCCAAAGGTAATATTGCATTACATATAGCACTAGCAGATGGCTATTCTCTCAGCTAGTGCGACTTCAAGTGATACTCACTGGTGCACCTATTTGCACCAAGTAATGCTTGAAGCTTCGTATTCATCAACAACTACATAAGTCAACTTGCACAAACAAATACTCCTGCAACATCATCCCATGCGACATAACACCAGAAAATATCATTTTCATTGACATTCAACTGATAATTACAAAACAAAAACCTCCATCAGTCATGGTAAATTATCCTTCACAAAAAAAAAACCTCCATCGATCATACCAAGACGTTCGTCCGCATAGATGCCATAACCGCATTGCTTCATCTTTCTCTCGAGAGCCCCTCTAGTCCGTTGTGGTTCCTCACTTTCGGGAACTTGAGTAGTTTATCCTCTTTTCACCCGAGAGAGACATAAAAAAAGTAACAAATAATAAGTGAAGTCCACAAAATAAAACTAACACAAATAATAGTACTGCTTACTAGATATTTTTGCTTTCTCATCCGTTGAACTGTTGACTCGGTGGTTGGACACGTAGATACCTCTCCGGTGCAATATTGCACTACGTGCAACACCGGAACCAAGTGTCCTTGTTCTCTACCTTGACAATACTTCAACAGAGGAGTCCCGAGACACTACCAAAGATAGTAGACAAATCATGGTGTTAGTAGTGAGGTGGAGCTTCGGGTAGAGACTCCGGATACCTTGGAGGTAACAGAGATTGAGATTACAAATAAGGCAGCGAGTTTACGTGGTTGGTGAAACAGATCAACCAACATAGCCGCATCACACTATAAACATAGGCGAAAGAGAAGGCGGATCAAACCATCGGTACGTTATGGTTATATAGATATTGCTTATGCTTTGATTATAGGTGACGAGGTGAAGATAGATGAACCTTCGTCTTACTATGAGCCGATGGCTAGTTCTAAGTCATTGCAATGGCTAGGGGCTATGAGTGAAAAAATGGAATCACTCTATCGAAATCGAGACATGAGAGCTAGTTAAAGTACTCAAGAGCTAGAAGATTGTCGAAAGTAAATGGATCTACAAAAGGAAAGAGGGCATTCTCGATGTCGAGATAGCGAGGTATAAAACGAGACTAGTTGTGAAGGGGTATACCCAAAGGGAGGGCATTGACTACAATGAGGTGTTTTTTTTCATTGGTAAGGCATACTTCTATTCGTATTTTACTTGCCTTGATTGTTTACGAGGATCTCGAGTTGGAGCAAACTTGATGTAAAAACGGCATTTCTTTAGGGTGAGTTGGATGAGCAAATTTACATAAGGCAACCAGAGGGATTTGATATTCCGAGTAAGGAATACTATGTTTGCTTGTTAAAGAAATCTTTGCATGGGCCGAAACATTCTCTAGGCGATGGTATAAGCATTTTGATGCTTTCATGGCTATTCATGACTATTCGAAAAGTCATATGGATAGCATGTTTACTTTAAGAGATTGGAGGATGGGTTTTTGATATATTTGCCGTTATACGTTGATCATATATTGATAGCATCAAAAAATATATCGATATTGATGTCTGAAGAGGCAATTGAGTGTTGAATTTAAAATGAAAGATTTAGGTGTTGCAAAGAAAATATTGGGTATGGAGATTTTGCGTGATAGGATCAGTAGGATTGTTACATCCGTCTCAAAAGAAATATATTGAGAAGATTGTAGCACGTTTTAATATGCAGTTAACAAAGTCTATGAGTAGACCATTACGAAGCACTTTAAACTTTCGGTTAAGTTATCACCGCAACCGAGAAGGAGGAGGAGCATATGTCTCATGTTCCTTATTCTAGTGTAGTAGGTAGTATTATGTATGCTATGGGATATACTAGGCTTGATATTTCATAAGCGTGAACGTAGTCGATCGTTATATGAAGCGCTCATGTAAAGCTCATTGGAAAGCTGTGAAATGGATCCTTAGATATTTGAAGGAGACATCGGACATTGGTATAGTATACCGAAGGGGCGTAATGGCGGAAAAGACCATTGATTTTATGGATCCGATCATACATATGATTTGGATAAGTGCGGGCCTTTAGCGGGGTAAGTATTTACTCTTACAGGTGGTGTAGTTAGTGGAAAGCATCCTTATTTGGATCACATTGCCTTGTCGTTGATTGAGGCGAGTACATGGCACCGACACGGTCGTAGAGCGTGAGCGCATGTCGGGGCATTGGGAGAGCAAAGCATGAATGATAAGCACTATTGACTTGGCTTCAAATATCGAGCCAACGTGGAGAATTGTTAAATTATCTATTGAGTTTGAGCCCAGTATCCGACTAACAAAAAAAATTATTTATATAATTCTTGACCGGTTTAACCGATCAAGATATGCTACAGTGGACGACTTCTTGATATTGGGAGCTAGAGAACGGAAAAAAGGGAGGCACACATATGTTATGATTTTATGTTATTGTGGGCCCCAAAGAGTTCAAAAAAGGGGAAAAGCCTACGTAAGTTATATGTATGCGAAATTGTGGGGCCAAGTTATGTCAGAGAGAGCAAAGTAAAAAGGGCGTGGCTTGCTTTTAGGTTACTTTTTTTCTTTGGACAAAAACCATGTTCAGAGTGAGGTCCAGAATTGAGCCGCTCAAAGGACGTCGCACAACAAGCACAATAAAGAGAAAGAGAGTCGCGTATGAAGTAGAAAAGAAAAAATAGGTTCACTACAATCTGGTATTTTTTCTTTTCGGTTGCACGGACACGAACGTAGTGATATTGTGCAGTGAATTTATTATATCCAATTGTGAGTTGTTTATATGTAAATACTTTGGGTTTTGGTATAAATTAGGTGCGAAAAACACTAGCGTATGAGTGATTGTACATTCGGTTCTCCTATTATAGTGAATTATTCTTGCTGGCTCTCCCCGTGGATGTAGGTGCACATATTCAAATCGAACCACGTAATATCTAGTGTCTTTTATCATTTCTCATTATTTATCTAGGCTTTTCACATTGACTTAATTTGTAAGATTCCGGTTAGTTTCCGCACGTTATATTACAACATAAACTATGAGTGGAGTTTCTATAAACTCTTCTATACATACATAATACATAGGAAAAATTCCAAATAAAGGCCTAAAGTGCCTTCATTTTCTCAAATAAGAGCCGAAGTGAACCTTGTTTCAAATAAATGTCTAAAGTATCTTCATTTTCTCAAATAAGGACTTGGGCATGAATCCGAGAATCTTACTCTTGCTCGAAAAGAATGTGCTAAGTTCCTTGCTCAAGGTCTTATAGAACCCTCGATTCTCAATGGGGTTGTGAAGCCTTAAGGTCTTAAATGGCTTCGAGTCTCAAAAAAGGGGCATCTCGAGGGTATTTTCATCATTTATGTTTATTTGATTTTTTTCCTTTTTCTGTTTATATATAAAAAAAAAAAAAAAAAAAAGAAGACACATCGAAAGAAACAGAGCACTCTGTTTTCCTCTCTCCTCCCACATCCCAACTCCAGAGGCCCGAAATGACGAGGAAAATATTCGGTGGCCCACCATGCCACGTCACCGTGTGCCCCAACCAATCATGAGCGAATACATGTCTCCACGTAAGTTGAGTGAGGCCCACCTACTTTTCTCGCACCAAAAATTATTTTTGCCTTTTTTTCATTTGAAAAAATCCTCTTGTGTAAGCCTACCACATTAATTACGACTAAAACATGCTTTTTCTCTTTCCTATTTTTTTGCTTTGGAAGATAGAAGATCGGACGTCTCGCTTCTTCTCAAGAAAGAAACCCAATTTTCTTCTCTTCCTCCCTCGCTTTTGAAATTTTGAGTCTTCGGCTTCGCTCTCTGCTTCAATACTCATTTGGTCTTTTGCTCGGGCGCTTTCTCCGTCGTTCACTCTCCCTCCTGCTCCGCGCATGCTCATTCTCACTCGGTGCTCCTTACTCGATCCGATGCTCGTTTAATCTATGCTCCGGCACTCGCTCTATTGCTTTCTCGATCGTCGCTCATTGGGTCTTGAGAGGGATGACATGCTTCCGCGAGGCGGATTCTCCTCGAAATTGATGGCCGACCTCCGACCGGTGGAGTGAGCGCGAAAGGAAGAGTTGCTCTTGTAGAGTCGGTGGATGAAGTGAACGAATCCGGAGGGATTGCATTGCTCGCGGCAAGCAAAGGGAGGGAACACGAGCATCATGGAGGAACTACTCAAGCATTCGACTAGAGAAGAGGTGCTCCTTACTTCTTTGATGCTCCTTTGGTCTTTGCTCGGGCGCTCGCGACTCTCCGGGTCCGCCCTCGCTCGATCCGTCGCTCGAGGGCTCTCGCTCCCAGCGCTCACTCGCTCGCTATTTGCTCCGGCCCTCGCTCTCATGCTTTGCTCCGGCCCTCACTCCCGAGCTTTGCTTTAGCCTTCGTTGGCTCTCTACTCCGACCCTTGCTTGCTCCATTGGTCGAGCACCGTATACACAGTTTTGGTATCCGCCCAGGCACGAAAGAAAAGTGTGTGCATCCAATAATAGTATGGTTTACTTGATTTTTTTCAAGTATGTCCATCTTAAAGTACTACCACTTGCTTGTTAAATTAGACGGTTTGTTATGATTAAAATCAAGACAATAGATATTGCTTCAAAGATTTGTTTGATGAAGCAACTAGAAAATTGCCTTCCAAAATAGTGTGTACTTTTGACTTTTGTCCATCGTTAGTGGGTTACATGTTTAATTTCTTTTGCTTGGCAAAGTTACTGAGTTTTACTTGAAATATAGAGAAGGGAGAATCTAATCTTCATTGTTTTTGCTTTAATGGTAAATGTTGACATAAATTGATGCTAAGGGATTTACTTGCTCAATAGATTCAAATGTCTTGGATATAATAGCAGCCCATTGCACATTTGCTATGCGCAGATTATATAAGAATCATCGTTGCAAATGCATGGATATATTGATTTAACTCTATTGTTACTTTTTTGTTCTTTTAAGAGCGCTAGTTCTCAATTGGATATCACTATATATATAGTTAAGATTGCCAACTAAACTGCGAATGGCTACATAATTAAGATTGTTCTCTTAGACTCTATCTTTTAAGGAAAACATTCCTTATTTGGTGTTATCTATGTTAGCGAGTGCTTGATTTTTGGTTTTACGCTACCCGTTTATGCTGAATGAACTTCATTGTTTACGGGAATTCTGTGCTCAATTGAGTAGTACTCAAGTGGGTTTCTTTCATGTTAATATACGTTATTCTCTATTTTTACTGCTTTTCTTATTACAAAGGCTTGTGTAGTGTACCTTCTTTGCTCCGTCTTTTGGGGTCCTCCTTGGTTCGTCCACAAAAACTACAACTAACAAAGGTTCGCTTGCGATCGATCGGCTAATTCGCACGTTTAAGGTTATCCAATGGCTCAATTAGAGGTAATCCTGAAATTATATTATGTGAAATATATTTGTCTCGCTCAAGATGTGGATGAGATGTTATATTGCTTGTAATAGCACCATGTTAAATACTTTTTGTTCTTTGCTTGCAGCATGAAACCGCCCATATAGCTCATGTATCACGTGATTTGGAAAAAGATTTTGAGTTTACGGTAGGAATGATTTTTACAAGTGAGCTCGAAGCATATCATAAATATGTGGCCTATGCTATAGGCAAAGGCTTTGGAGCTAGTAAGGCTAAGATTAGAAAAAATGGCAATGGAGAAATAACTCGTCGAACTTTTGTATGTAATTGTAAGGGGTATTCTAACAACTCATTCGGGCAAGAAAGGAAATATGAAAGACTTGAAGTTAGATGTGGTTGTCGTGCTTTTATCGGATTTAAGGTTGACAATGGTATTTATGAAGTCATAGAGTATGTCTCTAAGCATAATCATGAATTTATTCCGGAATGTCAAAAGCACTTGATAAGATGCAAAAGAATGATTTCGATAGTTGCAAGAGTGTGTTAGTTGGCATGGCTAAAATAGGCATTAGAGGGACTACATCGTTTAAGTACTTGTCAAACACCGCAGGAGGAAGCCAAAACTTGGGTTTCATTTTGTAGGATTCTCAAAATTATTTGCAAGGTGAAAGATTAAATCATATTAGTGGGGGGAGATTGTCAAAGTCTTTTGAATCATTTTCCTCGCATGCAAATGCAAAATCCGATGTTCTTCTATGCACAACGGGTAGATCAAGATGGTAGATTGACAAATATATTTTGGAGAGATAGTTTGTCTAAATTCGAGTATGACTTGTTTTGGTGATGTGATGATTTTTGATACCATGTATCATACTAAAACATATGACATGATTTGTGCGCCTTTTATTGGAGTCAATCATCATTGGAAGAATACATTGTTTGGCTGTGCATTTTTGTTGGATGATATTGCAAGTTCATTTACTTGGTTATTTGAGGTGTTTTTAGAGTCTATGGGAAATCGGGCTCCAAAAACCATTTTCGCTAATCAAGACCAAGCCACGGCAAAAGCCATTCAAAGGGTATTCCCGGATATTCAACACCTTTTACGCACTTGGCATATTTGGAAAAATGCCAATCAAAACATTCCGGATCTTTACCACAAATCGGAGTTTAAGGATAAATATTTCTCAAAGCACTTATGTATAGATGCAGGTCAAAGGATGAATTTGAATCTACTTGGAAGAAAATGGAAGAGGAGTGGGGCACGGAGAATAACAGTTGGCTTGAGGCTATATGGTTTGAGACATAAGTGGAGTTCGATTTTTGGTCGTGATTTTTTTTATTGTGGTATAAAATCAAGTCAAAGGAGCGAGAGCACTAACAATGTCTTCCAATGTCGACTAAGACGTTGACCCTTGTAGAATTTGTCCACCATTATGAAGAACAATTGAAGCATATGAGAGAAATTGAAAGTCAAGATGATTATAGTTCTCGTGGAAAGCCGAAATTGCATATTTCGCATAACGGGATATTGACACATGCCGAAATTGCATATTTCCATGGGTTGATGTATGAATACACTCTCAAGTGTGAGGAGATTAAAGGTGAACATGTTGTCGATTTAACACTATTGACTTTTCAGTTTCTTATGAATGCAAATTATTTGAATCAAAAGGGTGGTTGTGTCGTCATGCTTTGCGTGTGTTGAATGTGAACGTATCGGTTTCGGTCATTCCATCTTCCTATATTTTGAAGAAATGGACTAAGGGTGCGAAACAAGGGTATGTGAATGATGAATCTCATGAAATGTCACAAGGTCCATCTACATCTAATCGATTTTCCACATTAATGCAAAATGCTTTTGAAGTGATGACTTTGGGAGCCCAAGATTTCAATACTATGAGAATAGTGAAGAAGAACTTGGATGCAACGGTGGCTGAAATTTCATCATACAACTCAAGTGTGGTTGTGATAGATTATCATAATCATGAGGCTTCTTTATGTGAGACATCGGTATTGGACCCCCTTCAAAGGAAAGGAAAGGGAGCAAGTTATGGAAGACTTAAAAGCTCAAGTGAGAAAAAGAAGAAAAAATCTAAAAAAGGAACATCCCCAATGCTAATTGAAAGACAAGATGAGTTGAATGAGATAGAAGTCCACTTAATATGTTTATGTCATGTTTATACTTATGCTACATGATGCCAATTAAAGTATTTTTTGTTTTGTATTGTAGAGCTGATTGTCCAAGCAAAGGGTGATGAGACTCATTTACCGATTATTCAAGAAATTCAAATCAAATTCCAAATGCATTTTGTTCTAGCAATATTGGTGGTCCTATAGTAAATCTAAATTACCATAATCAGGTATGTCTCTCTAAGTTCAACATTTGAACTTGCATTCCGCTAATTTGGTCAATTTTTTTATATAGATGCAACTACCATACTTCATGCCGCCGGGGATTATAAATGGATTTTCCCCATTCACTAGTCGAGGTCTTTAGAAGTCCGGGTTATTCTTGTAATATTTGTCTCGAGATTCGTTGAAAATTCTAATGTTACTATTAATGGGTTCTCATTTATACATGTCGGAATAGAAAAATAGATCCCATGAAAGAATTTTGTTACATTCTACTAATGAGATCGTCTTTTTATATAGATGCAACCATCGTACATCATGCCATCAGGAATTAAGAATGGATATTTCCCATTCACTAGTCGGGTATCTATTATGAAACTCATTTTCGATCGTAGTGTTTTTTCATTTTTAGTAAACTATTCTTGTGCTTATTGATAATGGGTTTTTGTCTATAGATGTTGGAGTACCATAATAGATCCCATGAAAATATTTTGAGCCAGGTAAAGGTTGCCTCACTTTTGTTAATGTGGGATTATATGAGATAAAATCTATGTAGGTGCGTTGCTTAGTAAACTGTATTTTTCTCAATTTATTATTTACTCCTTTGTATAGGGGACATCTAAGTTCTTTTGAACATCTTGGGATGGATGAATTGAGCGGTCCTAAAGCCATAAACAATGCACGATCAAAACATAATTCATCGTGAGGATAACCCCTTAATGGAATATTTTTTTCCTTAAAGTTTTTATGATACATATTTGAAGGGGAGCTACGGATATGGAAGGATCTAAGGATTAAAAAGTGAAAGTATTGGTGAGACATGTAAACAGAACTTTGGCAATACGCGGTTCTATTTGAAGAGGCCACATCGATAATTTTATAATCCGAATTGAATTACAAATGATCGGGAAGAAGGTTCACTAAGTTTATCCATAGACAATCATCCAACAAAAAATTCAAACTTCACCGAAGGGCGGATTCCAACACTTATGCTCCATCCATGGCATTTAATTCCGAAACTTTGAAGAGCGCAAGTCACATATCTTCATTAGAATCCTTCATTTCTTTCTTGTTCCCTCCATATATAGTCTCAACTAGACAAGCAGTACATGGGAGAAATAGTGAAAACAAAATGAAAACTTGAAAAACATAATTTGTCCAAATCACATCAATAATTACACCTTCGATCTCAAGATCTCAATTAGTGAATGGCTTATAGTAATCTAGAGAGAAAATCTGTATCCTTTGACTCTTTTTCCCTCGGCAGGTGTCGGTTATCATATCCCCTTCCGGCAATCACAATAAGAAAACCTCCATCTCCAACGAGCTCTATCTCTTCGATCCCTCTTCCTTTAGAACTTTCGTCCTTGCTTCCCACAATGGCATCCCAAAGAGGAACACTTCCTTCAGAATCTGCATGATAGAAACTTGGACATAGTGCTGATATCATTAGTGTTCCAAGCACAATTGGTCTTGAAATGCCCCTAGTAGTACGTAAATTGCAGTATTGATGCAAAAATGGTTTCGAAATGCCAATAGAGTACCTTTGACGTTAGGATCTCCTCCGAACCTAGAAGAAGGATCACGCAATGATGACTTCCAATAGATGCCGCAATAGGCTTTTGTTTGCGAAGTAACAAATGTAGGGGATAAGTACACCGTGGTACCATAACTTGTGTACGGCATTCACTGAGTGTCATAACTTTTAAAACGTTCACTTAAGTGTCGTAACTTTAAAAAATTGTTTACTTAAGTGTCATAACTTTAAAAAAATTGTTCACTTGAGTGCCATGTCGGAGCAAAATCGTTCACTTGAGTGCTACATCAACTTTTCCGGCGTGCCACGTCGGCTTTCCGATCGCCACGTCAACATGGCACTCAAGTGAACGATTTTTGAAAATTATGACACTTAAGTGAATATTTTGAAAGTTATGGCACTCAAGTGAACGCGGTACAAAAGTTATGACACTTCTAGTGTACTTTTTCCCAAATGTAGAATTATGAAACTGTGGAAATGCCATCTCCTAGTCGCCTCTCATTGCTACATAACATAACTAAGAATTTGTTGGAATAAATAAATATTAAATCATGCCTTCTTCTAATAGCTTAAGCTTTTAGAACAGGTTGGTCGTGGTCCCACAAAATCTTTCATAGTATCGGAGCAAGAGGTCCCGAGTTCAAATCTTTCTAAGCCTTTATTTTGCCTCCTCAATGAATATGTCCACGCTTAGTACTAGGCAAAAGACCAGTACTACGCGTGAGAGGAGCGTTGGAATAAATAAATATTAAATCATGCCTTCTTCTAATAGTTTAAGCTTTTTAGAGCGGTTGGTCGTGATCCCACAAAATCTTTCAAAATTGACTCGTATATGTACATTGGAAATGAAATGGATTGAAACATTCTTAACCAACTTGCCCGTTCTATTCCATTTCTTTCTACAATAAGTTCCTCCTCACAAACCGATCTACGGTTTAAAGAACATCTCACAAAACAGGTTGGTCGTGGTCCCACAAACTTTTTCGGAATTGACTCGTATATGTACATTGGAAATGAAATGGATTGAAACATTCTTAACCAACTTGCCCGTTCTATTCCATTTCTTTCTACAATAAGTTCCTCCTCACAAAACTGATCTACGGCTTAAAGAACATCTCACAAAACCGATACATCAAGTGTTTGAAATAAGAAAGTATCCAAAACTTTGTATCCAGGGAAATGGTCCGTGTAAAGCAAGCAATATATCATATACTAGGCAGCGTATACGTCCTTCAACACATATGTTGAGCAACTTCACGAGATTGCGGTGATGCAATCTGCATAGCATTTCTCCGTAAACAACACCAAATAAGGAAAGTTTTCTTATGCGGCCATTCACGGTTACGTTTGGCAATCTTAGCTATATACACAAGTGATACCCAATCGAGAACTAGCGCTCTTAAAAGGAAAAAAAAAAGTAACAATAGAGTTAAATCAAGATATCTATGCATTTGCAACGACGATTCTTGTATAATCAATGCATAGCAGTTGTGCAATGGGCTACTATTATATCCAAGACATTTGAATCTATTGAGCAAATAAATCCCTCAAAGATCAACTTCGCCAACATTTACCATTATAGCAAAAACAATGAAGATCATATTTTCCCTTCTCTATATTTCAACTAAAACTCCGTAACCCGCCAAGCAAAAGAAATTAAACATGTAGCCCACTAACGAGGAACAAAAGTCAAAAGTACACACTATTTTGGAAGGCAATTTACTAGTTACTTCATCAAATAAATCTTTGAAGCGATATCTATTGTCTTGATTTTAATCATAATAAACCATCTAATTTAACGGGCAAGTGGTAGTACTTTAAGATGGACATACGAAAAAAAAAATCAAGTAAACCATACTATTACTAGATGCGCACACCATTCTTTCATCGGTCGGATACCGAATCGTGCTTACAATGCTCGATCGATGGAGCAAGCAAGGGTCGGAGTAGAGAGCCAACGAAGGCCAAAATAGAGCTCGAGAGTGAGGGCTAGAGCGGAGCGAGCGCCGGAACAAAGAGCCCCCAAGCGATGGAGCGAGCGAGGTGGACCAGAGTAAGCGAGCGCCGAGCAAAGATCAAAGGAGCATCACATGAGTAAGGAGCACCTCTTCTCTAGTCGAATGCTTGAGCAATTCCTCCACGATGCTCGCGTGCCCTCGCTTTGCTACCGCGAACAATGCGGTCCCTCCCGGATTCGTTCACTTCATCCACCGACTCCATGAGCAATACTTCCTTTCGCTCACCCCACGGGTTAGCGATCGGCCGTCAATTTCGAGGAGAATTCGCCTTGCGGAAGCATGTCATCCCTCTCAAGACCCAACGAGTGATGATCGAGCGAGCTGCGAGCGAGCCCCCAAGCAAAGACTAAACGAGCGTCGAGAGGAGTAAGGAGCACCGAGCGAGAGCAAGCATGTCTTGGAGAAGAGGGAGAGCGAGTGACGGAGAAAGCGCCGAGCAATAGACCAAATGAGTATTGAAGCGAGAGCGAAGCCAAAGACTCAAAATTTCAAAAAGTGAGGGAGGAAGAGAAGAAAATTGGGTTTCTTTCTTGAGAAGGAGCGAGACATCCCATCTTACGTCTTCGAAGCAAAAAAAATAGGAAAGAGAAAAAGCATGTTTTAGTTGTAATTAATGTGGTAGGCCTACACAAGAGTATTTTTTCAAATGAAAAAAAAGCAAAAACAATTTTTTGTGCAAAAAAGCAAGTGGGCCTCACTCAACTTACATGGAGACACGTGTTCGCTCTTGATTGGTTGGAGCGCATGGTGACGTGGCATGGCCGGGCCACCCAATATATTCTCGAAATGGCGCGTACTCTCCCTGTCTTTTCGTCCTTCCTCTTCATCGCACACCAGCCCTCCATCTCATCCTTCGCCCCCATCTTCATCCCTCTCACCCATACCCTCTCCGCATCCCGCTTTAACACCTCCCGCCACCTCCTCAAGTTCGCTCCACCCGCTTCCACCACCACTCGCCGCCAACTCGCTACTTTCGCCGCCGCTAGGTCTTCCCCCCCTCTATCCCTAGGCGGTGACTCCACCCCGGCTTCACCCTAAACTCCCACCCTCCCCCGTCGATCTCGTTCTTCATGGATGCCGGCATCGACCTCGTCTCGATTCCCTTGCTCTCCTTTCGATTGCATCCTTTGCGAGGGCAAGACCAAACCCAACCGCCGCAACCCCATCGTCGCCCTCAACCATCTCTTGCAAGTCCCATGCATGTGTGGTCGCTCACTCGTCTCTCCTCCTTCGACCTCGTCTTCTTGCTATTCGCCGCCCGCTCAAGTCCATAGAAATCTCCGATTGCGCCTCCTTCTCTTGCCTAGTGGCGAAGGGCATCTCCGTGGGCCTCAAGCGTATCCCGGCAAAGAAGAATTTAAGGGTGGTGGACACTTGCGGAACGGAGGGTTGGTGGTCGATTCGCGGACAATGTTGCATTTGTAGGGCGACACTCGCCTCCCGATCGTGTGTCCTTTTTTCTTTTTCTTTTTGAATTTTTAAAAAAATGTAAAAGGAAAAAAATTAAAAAAATCAAAAAGGAAAATGTAAAAAAATGCTCTTTAGACTAGGCTCTTTTTGGGACTCCATGGCTATTTCTTTGTTCTTTTTTAAACAATGATATCACTTAAGCCCTTATGTGAAACATGATTCACTTCAATACCTTATTTGAGAAAAAGAAAGACTTCGCCTTTTTATTTGAAATTTTCCCAAATACATATGTATACTTGACATGAATCTTTCAATGAGTAGTCAACTTGATAATAAGCTTTCTAAATGAAAACTGTATGATATGTCCTTATGTTTTACTGAAGCATGATCTTATGTTTTTTACTTAATTAAGGAATTAAAATACTTAATATAATAATTTCGAGGTCGATCTACAATTAGTTCTATTCAAGAATTCCTTTTAAGCAGAGAGTATTACAATTAAAAAAAAATAAGCACAATATCATCTTCTTATTCCTAACTTAACCCTCCCTCTATATGGAACTTTAAAGAGTCACATTCAAACCACATTAGAAAAGGAAAAGTTGCAATAGGACAAATGGACAAGGCAACAAGAAATGACAACTTAGAATTTTGTCAGTACCTTCATTAAAGTTTCTAAATAATGCGTAGCGACGAAATTCAAGCTGCGAGCTCATTAAAGCCACAGAGAAAGGGGACCACGGAAGGGTTGTTAGATGAGTCAAAGTTGAGTCAAGGTCGCATATGTTTGGTCGACTCGATCATACCAGACTCATTCTTCGGTTCAAGCTCAAATGGGTTTGATTTTTATCTCGATTTTTCATTTTATATAGCCTTTAGTAAACTCTATTTCAAACTGACAAGATCATCATGAAGTAAGCTATGAAGAAAATAGATTTAAGTTAAACTTTAAGCTACAATATTGAAAGAATGATGACATGTTGTCAATAGCCCCGTTTGTAAAACATGTCATGTTTCATGTGGCGTGCTGGCTATTTGTGTACAAGTTGATTAGTTTTTAACTCGAATATGAGCTGAAAAGAACTGATCCAGGTTTGCATAGTTTATACAAGTTAAGCTCAAATAAATCCGTTGAATATCTCAGGTTGTAGAATAATCAAGCTTGATCATTTCATTAGTTGCTTGACTAGGTTGCAATATTTGAGTAAGTGCTTGTCAACAGTTATTACTTCTGTCAGCGGGAAAGCCATGAATTCAGGACTAAGTACATACGTTGCATGCTTATAGCAACTTTGCATGCAATTGGACCGCGCCTCTCAATCTTACTAGTAACTTCGTTGCTAATGGCTTGGACATCGTACTATAGAGTTCTTCCTCCACACAAAGACAAACAACAGTATTGTCTCTATTTACTTCTCTCTCACTCGTCTTACGATTTAAAGTGAACTATGCGTACCCGAAATTATAGAGCATTCTTCGTGTGTTTCCCTTTGGTTTCTATCAAAGTTGGAGAATCTTCCGGGGCTCTAGACTCAAGATCTGCATAATACGCAGAAGTTCAGCTTTCAAGGCCTAGAACTGTTGAATGTGTCAGCGAATGCCACGAGCACTCTCGGTCGCCATGCGTTCAAGTCTTTGCGAGCTCCTGTGCTCATGCCGGTCCTGCATGCCGCACTCGCCTTGTGCACTTGGATGTCCATGGTGCTTTTCGTCGAGCGTGTGTACATGGCCATCGTGATCTTCTACGCCAAACTATTCAGGAAGAAGGGATACATCAAGTATAATTTGGACGCCCTGAAAGAAGATTTAGAGCTTAACAAAGGTCATCCCAAAGTGTTGATCCAACTACCCATGTATAACGAAAAGGAGGTATGAATTTACATTTCTGGTATTGTGATTGTTTGCTTATTCATCTTTTCTAGCTTGACATTCACAAGCAAATTTAGAAAGCAAGTCATGTTTTCCAATAGATACAGTAGAAGCTTTGCCCGCTTCTTTTTCTTTATCTTATTTGAAAAAGTACATTATTATATTTCTTTATTATTTTAAGAGCAACTAAAGATAACAATATGATAAGATCATCAGTTATTTTTTATCACACTGTTTCCCAATTAATAAGTGATTTATTCAAAACACGCGGTGATGGTGTGTAAATTTACGATTAAGATTGTGTTGTCCCTAACTATACTATCGGGAAATCATTTCCCTTATTTTAATCATGTAGTCAATGAATTGTGGACAAAATTTCCCAATTAATCATACTTAGCCCACCTTAATTCTACTTTTAGATTAGTCGTGGGAAGCTCGAAAACTTCCTTATTTTCATTAAAATTGGAAAAAATGATAAATAGGATAACAAAAAGTTAATTTAGATTTTGCCCTTCTTCTCTTTTACTCTATAAATCATTCCAACTAATTGTACACTTGCGTAACGACATTGTAGATGCCCCATAAATCATCAGTCGTCGCATCATTTTGTAAGAATTCTCAATAAACGTTTAGTACATGTAGCCTTATTTTGGGAATTAGGGTCATATACTATCTTTTTTTTTTTGGGTAAGGAGGGTCATAAACTTTAATCCATGTAGGAGCTGAAAATTGAAAGATGTATCTAAAGAAAGATAAGTAGTACTCAAACCAATAAGATTCGAAGTGTATGAAACGAGTGGACATCCTAATTAAAGGTTAAAGAAACATAAGACATGCAATACCCTTGTTTGTACCCAAATTACAAGAAACCCTAAATAAACTGGAGTGTATCATATAAAAAGAATAAATAAACTATGGAGAATCGCAAGTAGCTTCAACAGCCAGCCTATAAACATTCTGGTGGCACCCGGTGGGTCCGAAGGTGTTCTCCGAAACGTCGAGTGTACAGCTCTCTTGTCCAAGACATTGCTGCAAAGATCGAATTAGCTTAATGAGTCTCTGAATTTAATGATAGTAATTAGGAAAAGCATATTTTTTATTTTGTTAATTACCTTCTCAATGACTGAGAGCGTGTTGGGAGCTTCGCAGCTACCCCTCGCGTACGATCCACAGGCCCCCATTGGCTCGCCGAAACTGGCGAACCGGATCTCCGACATGATGAGTCCGCCTTGGCACGACAGCTCCAGCTTCTTCCCCTCGTCGGTGGTGGCACAGATTGTCCCGGCCGTGACCGTCTGGAACCTTACGTGGAGCGGCGTGCCGCCGAACTCCTCGAAGAGTACCAGCTTGTTGCCGTCATCTTGAAGGAAGGACCGCGGGACGTGATACCTAAGCAAGAACCAAACAATCCACAATCAAAATCTTGACAAAACACTAAACAAGTGGATGTCTACTGTTGATTACCATCTTTGACTAGGTTTCCCGCAATTGGTCAAACATTTCTTGTCGCTGTAGGCTCCACGGTAGTCGCACGTGACGGCACAACCATCCTCGCCGGCGACGTAGCTCGGCCAAAACCTGCCGATGTTGTGGCCATTCACCCAAGCAGTGCCTTTGCCAAGCCCTTGCAAGTCCACGACCACAGGGTCACTGCCCAAGGGAGCCTTGAAAGTTGTCTGAAAAATTAAATTAAATCAGCAAAATCAAGCACTATATGATCGTATAAAAATAAATTAAAAGATCGATCCCTTTTTTTTTTTTCACCTTGTACCATACTGACAATCTGTTTGAAGGGAGATTGTAAGATTTCCATCCATGTTGGTGACGAGCGTCGTCCAATTGGAGTCCCTTCTCTTCCATGCCACTCAACCCCACCTTGTACGTCCATGAGTTCGTCGACAAGTCCCTGGTCACCTCGTCGCTTTGTCCTTTGTTGCCGACCAGCTTCACCGGACCGTGAATCCCGACCTTAACCGTGTCGAAGTTCGCCCCGTAGTTCTGGTCGGAAAATATTACCAACCCACCAAATTAATGAAAACGAAAAAGGGTCCTTCGAAGTTTTTTTCCTTGTTTTTCGAAAAACAAGTTTTGTAATGTAAAATTTCCATACTTGCAAACCAACGGTGACGCTCAGGAGAGAGATTGTGTTGGTTTTCCCAACCTTCAGCTTGATGCCTTTCTCCATGGTGAATTCCAAATGATCATAGGTACCCCATTGAGACCCTAAAGCAAAAGATAAATACTTGGTATTGATCACTCAATCGTATGTTAACAAACAAAACTAAAATCTGAGAGATATTGCATAGATAAGAGCTTGAACTCACCAACGTGTTTCCCGTTGACAAAAGCATGAACGATGTGCCCGTTGGTCTGGACGTGTAGGGTTATCGCCTTCCCCGTGAGGCTATCGTTCTTGCTCACATCAAGACTGTAACATTCATGAAGCAGTCGTCAATAACTGCGCAAGTCTGTATTAAAAAGCAATCGAACACCATGCAATGCACCAGAAAAATCATGGGTATTTACCTAGTTAGATACCACAAGTAGTCGCTAGTGTCGTTAGTGACGGTCTTTTTGATCTAAAAGCTGGTTCACGGTCATCACGCTTCCTTTAGCAACGCCGCCGTGCAAGTGCTCAGCGTGCTCCGGTCTCCAGTCCCATTTCAACTCATTAGGCTCCGTTTGGTCGTCAGCCTCGTTGGGTAGCTTCACCATTAGCGACTGTTGGGTATTGACCTGCACAAAAATTTAGGGTTTTGACCAATACAAAAGCTTTATAACAAGGTACTGAATTTCGAATTAAGAGTCCTATCTCACCTTAGCTGTGTTGTAGGCCTCGGTGTAGCAGTCGGGGAGGATGCTGACGGACCAAGCCGGGACCGTGTAATTGTTCCCCATGAGGTTGACGGTGAAGTCTTGGTTCTGGTTCGCGTTGCCCAGGAAACAACTTTGCTTCCCGACGTACATGAACACGGTGCCCTAATCGACAAGAGCGCGTAAGGTTATAAAACATCAGTGACAACGCGGAGATCGTTTCCGACTAAATTCCGAGTCTCAATCGATTGATTAGTTACTTACCGTCATCATGTTTCCGTAATCCACATTCCTCTTCACTCCCTTGGTGAGGATCTCCTCCATGGACATGATCAATTCGTGGAGCCGTTTCAGATGTCCCCACTTCGGTTGATTCAAGTTACCTATGAAACGCCATGAGTCTTAGCAAAAAAAAAGTTGCTGTTTCTAAGTAAAGAAAAGGGTAATAAATACCATATTCATCAAGTGGTGCATCATAGTCATATGATGTGGTGATATATGGACCGCCGGATGTTCTACCAAAGTTTGTTCCGCCATGGTACTACAAAGGGAATAAAATAATTGTCCTAAGTAAGATTAGATTAAAATTTTTGTAATGATTGATTAATTTACACTTACCATATAA
Source organism: Rhodamnia rubescens (assembly GCA_021437795.1). Classification (NCBI taxonomy): domain Eukaryota; kingdom Viridiplantae; phylum Streptophyta; class Magnoliopsida; order Myrtales; family Myrtaceae; genus Rhodamnia; species Rhodamnia rubescens. The sequence continues at coordinate 52,228 of JAILYA010000115.1, read as the reverse complement.
TAGTTCTGAAGCGATCCTCCATATTGGAAAAATCTTGCTACAGCAAAAGCAAGATCCTCGGCAGTCCTGTGAGGATCCTTCATACCCCAATCCTTAAACCTAATTTTAGGTTAAACCCGAATTAAAAGTAACATTTCGAACATGTAAAAAAGTGGAAAACAAATAGATTTTTCCCTTACCATCCACTCCAGTTCTCAGTCCACCATTTAGGACTCGTAGGATTATTAGGAGAATATTGGTCGCAATACCATCCATTACATGTATTAATCTGCGCAAGCAAATGAACACACTTACTTAACTCGAAAAGTAATCTTTCTCTGGGAATTGTACATTATATTGGTAATTTATTGCGATCAACCATACCATTGGCGAAGGAGCATCGTTCTGTTGACACATGATCCACGGAACATCGATGCCATAACTTGTGGCCAATTGGGCGCACCAATTCAAGTATGATTTCCCTTTGTCCCCATAAGCCCATTCCACGTTTCCATACTCGTTCTCAATCTTGATCAAATCACAAAAAAAATCCAACATCGATGAATCGAGATCAATCTTTCTTACTGTGAGTAACTAGAAAAGTTGTCATAGCCAATTGGGAACAAAATATAAATTGTCAAACAAGTATGAAAGTTGATTTACATACCTGTGCAAGTATTATCGGGCCACCTTGGCTGGCAAAAAGATTATGCCTTTTCATCATGTCAACTATCAATGTGACAAACGTTTTCATCTCATTCTAAATTACAAGACAAGAGAAAAATCAGGAATTCAATTAGTGTTGGAAGTTGAAAAACAAAGTTAAAGCTAACAATTGCGTAAAAATAATAATACCTGATAAACGGTGTTGTTTGTTCTCAACTCTACACCGGGCAAATTATGCAACCAGACGGGAAATCCTCTGAATATGAGTTTGGAACAGGAAAAAATTAATTATATGACTCGTGACGTTTGTAAGTAGTAATGCATAATTCGAAAAATTTAAGGTAATTACCCGTAATTCCACTCCGCACGGACGTACGGGCCGATGCGAAGAATGGCATAGAGCCCGGCGTCATGAACGGTTTGGATAAACCGGACTAGATCGTTATTTCCTTCAAGTCGTACTAAACAACGAAAGTACCCGCGTAAGTAAAGTGTAAATTAGTGAGACATAATAAATTGACAAAAAAAAAAGGTTTGTTCAAGCACCTGACGGTTCAGGGGCTCGTGGGCATTCCAGAAAACGTAAGTCTCAATGGCATTAAGGCCACCCTCTTTTGCTTTCCTAATGAGATCACCCCACATCTGACCAAAAAATTAGCAAAAAATCAATGAGAAAATTAACATAAACATGTATAAAATTAGGCCTATTCACCAAAAAAAACAAAACATTAAGAAAGGCTCTTACCTCAGGAGTGCTACGAGGGTAATGAATGGAACCGGAGATGATTATCCTGCTTTCACCATTGATTTTGATCCCCCTTTCATCGTACGACACATCGAGCGGGATTGCAGAAGCGACAAGAAGAAAACTCGCGACACTCAGAGCAGCAGCAAAACGCAAGCCGAGGGTCGCCATGTCCGACCAGCACGAGCACTGTTCTCTCCTAAACTCACTCCCAGAATTGCAATTTCAAGCACTATATATAAGCTCGAGGAGACGACTTCGAGAAGATGAAAGGGTGAGGCTTATCGAGTGGTTTGGCTTAGAAACTAATCAAACTTATCTCATCGGACGGGGTTCAAATATTAATGCTATTTTTCGTTTTTCGAAGTATTTATCCATGTTCGACCAGAAACAAAAAAAGGGTATTTATCCATGAACTTGGACATTATCTTCTGTTAATTGTTGTAAAACTAATCACTAGTACCTAATCGGATGATGTTCTGTCATATTTAAATTTGGTCAGCAAACTATTATCGATGAATGTCAACTTTAAGTCAAAAGATAAAGTTTAAGAACGTACTTACTTAATTTGAATTAGATCATCCTCGAATTTTCGAATGAGAAGATCCATGATTGACGTCGTTAGATTGTGATAAAAATTAAAGCTTTCTATTTATGCGTTTCTCATTGTTTAATTTCTAAAAGGAGGTCCTCAATTTTATTTTATTTTTTTGGGATTGCCTGGATTTGCAATCTTTTCCCCATATCACGTCTTCCGCCTATAGAGGTAAAAAGCTCTCATGTTAGCTATTTGACTATGATTTAATTTGCTATATGTTTTTTTTTAGTCGAAATTAGCTACACGTTCACCTTCGCAAATATATACCAAAAAAAAAAAAGGTAATACATTGTCAAAAGTTCAGTAAAAAACAAAAAAGACATTTAAAAACCTCAATAAAACCAAATATTAACATGTCTAGGTCCGATTATTGGAATAATCTTGGGTTTGTCATAGTTTTATTTCATCTCTTTTTTTTTTTGGGGTGTGGGGGTTGTACTTTGTCTATTATGTCGTGATCCAAATAAAATGAAAATTACATAGTATATGAGAATACAATAAGAAGATGACTTTGTTCTTATCCATATTTTCAAATTTGGTTTCAATAAGAAAGTAAAATCTAGAGAAATACAGATCAATAAGCTAATGCTTGTAGCTTATTGGTCGAACGTGGGTCGGACATGAAAATCACGGAAGCAAAGTGAAGTGACATGCAGCCAGTATGAAAGAAAGCCTTCTCTCGATTTTGCCTTTTAAGTATATGTACTAAATTAGAGATACGAGAGCAAAAGGAAAAAAAAAAAACTATCCAAATCCTGGGACATTAATATTTCATAGGTGGACCCACTGGAAACGATCTAATGTTATTTTTTGGGAGATTTCATGTTGAAGTGAGTTATTGGGCTTTGAAAATTTGGACACAAACAAGAACAAAGGATTAATTCACGTATTAATAAATAGCTTGCTAATGTTAATAATAGGCATGCGGTCCGCTAGTATTATAAGTGCAAAGTTCGACCCCCACGCTAGGCATGCAGTTCTCGGGATAAAGAAATTTGAGAGTGTGGATCTTAAGATATCGCGCCACGGGATTCGACCCGTGCTTTGTAAAGAGGTAGAACAACAATAAGAGAATTTGTAATCTGATATAAAATAAAATAAAAAAACTGGCGTATTGGTACATCTTTATCATTTTTTCGAGCACATTTGGAGACTTTCGCAAACAATATAATAACTAGAAATAATCGGAGAAAAGTTGGGTCAGAATACTTAGAACCTTTCCCCACCTTTGGACATAATTTGCATCGTCACTGCATGCAAAACGACGTGTCCCTCCACGTGTTGCTTCCTTGCTCAGCGGAGACACGTGGCAGCTGCTTGCACCTCTCCCAGCTCCACCTGTCATTTCACCCATCTGGACTCATCGTATAAAAAAAAGCACCTCATCCACCGATTCAGCAATACCTCCACTCTAAAGAGAGGAACCAAACGCGCGGTAAAATAGTGCTTTGTAGCGCGGAAGATCATCGTATTTGCATCGTTCTGCTTCTCCTCGTGATCAGCTCAAAAGTAAGAGGAAAATGGCGTCAAGGCGAGAAGCTAAGGGAGAGAGGGCCGAGGAGGAGGCGAGGGTTGCGGCCTCCGAGCTCAGGGACGTGAACCGGGACCGAGAGAGAGGGCGAGAGCACGAAGCAGCCGGAGAGAGAGTGACCACGTACGACTCGACGGACCAGCCCCAGCAGGAGAGGCCCGGCATGATCGGGTCGGTCCTGAGGGCGGTCCACGACACGTTAGAGCATGCGAAGGAGGTGGTTGTCGGCAAGAGCCATGACGCTGCCGAGACCGCCCGTGAAGATGCGGAATACACAGCTGACATGTCCCGCGAGGGCTACGACGCCACCACGGGCAAAGCCAAGGAGTACAAGGACTACACGACTGAGAAGGCGAAGGACGCCACCGACTCGGCAGCACAGAAGGTGAAGGAGAAGACCAGGGAGGCGGCTGAGAAGGGAGAGGAGACCAAGGAGTCCGCGAAGGGCAAGCTCGGCGAGTACAAGGACTACACTGCTCAAAAGGCCGAGGAGGCGAAGGAGAAAACGCAGCAGAAGGCCAGCGAGTACAAGGACTACACGGCCCAGAAGGCCGAGGACGCCAAAGAGAAGACAAAGGAGAAGGCAGGCGAGTACAAGGACTCCACGGTGCAGAAGGCCGAGGAGGCGAAGGAGAAGGCGAGGGAGGCCAAGGACGCAGCGTTAGGGAAGGCAGGGGAGACCAAGGACTACACGGCGGAGAAGGCGAAGGAAGGGAAGGACACAACGGTGGGGAAGCTGGGCGAGCTGAAGGAGTCTGCAGCCGACGCGGCGAGGCGGGCCATGGAGATGCTGTCCGGCAAGGAGGAGGCGACCAAGGAGAAGACATATGAGACCCTTGAATCTGCCAAGGTGAGAGGGTCTAATTAAGTTGTCTTTTTTAGTTTTCACATGACTATACATTAATTTTGGTGAATTTTTTCAGGAGAAACTGAGGGAGACGGAGGAGGAAGCCAGGAGGAAGATGGAAGAATTGAGGGTGAAGGAGAGAGTGTACGAGGATGACGCGGCACGCAGGGCCAGGGAGAATAAGGAGGCTTGGGAAAAGGAGGGAGACAGGTCAAATATAATTCACAAAATTTAAGTTGTTCGGATTGTTCTACATATTTTGCATCGAAAATTACTAATTCAAACAACATTTGGCGCACCCGTAACAGTTTCGTATGTATGTTTTAATGTGCACAGGGGCAAAGAGGAGAGAGGAGGGATTTTGGGCGCGATAGGGAGCGTGACGGGGGCAATCAAGGAGAAGCTGACACAGCCGAGCGACAAGAAGGACGAGACGCACATGGCCGGCAGGGATGAAGGCAAGGGGCGGGACCAGGGGGGCCGGGGCAGGGGTGGAGGCCGAGGTGGGGGAGGCATACGTCGAGGACACCCGGCCGGGGGCCATAGCCGCCAAGCTGAAGGCGACCGACGACATGAGCGGACAGACTTTCAATGACGTCGGGCGCATCGACGACGAGGGGTCGGGCGCATCGTCAAGGACCGCCATGGGAAGATGTGACGCAATGCTTGGCACGTTACCCTTTTTGGCTTGTGGCTTTTCTCCTTTTGGATTTCATCCGGGATTTTGCTGGGTTTAGTCGTATGTTTATGTGATCATATACATGAAAATAATCTTCGCCAAGTATATATTTCCGTGCGTATCTTGGACGATGGCCACTAGTACTCGCTGGGGAAGTGTATATTTCCCTGAGTTTCGAGGAAAATCTCACTTCGAGGAAGTAAAAATTGAACCCAGTGGATTTACCTGATTCGGTGGTATCCTCACTAGGTTTCACTGCAATTCTGCAAGAGTGACTAAAATAGCATAAGCATATCAATTCGGGATTGTTTTCCCTCCTTAGATTAGATTCGAACATCTTAAAAGCTACCCTCGTGAGATTTTTTTTTCCACGCTTATAAACTTGATCATCATCAGGAACAACTATCTCACACATCGATGTCGGACAAGCAACAATCTCCTCTCCGAATGGTTGTTGGGTTTTAGATTGAAACTATAGGAAAATGTTCATTTCCATGTTCTAAAAATTTAGGGATCATATTGATCAACCTAAAATTCATAAATCACTTTATATTAGGTTAAAATTTAATGATTACGTTGCATAACATAACTATTAGGCCCTCTCAGACTTGGACTTCTACTTCAACTTGTGGGTATTATCTATTTCCGTTTTCTTGCATCAACCCACGGATCCAATTCGCAAAGACTGCAATTTGAGCTTTTCTTTTCTAATATGGGCCGGGTTTCTTTGCAAAGATTTCAATTTCGAGCCGTAATCGATCGAGGGTCCTAACCCATTTTCAGGACCAAGGAGTGCTGGGAAGTGACGGGATCATCGCCCCTTGCGGCCCCGAGCAACGAACGGTGAAGTCAACGAAAGCGACGATCAACAGTGAGGACATCGAATGTTTCCCAAGGCGGGACGGTGAATATGACGTGCGAGTAGAAATCCCAAGGTATAGAAAAATGTAGGGAAAAGGCGATGATGTAAGACGAGGAATCAAAAGGAATGCCGATGTTGTTTAAGCAATCGATGGAAGTGGAAACAGTAAGAGAGACTTCTCGGCTAGAGAGAGAAAGAGAGAAATTATGCCCGATTGAGGAAGTCCACGCGGTCCTTTCATAATCCTAACAATAACAATAAAACAATGTCTCCAAGTATATGATTTGCCCGGCTCTGCTAGTAAAAAAATTAAGAGGGTGAGGACGCTAGTATTACAAGTGCGAGTTTGACTCCCACGCTCTTTAAAGAGACAGAAATAAAGTCGAAAGCGAGGAAAGTTAAAGATAGGACAAACAAATAAAAAAGTACGTGATATGCAAAGTAGTAGTATCGACGTCGGTAAACAACATAGAGAAAAGGTAATATTTGGCTCATGTCCGGATAAGAGTTGGGTAGCTTTTGCATCATTTTTATAATAAATAATTGTGTGATCTGTGGTGAGATTAATGGTCCGTTTTGAGCCACACAAAAAATAAATAATAGATAATTAGAAATTTTTTGTGGGCTCTACCCTTCAAAAATTTGTGGCTCACAACACGTCAGTTACTCTCATGTATGCCTAAAAACCGTTATGCCAACGAAGTCTCATTTTATCGTTTTGCTTATTGACCGTCTTCGCAAAACATTCTTGCTTTATGTATCAAGCTAATCACGCATTGCCAATATCTTCCCGAAAACGATCGCTTATATCGTTTGAAATAATTAGTCAACAAGGAATATTCTTATTGTCAACAACAATTTATGTCTCGATATTTTCGTGAATGATGAGAATATTTTTTATCCGTTCTTTTTGTATTCGTTTCAATCAATCATTTTTATGAAAATATCTTTCGAATCATTCATTTTCCGCGAAATAAATGAAGGCTTTACACAACCCTTTATCTCGATAAGAATCGAATCGAATGTTGTTGGTGAGTCAGAAATGCGGCTCAATCGGTATCTTTGGGCCTCGTCGAGAAATTCCACCTCTGGCCCATCATCCCCCTGGAACACATCAGCCAAATTAATAAATTAAGTCGCCTCTCCTTAAAAAATTCGAATTGAAAACTTGAATTTTTTTTCTATCCAACAGATCCTTCCAAAACGATTCGTTTTGGAATATAACATTCTCGCCCTACAATTACTGAAAATTCATTTTCTAAACTAATTTATCTCTCTCCACGCACATTTAAACTTCTTCTTCTTTTCCGTCTTGGTTATCAATATATAGGTTATATAAAAGTTAAAAAGAGTACCAAAAAAAGTTCTAAACCTATTGTATTGGTGTCAATTCAATCATAAACATTTTAATTGGGCCAATTAAGTACTCAACCTTTTGCATTAATGCCAATTGAGTCTATCCAACTAATTTTGGTTAGATATCGCCGACATGGACACCGATAATTCTACACGGTGCGGCCAATGCCGACATGAACATGTTTGATAATTTTTTTCCAAAAGGAAATTAAATTTTTAATTATTTTTTATTTCATTCAATTTGGCGAGGCCATCGTGTCCTCACCGCTACTACGGGCAAGGCGACCCTGGCCAAGTGGCCGGCGAGGGTCGCCGGCCAAAATGAAATGAAAAATAACGGTAAAAAAGAATTAAAAATTTTAATTTTAATTTTTTTAGAAGACAAAATTATTTCAAATGTCCACGTCGCCCAACCATGTGTCATAAGACTACCAAGATCTACGTCAGCGATTTCGATCAAATCGGCCGACGGACTCAATCGATACAAACGCAAAAAGGATTATGGCTAAATTGATATGAATACAATATGTTTAGAACTCTCTTTTTTATATACTTTTCCTAATATTAAGTCGCATGAATTTATAAACCGATTCTTCTAAAGGTCAAAATGGAGATGGGCATCTCCCAGATCCGATGTGCGATTTGGATATTCACGTCGCCCATTTGTGGTTTCGAGCGTTCCGACTGGGACGCATCAATGAAGGCGCGAACAAGGAGGGAAAGCCAAAGATGGCCGATCGAACGCGGTGCCTCTTTATGGACAGCAGTAAAGGCAATATTTTATTTTGTCCTCATGGGATGCTGTCCAAGCTTCGTCAGGAGTGGTGGGGGAGAAGACCGCGACGGAACTGTCCTTGCGAAGAATCTTCGTAAGCGACGCAAACGATCATTTTTAAAAAATATTTTCTTAATTTTTTTTATTTTTTACGAAATAAAGGAACGATATTTAACCCTATGATTAGCTCCGCGATTAAAGGCCTCAATCCATTATTGAATGCATATATACCAGCTTCTATCCCCATAGACTTTTCATCTTCTCTTTCATCAAATTCGGATTCGCGTCTGTTTGCACCAAAAAAATCAACCCAGTCATTCATATGGATAGGTACATGACTAGAGTGTAAATTACTATTAAAAAGTGTGAGCCACTATCGACGACCATAAGAAACGTTATCGATATTGATGTACATCGATGACCGTTAATCAGCTGTCGATGTACGACGACGTATAGTTGCCTATTGTCGACAAGGATATCGGTTAGAAGGGTCGACGGATTACCGATTAAAACACCGGGAGAAGGTTCAGTACCCAGAGGGCGTTAGGTTGCTGTGAAATTACGAAAATGAAATCACTGGTGAACAAAACAACAAAGTCCATGGAGTCGTGGAGTAAGAATCGACATGACAACTTGAAGACGAGATCATGGCATCGTAAGAGCATGAGCACAATATTTTCGGAAATGATGAGGCATGGCTATAAATGAAAAAAAAAAAAAACTGCTCCTAGACAATTATAATGCAAACACTATAAATACCAGGAGAGCATCTGCGCACAAACGAACAAATATGTTATCTTTAAGTTCCTGCACGGTAGTTATAGTTCCCAGATTCCCATTGTCGATTGGGTTTCTTAGCTGTAGTTTTCATATCTGCGTCATTGATTAAATTCTAGCGTGTGTATCTTTGCTGTTTATCCCAGGAGCCTCATCGTCGATTAAATTCCGGCGTTGTATCTCTACGTTCTCAGGCTTTTTCGCAATTGTATCCCAGCGTAGTTCATGCAGGTTTGGTTCCGTTGATAGTGGCTGTGTTCTCAGGATTTGTCATCAATTAAATTCCGGTACAGTTTCTATACGTTCAGTTCCGTCTGAAGAGAAGTTATCGATTCTCTTGTTTACCTGTGATATTTCATGTCCAGAGTCGCCATAAAATCTGTCTTCTCTTATACAAAACGAAAAACGACTTTCTGCGAAAGATATTTCTGTCTTTGAATCCAATTCAAGGGAAATGGTGTCCAATCTGATATTCTCTTCTTACTAGACCGGATAAGTTTATCAGCTAAGCTCTCCAATGTCTCTCTACTCAACCCCCACCCCAACCGTGTTCACTTCTTCGACCACCGCAAACGCACTTTCGACCTTGAAAGGGGTTTTCGATAACATAACAGAAAAACCCTTAAAAAGGGCCCAAAACCTGATGTGACAAAAAAAAAAAAAAAAGAAGGGTAAAAGAATTAATTACGGTCAAATCACGTTTTCGTCGACAGCTTAAGTCGATAGTGAAAGAAGGTCAAATAAACATAAAGAGCATACATATACGAGATGGAACGAATCGCGTCGATGTTATTTTCTGCCCCGACGAATTGGGGGGAAAAGAAAAAGGATGAAAACTTCTCGTTGTGCAAAGAAATGTGACAAAAAGATCAGAGCCTCCCTCTTGAGGGTGGACAAAGGTGCTCATGTTTGGTGTGGAACTCAAAATCTTGGAGGGGCGGGATAAGGACGGAGAGAAAAAATAATTGCTGCCTCTCTTCCACGGAAGCTGACATTTCATGGGCCATGATCAATCGGTAGAAACACCCGGAAACACACTGACAAGGATTCGATAGATTTTTGTTTGGACCACTCTTATATGTCACAAAACATAATATATGTATGATATAATATAATACAATTTAATATAATATAATGAGGGACTACCAATAATGGAAAGATGATGATGTCTCAGGAGAGAGTTTTTGCATGGGTTCTTGGCAATCGCCATGTTAGCAACTGGTCAGATTCGATGGAAAAAGGTCCTTTGCTTGATGGTAAGTCGAGCCGTTACATTAGTGAAATCATTCTTTTCGTCTCGTATAATAGAGGGCTAATTAAATAGGGTCGACACTGCGGCGATCCTTAGAACCGTATGCGTCTCGTAATCTCTACACACATCTGGAGACGGTTGGTAATTTATTTGTAAAACAAACAAAGAGATGCCTTATCTCACTTCGTAGTTATTTTATTTGCTCAATTGACGAAAGGATATGAGTATGTATCCGTTCCATTGATGATTATTTTCTAAAGCACTTTTATAATCTTTGAAAGGTCGCGTATATTCAGTTGGCAGTTATTTTCTACGAGACTCTTACAACCTTTGGAGTGTTTATATCCGTTCCAAAAATAACTACCGATTCAAACATAAAAATGTGCGATTGAATGTACAGTTTCAAACATGAAGAGACATGTCCGAACTATCCGTTATTCGACACGAAGAGTTGTAATTTTTAGACAAAAAACTTTTTTCAACAATGAAAATGTATATGAGAATTAACACAATTTCGAACGCGAAAAAATGTGTTCTTTTCTCATTATATATTCAACTATTCTGCATTGTTCATAACTTCTACTTTCAATTTTCGTTCTTTCCAAACAAGAGAAATATACCCTTCATTTCGATTGTTTGCTAGAGAGTTCTTGAAAAAATATTAGAATTGCCATCTAATATTATCGCTTGAGACTCGTTGTATCCTGAAGGACTTTTTTCGGTAATCATTAGCAACGTTGTGGGGTAAATAATTCCTTAAAGAGCATGTTGTCGTGCCTCGTAGTTTGATTCCTTTGCTCTTTCCATTCGCTAAAATTCTCAATAATTTTAAGAAATTATTCATCAATAATGGAGTCGAATCAATCAAGGTTATGAACCAAGATATGGTGAAATTGGACCAGTTCGATGACAATAATTTCGCTTCTTTGGAGAGACAAGATGATGTTTCTCCTCAATGTCCTGAAGATTTCCTATATCCTCGACCCCAATTTGATACCTATAGTGAATCGACTCCTACCATTGAAGGAGGAGAGCCTAGTGCAAAAGATGTTGAAACAATCAACAAGGAGAGGAAGAAATATGAGGAGGATGAATTGCTCGTAGAGGACATATTCGAATACGCTATCCAATCGGCTATATGATTTGTTCATCGAGATGAAATCTGCTAGAGAAATTTGGAATGCTCTCGAGTTCAAATACAAAGCGGAGGAGCAAGGTACGAATAAATATCTAATTGCCAATTATTTTGACTTCAAGTTCGTTGATACTAAACCCTTATTGGAGCAAGTCCATGAGCTACAAATACTAGTAAATAAAATTTATGCCCTCAAGATAGATATTTCATAATCCTTTCAAGTTGGCACAATTATTGCGATATTCCCTCCAAGTTGGAAAGATTAAGGAAAAGGGTGCTACACAAGTCGGAGAAGATCACTTTGGACCAAATACATAAACATCTTCTCGTTGAGGAAGAGTTTTGTTTACATGATAAGTCTGTTTTGTATGACATCAAAGTGAATGTTGTGGAGGGAAATGGATTTCAATCCAAAACCCATCAAAAATTTAAACGCAAGAGAGGATAAAATTTTAAGAAGCGACAAAAGAAGAAGAAAGGTTGTTGCTTTGTTTGTGGCAAAGAAGGTCACTATGCAAAGGAGTACAGGCACCACAAAAGCACATTCAAAGACAAGAGCACTTCGACAAAAAGGCAGATGCAAATATGGTTGAAGAGAACTATGTGGCCATAGTTTCAACCAAGTTTGCAAACATGAATATTTCTAAGGAAATTCATGATTCTATGGTCATGGTTTTTAAATCAATTCGCCTACCTGTTGAAACTACTTGGCGGGTAGATTCTTGTGCAATGATGCACATATGCAAGGATCAATCAATGTTCAAGCACTTTGAAGTGAATGTTGAAGTGCATCTTCAAGAGGTCAAGATGGCAATTAAAGCTCTTGCAAAGGTTACTAGCAAGGCACGATCGTTTTAAGGTAACCTTCCGGAAAGAAGGTTACCTTTCTTAATGTATTGTTTGTACCCGGTCGGGAGAAATCTAATTTCCGTTGATTTGCTTTGTAAAAGGGGTTTTCGGGTTTTGTTTGAGTTTGACAATGTTATCATGTCGAAGAATGGGCTGTTTATGGGAAAGGGTTATGTCAATGAAGGCATGTATCAACCGAGCATCAATAATAATAATCGTGTCTTTTGATTATATTGTCGATTCTCCTTATTTATGGCATATTAGATTAGCCCATCTAAATTTTTGCTAGTTACTGAACATGAAAAATTTAGATTTGATAAAGTTTAACGATGAATTTGATAAATGTGAAATCTGTGCTAAGTCCAAATTAACAAAGAAATCATTTCCTAGTGTTAAGAAAAATTCGAATTTACTGGATTTGGTGCATAGTGATATATGTGAATTCAACGGCATGTTAACATGTAGTGGTAAAAGATATTTCATTATCTTTGTTGATGACTGTAGTAGGTATTTATATGTTTATCTCTTAAGATCAAAGGATGAAGCATTCACTATGTTTAAGAAATATAAAGTTGAGGTGGAAAATCAATTAGAAAGGAAAATTAAAGTCCTTCGTTTAGATAAAGGAGGAGAATATTTCCTAAATGATTTTCTAGCCTTTTGTGAAGAACATGATATTATTCATCGACTTCAGCACCATACACTCCACAACAAAATGGTTTGGCTAAAAGAAAGAATAAGTCTTTAGGAGAAATGAGCAATTTTTCGAACTCGAAGCCACCAATTAATCTTTGGGGAGAAACATTGCTTACTGCATGTTACATTCATAATAGAGTACCATCCACAAAAAATAAGTCAGTCCTCATGAATTATGGAAAGATAGAAAACCAAACTTGTCATTTCTTAAAGTGCGGGGTATTTAGCATGCTACTGAGTACGACCCTAAGAGGACGAAACATGGTCCTAGATCTAACAAAAGTGTTTTTATTGGATATGTTGAAGACAATAAAGCTTATAGGCTTCTTGATTTAGAGTCAAACGTCGTCGTAGAATCAAGAGATGTTGAATTCATTGGGAATAAATGTTCTACGGATTCCGAAATTACTAAGAATAATGCTCAAATGCAAGATACGAATAATTCGGAATGTAGAGAAACATACGTAGATTCTCATGAGAAAACAAATGATTCCAAAGACATGACTGAACCTATAAGGAGCAATAGAGCAAGAAAATTGAAGGATTTAGGTCCAGACTTTATTATTCATGTTTTCCTTATTGAAAGAGACCGTGATAATAACATGGTGAATAAATGCCTATTAGTATTAAATTTAAAAGATGATCCTAAAATTTTTAGTGATGCTATGTCTTCTAGATATGCTTCTTTCCGGAAAGAAGCTATAGATGATGAAATGGACTCAATTATGTCCAATAATACTTGAGTATTAGTAGACTTACTAAAAGGATCTAAAGCTATTGGGTGCAAATGAATTTTTAGGAGAAAATACAATTCGATGATTCTATCTAAGCTTTTAAGGCTAGATTAGTAGCAAATGGTTATAAACAAAAGGAAGGAATAGATTATTTTGATACTTTTGCTCCTATAGCACATATAACATCTAGTCGAATTCTTTTTGCATTAGCACCCATTTATGACATTTGCGTTTATCAAGTGGATGTCAAGATCGCTTTTTAAATGGAGATTTAAATGAAAAAATTTACATGGAACAATCGAAGGTTTTGTTCTTCCCGGAAATGAGAGGAAAGTTTGTAAATTGATTAAATCTTTTTATGGACTTAAGCAAGCACTGAAGCGTGGCATGAGAAATTTAATTTAGTCATATTATCTAAGGGTTTTAAGCATAATAGTGCTTATAAGTATATTTATTCTAAATTCACTAAAGACTATGGTGTTTTAGTTTGCTTATATATTGATGATATACTTATATTTGCAACTAATATGGCTAGAGTCATTGAGACTAAAAAATATCTAACTTCAAATTTTAAAATGAAATATTTGGATGAAGTAAATACTATCTTATGTATTAAAGTTAAAAAACATAGTGTGGTTATTCTTTGAATCAATGTAACTATGTTGAAAAGATGTTAAATAAATTTAAACATCTTGGTTTCAAAAAAAAGCGACTTCGTTTGATATAAGTGCCAAATTAAATTATAATACTTGGTAGAGTAGTAGCACAATTTGAATATGCGAGTGCTATAGGGTCTTTAATGTATGCAATGCATTGTACTAAAACTAATATTGCATTTTTTGTGTATAAATTGAGTAGATACACTAGCAAACCAAGTATAGAACATTAGAATGCCATTACCAGAATTTTTAGTTATCTTAAGATAACTAAAAATTTGGGATTATTCTATAACAATTATCCGACGGTATTAGAATGATACATCGATACTAGTTGGATTTCTAGTGTGAAAGATAGACATTCCACTTCTAGATGGATCTTCACATTATGTGAATGTGTTGTTTCTTGGGCGAGCAAGAAACAAACATGCATAACTCACTCAACTATGGAATCCGAATTTATTACTTTAGCAGCAAGTGGGAAAGAGGCTGAATGGATAAGAAATTTGTTGATGGACATCAAATTATGGCCTGGTCCCATGCCTTTTATTTCTATTCACTGTGATAGTCAAGCTACTTTAGTAAAGGTTTATAGTAGCATTTATACTAGTAAGTCTAGCTATATCGCCTAACACATGAGCATGTGAAATAATTGATTCAGGATGGTACAATAACAATTGTTTACGTGAGGTCAAGCAAAACTCTAATGGATCCCTTTACAAAGGCTCTTTCAAGAAATGTGGTAAAGGTGACCCGAAAAGAAATGGGGTTGAAATCCTTTAATTAAAATCACTAGTAATACCCCGCCTAATACTAGCACATCACTAGTTATAAGGTTTAATGGGTAAAAATAAGTTACTTGGAAGTGATTGTTTGATACCGACATTAGCTTGGACATGAGAAGTCGATATCGTCCGTTATGTTTTAGAGACTATGTTATACTCCTAATGAAGTATAATATGATTTAATAGCGTGTTTATCAAGAATCAAACACGTGATAATACTTCACCTATATGGGTTTAGAAGTGGTGCCTCTTTTTACGAAAGTTGGGGTTATTTCTAGAGAGCTCATGAAACAGGAACAAGCCCAAAGCCATAATAGTACCGAGTAATTATGCTCGGAATTATGAACTTCTCATTGTGACAAGAGGTTAGTATATTTGCGGTATATCCAATTTTATTATTTAGAGTAATAAGTTTAAAGCTAAGTTACTTGTAACTTTGATAGAATTTTGAGATACTTGCATTAAATAAATTTTTAACTGAAGGAAACCTTTATGTACGTATATTAATCTCATGAAAATGTTGGTAGTATTTTTTGATAAATTTTATATTTTATATTTTTATTTTACAAACAAAGTGAGGATTGTTGGTAGTTTGTTTATAAAACAAATGAAGAGGTGCATTGTCCCACTTGGCATGTTTATTTAAGTTGTTCAATTTACGAAATGACACGAGTGTGTATCGGTTCAATTGATAGTTATTTTCTAAGGCACTTTTACAACCTTTGAAAGGTCGTGTATATTCAATTGGCGCTTATTTTCTAAAACACTCTTACAACCTTTGAAATGTCGTGTCTATTCAATTGTCGGTTATTTTCTAAGGCACTCTTATAACCTTTGAAATATTTATGTCTATTAAAAAATAACTATATATTTAGACATGAAAATGTGTGATTGAATGTGGTTTTCGAATATAAAGATGTATGTTTAAACTATCCGTTATTGGACACGAAGAGTTGCAATTTTTAAACAAAAAATTATTTTTCAACAATGAAAAGGTGTATGAGAACTAACACGGTAACACCTTTTCAGACGCAAAAAGGTTTGTTCTTTTCTCATTATATATTTAACTATTATGCTCATTGTTCATAACTTCTACTTTCAATTTTTCGTTTTTTTCCAAATAAGAGAAATACAGCCTTCATTTCGATTGTTTTCTAGAGAGTTCTTAGAGAAATAGTAGAATTGCTATCTAATATTCTTGCTTGAGACTTTATTATATCCCGAAAGATTTTTGCCGATAACTATTAACAACGTTGTGGATAAATAATTTTTTAAATAAAGTACTATTATGCCTCCGGTCCGATTCTTTTGCTCCTCGCATTCGCTAAGGGTGTATATGGTAACGCTCCGTAAACGCGTATGGTAAAAAAAGTGTTTCCAAAATGTTCCTAACACTTTTAAGAAACAAAACACTTTTGGAGCAAAAATAAGAAAATAAGAAAAACTTGTTTGTGTTTAACACTTTTTAGAAACACTTTTGGAACATTTTTTAGAAACAATTGAGAAAAATTTTGTTTTTGAACACACTCTCTTCTCTTTTGTTCTAGGCGATGTTGACACTTGATTTTTAATTATTTTATTTTAGAAAATTAATTAAAAATACCAACATAATTCAGAAAATTAAAAAAATAATCTCCGAATCTTTGGCCTAGCTTTAGAAACCAATTTTGAACAAAAAATATTTTTCGTAATTTTTGACATTTTTCGGATTTATTTAAATTATAAAAAATAGCTGAAAAATCAGGAAAAATAGTATTCGTGTTCAGAAAAATGTGCAAAAATAGTCCATATTTTTTTTTAATTCCATTTTCATTTTTGCCTCTTAAATTTTTAAAAATTCAGTTTGGGACCACATGCCTCTTCATTGAACATAATCCTAAATTGGCTAAAAAATTTCATTTTAAATCATTTTATCCAATTTTTTTTACTTTTAGAGTAATGACATGAGACTTTGATACCATGCATCTCATTTCAGTCCTCATGTTTGAAAAAAATTGCACAATTGGACTAAAAGGACCTAAATGCACAAATAATTTTCATTTTAGTCCCTGGTTTCTCTCAAAGTGCAATTAATATTTTTCTAGAGGTCCCCGTTTAAAGGTTATTATTTTTTTTTATAATTGACCTTGTCCATATTGTAATTTGATAAATCATGCATAAATTACTTATACATATAGTGGTCTAATTTGATATAGTAAATTGAATAACTGAGATTTAATTTGATTTAGTAAGTTAAAAAGATAAAGATATCTTAATTTTAATATATATATAGTCCCCTTAATTAAATGAAAAAATTAGGAATAATTTTTTCGCAGCTTATCAAACGTCTTTCTTTTTTATTATTATTATTTTGGGAACGAAAACTTTATGTATTTACCAAACGCGTTTATTCTTTTTTTGTTCGAGAACAGAATTTTTTTTTACAAGCATTCAACGCATTTTGTTCCCAAAAATCCTCGCGGAACAAAAACAAAAAAAAATGTTTCGTTTCAAAAGTTATTCCGAGAACAGAAACGTTATCATACGCAGCCTAAAATTCTCGACAAAGACTCTCCTCGACAGTTGCATCCGAGGATCTGCACAGGACACCTCAATGGGGGGGAGGCTATTTCGAGAATGTTGATAGTGACCCGACGCACTAAATTCTAATTCTCAGACATTCGCCTATAATATATAATTATTATTATTTTTGGTCGAAAGAATATATGACTAATTGGTAATTTGATTAGGTCAATCATGACCAAGACAACCTAACCCTTTGACATCTTTGTCGTGTACCTGAGGCTGCTTGACGGAAAAAAGGAAAGAAATAGTGAAAAAATGATTGCGACGTGGCTTTCTTACTTCGTTTGGACTGGTGTATTTTTGGCGGGCCCCTGAGCATTAATCATTGTCTGAATCATACAAATTACTAAAGAACCGTGCGTTGCACGGATATGATGTATTGACCATATGCTAAAAGCAGAATAACTAACGTGGGGTTCAACTTTTTTTGAGGATTTTGAGAAATGCAAATAAATTTAACCTGAAGGACTTCGAAGGAATGCAAAGATTGTTTAATGAATTGTACTTTAAAATGTTACTTTGAGTGAACGCCCAATGCTGACTCCTGTAAACATTGAGCTTTTAGCCTTCCTAGAACTAACATTTGGCTAAATGCTTCTTGAAAAAACTTGCCAAATATCTCAATATTTTTTCAAGGGGTTCTGAAGGCCTAATAAGCCCCTTGAGAAAATTGAATCAAACGCACCGTAAAGCTTTTGGATGGAAATTATTAAAGTTCCATTATTGTACTTATCATCTAAATATTATTGAAATGTACGAGAATAAAGCATAATAGATGAAAAATATTAATTTTTTTGTGACAATAGGGACACTTCAAACTCTTTTTTGAAATAAAATGCATTTCAAGTTCTTATCCGAGAAATTAGGGCACTTCGAATCTTTATTAACATTGGCTTTCCGACACGAGAGCTTTTTGTCTCTCTACAAATAATTGCTTAAAGCTTGTCATTCATCTTACTTGTCCATAAAAAGCCAAGAGCTTTTTGTCTCCGACACTTTTCAAATGACTGATAAGTTGATACTATTCTACTCCTTTAAAAAGATCACGGGGCTAGTCACCTACTCCATTTTTAGATTGAAATCTTTATCGTATTACATCCCAACTAAATTAGGACGGCGCTTTTTCTACTCCTCTTTTGGCTTTAATATTTCTTATTTGAATGTTTTGACGATATTATCCATTGTGTAACCCATCACTTCAATTATAATAAAAGTAAAGTGATCCCCTTATTTTATTTGGTTGAATCTTTTTATTTTGTTTCTTCTTTTTTCCTTGCGGGTCGCACTTTTCTTCTTCTTATTGTTGGCGTCATTTATTTTCCTTCTCCACACTTTCTCCTTCTAACTTTTCATATCTCTCTCGTGAAGAATATGTCGGTAGCAAGACTCCCTTGCTTGCTAACATGGATAAAAACATAGCAAGGGCCTGGCAGATAATTGTCGGCGTGGTGGTGGTAAACTCCCTTGCAGCCTTCGTCTCTTCCTTAATGTCTATGTAAACTACTATCATAGATTGGTAAGTCCGCTTCGATTTAAACCTATCAAAAGAATGGTGTTTCACAGCTCAATATTTGAAGGATTGATGTGGTCTCCCTCCTCTTTCTTCGCACATGCCGCTGCATCAGTTGTTGCAACATGACAATCCGTGGATCTTGGCCAACAACGATCTTGCGAAATCGCAAGATGGGGACCCAAGATTGTCTAGGGGTATCGCAGACATGGAAACCTATATAAAAGGCACCATTGAGATTCAAACAACCTCATGCGAGCATAAGGGAAGTACATAGTTTAAGGACCGTTCAAGATCACGATGACTTATCAATTACAACAACATAAAAATGAGCAAGAAATGATCTAACACAGATAGAAAGAGAGAGTATACCTGGAAGATCAACCGAGTAAAAATAAATTCTGAGCATGTAATTGAGCTCGGAGCCGGTCAATGGGAGCATGGATGATGGACGTCGAATCACTTCCCTTCCTCCCCGCATTTGCACACTCAGACAAAAAGGGAATAGGGAATAGGATTACGATGATGTTGGCATCGTTGATATTCACCTTCTCAATCCCTTGCAACTTGAGGAGTAGGAAGGCGTGGAAAGAAGACAAGGGCCGGCGAGAGAAAACAAAGAGACGACAATAATCTTTCAATAACTGAAAACGTCAAAGGCTTGGAAAGAAGAAGAATGAAAGTGGAACCCGCAAGGAAAAAAAGAAGAAACAAAATAAAAAAGATTTGATCAAATAAAATAAAAGGGATTACTTTTGTCGAATTATAATAGAAGTAGTGAGCCACACAAGAGATAATATCGTTAAAATATTAAAATAAGGAGTGTCAAAGCTAAAAGAATAGTGGAAAAAGCACTGCCCTTAAATTATTGGTTAGGATTAATCAGAAATATACGAATATTTACTCTTTATCTCACATATATAGCTTCTACTAAATACTAATCCGCATCATCATATCATAAGTACATGACCAACAAAAAGAAATATATAGGAATTGAACAGATGACTTGCCCAAAAATAAATATCTTCCCGCCTCTAGATTATATTGAATTTTATAATACTGTTAGATACAATGCCATCTTCTACATTCTAGTTCAATTGAATACCTGCAATATCAATTAGGTTTATCAAATCGAAGGGATAATTTTCCAACAGTCCAAAATCTATTGCACAGCAGCCAATTCAATCGACGGCTTTTCAATCTAGCCAATTTAGTTCTAAATATTTTCACGATTTTTCAATGTTGTACTTCTAGTCAAATTTTTTTCTAGAAATTACCGACGAAGACAATCTCTATAAATTTTTTTTTCGAATCTTTTATATTTATCTTATTTTTTCTTTCTTTCTTTCTATTTTCCATTCCCCAACCATCGTCCAATCCCCGGCGATCCTGCCGGGCCGTCGCAGGAAGATGAACAGCGGGAAGTCGACTTGCCCAGAAGGGCCAGAACCAAATATCTTCCTACCCCTAGATTATATTAAATATCATAAAAACTGTTAGATGGAATGCCATCTTCTACATCCTAGTTCACCTTGATACCTGCAATTTCAATTAGATTTACCAAACCAAAAGATGCCAACAAACTATTGCCAATATACTTCTAGCCTACAACGAATTGAAAAGATCGCATGTTGCCAAATGATGAGAAAGACAGAAGTTTGAGAAAACTAATAATGACCTCAGTATTAACAAAAGGAAAAGAAAATTATGCATCTAGCACGAGCAAGGCAAGTCCCATGATTTAATTACTTCTGGACGTAGTAGGAGCATTACATGTCACCTTCCAAGGCAATCCCTAAGAAAGAACTTCCTATTCTATAATTATATAGATATGTAGATATTTAAAATTTTCAAAATCTATCTTGTCAGTTGTCGAAGTCGGAAGAAAAACATGATTTTTCTTAATGTTTTTGCGCATACAATAGTTATATAGCAATCCTAGCTTGACTCTAATTCCATGTGTCGACAGCTTCCTTGCGTCTTTTGATTGATTACAAGGTAATGCGCCATGTCCATCTTACAGTCCTCATAAAATAATAGGATAAAATGGAAGCAGGACATGATTCTCCCAACTGCTTCTCTATCTATCTAGTAATTTAACATTGTCTAGGGTTTAAATTACATAATTTTTTATTAGATTTCTTATTTAGATGTTATTTTACTAGTGGGGGTCTTAATGGTCTAGTTATATAGCTAAATTAAAGAGTGAAGCAAATTGATAAGATGGTTGGGAAAATCTTGTCCTGCATCAATAGTGGTTCTTTTATAGAGAAAATCTGACCTTAGACAGATGTACCAGGAATCATGTGCCCATGAGATACAATAATACTACTATGGATCAAATAAGATGATGGCCAAGATACATGTGCATACTCATGGTAAAATATGAGATTGTTATGAAGGGAATTTGATCATCTTCTTGTAGTCTCGAATACAAGTTTTGTCGGGAACACTCTAGTAGTAAAATTATGAATGTATAAGGCCGGGGTGTGGTTGTGCGCATCTCTCGGAGAGGTAGACAAATCTGTCAAAAAGGAAAAAAAAAATTTGAAAAAATTATCAATGTCGATGCTGACTATGGGGAGTGCGCATCACTTGAGAGGTAGAATAATCGGGATTTGCAAAAAGAAAATGAAGGGAAAAAAGAAAAATTCATGTAACTTAAAAAGATTACATAAATTGTCTTTGTTAGTACCGGCCGTGTAGTGTCATGTAGAATAGCCGGCGTCTACGTCAATAATTGCCGGCCAAAGTAGGCCGGAAGAATTACATTGAAAATTCATCAAAATGTTTAGGACTGAATTGCCGATAACGAAAAGTTAATGACTAAATTGGCATTTATACAATAAATTTATGACTTTTTTGGTAATATTCCATGCTCGAAAGTTCATGTATATCCTAGTATGCTAACTTCTTTGGCAAATGCCTTAGCTAAGTTAGCAAAAGATTTTGAACAAACTCTTACTATTAATGTCATTTTTTTCATAACTAGAAAATTCATCTTAATTGGGCAAATTCCGATCTTATCAAAGACTCCACTAAAGTGCTAACTTAAGTGATCAAGGCCGTCGAAAGGTAAAACCGTAGCAATAGATGAAGATTTCGGTGTGTGCTCGTTATTTAAGACGAATTTGACGACCAGACGTCTATTTTAATATGAAGAAGTCATAGATTCACTATTTGAGCTTGTGATCCATATCCTTGTTCTGATGATTCATCTACTTGTGTCTCCTTTGTTTTTTTTTTTTTTATAAACTTTACTTTGACAAAAGAAAAATCAGGCAAATCACAACTCGAATATGACATGCAATTAACAAGACATTGTTCTTTACTTTATGGCCCCAAAAACTTAATTACCATAAAAATCTGGAAAATCAAGGATTGTCATGATCTTCAAGATTGTGATGTTCTCCGCTCATCTTGTGGACGTGCTATTCCTTCCCCTCCATTGTCATAATCACTTGCCAATTTCTTCACGGCACAATCTGTGAATCCTATCGTTTTTCATTCGAATGTAGCAAAAATATAGAAAATAAAAAAATAAATAACCATTTTCGTTTCTTTTTTTCTTTTTGCCAATTATTTGTCAGAGACGTACTCAATTGGGACTTGAAAATCCAAGGCCTAATTGCTGGAGTCGGCGTGAAACACGCGGGGATAACTCAACGAAGGGTCACGTGAGGACAACTTGCGCCCACGACATGGGATCATGGGAGAAACCTACGAACCAATACGTGTCGCGACCTAAAAAAAAAAATAAACAAGTCAATCTTTTTTCGGCTAATAGATTATCGGGTTAATTAATTAACTAACCTAACTTGACTCTCCAAGTCCATACCAAATCGCAACTTAAGGTTCGAATGATTAACATGCAATGTGATTTGAATTTGGAGTCGCCACTAATCATTTTCGGTAGGTCGATTAGAAACCTAAATAAAATAGCGGGGAAAAACTATCTTATTTCTCGAACCGGAGATTAAGAGTCCGGGACTTGGTTACATTAATTACAACTAATGCCATTTCGGTACCTTAAAATTCATGAAACAAATAATGGATTTGACAAATTTGATGAATTCTACTTGAAGATCAAAGAATCAATTTTTTTGGATTTTTCTTCCCATGACATTTTTGAAATAAAGAAATTACATGAAATTAGGATGAAATAGGTTCAAGGTTACTCCCCAATTTGAACTCGTGCACCAAACTCGTGCTTCGGGCTTGTCTTGACCATTAGACCGATTTGGTGACTCGTTAGACCGAGAAATCTCTTGGTCCTATCTCTCCTTCACGCTTCTTTCTCATATCGCTAGAATTTCATGAGACTGCAATCCGGGCGTTGATATTTTTTCCCTTTTGCTCTTCTTCTATTCTTGTACCATTGATGTCTCATTGTTGATATGTAGATGTTATTTAACATAAAAACGTAAAGAAAAATCGGTGTAGAAAATCTGGGCTAATTTGTAGTATTCGAAATTAAAGAAAGTTAGGGAATCACTTAACTTTCTTTTTCTTGCGGCGAGCTCGAACGATGGGGATGGACCAAGTAGGCTTGTGTTGATCGGTGCAAAAATTGGCAATAGTAGTATCGGGCTTCAAAATTCTCATACCCTCTCAAAACTCTTTTCAAATTTTTTTTTCAAGAGCTTCTCTCTATTCTCCTTCTCCAAAAAAACTCTCTCAATTCTCTTTTCCTCCCCCAAAAAACTCTCCATTCTCTTCAAGAACTCTTCTTCTTTTATAGGCAAAGTTCTTCATCCTTCATTCTTCATCTTCATTTACTCACCTTTCATTTTCATCTTCTTTTCTTCATCTTCATCTTCTCTTCTTCATCTTCATCTTTTCTTCTTCACCTTCATTTCTCCATCTTCCATTTTCATCTTCTCTTCCTCATCTTCATCTTCCTTTCTTCATCTTCCATTTTCATCTTCTCTTCTTCATCTTCCTTTCATTATCTTCTCTTCACCATCTTCCTTTCTCCATCTTCTTTTGGTATTTGCAATACGTCCCCGAAATTTTAAGTATTTGCAATACAAGTCCCTAAAGTTATGAGTATTTGCAATACGATCCCCGAGAAAATATTACTTTCAAGCCCAAATCTTCTTGGTGCATTTTTTTCACCGCATGCCTAGTCCAGACTCTTGTTAAATTAAGCTCAAATTGTATGCCAATGCTAAATGAATATGTGAGATGATTTTTGTTTAGAACTAAAATTAGTTCTAATTTTTATGCAAAATATATATTAGTCAAAATTTAGGCGTCAACAATACGTCATGTGCGCAAATGGCAAGTGCATTGAATTCGGAACACAATAGAGACAACAATCAATTAAAGGTAATTTATCGGGATGGAAACTGACTTGTTTGTAGGTCAACTTTATTTATTTATTTTTTTTTGGCAAAAATGGTAAGCGGGTCCTTTTCGACAAAATCTACAGTAACCTCACATATATTATTCTCCTCTAATAGCAAATTTTACGTTACTCTCACCCAACAGTTATTCAAGTTCATTTCTCAAGATGATTCAAATCTTTTATAATATCCTTAAAATCGCAATGTTCTTTTTGGTAAGCTTACCAAAAAGTCATAACCTCGTTGCAATTTTGTCAATTCGATCATGAATTTTTTTTTTTGGCTAATTGAAGCCTAAACCTTTTTTATTTGTGTTGATTCGGTCTATCCGATCAACTTTGACCGAGCAGCTCCGACTTAGATAATTTTTAATCTTATTTTAACATTTTTGAGTTATTTTTTTTCTTCCCATTCCTTTTTCTTCCTCTAGCCGGTCGCCGCCTCGGCGATCAACCGTAGCAAGGGCTATCGACCTCGCCAACCTCCTGGCGAGCTCACCCACACCAAACCCTCCCCCTCCAAGTGCCGAGGTTGGAGGAAGAATAAGGGAGGGAATGAAGCAAAAAGAGAAAGAAAAAAAGGAAAAAGAAATAAACATAAGTAAAAAAAAATATTATAGTGTCATTAAAAATTATTCACGTTAAGAACGATCGGCCAAAATTGGCTAGATATATTAAATTGGTAAAAATACAAAAGGTTTAGGACTCAATTGACCAAAAAAATCGTTTATGACTAAATTGACACAATTGCAATAGTTTTAGAACTTTTGTTAATTTTCCTGCTTTTTTTTTTGTTAATGTTTCGCTGAAATTGGGTTATCGACAAAATGCCTTCCTCCAAATTTGTTGTTCGACTTCTTTTAAGATTAAGATGAATTTTGTGGCGATTCGAACAAGAGTCTCAATAAGTCACGCGGAACATACATGTTTTTTCGAAATTTAATCGACCACAAATTGTTAGAATTTAATCGACTATAAAGTGAGATGATAGGGAGATATAATGTCGAAATTTAATCGACAACGAAAATATGAAACTATGACTAAAGTACATTGCGATTTTAATCTACGCTTGGTGCATCGAGATGAATCTTGTCCGCGAGATACTTATCTTTTAAAGGTTGCGATTGACCCAATTTATATAGATCGGATTACAGATGCGTTTATTTCAATAAAAATCAATAATTCTTTTAAAAATAATTGTTCATATCGCTTGAAATAACCATTCAATAAAAATTAATATTTATTACCCACAACAACTTATGTCTAAATTTTTAGTGAAAGATGAATTTTTTTTTCGATCATATATTTTTGTAAATAATATAATTGATCATTTTTAAGAATTTTTCCAAATTAATGACTTTTAGTATTTTATTTTTTTTCCTAATTTAGGAAAAGGAAAGAAGACATGTCTCGTTTGGTAACCTCTTCGAAGCTCCCAGGAGGAGCGAGCGTTCCCTGTTGCGTTGCTCGCGCATTGGCCCTCATTGCGCTCGCGGTCTGATCCGACTCTGATCCGAGTTTTGTCCTGTCTCTTGCCAATGGAGAGGAGGCATGTGATGAGGCCATGTGCTTCGTTTTGTGATGTGATGTAAAGTTTTTGAGAGGTTACGAATATTGATTTCAAAAAAACACCGAGCACCCCTCCATTTCGGTCCATCCCCGGTTTCTGTCATACGATCGTCAAAACAGGTCTCAAGCCCGCATGCCCCTCACGCCATGTTCTTCTCCTCCTCCTCCTCCTCCTTGATTTGAATACCCACGAAGGGTTTGTAACGTATCTGGGTGTTGAAGCGAAGAGGGGAGAGAAGGGACCTTCGTTTCATTTTTCTTCTGGGGTTGAAGGGAACAGCCAGACATGGCCACGAAGGGACTCGTTGTTTACCTGATGTCTGGCTTCGCTCTAGCGATTGTCTCTGCGTTTTTCCTCGCGAATGGAACGCGCGAGGATGCGAAAAAGAGTCCTCTTGTTTTGTTGCCTTCGACCCTGCGCGGATCGGACACCGAGAAAGTCTGGCCGGTGCGTGGTCTCTGTTTTCTGTACGCTTGTATGCTTTGGCTCTGTTTTTCCTTTTTTTTCCTTGTTGCTTTTGCCAATGTGAATTTCGACTGATAAAGGTGGTTTCTTTTTCTTTTCTGGGTGGCGGGATGGAGCAGGAATTGGAATTTGGGTGGAGGGTGGTAGTGGCCACGGTGATAGGGTTTCTGGGGTCGGCGTGCGGGACGGTGGGCGGCGTCGGGGGCGGTGGCATTTTCGTGCCGATGCTCACTCTCGTCGTCGGGTTCGATACCAAGTCCGCTGCGGCCATCTCCAAGTGTGAGTTAACAATGTTCTTCTAGATGTCATAATGTCATGTTCAATCACTTTTGTGTTTCCCCTGCTTTTGGTGTCAACAAGCTTAAAAATTGACGGCTAACCATTGGAGAAAGTGAGCTTCTGAGTCACTTGTAATAGGCTAGAAAGTGGGATCTTTTTTCTGATGTGTTCTTTGCTTCAAATCCAGTGTTGTGTTGCGGGAAGAATTTTGCCCACTTCAGAGCTTAATTTCTCAGCCCGGACTTTAGTTATTGAAATTTGTGGGATTTGTGCAGGTATGATAATGGGGGCATCCTCATCGTCGGTCTGGTACAACCTGAGAGTACCCCATCCGATGAGGGAAGTACCCATCATAGACTATGACCTGGCCCTTCTGTTCCAGCCCATGCTCATGCTCGGCATCACTGTCGGTGTGGCGCTCAGCGTGGTCTTCCCTTACTGGCTCATCACCGTCTTAATCATCATACTCTTTCTAGGTTCGTTTCTGGAACTAACTTCACTTCTTCCGTGTTGTGTTTTCCACTTTGATTTACTTAGCTTCTCCTGTAAGTGTGACAATCTATTCATTCACCAAGAGACTGTTGACATTTTTCTTGGCCGTTTGTGTGATTAGGAACCTCATCAAGGTCCTTCTTCAAAGGGGTTGAGATGTGGAAGGAGGAAACAATCTTGAAGGTTAGTTTGATTCTGATTAACTGAACCATGTCCATAGTAGAGGTTATTTAACACACTTGACCAATCCTAAAATTCGGCTGGGCATTGCAGAAAGAATTGGCCCAGCAGCAAGCGACTCTCGTGAACTCTCGTGGTGAACGTAAGCCACTTGACTCACGAAATTAGAATATGCGCATTATTTCTTCCTTATGTCCATTTCCTCAAGACAATTCTGAAATATGTATAAGTGACTGTTTCGGTTTTGTGCAGTTCTCATCGATACACAGTATGATCTGCTCATTCCGAGAGAAGAGAAAACGGAATGGGTAATTTGGCCCTTCTTGAACTTTACCAATACTTCGCTTAAGATAATTTACAGTCTGTAAGATAATGCTGTTATTGCAGCAAATATTGTGTCTGAACCTTAGGTGGAAAAGGACATTGATACTAGTCCTTGTCTGGGTTGCTTTCCTGCTTCTTCAGGTCATCAAGGCAAGTGGTCTCTCTCTCATTTCTGAATTTTGGGCCTTTTTCAGATTAATGCCTTTAATATATGCTCTCATCTTTTGCAGAATAATCTAGCAGTTTGTAGTGCATGGTACTGGGTGCTCTTCTGCTTACAGGTACTTAAAAAACAATACAAACCCTCTTTCCTACTGGTCATCAATCATTATCCAGCATAAACCTTACCATGTCTTAAATCTTTTGTTTTTTCAACAGTTCCCAGTCGCAATGGCTGTATTTGGATATGAAGCGGTGAAATTGTACCGGGAGCACAAAAAGAGAATGTGCACGGGCAACACTGAAGCCATATGTGAGGCCACGATCCAGTGGACGGCAGTGCACATTGTGTTCTGCGCACTCTGCGGCATCTTAGGAGGCTGTGTTGGGGGTCTTCTGGGTTCGGGTGGCGGATTCATTCTAGGGCCGCTTCTCCTTGAGATTGGGGTCATTCCTCAGGTATATATGATGGTTAACTATCCAGTGTATTTATTTAAGAAGCAGAGTTCGATTAGATATTGTCACCTTAACTATCAGTCAACTGTTGTGATCATCAATAATCCATGAGATTGCAAACAATTGGCTATTTTAAATTATGGAGCAGGAGCTTTCTTTAGTGAAAAACTTAATTATCAGGAAGTTGGTAAACTGGAAGCATCACACTATAAAAACTAGACATTCATTGGTGCAGCAGGTTGGCCTTCGATAAAGATATTATATTTTGAAGCATCAGGGCGTTGATAAACTAGACATTCAATTATCCACCAGGTTGGCATTTTAAAGGATGTAGTATTATTGCATTGTTCATCTCTGAAGTGTTGCATGTTTAGAGCAAATAGGTATTTTTATTTTCTTGGACAAGAGAGGAAATTGCTCTTGGCTTGCCTATTCTATGGGGTAATTGCAAACAATTAATCAGGATGCCTTATGAATTTGCTCAAAGATATCTGCAGTTTTGCTTTGATCAAAGAACCGAAAATAGTAAATTTTCTGAATTTGAGGGGCTTGCAAGATGAAACACATCGAATGTGCTTTTCCATGCAACTCTTTCCCCACCTTAGTTTGGACCTTGTTTCGTTTGCAGGTTGCTAGTGCAACGGCGACATTCGTGATGATGTTCTCATCATCCTTATCTGTGGTGGAATTCTACCTGCTTAAGAGATTTCCGATCCCTTACGGTATGACTCTCCAGTTGGCACTCCTCTTAGTTTGTTGCCAGTTCAGCTTCCGACAAGACAAACGTCGATACTTGACTCAACTCAACGTTGATCTGTGATTTTCGAGTTATCCCTTTTTTCCCCTTCTGCAGCGCTTTATCTCATGTCAGTTTCGATATTGGCCGGTTTCTGGGGGCAATACTTTGTGAGGAAACTGATAAAGTTCTTGGGAAGAGCTTCCCTCATCGTATTCATCCTCTCTGGTGTCATCTTTGCTAGTGCCATCACCATGGGTAATCCTAATGCTCCCTTTCTCTTCTCCATCCCGAGTATTGAAACTTCTAAATCTTTCAACACATCTTTTCAGGATACATACTATTATCTTTCTTTGATCATGGAATGGTTTTCTTTCTTTTATTGCTTTGCAGGGGTCATTGGCATTGAGAAGAGCATTGTGATGATTGAGAATCACGAGTTCATGGGATTCTTGAGCTTTTGCAGTAGCCAGTGAAAGACCATTGGATCCAAGTGTTGGCCAATTCCTAGTTGACCAACCTAGGCAAAATAATATACCAACAATAAAAGCTGTCAAGCTTAATGTAGGGTTAGCTTCTGGCTAACACCACTCATTCTTGGATGTGTTCTTTCTGCTGTCTCCAGATTGGTTCGTTGGCTTTTAGGTTTCTTTGCCTTAGTATATTGGATTGGTTTTAGCATTTTTAGGGAACATGATAAAAAGATTAGAAAGATGCAAATTGCATCTCTTTCAATGCATTGCCATTGCTATATTAAGAAAATGAATGCTGTGTAGTATAAAAATGTGTATTGGTTGAGGTCAAATGAGGCCGCTGTCGACCCTCGTGATCAATTCAGGGGTGCCCATCGTACAGATGACAGATAATATTAAGGATGTAAGGATTGATAATGTTATGCGCACCAACCTCTGTTTAATTAATGTAGGATTGCATCGCTGAGCCAAAAAACAACACAAATAATTAGACAGCCATAAGATCACGAGTCTTGGGTCCAAAGTCAACTGCGGAAGAATGCAAGGCATTCCATTTTTCACGGTGCTCATAGCTACATGTACTTTCATCCCCAAGCTTCGACGAGACTCACCCAACGATGTGAAATGTACCCAAACAATGAGTCATTTACTAGGCAATTTTTTCGCAACTTCTGCAGAGATGCAAGGTGGCCATCTTTCACTAACAAGGAGCATGTCAACAGAGCCAAGCATGGTACAAAAGGGAACTCACATCAGCAGCTCGTTGAGCTGGGTCTTCAGGACTACACCAAGAGAACCTGCTTAGCAACTGTTTAAGAGGGGAGACATACAGATCTTTGGCAGCAACAAAACCAAAAATCTCTTGGAAGCTTATAGTGAACATAAGATCTGCTTCGACAGGGTGAGGAGATGAATCTGCCCTGAAAAACCGGCTTGGCAAGGAGCCACATGCTGTGCATTATTAGCACCTTGTCAGATGTAAGAATATATTCTTTTGTGGGGAACTGATGATGTTTGCCATTGGACTTAATAGGCAAAGTTCCCGTGGTTAATGCTCTCAACGCATTGTAGTATTTGTCACTACACATCTTGTTCCAGGTTCTGCCTCACAATACAAAATTAAACAAACGGAGGCAGCAATCTCTTTTTTCCATGCGACAAACTTCTATTCATGAGCATATGAAAGCAAAACCTGGTAAAGCAGACCGGGAACAAGGAACTGTCTATCTAGGGAAAGATTAAAGATTTCGTTCCCTCAACAGAGATTGGCTCGTCCAAGCTTCAACCGCTGCATTTGGTTGTCCGGACACGGATTGGGATAGGATAGGATAAGGTGGGACTAGAAACCATCTGAATTTTCTTTCGGATTGGGTAAAATTCCAACGAATATTTGGTAAATGTCCGCGTATAACATGGATATCAGGATGTGCTATCCACAACACCAATGACCTCCTACGGACATGGTGAGCGCCACATACTAAATGTCATGTGAGATGGGAGAATCTATGAAGTTAAAATGGCACCTAAGATCTTCCATTCGAGAAAAATCAACAGAGTCGACACAATTTCTCTTTGACATTTTTGTCAACTTCTCAAAAAACGAGAGAAAAATGGAGACTCAAATGCAGTTTAAGCAAAAATGTCACGAACTAGTGCATCGGGTCCCATGAGCAAGGGAAGTATTAGCGACCCGCCTTGCATGCAAATTACTACTAGCCCTCTTTTATACTACTAATAATAAAAAGAATCGAAGAATCGAATACAAACCAAGGAGTGTCCCTCTTTGATACCAGCTTCCTGTAATCGTGCACGGTTGATGTACGAGATTAATCTATTGAGGATTGGAACCGAGAAGTAGAAGCCAAAGAGGCAAACGTGTGCGCATGTGTGTACTATCATCTCTTAAGCAAATCAAGAGAGGAAAATGGTCTCTAAACATTTGGACCTCTGTGTGATTCACTCTCAGCATCGGTTCGAAGCGCTTGAGGAACTCCATTTTCGTTTGCCATCTAAAACCGGGCGAATAAGCCCGAAATTACGCATGGAGGAGCACAAATACCCCGCTCCATCGTCTAACGAGAGGCGTAGTAAATCAATTCCGTGGACAGAACGAATCGAGTCACGTTATTTTCCTCCAATGAGTCGGGGGGGGAAAGTAAAGGATGAGAATGAAATGCAACAACAAGATCTGAGCCTCATTGGCTCTTTCCTCAACTCAAAGCATTTTCCAAGTGTCCACACAATTCCCTTTCCGAAGGCTCAAATCATGTAGAAGGATATTTTGGCACAGGTTCTTTGTTTGGTGATAGTTGAGCCGTTGCATTAGTAGATTCGTTATTTTTGTTTGAGACTCGCTCCGGCACTTATGGTATAACGAGCATTTGAAAACTCTACCATCAATGCACGAGGAACCAACTTCAAAGCTCCAAGTTGGACGCGTTTATCATGGAGATGTCTTTTTTGAAGACATGTCCCCATGATACCCACCATTAAAAGCAAAAGAGATTGTTACCAACACTTTTTTCAGGTTCTTTTGCTATGTTACTTCAAAATAACATGCAGTAACATAGCAAAAGAACGCAATCGAAACAAAAACATACTTAGCAAGAAAGGCCGCCGCTTCCGATAACTTGGATCACTTATATTTGACCGGAGACTTATGCTTTGAGAGCCATTTGGCAATGATTCGATCTAAAAAGTGATTCGATTAGAATCATGTTTTCGATTTTGTTTCTTGGATGATTTTTTGAAAATCGAACCTGTCCCAGAATCGCACAAAATTTCTGTTTCCGAACAAAGAACGCGTTTGGTAGCGATACAAAATTTACGTTCCCAGTAACAACCACGTCGCAAGAATTCATTTTTTAAACATTTTCATCTTTTCTAAATCGTTTTAAATTTTCTAAATTTTTTAATTTTTTTAATTTCTAACTTTTTTAAAAAAATTACATTTTTTAAATTACTCCCTTTTTAAATTTTTGCATTTTTTAATTTTTAATATTTTTAATTTCCCCCTTCTAAAATTTTTTTAACCTTTTTTAAAATTTTAAAGCTTATTTTTAATTTATTTTTTAAAAAATTAGTTGTTAGTAAATTTTCAAATCTAATTTTAATGTTTTTTAAAGTTCAGAAGTTCACGTGGAAGCCTTCATGGACATAATCTTTTTAAAAGAACTTAGACTTTATTTTTTTTGTGATTCTCAAAAGTGATTCTTTTTTAAAAATCAACTTTCTTTTGATTTTTGCTTTGCTCCAAAACTGTTCCTAGGAACATAATCGAATTATAATCATTTACGTTACCAAACATATTTCGATCCTTTTTTGTTCTAGAGAATAGAATTAGAGAATCGAATTGTTGCCAAAAACGATCCTAAGTAAACCAATTATATACGACAAAATCTGTTTTGTTTTGGTTTTCTTTATTTGTTGCTTTCTTGTTGTCCATTGCTTTTCTTTCTTTTCTTCCTCCCTTTTTAGCTTTTTTCTTGGTTCTTTTTTTCTTTTTTTCTTTCTTTCTTTCCTTGTATTTTTCTATATATACTTGAACTATTACTCTATATAAGTATACTACAAGTGCCATACATTATTTACTAGCGCTCACTTAAATACCAAAACTTTTAAAACGATCACTTAAGTGCCATTATTTTTTATTAAAAAAAATACTCATTTGAGTGCCAACTCCTATCTGAAACCTACGTGGCTCGCCAAAAATTCGACGTGACCTTTTTTTTAATATTAATAACTAAGACGGCATGGCTCGCCAAAGGTCCACTTAGCATTTTAGAGAAGAAATGACATCGTTGAAGCTCATTTCCCCCAAACATAAACCCGAAATCGCTCAATATGCTGATGGGGCCCCCAATTTCAAACCCTAACAACCATTGAACTGAAATTCACTCCCTATTTCAATTTTCCCCCAAAATTAACAGCTCACACTTATAAATGGAGGGTAGGAACTGCAGATAACAGCTCAAATTTATTTCAACAAATTGAATAAGAAGGTGAGTTTTACTGTTATTATGTGTTACCAAGTCCAAGAAGAACATCTTAGACTCTGTTGAATCGAGGAGAAGATTCCATAGATGTTGCGGGTATAGAGAGGGCTTGAAGTGTGAATATTTCAAATGAATTGATGAAAGATTCTCCGATCGAGCCATAGAGGTGATATTGAAGTTTATTGAAGGACGACCTTAACCTCCACCTACATTGATGGACGAGTTGGATGATGTAGACTCAATGCAAGCTGAGATGAATGCTATAGCATCTCTGGCCAACCAATTGAAGAAGGAAGCGTCAAGGATGAAAATATAAAGAAAGTGTCATCGAGTGTTAATTGTGTTGTTGTTCTCGTTGTGTAGCCTATTTTATGGTCAAATGTAAAGTGAGTGGTGAGATGAAGTTTCTCAATCTACCTTAGCTGAATATCAATTGAATATGTACTTGTATTGGGTAAAGTATAACTAATAGTTGTGCTTGGTGGTTTTGTATGGAACAAGAGGTTTGCTTGCAATATTTTGTTGGAAATGAAAGATTGGAATACAATGATTGTAAGCACTTACAAGTTCTAGTTCTATATTGTTAATCTTTGTTTGCTTAGTTTTTGCTTGAGATGTTGGGTTTGCTACAAAGGGGTTGGTGGTCTACTGCTTAATGGGTTCTTTGGTTTGCTACGAATATTTTGTTGGAAATGAAAGGTTGAAGTTGAGTGGTTGTGAGCACTTACAAATTCTAGTTGTGTATTGTCGATTTTTGTTTGCTTAATATTTACTTGAGATGTTTGGTTTGTTGCAATGTTTGATACTTCAGACTTTTAGTTTGATGCAAATGGGTTGATGGTCTGTTGCTTAACAGGTTGTTGGTTTGCTGCAAATGCTTATTCGCCCAGGTGATTGTTTTAGAGCCATAATTTGTAAATAGTGATTACTTAAGTGCCATCCGTTGTTAAAAAGTGGTCAATTAAATGCCAAGTATTTTTTTAATGCAGTTACTTTAGTGCTAGTTCTTTTTAAATGTGATCACTTAAGTGTCAAATTCTTTTGAAGGTGATCACTTAGTGCCAAATTTTTCAAAGTGATCACTTCACTCTCATCACGAAGCTATCGTTGTTTTGTTCGTGTACCAAAGCACAAAAACTAGCAAGTTTTAATGCAATGCACTAGCACTAAAATCGGCAAGTTATGGCACAATCACATGATGCACTAGCAACTTGTTGGTGCAGATTTAGTCTTTGGTAGCACCAGGCTCAACTAGCACCAAAACCAATTGACCAATCACCACAACACCCATCCGGTACAATCACAAGATGCACTAGCAACTTGCTAGTGGCACCAAGACCAAAACCAAGTAAGTTTTTACGGTGCAATCACAAGATGCACCAAAGAACTTACTAGTGCGGATTTGGTGCTAGTGGCACCACCACAACTAGCCATCACAAGCAACTACAACCACCACAAATAGCCACCAAAACAACAAGCACAACCAAAATCAAAATATGAAAATAGCAACAAAGCATAAATGAAATTAACATCGCTCCGTTGACATTGAACTTAGTCTTTACATATGCTGAATAACCAACTATGTCCTTGCCATCAAAACAAAAACATTTAACAACAAAAAATAAAAACTAACATATCTAGCCCCCTCCTTCCCAATCGATCAATGTGTGGGTTTAGTTCAACTTTTTCAAGGAGCTTTGAGGAAATGCAAAGCAATTTAGCCTAAAGCGCTTTGGAGAAACGCAAATACTGCTTGGTGAACTATCCTTTAAGAAGCAACTTTAAGAGAAAAGTTGTTTTGTAGAAACACAATTAGAAAGCCCCTTTGGGTGACTAATTTAAGCTTTTCATTTTTACTTGGTTTAAAATTGAAAAAAATAAGTCTACGACTTCTTTAATTTATATATTATCGACAATATTAAAGATATGTATTAAAAAATTTATAAATAAAATTAATTTCATTTTTTGCTAAAAAAATTCAAATGGAAAAGCATTCACATTGAAAGAAATTCGATACCAAACGCGCTTGCGATTCGGTGGCCCGGCATCTTTCATTCATGATTATGATGGACATCAAAATGATACAATTTGTCGCTTTTTAAAGTATGAATTGTTTTTGTATGTATATATATATACATAAGTTAGTTGAATAGCAAAATACATTAGTCCAATTTAAAAGCTATCTCACCCAATTCTAAAACGTTGTCTCTAATCCTTTTCAAGAATGGTACACTGATTGAATCACACAATATGCCTAGTTCATAGTTCACGTGAACTATTTAGCGAACAATGAAAAGTAGCAAAAGATGAACATGATAACATGAGCTAAACAAATTCATTATCCTTAAAAACTACAAACATCCTTAAACATTTCCTAAACATAAAGCTATTTGATCACGTGCGTGTGCTATATTAGATACTTTGCGTCATCATTTGAAGTACTTGCCCTCCTTGTTTACATTGGAATCCACCATATATAAATTAGGATTCAAGTTGACTCTTTCAAAATGTTTATCATTCATGTTATTTTTTTTGTATATAATTGTGCAGGCCACTATCTTTATCATGATTTTCACTTGCTTCTTGTGTGGATAACTTGGCATACTCTTTAGAATCTTCCATTTCTTTTTCAATAAACCATATGCTTGCTCAATTCCCGATCGTAGTGAGGAGTGGGCACGGTTGAACACTTCTTTATAACTTTGTAAGTGTAGGACCTCGTTGAAACTCGGCAAATGATATCTAACTTCTTTGCATGGCTCCAAATAACTAGTGGAATTTGGACATCCAGAATCTACTCAATAATATTTACTTGCACATAAACAATATAAATTATTCAACATATACCACAAACATATTGATGTATAAAAACTACCAAATAACGAATCTTTTGGAGGATGAGGAAATTGTAAAT
Source organism: Rhodamnia rubescens (assembly GCA_021437795.1). NCBI lineage: Eukaryota > Viridiplantae > Streptophyta > Magnoliopsida > Myrtales > Myrtaceae > Rhodamnia > Rhodamnia rubescens. The sequence continues at coordinate 15,841 of JAILYA010000115.1, read as the reverse complement.
CATGTCTCTCAATGGCCTTATAGAAGATATGAGTATCATTAGCTATTCCCTCCCAACTGGCACAAACATAAGTAAATTCCATGTTAAAATTGCAGGACGGCCAATACATTTAGTATCGGTGTTCCTTTTTAGTTGGTCACCTATAGGTACCACCTTTGGAATATGTGTACCATCTATAGTTCCAATGCATTCCTAAAACAAAAACGCATGTGTTACTTCATTTGTACTCAGTTCATCATTTCTATTGTATAAACGTAACTCACCTTAAAATGTGGATAAAATCTTCGATTGTTCCTAGTCTTCTTTGGATTTCCCTTGAATTGTCGATCGGATGATTGTGTTGGGGCTAACAATACAATCTAGAGGAGGGTAAATATGTTGTTTTAGAACTTTCAAAAACATTTGTGGAATAAATAAGTTCAATTTCAAATATCGGGTCAAACATCTACAGAGACTTTGTAGAAATCAGGTCGAGAGATGTTTGAATTAACATGAGAAGATTGTCTGTTGAAGTGTAGAAGAATATGAGAAAAATAGTGGGTGATATAAACAAATTGAGTGAGCGAGATATTGCAAGAAACAATATCCGAATGTATGCAAGGCTGAATAAAAATCAAGTAAAATGAAAGCACACAAAATATATAATGGTTCGGCTTTATCTCCAAGCTTATATTCACTCTCAAGACTAATAGCCACAAGTCGAGCCGGAATCCACTAGTAATCTACTCAACAAGTCACAATTGGCAAGCATTGATCGTTTCACTTGATAGATCACACTATCAAGACTTAGCTGCTACTCTTACTCTTGTATAATTGATCTTTCACACAATTACAACACGTAAAGATTACTAGAGAAGATCTTTCAACGAGAACAAGGAAACAACAATAGGAAAGTAGCTCACAAAGAAGTTTATACATTTTACATTATGCTCTCTCTAACATTTTGGCCTAGAAAGTCTTCCATTATATAGCCATCTTTAATCTTTTCGTTGAAGAGGCTTGAGAAGTCCAACTAGCTGTTAGAGATCCGCTAGAATTGTTGCAGTTTGCTATTCCTAACAATGTTCTAAAACATATGCTATTCTCATACTATTCGGCAAAAGCCGACGGATGTCAATGGTTATAATCTACCTGATAGACTTCACGATCTTTCTCTATGGATCTTTCACCCACCAACGGCTATAATCTTCCCAACGAAACATCCTCACATATTCGTTTCTCGAACGACACCAAACCCGATATCGATATAAACATTGACACACCCGACCTTCGGGTTAATTGGTGTTGTTTATAGAAAAACCGTCTAGATAACTTGTGATCATTTATCCAATGATTCTCTTGGCTTCTTCAGCATATAAAGACTTCTAAAGACATCGGTATCCCCACTAATTCGTCATTTTTGCTTATTTGATCGAGTCAACTTCCAAAGATCTCCAAGGATATCAACGTCCCGATTAATTCCTCATCTTCAATGAACTCCCAAGGATCATTGATATAGTCACATCTTTGTAGCGGCTATATCCTTCTTGATCAAAGATTTGGTTAGTTAATCAAGTGACCAGCACCTTCCAGTAAACATCCGCACGATTCCTTACCCATGATAGGGCGTCCGGATCTTTACTAGTTTGTTGATACTGTTCACCCAATCTTCTACCCGATCTATATAAGGCAACTACTCTCGCCAAAGATCTGCTGCTCCAATAACAATCCGGTGACCCTATCTTTCTTCCGGTCCTTCCAAGCATATTAGGAATTTAGATTCCACCAAGATGTTCACCTTTCACAAGTGCGATCCTTCCAAGCTTCAACAAACACCATGGTTCTAAGCTTGTTCACCATCACTAGGTCCATCCATTGTTCACCCGACTTTTGTACTTCCAAGTTATCACGAATATCCACGTTCTTCCGGGCTTGTTTATGTCAATCAAGATCCTTCTAGATGTTCAATTTATCTCGAAGATCCTTTCAACTTGTAAACATCTTTAACGCCCAATATCTTGTTCATCTCAAAAATCGACTATCAACCATAAAGATCGGCAGAGTACGCAAACATTGGTAGAGCAAATTTTTATCTCAAAGACATTTAGTGCTCTTTATAACATCATTTGCATTTCGGCTTGTGCATATATAACCTAGTGTACTCAACCAATACCCACATTAGTAGCCTTTGATTATCTTTATTATCATCAAAATAAGATTAAGGATTTTCCAACAATTAGCACATTGGTGATATTTCCAACAAGTTGGATCAAATATGCTCCCATTTCACTTATTTTATCCAAAACTAAGCTAAATAGCTTACATATGATTTCCTAGAGTGCTGAAAATGCTTTTGTACTAACTTGTTACTTATACCATGTCCTAAAATAGGAAGAAATATTCCTAGCATTGCTGTAACTTCAATATTCCTAGATCTTTTGAGGGCATATTGTGACACTAAATCATGCATTAAACTATTAAAGAAAGTTTTGTCCATTCTAAACATTCGATATCACCTTGTTGGATTAGCATCAATGCCTATCAACTCTCTTAACCATTTATTTCTTATATGATGAGATCATGCACGGTTTTTTTGTGACCATATGTTACCCGATAAATAGCTACAATATGTATGGCAGACACGCTTGCCAAAATTCCTCTTCCTCATTTTCATGGCTTTCCCTTTCGGGAGAATCATCCACGAACAGAATAGATTTACAATAAAATATGTAATAAATAATTTAGATCATCCATTATATATACGTAAACTCCACCCAATAAAGAGAACACCAATTAGAAATATAACTCACAATAGAACATAAATAAAAATGAGTGACTAATGACGTAAAATATAACACCCAACTAGAAATATGTCTCACAATAAACATAAACATGTCTCACTAACTAATACAAATAAGTAGTTTAAATAGATCTCATATTACAACAACCTAGCATATGAAAGAGTCCAAATAAATAGCTAACGTTCCTAGTGATCACTATGCTTTCTAAACTTAAACTTGATCCATTGGACTTTTTGCACATCGTCGTCCATGTTCATGAAAATTTGCCTTCGGAAAATATTCTAGTGCAAAAAATTGTAACTCTTTATCTTGCATAATCTCTATGGCTTTCAAAGTCTCCATGATTTCCTTGTATAGATCATATTTCATCGCAAGAGATGTGGCATGGCTCCTACTTTCAAGAGTTGAACAAATTTTTTCTATTTACGTTGTTAGCTTAGTTGAGATTGCCTCACTAAACCATGCGTCGCTCTCTTATGACTTTGAGCTTGTTTAACAACGTTTTCACCTACATTACACTCTATACTATCATTGGTAGATCCTGCACAATCACCAATATCCAGTTGTGTGGCCATAACATCCTTATCAATACATAAACCTTGTGCAGGATTTCTTATAACACTTTCGTTAGCAATTGTATCTTCGAACATTGTATCAAACAAAACTTCAAGATCTCGATGTATGTCTTTCGTTCTAAAACCTCAACTTATGAGTTCCCTATTATAACAAACATGTTAATGCATTGTATTATAAAAGAAGAACTTCAAAAAATTCAACAAAAAGATAGGGAAAAAACCTTCATTTTTCTCTCCAATCATTCATCGTTTGCATCAATGGTATTCTTTTATGGATTCCATCCTAATAATGTTTCCTTGAAAAGTAATGACTTCCATTCTTTCTATTTTTCCTCAAGGTTATCCCACTTACTCTTCATTTGAATTTTATCATACTTTTTGCCTCTCGGCTCCTCAAACTTCGTAATTACGATCAATCCCTTCTGTTGTTTACAAAACGGTTGCCTCTTTTAATTTGCTCCACATATAACTTACAAAAGGTTTCTACATCTTCCGAGCTTCAAAATGCTTTTTCCTTCGATGAGCTTGCATTTACAATAAACTCTCATCTTAACAAACTTCAGCAATATTCTAGCATATTTTGACAAAAATCTGGATGAAACTACACCAACTATGAATATGTCTCAAAGATACGAGTGGAGTTAATTGAGCAGTTTTGGCAAGACAGAATCAATCGGAGATAAGGTATATAATCAAATAGAATAAAAGATCACTAATTGCATGGTGGATAGATACCCGGAAGAACAAACCGAGTATAATCAATACAAAAATCCGTAAAAAAACAAGAAAGAGAATTTCTACATCATGGGTTTCTCAAAGAAACCAAACTTTAGCCCAATGAAGAAAAATGCATAGAGAATAAAGAAATATCTAACCATATATTCAGCTCTGGTAACTAAAACATATCACAAGCCATGAACACCAATAATCTCCTTTCACAATGCGAAATGAAGAACCATCAATTTTAACCTTCGAAAGTATCAATTTTCCCTTTAATTTCCAACCAAATTTTCTAGAGACAAACTGTCAAATCCGAAAAGTCAAGGAAAATACAAAATCCAAACAACACAAAACAAAAGGAGGGGGAGAAAACCTAGAGATAGTTGCATATCTAATGAATAGAGGGACGAGAACGAAAACGCAAGTCCAAGCTTCAAAATGATGTTTCTTCGGATCGAAGGACATTAGAAAATCTCACTTGGAGATGAAGAGGAGATCAAACGAAGGGTGCAAAGCGAGCAACGTGAACGAATGACAGGCCAAAAACTAAGCGAATAGATTGGTGAAGGCAAAGTGCAAAGCAGGAGCAAGAGCGACTTGAATAAAGGTAACTCGGAGAGTGAAGTGCATATCTAAGGTTGTATTTTTAAAAGGGGCAAAAATGGATTCTTCTTGAATATTTTTTAGGGCAAACTAGACAATTGAGTAATTTACAGTTGGGGCTTCAACATTCCAAAAATGCTTGAAAGCTCAATACTAGTCCTTATCGAGCATTGAACTTTCAATATTTTTTATGCCAAATTTCATCCCAAAGTCTTTTCAAAATAGTTCCCAACTACCCACATTTTCCCTAATGAGCTTTGGGATCCCAAGGAGCTTTGCAAATGCTTAATCAAACCACTCAATATCCACAATTCCATAGCTCCTTTTCCTTTTGATGGCTTTTTTCGCCCGATTCATAATCCGAGCACTCTTCTAACTAGATATGCGGGTTCTTCAACTAGCCTTTGGGGCTTGGTTAAGGTAGAACCCTTGCTGAGTTCTTTCTTGGTGGCATGTTTTGAAGCTGTATCTATTGTCTTCTTCTTTAGAGCACTCTTCTTTGGTATAGCCGTTGACTCTTGGGTTGGGTCGCCTTTAAAGATAAGCACCTATGAAATTCTCCCAAGCTACAACAACATAACCCTATTGTCAAAAAATTGAAGTACCCTAAATTAGCGAGTCCTATGGAACTTATATTCAAGATAATCATTCTAATACGTTCATCTCGTAAAATGGTTATAACCATATTTCCTTATCCTCTTCCTAAGAGCCCATCTTGTTCGTTGTGGAGCGTCACTGTTAATAACTCCGAGGAAGACATAACAAAGTTAAACTTCATGCCATAAAATAACACAAACAAATATTGTTCAACTTACTAGAGGTAGCTATGCAATAGGTCCTGTGGGCCCTTATGTTGGCCCTTGAAGTGGTAGCTATGCAATGTGCCCTATTGTTGGCCTTCTTCTCACATAAGGAAGACATAGCAAAGATAAACTTTATGCCATAGAATAACGCAGACATAAAATGTACAACTTACTGGATATTTTCTCCTCGTTTGTTGAACAATCGACTCAATTATGCCCTTTTGTTGGCCCTTTAGTTGGCTATCCACTATGCCCTCTATTGGCCCTTTAGTTAGTTGTCCAAGATGCCCTTATGTTGGCCCTTGAGGTAGTGATTGTGTAGGATGCCACTGTCGTTAGTTTCTTCTCACCCGAGAAAGACATAACAAACTTAAACTTCGGGTCATAAAATAACACAAACACAAAACGTAAAACTTACTAGATTTTTTTCTCCTTATTTGTTTACCATCAACTCGGTATGTCCTTTATTGGTTATCCAAGCATGTCCTTTTCTTGGCACTTAAGTTGGCTCTTGTGTTGGATCTTCCATTAGATGTTGTTGTTGATGTTCCTTTCTCGATTCACAACCTTTCTTATTGTGCACTTCCTTGTGGCAAGACAAGCATCTCATCTTTGCACTAGCCTTGCTAATCCTATGACTAGAGATCTTTCCTTCTTGTATTCGCATCTCCATTTTGGCCTTCCAACTTGCTTCTTCAAGAGCAAAGGTATAGGGGCTTCACGATTTGTTAGCTACCGGATCTTGCTACTTCTAATAAGCTGCATCATGAATTGGTACGAAGCAATATATGAGCTTTTGTTGTAGCAAATCATCTAGGTAATGTTCCAAGTTTTCTTGCTTCAAATTGATGGCACAAATGGCATGTGCACAAGGAATTCCAGTCGATTGCCATGCTCGATATGAACACTTTCTCCTTTCTATGTGGACGACATACGTATCATCAATGTTCTTGATCTCAAATCCATCATCTCCATTCCAAATTGGATGGCAAAGCATACTAGCGGCCAAGTTCTCATCCAATCTCTTGGAAATCTTGGGACTAAATAGTCTAGTCCACTTGATAGCCTCATCTCTTTGATTGCATAGCCTAGTCATGACCATAACTTCTATATCTTCTAACATGCCAATGAATGGTGTGCACCTGGCGTCTAATATTCTGCCATTGAAAGCTTCGTTGAGGATGTTGTCGATGATATCGCACTTGAATTCTTCACGGAAGAAGGCCCTACGAGATGCTTCGAGGTTTGGAATAATACTTTAAAACCATTGTTGGTCAGCTCAAGAAACCCCTATTTGGCTATCCTAAATTTAGCCATGTTGTTGCTTCTTGCTATTTACCAAAATTGCTTCGTAACTTACCCCCTTTATAGTTCTTCGATCGGTTTGCATATATATGCCTTGCACACATGCTATGTTGGGCATATGATATCAACTCAACCAATACAGAACAAGTCCTGCAATATTAAAGCAATAAATAATTGTAAGAACAAATAAAAATATATGCGATTAACATCTAAAAATAATCGGTTGACAAGGACATTGCCTTTTGTTGGTCGCTCATGATTGCCCAATCTTCCCTATCGATTATCTCCAAGTCAGCCATTAAATCTTTGAGGAACCAAGATCAAATGCCCTTATTTTCTATCTTGACAACAACCCAAGCTATTGGGAACATATGGTTATTGGTATCTCAGCCAATTGTACCCAACAATTCTCCCATGCATAAATCCTTTAAAAAAAACCCATCTAATCCTTCAACTCTTCACAAACAGATACAAATCTCCACCTGCATGTATCGAAGCACACATATAACCTATCAAAGTTGGTCCCATAATCGGGCAATGGCCTCTCAACCTCTGCATACACTCTACTTTATAGGTTTTGAAGCCTACATGCACAAACATAATACCAAACCTGGGCATATTCTTTCTTGGACTGACCCATGAATGTTGTCATCACCTCGTACTTGGCTCTCTTGTCTTGATTTGCCAACACGTTAACCCCTACTTGCTCTATACCAACTGCTTTAATCGAGGACTCCTACGCGGACATCTCCTTGATCATTTTAAGAAATGCTTCGACAACCATCACTTGTTATCCTTTTATTGTCAAAAACAAATGAACAGGTATGATCCTCTTAGAGGACCTAATATGGAATGACACTGCTCTTCCCGCTCGATTGTGCCATAGATCTTCCGTGAACAATTACGTTTTGGACACTTAGCTCTCACAAACTCCTTCATATTTCTAATAAATTCAAGACTCCTCTGCTCAACAATAGAGCTCTTCACAATAGCTTCCTTAAACTATTTCGCATCGTTAAATTTTATACCTATATACCAAGCAAGAGATTCTATGGTTGGATCATAGGAAGGAAAGACACTTTTCCTTCTACGCAAAGGTGCAAAACTTCATTTTCTTCAAGCTCATCCTCGGAACTACCACTCCTATCGTCACCTGCCACTTTCTTCGTCATTACCAATAGCTAGAGCTTCTTCGTCCCTATTTGCTTGGTTCAACTCCCTATAATTCTCCAAATGATGCATTTGTTCCTTGCAAACCCCCTATGGTTTTGCCTTGAGTGTGCAAACTCATCATCGTCATCCCTTGGGAAACTTACATTTTGCAAAGCTTTATAATCATCGTCATCATCACTAGATTGTGCAACTTCCCAATCTAATCCGGTGAATTCCTCTTCACCAATACGTCTTACCCCACTTGTCCTCCCCGCCTAAAGCGATTCATCTCCACCTTGAGTACTAGCTGCAATACCATCTCTTACTTCTCCAATTTGAGTTGTCTCACCATGTTCAAGCATCATCGTCATCATCCTCTTCATCATAGATGTAATACTCAACATAGACTTTTGCTTCATTGCCATGAAGATTATGGTAAATTAGATTCTTGAAGCCACTATCATCCGGGAAGTATCTTAACCCATCCCTCAAGCCCTTCCCAAGAGCACAATAATGTAATTTCTATATTTTTGCATCCTAAATAGTACACTATATCCCTCATGAATGAAATATAGGATGTTGTCCTTACATCGACGAAAATAGTGCCTTCATTTTTACCTTCGTAATCCCACTCCTTGATGCCAATCGCAAAAGTCTCACCATAGTAGACAATAATAGCTATAAGATTTGAGTCCATGCCAACATTGCACCAAAGGAAAAAAGTAAAAAAAAAAAATTATTTAGCTTTTGGGACCACAATCATGCAAAAAATAGCAATTTCACATGGAGGTCCCCATAATCAGCGGCATCTAATTGATTAATGAATCAACAATTGTCATTTAGTGAAAAGAAAGCAATAAATTTTCCATGGCATCAACTACAATGCTTTCGATTAAACAACTTGAGGTCCCCACCGCATCAACTTTGAGCCCCGATTTTGCCATATCAACCCTAATTTTTCCCTCCAAGCCCTAATTTTGCCATCGGAGGCCTAATTTTTACCTTTGCGCCCTAACTTTTTAACTTAGGGAGAGAAGAGGCAAACTTCAGCGACAATTACAAAGACAACGGTGGCTAAGCGAGCGACGGTGACCAACGATGGCAAGCGAGCGACAATGGCGATTGAGCAACGCAAAGTGACGAGAGAGGACTAAGCGATGAAGTCCGAGCACAAGAGAGGACCGAGTGATGAAAGAGGATGGCAAAACCGAGCAACATCGTTTCTTGATGTATAAAACCCCATGCAACGTCATTTCTTCATGTCTTCCCACGCACCAACCTCGTTGGATTTGCGACGTCGTTTTTAGACGTCCACCATGGCAGCTGTTCTTTAAAATTTTGTCACGTCGGATAATAAATTTAAATATAAAAGCCACATATTTTATTTGGCCAGAATTTCTTCGATTTAACACTTGAGTAATTATTTTTCTCCAATTTTGGCACTTAAGTGATCGTTTTGAAAGTTTTGGCACTAAAGTGAGCGCATACACAACTTATGGTACTTGTGGTGTACTTCTCCCCTTTTATCTCGTACATATTAATAATCAGTCGAGAGGATCAGCATCCAATAAATTATTAGAGCGGTCCAACGGAGGTTCCTCATCATTAAAAGTTTATCCCACTTCTCCATTCCCATCATGTTTCACAATATGCCCCACTGAAAAAGTAGCCCAAAAATTTTCCTAAGGAATTACAAGCCAAAGATTTCACACCAAACAAAGTTGACATTAAATCATAGAAAGGAACCAAATGCAAATGTTCCCTCAAATAAAGAGGCAGCAACGAACAACTAACGACCTTAAGATTACACGCCAAAATCATTGACAAATTCCGTCATGGCTGCAAAGTAAGAGCCCGTAACATACTTGAGCTTAATGGATGGCCTCGCCTGCAAACCCGGTGACAAATGCAATGGTCTCTGGAATATGGTAAAAAACCTTGACATATCAAAACCTGAACCGACAAGAATTGTTATATTTACAATTGATTAAAGAGCAAAAGGACGCGAACTTCGAAGTAGTGTTTCTATAGATAAGGAAAAATAACTACCTACTCCAATGGCATCGTGACGTTCTCTAGGAGCTTATAAATCACGTGAGCAGTAATTTCAAACGTCAAGGTATGCATGTTTATCATGGCAATAACTTCTTTCAGGACATGTTCTGATGATCCCTGCCCTAAATTGTAAAGGAGGGTATTATAAATACATATATCCTTACCTCCAATGCAAAATAACGTCCATTTACATAACATAATCCCTCTTCACAAGGAAAACACGAAAACTCACTTTTGCAAAAAATAAGGAAAAATCTTAAACATTTTTACACTTTTGTCAATTCAGTCCTAAAACTATTTTACCTTTTGCCGATTCAATCCTATTACCCGGAAATTATTAGCGTGGACACCAGCCATCTTGCATGGCGTTCGTCTTGATGTGGACAAGTTTTAATAATATTTAGGTATTTTTGTTTTTTTTTTCTCCTTTCTTTTTTCCTCCAGCATCAGACGAGGACCACCCTCACTGGCCCTGTCCCGACGCTGGCGGAGGGCTGCCCTCACCCAATGCCGGAGGCAAAAGAAAGAGCCAACTCCCTCTTCTACACTGATTCGGAAAATGGGCTTTCCAGAGAGGCCCTCCAACTGTTACAATTGCAGTTTTACCTGACCATGTGGGCTTTTGCAAACTTCAAGAAAGAGGCAACTCCCTCTCAAAATGCCTGTGAAAAGAGTTGTTTTGATGGACCCGGCCGAAATGCTCAGCTAAGGGCGTTATGACGAACAGAAAAGTAGCACTTATGTTTTGAGAAACCTCCTATAACTGAACCAGAAAAATTGTACTCTGTGACTACTTAATAATGGTGGTTACCACGAAAGTCTTTCAATTTCTCATACAAAAAGATGGACGAAATCCCCAGATACATGGATTTATACAAATTGGCTTTGGAATTGGATACTGAAATAGTATCTCGAGCAAGCGTCCTTCCCACCGAGGAATGTATGAAGTCTATCTTACCCGTGAAATATGTGAAACTCGTCGAAGCGCACACGGCCCTTTCAATCGCGAAAGTCAATTCTCGGAAAAAAGCCGTACACTACTGAATTGACCCTTCGCAGTGAAAAACACATGTTACTCGAAATTGAGATGTTTTGCCAAAAACAAGCACAAGGAGCTCTCTTAATTGCACCTTTTCATTCGAGCAAATGAGGCTTTCGACCAAAGACAATAATAGGTGAATTCTTGAAAAGTTACGCCCATTGATTTTCTTTGCTACCATGTAATTTTCTTATCCTTCCCTTACAGCCCAATGTAACCTGTAGACAACATGAATAATGCGAAGTGTCGTCGACTTAGTATCTTTTCAAGCACGAATTTTATGTGGTGACATATGTTAAGTACTTAAAGTTACTATTTATATTGTTTCTCTTAACTTTTCACACTTTTGGTAATAATAAAAGCGTTTGATGCTAGATGTGTCAAATGGGTGAATCGTGTTGAGTTTGGGCGGGTTGAATATGGTCCGACTCATATGACCCATCTAACCCTTTTGACTCATACCCCGACCCAACCCACACCTTTGCATGCCGATTCAACCCATATTATCAAGACACACTAATATTCTAGAAAAACTTATAACACACATTTAACCCACTTTAAGCTCTTCACATGTATATGTTACGTGCATAAAAATTTCACATCAAATCAAAGAACCAATTTAAACAATAAAAAATTTAATAAATAAAAAAAATGTAAAAAAATCTATAAATTGAAATACTTACAAAAAAAAAAAAAGGTGACAAAATGGGTTGTGATCCATATTTAAGGAGCCTAGTTTCGTATTGGTAACTCGTTTTGAAAGCGAGATATACATGTGTTTGATGAACTTAACCGACCATCGAGCATGTTCGACCCGAATTCCCTAACTCGCTTTCCGACCGAATCTCAATTCCCGTATTCATGTTACATGGCAAAATTACGCGTCAAGCCCCTGCCCCATCTTCGGGGTCATCATTAGAGAGTAACTCAGTGCAAGGTAAGGCAACAAGACCCATTTGGCATTCAAATGCCCAACAATGCGAAACTTGTATCTATTTCACCGAGCAAATGATATTTTGCGGGTAAAAGGTTGGGACACTCGCTAATTTCCAGGACGGACCCCACCGACAACCCCCTCTGCAGATCTATGCACAGATCCTTCAGGCATCAAAAGACCTGCAGACCCCATGAAAGCGAGACAATCTAACAATACAGCACCATATTAATATCTTTTAAAAAATTATTGATCATTGTTTTGGGTTGTAAGCCAACATTATAATCCGAGTGGATGATCTAGAATGGATTATTTTCAACGAAGCATAGTTAGAGACAAGTTAGGAGGCCAAGGTAAATAAGGCAACCATATAAAACCAGTGTTTCGTAGTTGGGGTAATTGATGGTCTATATCGACTCATTAACCTCATGGATTAGGTAATACGCAAGTCATAATTCGAGTAGATGATTTGAACATAAAATCATTTGTGCTGATGATGCGAGGAACCGAACTAATGCACCGCAAGTCATCCCACGCTCCCGTCTTGTTCTTTAACCACTTGCGCAAGCCCATGATCGCCACTGGACTAATGTTTTATTTGCAAATCCTAAGTTGGTTTTCTTTCCCATCTTATCGACAAGATAATAATATGATTGTTTCTGGTACGGAGTTTGTGGGTCGAAGATGATGTAATAGAGTTTGCCCCCATCTTATCCTTCTTGTCGATCAAAAAGAAATGTGGCAAAAGCAAGTTGAGCGAGCGAGGGAAAAGCAAAGCAATGACCGGGAACGTAAAGCTCTGACATTATTCGACCATGATATTGTTTTCTAATGACAAGTTCACATTTCTGAGAGGAGCGGGGCAGTCAGTGATGAGATCTTTCCACGAAAGGATAATGACAAATAGTCCTTGAATTTCGATCCGATATATAAGGTAGTCACTAAATTTTAAATTCATTTAATGTGGTTCTTGAACTTCATCCCAATATGTAATATCGTCCTTGAACTTCCAATTTGCTTCAATGTGGTTCATGAATTTTTTTATACATATTTAATTTAGTCCATGAATTATATGGAAAATTCAATATCGTCTTTGAATTTTTAATTTACTAAGACGAATGAGGCAATGAGTGACGAGATCTTCCACAAAAGGGAAAGTGCACGTACTTCTACTTATTTAGTGGTCGCTATCGAAGTCCCAATCTCTCTGATTTTTTTTTATGAGAAAAGAAATCTCAGGCTAGCCGCTAATTTGTCTGCCACATGTGGAAGTTGGGATCGTCTTTGATGCAGTTATACTTGCCTCAGCGCTTTCGTTTCTGGTCACTCCTTTACAGAGAACCGCTTCGGCTTTGAGGTTTCATTTGTGTATTCCGTTTCAGCTGAAGCACGAACAGAAGACACTAGTGGTTATCGCAGATGTCCGGCAAGGCAAAGTATCACACCAGTCAGTCTAAATATTAAAGCATTACCGTGCCTAGGACCGGGTCTACATTTCCGGCATGCAATGCGACACGAGCTTAAAGTTGATGGTCTTGTTTAGCTGATATACCTTGCGACACGAGGTTAACCCAACGCAGTTATACTAAACAGGATCTTATTGCTCGATTAAGACGAGTATTTTGCTTACAGAGAAACAACTTGCAAGTAGAAGTCTAGCTAAAGAAGCAATTTAAGCATCTTCTAATTAACTCAGAAATGTGGTCAGAACTCTTTTTTTTTTCGGGAATGAGGGGTCGGCAAAAGCAGTTTGTGAAGTACATGTCCGTGCTGAGGTACCTCAATTATCGCCAGGATCGAATCTGAGTCCATCAGGTATATGCACAGACACAGCTAATTGATCACATCATCACAATTGGTTAACTCATTATAGATCGTAAGTCTTAAACTTAGCAATTCTACTGGCTTGGTTTGCATAGTTGCAAGTCTGCGTGAACTAAAACTAGTCTAGGTACCAAGATGATCTACCAGATAAGAACCAACCCGACCCCTGCATTCTCAGGAGAGAGTAAGTGTTTCAAGCACCCGGAGGGAGAGCTCAGAAGTTACTCCCAAAGGCATCCCGGGCAGTTCCATATAGAATTATCAACTCCATCGAAATCCCATTTCGGATAACAAAAGCATGTGCCCAAGGGTTTACAGGCCACACAGTTCACTTCGTTTGCATCGTTCCCGAACTCCGACATCCAATCCAATACGCGGATCTCGTATGGAGAATTCAAGCATGAAAAGTCCGAGAAACTGAGAACGTTCAAGGAACTGCCTGTGGTTTTCAAGCTATCAGCAATTGGGAAGTGGTCTTGGCAGTCCTGTTTTCGCTCACAGTGGTAAACCGCATTAGACAAGCTGGAATCTTGATTTCTATTGCTCATTCGAGATTGCGGGGCGTCACAAGCAGCTCCAGACAAACCTTGTTTTGAAGATTGCCCTTCCTTCTTCAAATGGGTTTTCCAGAAGTTCTTGATCTCATTGTCAGTTCTTCCTGGCAACTTTTCTGCTATCCTAGACCACCTGGAAGAACGTATGGGACGATCTTTCAGCAAAATCTCATCAAACGATCTTCCTTGCTCGCAATGTCTATACTAAAGCCATAAGAAATGGCAACGATTTGAATCAGAAATAACTCACTTGTTGCCCCATCGCTCGTGAAGTTTAATGACAATCCTCTCCTCTTCAGGGCTAATAGGACCGCGCTTGAGATTGGGGCAAAGATAGTTCTTCCATCGCAGCCGACAACTCTTACCGCTCCTCTTGAGACCTGCATTTACACAACTTCAGATGGTTAGCTAGTGTCCCTATCAGTGTGGAATATAAGATGAACGTTTCCTTTCCCGTTAAGTACGTACGGCGAGGTTAACTTCTATGACAACCGTACCCGATGTTTTGGCAATGTGATCCCACCGCCTCTCCCCTAAAACAGTGACAAAGGCGGTTAAGATATCATCCTCCTGCTCAATCCAAGACCCTTTGCGCAATATTTCTTCTCGTGCTTCCACTCGATGACCCATCATTTTCCGGCAAGAAGCAAGAGGAGACCAATCTCCTTATATTTGGGATAAGAAGGCAGCAACTGGTGAAGGGGGTAGGATAAGGGCGCGGATGATAATCATCCTGTTTCTCTATTTTTCTGTTCTCAAAAATAAATTTGGAACGGTAATCCGTTTGATAAAACAATTTCATTTTTTTATTTCTTGGACAAATTTTAGCCCAGGAATAGGTTTGGAACTAAAATGAGAAATAAAAAATTTTCTGGTTTTCTATTTCTGAAACAGAATTAGAAATAAAAATTATCCTCAAGGCTCACTCCTTCTCTCTCGTGTACCGTCTCTATCTCTCTCATGTTCCTATAGCTGATCCGACGGTCTCCGATTGCTAGTCTCCGGTCGTCGATCTCACACCAAGGCCCGGCAATCAGCAATAATTTGCTATTTACAAACGCTTTTTTGTTCGGATGACAAAAATTTTGTGTCGTTATTAAACGTGTTTCTTTGCTCGAAACTCCTTCACGGAATAGAAATAGAAAAATTCTATTGATGGCCAGAAACAGCTTACGGCAACAGAATGATTATCATTCGCATCCCTAAGGAACCAGAGAATTACTCATACTTGGAAACCCTAGGTGGATTACACTACCATGCCTATGTGGAAGCAACCATGAACTGATATCAGTAGCAATGCATTGCACCCTTGGTGTTGTTATGTCATCCAGGGATCCTGTCCACAAGCAAGACAAATTGGAAGGCCTCTATCCCTTTTGCTTTTTGGGATAACCAGCTCTGGCTTTTCGGCTGCTCTCTGCTCAGTTATTTTAAAAATGTGGACTCATGCTGACAAGCTGAGAGTTCTTTAGGATAATGTTCTTTGGTAGGTCGAGG